>OZ022494.1:4002973-5202973 GCA_963989405.1 Trypoxylon attenuatum | reverse complement strand
TTTGTAAAAGAATATATCTTTGGCTACGTTATACTTGTACTTAAAATTAAGATCTATAGAGTTTATGTTAAAATGTTTATGGATATTTATGTTGAACTACTTAGCGTTATTAGCATATACGTTATTCAAATGGTAAGTAATTGTGGCACTTTAAATTATACAGTTTAACTCTACCACTAAGGTATACAGTATTCGGTATAGGATAGCAGAATGACAATTGCTGCTACAGGGTTGGTATATAAAGAATTTTATAATTATTTATTTGGATAATACACAAAATTAAATTCCTGCTATTTAATTATTTTTGAAATTTTTTTCGCTGATATATCGGTATTACTCATGATTTTCATAATCCATTAGTTTTTTTAATTTTATACCGACCCTGGTGCCGCACACTTGCCACTCCCTAATCTTATGAGGTTTTCATATTTTCAGACTTTATGCTGAGAATTTAACTCGCAAGTGGTGCAACCATGCAAAACTTTGACGACCTAGATATAGAGGGTCGCAACCCCTCCCACTTGTCGGAAGTTGACAAGGAAAAGGTAAATAAGTGTTATCAGTAAACTTACGTGTGTGCATTGCTATTAGAATTAGAACTATGGAGACGCACATAATACAGTTCGTCCAACATACAACTTCAGCAAAGATAATATTCACCGTGGACAGACCCTTTTCTTCTTACTCCTATAAACTACATCCAGAAGAACCTTGGTCAGGCTTGCCATGAAAAAAAAGTTTTCGCGAACACCCGCGTATGAACGCATCACGCTTACGAACAGTCACAACAGACCATACTCCAATTCGAGTCACCATACTCGCCAAGATAGGAGAACTGATTCTCATCGGTATTTGTGTTCCACAGGAAGAGTACGATCGCAAGCGTTTAATGAGAAGCAGTGTCACCGCAGAGGATGGCACTCTCAGACCAGTATATTCCGAAACGGAAGATGGTGATATATGGTGTCATATATGTAACATAGCCCTGTTTGGCGCCCACAAACTACTCAGTCATAACAGTTGTAATCGTCATAAAATGAAGTTAGACGAATGGCCATATCCGGTTTTGTTGTGGTCGAAGCGATCGGACATCATAAAAGCGTCACCGCCAGTTCAGTCAGCTGCAATTAGCGATGGCCTGGCACCTGGCGAACCCGTACCACCCGGTATGGAAGATCAAATTACCCGAACGACCACGATTCAGATGAGTCTCGATCGACATCGGAGTTCTCCCCTGGTCGGCCTCGAGTATCTTCTCGAACTGGTCGACAATGATTCCTGTGAGCCAAGCTACACGTGTGTTTTGTGTGACAAGCGTGGTGATCCGCGCACCGTGATGGCTCACATCACGAGCTACAATCATCGCATTACGTATCTGAATCGACACTTTCCAACGATCTCGCGTGCCATTGCGGAGCTACCGCGCACCCCGAACTATAAGCGTGGTGCCAATGAAATATCGGTGTTAGTGGCCAAGAAGATCGAAGAACACTTCGGCAGATTGCAACCACAGCTCGTGGAGAAGAGTCAATTCGAGAAGAACAAGATGCAGTACATCAAGAGAGTTTATCAAGATTTCCACTTTAGGTAAGTTTAGTTACGTTTTTCTCTCGATTCTCTAGTTTGTTCCTTCTTCGTTTTTCTTTTTTCTCTCTCTCTTCTTTTTACATTGCTTTACGATCATTAAGACTCGAGAGCCTCCCGATCGTTTGCGCGATTATTCTCGACGTGATTTTCGCAAGGTGTGCAATAAAGACTCTGGTAGTTTGAATTGCGTTCTTTTGATATCAATATGGCTGTTTCCTACGTGCAGGGAAACGCCAGAGTTAACGTTTATGGATGTTTACGATGTGCGATGGGTAACACATTTAGAAGAGAAGATGGCTGAAATGGCTGGTAATAATGGTACAAAGAAAGGTGAGTATATAATATACTGCTTAATTTGTTTCATTCGCGTTGGATAAAAACTGTGAAATAACTATTTTGTGCAATTAAGATTCGCATAATACTGACGACAAGAGTGACGAGAAACATAAGAAAGAAGAGAAGAAAAAGGAAAAATCGCCGCCCAAGAAATTGGAACCCAAACCAGAAACCACTAAGTCGTAAGTAGAATTATTCTATGAATTAAATGATCCTTTAAATGACTCCACTTCCAACTTGACTAGATGCTGATATGTAAACAACTCATTCACTTATTCATAATTGCAAATCATAACGACATCAAACTAATTATTGTAATTCAAGATAGTCTACCTGTTAATCATAACATTTAAAACATTCGCAAATTAAGAAAAAAGACTTTATTTTCCGGTAACTGAACAAGAGACGATGTTTTACCGAAGAAGAAAACTGCTATAAATATACACCAAAAACTATTGTCTTTTCCTATTTAACAGTTATTCATGGCGTCTATCGACCCTACCTTTTAATTAAAAATTTTTTCTAATCGTATTCTCAGAGACTTGAAATTGGATTTTGTCTTCTTTTCTAGGGGCTTCAAGATTCGTATTCTTACGAAGGATAGAACAAACTTGCGTAAACCATTAGATAAAGACGAAGAAGACGTTAAAAAGTCACCGAAACGTCCTTCGGACGAGACTAAGTCAGTGTCTTCGTTGTCGAGTATTTCGAGTAGTCCTTCACCATCGCGATCGCGATCGCGTTCACCCATCCGTCATCGAAAAGCGGATTCGATCAGTAAAACCAGTAGCAGGTATCGAGGAAGATCGCGATATTCTCGCGATCGTTCTCGAACGCGTTCCAGGTCGCGTTCTCCGGAACCTCTTAGGGAACGCGACAAATGGGACAAATATCGTGAACAAATTCGTCGCGCTGAAGAAACGCTCGATCGGGCACTTAAATTTCACGAGAAAAATCCTGAAAAACATCCGGCTTATCCGGATGAGTGGAAAAAGTTTTGGAACCGACGTTACAAGGAACTTCAAGCTGAAGGTAAGGATCCGAGTAAGCACGATTTTAAACCAGAGTGGATTGAATTTTGGAATAAACGAATGTGCGAGATACACAATGAGCAACTGCAACAACGAAAAGAAGAAATCAGGAAGAGGCTCGAATTACCAGAAGATAAGCCTCCTGAAAAATGGATACCTCCAAGCAGAAGAGAGAGATCTCCGTCCAAACGAAGTAGACATCGCGTTGAGAGTGACGACGAAGTGGAATATGTGGGTACAAAAGTAATTAAGACAGACTATTACGATCGACACGAAATGAGAGAGAGAGATTATGCGTACGCAGCGTATGTCCGTGGAAGAGGTACCGTACATAGAAGTAGTTACTACCCTTCCGCTACTACACCGCGTACTAGACCGATATATCACGCGACTCCATATCCGGTTAAGGAGAAGTCTATGAGTCCTGTCCCAGAAGACGTATTGCCGGAAGATTTAGAAATCGTCGGCTTATTGCGGTTACTGACAGCACTCGAGGGCCAATTAGGCTCTCTCGGGCCAAAAATAGTATCTTTACTTTCCAAAGCATTAGCTGCGGAAAAGGCAAAACCAAATTCAGCTGACGAATTATTATACGACGAAGAAGTGAGCGTTCTCTTTGAAACCGTTAAAGAAAAACTGAAAGGGCAATTGTTTGCCAATATGATTGAGAAAATGGCCATCGCCCCGACTAAGACGGCAATACAGAATATTGCTCAATTACTGCATAAGGCTGCAGAGTCGAAGAAAAAGATGGAGGAAGAGAAAAAGAAAAAACGTGAATTGGAAGCTGCGAAAGCAGCCAGTTACATCCCGCGTTCGCTTTATCCACGGCCCGTGGAAATACTCACACCCAGTATTAAATCCGAGCCTGTTAGTGTTCCCGGCATTGGTACCGTAGACAAAGTTGCAATCGCTCAACAAATTGCAGCTGCACTCGTTGCACAAGGAAGAACAAACGTGTCGCAAGAGGAATTAGAAACTTTGATTAATGCTGTCGTTGGAATGGCAGAAGCTTCGAAAAACTCAGACAGACCCGTAACCACTGCTGATTTCGTTAAAGGATTGGCTGCTGGTCATAATTCTCTTTCTCAACCGAGCGTATCAGCGCCTCAACCACCGATCATGATAGACACGGTGGATAAACAAACTTCAAGAATGGAATCCTTGTCCGATACAGACTTAAAGAACCTTCTGCAAAACTTTAAAGACTTATCTACAACAGAGCAGCATGGCTTAATAAACTTTTTGAAAAAGCTGGAAGCCTCGGATCCAGTGAGAGTTGAGAAACTCAGAGCATTTGTCAATTTAGGGACAGCCTTAGCGGCGAGCTCCACTAAAGTCAAATCTCCCACACCGGAATCCTCCGGGTCAATGACGAAAGCTCGCAGAAGTAATTCGCCATTTTTAATGCGTAAAAGTAGTCAGAAGCCGATAGAAGATGAAACTGATAAGTGGAAACCCAAGATAGACATGTTCGCCAATGATGACGAGGAGGAACAGCCAGTAAAGAATGAAGTAGAAGAGAAATCGAAGACAAAGATAGACTTGTCCGATGACGACGACGATTATTCGTTCGAGGACATATACAAAGCAGCGGATAAAAATGTGAATGAAAGCGAAAAAGCAAAGAGAAAATCACGTGGGTATTCAAGATCAGGATCAAATTCACCGAGATCATGGACGCGATCTCGTTCACGATCAAGATCACGTTCCCCTCCAGCAAGATCGAAGGAAATAACGAAAACGAGTGATCCAAATGCAATATTGGACGAAACTAAACGACTAATAGCTAATATTATGGGTGATTTGCCAAATAAATTTGTACCAAAATCCCATATACCTCACCCTAAAGAGGATCCTAATCCTAATTTGGCTATTCCTAAGCCAGCTGATCAAATGGCAAATTCATCGATGCCAGCTCCATTGCCAAATTTTTATAATCAGGGCTACGCCCCTAACAATCCTCAACCTTGCGAGAATCCGCAGGTTACGTCATTAGCGTATCCTACCATGCAAAATCAGCAAATGCAAAGTTATCCGCAACAAATGTACAGTGGTAATCAGGGCTACATGGACAATGGTTATAATTATCGAGATTATGGTAACATGAATAATCAGACTCAATATGGTGGCCCATCGATGCAATTGAATCAGTATCCTCCTCAACAAAGTTATGGTGCTCCATATGGCGGTCCACCAACAGGACATCCTTCTGGATACCCGCCACCTCAACAACCACAACAGTATGGCAACTATGTACAGCAACAACGCTTTTACTAAAATAAATTCCGTTAGAAGTGGCTAATACTGTGCACGGCACTGAAATGCGTATCGTCGTTCAGAGAATCACAAAATCACTTTTTCTTGAACGCAAAGATGAACACTCGAAAAGAATGCTGAATGTTGCCGGTTAGTTATCAGAGACATTAGAGAAACTTGTTTAAATGTATTCGTTACACATGATTTTAAATATTTTTTTCGGACATTTTGATCACTCTTATCGTCAAATATGCTCCTATTATAAAAAAAAACTACTGTAAAAATGAAACAGGACTTCCAAAAATGTCTCACCGAGACTTACTATTTAAATCGCCTTATACGTGAGAAATTTCATTCGCTTCGTGTAATTTTTTACGTTTATAACCGTAAATATCTTCGTGGCATCAACACGCGACCAGATTCTGAGCTACTGAAAGTATATCAGTTCTTTTTACGAACTGCTAGTCGCGCAAAGTGAGCAAGCATATAGTAAGTACAGTGTAATGGACGATATTCGCATACCCAGCAGCATGAGTAAGTAAAAAAAAAAAAAAGAAAGTGAAACATGGCAATGTTTGTACCTTTAACTTCGATATTATAAAATAAAGTTTACTTAAAAATTCGGTCGATAATGCGTTCATCGTCGTCTTGATTGTTTTGAAGGTTTCAGTGATATACGGTGGAAACAAAAAAAAGTATGCGGAATTCGGAAGGAATAAGATTATTTTTACAAGCACATTTTAATGTTGGAGGAAACATGATAGGAAGAATAATTAGTTGTAATTTTTTAATAAAAATTGTAAAGCTATTGGATATTTGTTAAAACAATCGCCTACATCTACAAACAATTGCGCAGTGCGTAAACAACAATCCCTTTTAGGTATCCACGGAAATCGAATGATCGTAATAAAAACGTACAGACTTGTATTATAAAAGGAGAATTATCTCAATGGTTCATCAAGCCTAATTGCCCTTCTTATTTATCCTTATGTATTCCGAATCATCACAACTTACGCAAAACAGGACTAATATCAAGAATCAATAACAGTCCAGGATCGTTGGAGTTATTTTTGTGCTTTATTGATGCAATAATAATAAGATAATTCATATATTAATACCGAGTGGCTGCACAAAGTACAGTGACTAGACAATTACAAAGTTCCGGCTACTTAGCGTAATCGGCGCTCGATATTCAAGGTACCGTATATGAGCGTATCACAAAAGAAACTAAATAAAGCACTTCGTCCTATTCGACATTCTCGTCCTTCCCGCCATACTAATTCGGCCCCGAATTGAACCAACGCATAAAGACGGCAATCCGCCAATTATGTACACTTATCTTTACAGCTGTCGACGGAAATAAGTAAATCGGATCGCTTACTTGGGCACAAGACCCCTCGTTTTCGGATATACAGGGGCTGGAATGTGCTGAACTTTCCCAACACTTTTAGGTCGAACGCGGGCCGATTGCAAACGTGATTTAGATCGCAGCCGTACACTCGATGCGTCTACGTCGATGTCACCTTCGTCGCGAAGAGCTTCCTCGAGTACCGCTTGAATCGTAGGTGCGATGGCTGGTCCCTGGTAGTCTAAAGTGGTCCGCGCAGGCATGTCCAAGTCCAAATTCAAGATATTTTCACCAGCATAGCGACAGCCTTTCCCCATAGCCAATGCGATTCTCGCATATTCGGAGACAGGTCTTCTCGCTCCTGGAATCGATGTTGGTCGCTTAATAGACTCTACACTCGATGGTTTAGGATCCTTCACTACCCAACAATCTTCTTCTTCGTCTAAGTGGATCCTCGATAAAATTTTATTCTTCTCTTCTTCTGGAATGAAGTTTTCGATGATAAGGTACTTTAACTTGAGCTCTTTCATTAACTCGTGCTGGGTTTGTTCTAAGTCTCGTCGATCTCGATTAAAATCATTTGTAACGTCCTCGAGTTCTTGCTTCAAACCTTGGAGTTTAGTGAAGCATTTCTTTAATTTTCGCGATTTTACGTCTACTTCTTGTTGAAGAGTGGTATAAGTCTCTTTTACACCGAGCATTGTTACTTCTTGGTCTTCCAGCTTTTGCTGGATTTCGACTTCTCGTTTCTTGCGCTCCGCGATTTCTGCCGCTTTTTGCTCGAGCGCTCTCTGCTGCTCGTTAGTGTGGTCAATGATATTCTTACCACCGCAAAGCATTTTACTTTCTAGGTCTTTGATTCGCGTTATCAGATGTTCAGTCTCTTGCTTCTCTGCCTTGAGCTGCTCTGCTATAAGTTTTTTATCAGTCTCCGCCGATTTATTATCTTCTCCTCGACTATCCTCTGCCTCGGATTCCGAGTCCACTGTTTCCTCTCCTTTCTTTTTCGTCTTCTTTTTCTTTCGGCGTTGCACCAGGCTCTTTTGAGCTAACTTCTCCTTTAAGCGGCCAATTTCTTCTTGATACTGTCTTAACAAAGCGTCTTTCGGATCCTCGTTTATTCTCGGCTTGTTCTTAATATTCTTCGCTCGGTTCGCATATCTCAAAGTCGTGAGTGTCTCCTCGTAGTTGTAACTGGCTGGGCCAATATTTGCTACCATGATGGTCTTAGAATTGCCACCCAATGAGTCTTGCAGGAGTCGGGTTAATTTCGAATCTCTGTAAGGCACGTGTGTAGTTTTCCCGTCTACCAGTGCCGAAATTACATTTCCTAAGGCCGACAAGCTCAAGTTTATTTTACTCGCTTCTTTTAGTCGTTCTCCTGAAGCACCAGTTTTGCTCTGTCTCTCGCTGCCAGCAAGATCGACCAAGTTTAACCGGCCGACCCTTATTCCACCAGTGTCACCCATCGAGCCCATTTCAATCGTTATCAAGAAAATTGCATGAGATCTCGAGCTGTGCTCGTTCATATTTGTTGCACCTATAGTTCTATTTTGATTACCTACATTCATCAGTTGTTGAATCTCCGCGGCACTTTTGCAAACCTGACTAGATAAATCTTTGACGAAAACACCCGTATCAGGTTTTTCCTTTAATTCGAACCTTAGACTCTGATCGGGTTGCAAAAGGTCGCGTATTTCTTCCTGATAGATCTCTAGGTAACTCGCTCGTACCAGGTACTGCATGTTTTCTGTTCGACCGATGTGATTGAAGATATGTTCGAAAGACCGAGGAATTATACCACGTTTATCGTGATCCAGCTTCGAACCTTCCATCGTGTAAGTTTTACCGGTACCGGTTTGTCCATAAGCGAATATCGTTCCATTAAATCCATCGAGAACAGACGAGACTAATGGCCTTACTGTTTCTTCGTAGACATCCTGCTGACTCGACTGTGCATCGTAAACCGCGTCGAACGTGAAAACCTTCACGTTGTCGCTGCTCGGGTCGTCTCGCGGATTACGGATTTCGACGACACCTCTGGACGGATACGCATCCACGACTCGGCTATAATTCCGAGTCTGCTCCTTCTCGTCCATTGGTCTGCATCTCACTACCACCTGTACACATTGTGTCGCGACATCGGCAGTGCCGTTCGACCGCATATTTTTTTTCTTTAAGCCTTTTAGCTGGTTGTCCGATTTGTCCATGATTAAGGTGAAACGCCAACGCGCCTGTAAAGTAATAAACTTGTGAATCAGGTGTTACACAACTACTTTTATACGTGCACGAATAGCATAATCGCTCGAAATAACTGCCGCCCAAGTAACATATATTTATATCACGAACTCCAAAACGATTTGTTAATGACAATTTCCATTTCACGTATGCCTTGAAACATTTACATCTACCACGTAAATAATTTCGACATTTTTACAGCAATGTACAATTCGAGCACTCTTTCGCAGTGTTCTCCAATAAAATTTTCATAAACGAATAGCGCAGTTTCGTTACGACTATAATAGCCTTCTTACGACAGAATAGGATAGATTCAGTGCGAAAGGACGAGAAAGGATCGCAGTTGACAGAAATTGAAATCGTCCGATTCTACGACAGGGCTCATTCTATTACGTCAATGTACGAAATCGTACATAGCGTTTCGAGCATTTAAATGCTAGTCTCGCTAAGGGGAGTTTATGTTATTGACTAAACAAAAAGGAAGTCCAATCAAAGCAATATAGCCGACACAAACCGCGAAAGAGAGAGGATCTGGGTGCCGCACCCGTGTTTTTTTTCCAGGAAATATACTTACAGGATATCTTTGAGAAATGCGACAACCAGCAGCGTTGATCGAAAATACGTTAAGCAGTCGAAGTAACAATGATTCTTTGTCGTGTTCGCGGATTACCCTCCTCTGCAAAGTGTTGGTATTGATCCATTGTTTGTCTCTATAGAACTCGCACCGACAACACGCGGCTTTTTCCCGTTAACTCGTTCGATACTGATGATTTGTCACGACGAAGATGTCGCGAATTGACGCCAGTAATAACTTCCTATCGTTTACGATGTCGCTAAGACGACGCTAGCCCGATTTTCACTGCGGGTCTGATACTCAGCCGCATCCTTGTATTTTGACAACCAAGGGCCATTAGAATTCTGGCCAGCGAGCGTGCGCAATGAAGTTACACTCCTCGGAGTAACTCGCATATAAACCGAATGGAATCGATCTCATTTCTAGCCACGATTCGCACAACTCTTAGAAGAGTTATTCCGAAACGAGTCTGGAATTCTAAACTACGATTTCTGTTTTATCAACTGGACTCCCACACGAAGCGTACGCATGAAATTATAGCTCGAGTTCTGTGTCAAGTAAGTTAACGCTCGATGGAGAAAGCACGAGGAAATTGGAGCGAGGAACCTGTATTTTTTTAGTGAGTAGCAGGTAAAAAAGTGGTGTAGAATGACCTGTATGTAGTTATTTCTCTTTTTGCGAGGAGAAACAGGAAGCTGGAAATTCTGCGAAGTAGTAAATGAAGAAATATTTAATTGTTTCGTGTATTTTTGTCTATCTATGTCCTTGGCTCCATTCTATTCCAATTTTTAATACTTCCAAAGTTGAGATATTGGATCCTTTTGCATTTCCATTCGGTTCCTGGCGTTTTAAATACCCGCAGAATTATGTTGTGATACCACGTGTACTTTTCGTGTAGAATATCGCTGGAATCAGCTGATTTCGAGTGCGCATGACATCGGCCACGCAAGTTTGGGGAAGTCGACCAGTCATCCTTGACAAATAGGCGCGACAGTTAAACACTAAATAGGGATCGTATATTGCTTTATCCATTACGTAAATGTTGGTTTCTTCTTTGTAAGCTAGTTATCCTCTTGTTAAATAAATCTTTTACGTATCTGTTGATGTAAGAATTATACTGCTTATATCTCATGATTTTTTTACTACATAAATTACGATCAGCAATGCAGGTGTGCCTGTTCTGAATTATTTCCAATAACTTTGTTCTTGATCCTGTTAAAATGTAAACTTTCATTAATATTGACCAATTAGAAATATTTTCGGTCGATTTTCTATATTTCGCAATTAAAATCATAATATTTTCGGGTTTATCACAATTACTATCCGATCGAGGATATGACGTTACGATGCCCACATTCATGGCGTGCAAGTCACTCACCTTCGAGCGAGGTGGTCGTGTTTAGTGTTAAACGGTGTATTGTAAAATAGATCATTTCTAACTGAAACTTGAAGTGAAAAATCTGTAAGTGTTTCGTTTGTGTTTACTGTTATATAAGGGCATCAGTTTACCTGGATACATACAATGTATTTGTTAATAAAGCGTTACAATTCACACCTGTTTGTCCCCGATGATTGTGTAATAAAAATTCTAATTTTGTTTATGAGGCAGAATTAGTGTTCCACGTACAATTCTGTACTCTAAGCAAAATTTGGTGTACTGTCAAAAGTAGTGTAGGATTTACGTAAAGTTAGACTGGAATATAAATCTGTCTGTTGTGTTGGCCTTATACCAATTGTGTCTTATTGGTTTTAGATAAGATGAGGCTGTCTTTGGTGGTGATCCATATTGCTTTGGTAGCGACCAATCTATGGGTGACAGCACACTTTCACGAAGAGCTTCCCGAGGATAATGAATTCGCTGAATTCGAGGACTTCGAAGAGGAAAAGCCCACGGCTGTACCAATCGAAGCACAAGTCAAACAATCAAAAGAGCCAGAATCTAATCAAGACTTTGAAGAGGACGATGTCATTATAACGGATGGCGACACTGAATTCGATCACTTCCAAGATGAGGAAGAATTCGAAGGATTAGACTCGAAAGGAGAAGAACCCTCTACGTTAACCATAACGAAAGTGCCATTGCATCTGCGCGACAGATGGGACAGTTTCTATTTGGAAATTCTAATGATAGCTGGATTAGTAGTATACTTTATTAATTACGCAGTGGGGAGGTCTAAAAATGCTCGTATAGCGGAACTGTGGTTGACAGATCACAAACACCTTTTGCTACAAAACTTTTCCTTAGTGGGCGACACTGGCAAATCTCCCGAAGAGACAACCGAAAATGGCTTAGTAAAGGAAGGTGATGCCCACTATAGTCTATATTGTTCGGGTCGTGTTGGTTGTGACTCCATGCTAATCGAGTTAAAGCTCATAAATAGACAAGACTTAGTGTCTGTATTAGCTCAGCTCGTGAGACCTCAAAACGATCAAGCTCACATACACGTTGAATTGACAAAAGATGAAGTGGATACATTTGTCCTCGCGGTCGCAACAAAGCGAACGGCAATGCAATTAGTTCGGTCTATGCAAGATGTCAGTTCGTACTGTCCAGAGAAACGACCCGGTGAAAAATTTGGGCTTCCAGGAGGATTTTTCGTTATGTCAGAAATCGCGGAAGCAGCATCAGCAATTTTGGACACTAGAGTTTTGCAGGCATTCGCAAAATTCTCACCTTACATTGATTACATTCATGTCAGTGACCAGTATAGTGGACCCAAGCTGCAACAGTAAGTACGCTTACGTTACTCCCTCGTTACTACCTCGCTTAACATTTACTATATATACGCATGAATTTATCGGTTACAGAGATACAACTCCCATAGCGATGCCTGACGTAAAGAAAGTCCTACTCGTTGGCCTCAATATCAGTATTAAGGGTCGCACTGCGAACGCAGAAACGCAAGAGAAGCTGAAAATGTTGTTGCAACTTACTTTCTATCTCATCGACAAACTGCGAAGGTTCAAATTGTCAAAAGAGGTTCGTATCTGATAAATAATCAAGGACGAGTCGATACCTTGAGAACGATATTGACAGAGGTGATTTAATTTATTCAGGGTAAAAGTAAAGCGGAAAAGAATCGACTGAGGGTGGAAGAAGCTTTCCTGAAAACCATGCACGCTGCCCGGGCGGAAGCAGCCGCACAGCGACGCGAAGAACGACGTAGAGCAGAGAAAGAGAGAATCCTGCAGGAAGAGGATCCGGATAAACAAAGAAAATGGGAGGAAAAGGAACAACGAAGGTTGGCAAAGAAGCGCGCTCCCAGAATGAAGCAGCTTAAGATGAAAGCATTATGACCGGGTCAAACCAAGTCGAATGAAACAACCGAAACTTATTGAGGAGCCGGAACAGCTCAATGACACTGTCCAATTGACTCATATAATCGTATGCCAGTTTCCACTCGAATTCTCACTTGACGTTCTAAAGTCATCATTTTCCATCAATCCAATTAATTTCTATTTCAATACCGGAGGCGAGATTTGGTAAGTATCAGTAAATAGTTCTATACATTCATTTTTTTTTGTTTTACTTTATTTTTTTTCTATCTATATACGCGTATCAATTGATTTCACTTTACCCGCATCTTTTATTTCAATATCATCCTCCTAACATCTGACGATGTGTATCACATTGTTCCGATATGATTATTGTGATATAGATTCCATAAGTGATAGAGAGACTATTCTTCGGGGTTTCATCGAGACGTATCGATATATATATATATATCGAACAAATACAATGTCGCCGTTATCTTTTACCGCACGGTTATTGTTATTCGCTATATACAATATACATATATGATGTATGTACATTGCAGAGTTTCTCTCGTGTCCTTAAATACTATTGAAAGATTCGAAATTTCTATAGTAATAATAGACATAGCATCGGCGAATATATCATCAGACTTTTCAATTCATTCCGATATACGTTGAATCACAGGTTTTAGGGATAACGAACTCATAAATAACTTTTCTGTGTTCTTTATTCTTAAGGAGACATATATAAATACAATCAACTAATAAGGTCAACGTATACAATTTTCAGCAATATGATGAGAATGTTATTAATATGCGTATATAATTTATCGAATAAAAATTTAAGAACTAAATCATATTCGGAATGATTTGCTTGATTGGCGTAAGGTATTCTGAACGAGCGTGCTAAATTATTTGCCGTGTTAAAACTTGAACGATAATTAAAACGGATAAAGCTGTTGTAACAGTTTTTTGGATATTGTATACGCAGTTAATGGCTTACGGCCGGTTACAGGTATTATACATTAGGCTTTTTCGAAGTCGAATGTAATACCGATTTTCCGAAAGTTATACACAAAAATCTTGAATCATATTAGTCAATTTTATGCTCTCACAGATGTGCCAGGCAGGTTGAAAACCGAATTGCAATTAGATTATTTCAAGAATGGTCTCGTTTCGATAAAAAACAAAATATGTAACAGGTTACTCTATTAAAACTGTAAAAGCTTCGATATAAACTTACCTTATTGAACTTTTGGTATCGTGCTTAAACAAAAAAAAAAAACAAAACGATTAAATACGTTCTCATCTTCACTGTAAATCTTGTGTTTATACTCGAATTTACAGATTTGTACTGGAGTAACTTATGTACAATAAGACTAAAAATATTTGTTGTATATAACAATAAACGTCCGCGTTGCGCCCGCATATCACATACGTTTTACAAACATAATTTATTTATCTGACTGATTCTACACGAATTTCTTCACCTAATCAAAGATATTATTTCAGGAGATATTTACATAATATTCATATAAATTTAACTAGAAACAGCGATAAAGCAGATCATTGAGCCGGAGGAGACTTTAGAAGATCACTTAGGAACTTTAAATTACTCTGAATGACGAGTCTCGGAAACAGGAAATTATTTTCCGAGACAAAATCGGCAATAGCAATATTCAATCCTCCAGGCCCAGGTCGCTTCTGACTTATCCAAGAGAGAATTGCTTTCCGACCGACAGGAATCAAAGTCCTCTGCAAATCGCCGCATAAATGTTTCAAAACGTATGAAGTGTCAGGCGTCAAGAGACACTGCGATACGAATGCTATACCAGGAGGTCGAGCGTGTAGTTCAATATTCAAGAATTCTATCAAATCATCAACGTGAACGGTATTGGGCCAAGGTGTACGCCAAAGCCCACTGGGCCAGAGATTATAATAATTTTGGGCAAACGCATTTCGATAAATAATAAAAACCTGATATCTCTCAACCGCTAACCATTGCAAAGTGATGTGACTAAACTTAGTAAACATTGGGCAGATTTTTCCATGAAATATTTGGCCAATCGTATCGATCAGACGACAATGATCATCATCGGTGAAGAGGTAGAAGTGTTGGAAGTCCAAGATTACAATCTCATGGATATGTGTATTTAGCCAATCAGCGATGTTGCGCAGCGGTTCGTATATCTTTGATCCATAGAGGCCATGCAAGAAATAGATGTCTTGATCCCGTGGATTAGTAGCCACACGAAGATCCAAATATCGAATCCCACCGTTGAGTTGTTCCTTGACATTGTCATATTGGGTGATAGACCAGTTAAATATAATAGGCTTCGATACGAATGAGCAGTATCTCCCGAGGGCTCTGATGAACGCCGGCTCGTCTGGTCCAACATCATTACGACGATTTATAGTGTAAGTCATCGTATCGTGAGAACCTGTGTTTAAGAGTTACCCGTTCATACTAAATTCCGTAAAACTTTATCCTAAACTGTTTCCAGTTAGTTTTCGGATAAATCTACTTGCGGCGGGCTCTCAAGCGAGTTATCCCACAGTGTCAACTTGACACTTGTGACACCCAACGTCGGTGTTCATTAAATCATTTGCGTGCTATTAATGACCTGATTTCGCGCCCTTCGTTCTATTTAATTCGTCAGAAGTAATAGAAAGAGAGCGAAAGAGAGAGAGAGAGAGAAGCCGGGGAAACTAGCTTGTAAAAATTGTGAATTTATGCGAATTGGATTTAAAGAGAAAGAAAAAAATTTAAACGTACCGGGAATGGCCAGGTTTATTATAGGTACATTTTTCAATGGTTCCGGAAGTCGTGTCATCCAATGCCCGAGGTCGTCGGTTAAGGCGACCCCTTTTCCATCCGGTCTGTGTGGAAAGTCGCTGCCATTCTTAACGTATTCCATATTTTCGGCGAGATGTATCGCGCGATTCACTCAGTCGTTCAATTCGCGTATTCAGTGTAGAATCACGACTCGCGCGCGCGGTCTCGTGTCTCGGATGACGGGAGGCGGCGAATGATTCGCGCGTAATGTCAGGTATGCATCGCTCCGATGGAGTGGCGTTGTCGCTTGCTGACCCCAATCCTTTATATCGCTTTTTCGAAGCACCGTTCCCACAATGACCTCATAATTCGCTCTCTCGCCTTCTTCCGACACCCGAGCGGACCCACGATGGATATTAATCGCGCTTAACCTCAAGGACCGAGAGCTTCCACTGACCCCGTCCAGTTTCTGTAATCGAGAAATCGACTGTGAGAACCGATGTAGATATGTTCGTCATCAGGCGCTTTGTTTCTCTCGGTTTTTCTGACACATCGCGCGGGATGCCAAGCATCGGTGCTATGTTGATTATATAAACTTCGTTTAAGTAAGATTGCGAGTTATTTTCCTTTCCGTACCGTGATAATTGCTGCATGAATAATTCGAGTATTTCCGTTTCTTCTCTATAAGCTTCAGCAACTTTTCGCAATGTTTACGTCTCGTTTTATTCGCCGGAAAATTTCTTTGTTAATTGCGTTAGATGAATCTGCATCTCGAGTGGAATTATGAATTTCATAATTTTAAATTCTTGAAGAGTTCAATCTCTTAAAAATCGACCTATTAATTGTGGTCGAATGGAAAAAAAACAAATCTCTTGTAATAAAACTTATTATTTTCTATAAATAATAGTACAGGCATATAAAAATACATAACACTGTAATTATTTCGGGTCGAAGATATATTTAGCTTTTCTCGATCTTACTGATCTTCAAATGAATTCCTCCCTTCGGCGATAATAAAAATGACTTTGGCTCCAATTGGTAAGGAATAACTGTCTTCTCGCAGACGTCTACTTTATAATTTCGAAGAATTTTGATCAATCCAATCTTCGTCTGATAGACGGCAAAGCGTGCGCCTAGAAAAATTATCCGCGAAAATTAGTCCCCATTGATTAGGTCTGATTAATTTATCGATCAAATCGATTAAAAATTTAATTTCCATACCTATACAGTTTCGTGGTCCATCGCCAAAAGGCAGAAAATGCATTGGATGTCTCGCGGCCATATTTTCTTCCGTAAATCTCTCCGGGTCAAATTTATCTGGATCAGGGTAATAATCAGGATCATTTTGAATACCGTATACTGGAATCCATATCATTGTCTTTGCGGGTATGGTGACTTCCGATTCTGCGAATTTATACTCCGAGTGTGCTTTTCTCATTAGCACCGGAACCGGTGGATATTTCCTTAAAGTCTCTGTCGATTAATACATGATTCAAGGTCAGTTCAGACAATAAATTTCCGATCGATGTATCTTGAATCAATTATATGATACACACCTCGGAATACACTATCGAGAAACTTCATTTCCTTTATAGTTTCGTATCGCAAATCTCCGCTATTCCGATCATGCGTTTCATTGATTTCCTCTCGTAATTTATCCTGTGCTTCTTGGTGTAAAGCTAATTCGTATAGCGCATTGCTCATGGTACTCGAAGAAGTTTCGAAACCAGCAACGAAGAAGACGAAAGCTTGCGCGGCAATGTAGCCTTCGGTAAGCTCTATAAATCAAACTTTCGAATTATGCTTTAAAGTATTATTAAAGTGGAAACAATAGCGTCATCCACATAATACATACCACCATCCGCCAATTTACCAGGATGATTTTGCATTTCCAAAAGCGTATTGACAAAATCGTTTCGTACAATGTTGTTCTTTCTCCTGTATTCTAACGTGTCCATAGTTAATCTTATGAAGAACGTCGCCACTTCGGTTTTTGGCAAAAAGTGTCCGAGAAAATCATAAATCCGTGGTATAAATTGTCGGCATCTGAATCGTAGCATCTGAGTAAAATTGAATTGGAAAATTTTCCGTCCCATTTTGCGGAATTCACTTTCCTCATTGGCCAGTGCGTTTGTTTCAATGCCGAAGGCACAGGTGCCAATGACGTCAGTAGTGAATTTTGCTGTAAGATCGCGAATTTCTACAGGTTCATTTTTCTCGGCTACTTTTTCAACGTATTCTTCTAAGTGTTTTGAGCAGTCCAGTATCATCGAAAACATATCTTTCAGTCTGCCACTCGTAAAAGTCGGAGAGAGCTTAGTTCGAAGTGGTCGCCACTCTTCGGGTTCCAAACTAAAGAGATTCTGCGTCAATGGTTCAGCCTGGAATTAGATAAAATTGATTAAAATGGATAAATTATCAATAATAAGATATTACGGCATCTCGAAATATTATATTACAAATATCATAGCATTATACATATTTTCACAAAATTTCGTATAATGTATTTAATACAATAATTCGATATAATGCAATAAAACTAATAGTTATCGAAAACTACAAGTAAACGTATGTACTTACCACTTTAGTCATAGGCACACCCCGATCCGCGAAATTTGAAAAATCTTTAATTAGCACATCTTTAATTAGATCTGGATCGTTGAGCACGAGAATAGGTGTTGTTCGCGCAAATATGCCGATCATTCGCTCGTTTCTATATTTCACATACATGTCTCTTAAAAACTCTCCCATCGACACTTTCAGAGTCATTACGGGTAGCATATTCCCGATAATTGGGACAGGTTTTGGTCCTATGATCCCTCGCGATTTCCAAAAATCATAGGTTGAAGTGCAGTAATAATATAGTAAAATAACTATGGCCAGGATGGCGCCAAGGACCTCGAGGCATCCCATTTCGTCTGTTTTTATTCACGACTTCCTGAGAAAGAAAGATTACAGCTCTATGATATAAGAGTAATATCCACTTGTTAAGCTAGCCGAATTAACTAATCAGTGGATCGATTAGTAACGATGACAAATATAATATAGCAAGAATTAATTTTATCATAATTCTTCATCTCATTTGATAATTCTGGTTTAATTTTATCATGTATCATTGCGTTTATCATAGTATACGTCATTTACGGTGAAATACAAGTTAATAGTTGAAAGGATAAAATCACGATGAATCTAATATGTAAAAAAACTGGTTTACGAAATTATTACATTTATATTGAAATTGGAATTTAAAACAGAAATACAATATAGGTATCTGAGCTTATGCGTGAAATTTAACTTCTAAATGTGAGAATTCTCATTGTCAGTCAACAGGTACTAGTAGTAATAGTATTTACTTTGCAGCGAGCAAATATTATTCGAACACGAAACAGATAAGTGTACGATGTATAGCCGACAAGGACAGTAGTTTTAATACCGAATTCGAGTAATGATTTCCACATTGTTTCAGTGAAACACTTAAAATATGATCTACGGATATTCCGTAGTCAGGTTCCTAGCTGTTAAAGCCGGCAAACATAAATTCTTAATAAACGAAACCGGAAAAATCCGAAAAGATTCTTCCAAATGAACATATAACTTTTGAATTTGAAGCTTCTAAAAATAAACACAATTAAGAAATGTATTGAGAAACCTTACCCACTACCGCCCACATGCAAGAATAATTGATACAGTTTGACAGGTGTTCGCAGTAAATGCAGAATCAGCTCTTACGGCAAGCAGAATAGATGACAGAATGGAAAGACGGTGCGTCGTCGCTCGTTCTCCCACCAAATGCTTACTCTCAGATCAATTCAAAGAGTATCTTGACTCATTGAGCCATTGAAACTACCTAAGTCACGATGAATTGCGTAAACACCGATGTCTCAGTTATCTCTGTTATCCAAAATTATCCCGGTGCAGTTGGAGTGGTTTTTGCGATAGACGGTATGACAGATAAAAATCTTGTTCTTCATAATTGCCATAACAGACTGTACCATATTACACGCGCCAAAGGTTGAAACGCGAGTATAGTTATGGTACTTTCGTTATCAATAATGAGGTATAAGTACTAAAGCTAAAGACAATTACTTAAACGAGCAGCGACTATTGCATACACTTTATTGCAAACTTTAGATAATTCCTGTTACATTGTAAAGCGATGAAACTTTCACACGTGCTTTGATTAATAACGAAGTAGATATCAATAGCTCACAAATTGATGACGCCACACTTTGCTCGCAGTAATTTTATGCACATTCCATTTACACTAATGACAAAGTATCCAACTGAACCTTTTATAAACGTTAAAATCTCTCTCTCTCTTTCTGTTTCTTCTTTATTCACCTGATAAAAGAATTTTCCAAGTGCAAAAGCTTTGTCAGGATGTTCTCAAAGAAGGATTAAGACACGATACACTTCTTTCATTATGTTTATTCAACAAAAAAGAAAAAAAGATTCTAGTTGGGTATTGCAATTGAAGTTTCAGGTATTGAGCTTGCGAGAAAGAGAAAGTGGCGCAAGCTCGAGAGAGCTTCCAGGAGTTGTTACCATGTAGGTATAGTGTGAAGATTAGTTGTCCTATGGTTCCTTTACGTGGCGCTAAAGAGCATGAAAACTGAGGAACATGCCAAGTTTAACTCCTTGCCGCCACGGACTGTTTAACTTCCTTGCGCGCACACGACACACGACAACCTGTCGTCAGATGTTGGCTCTGCGTCAATCTAACGGAGCTATTTTAATTTCGAATTTTGGACGACCCTGATGTGCTCCATCAAGAATTTGGAGCGCGCGAGTTTTACACTTAGGTATTCCAGTACGAGATCTCGAGACTCTTGAAGAAGCACAAAAGAAGGGTGATTAAAGGTGAGCATCTTTCTGTCTTCTGCACCTTGCACGAAACAAGGTAACGTGAGTAAATTACCATGTGTTACTAATTACACGAATTACTGAAGAAAAGTTTGAGAATAGTTCTTTTTGAATGAATCATTCTGAAACAATCTAGAATATTAGAAATTCAATTGTTCTATTAATATACTTGCCCTGCTTCGCGGATGTATTGAGGTTTAAACGCTAACGAGGCTATCGTGAATTTTGTATTTCAGATGGGCGAACCTCCCAATCCAAAGTACTATGGTAAGAGACGAAGTATCGTGCGTAGAATTGGCTCCTTTTTACCTCTAAAACCACCGCCAAAGGTATATGTCAGTGTAACACCCCTTCATTCGATGACAAGTTCCATGATCAATGAGGAAACCACCGGGGACTGCCTTGACGCAAATGGGCTTGGGCTATCCAGGTTAGTAGACACCAGAGCTACTTCTACCGTGACGTAATCCTTGTTATGCTGAATGAAAATGGATATTTATCGATAGGTTATCCAGTCGACCGGATTTATTGGAGCCTATAACTTTTGGATCAGAGGTTCGATTGTTAGCTTTGGAACAAGAACTCCAAGAACTTAGGGAACAGGTCTCGGCTATAGTGAAAAGTAACAAACAATCTAGATGTAAGTATAAAGCGAATACTCATACTTTGTCTTAGCGTTATAATTGTGCTTTGTACTATAGCGATATACTCGACTCGTATATAGATGCATCGGTGGCTTCGGTGGCATCAGTGGCATCCTTAGCGAATGGTTCCGAAGTCACAAAAATAGTCGAACCACAGCCACCACCACCACCACCGCCTCTTCCGCCACCTTCGACGCCACACATTGCAAGACGAGCAAGCTTGCAGGACCATAAAATTGAGGAGAGAGTCAAACCTATGTTAAGTTCTCAGAAATCTATGGGAGATGTACTTAAGGATATCGATAAGATTAAATTGAAACCAATTGCACGGTATGAATTAAAATAATAAATGTAAAGGGCTTCTAACTATTACGTAACTCGTTACTATTGTTTATTGCGCTTTTACAGATCACCAGGAGGTCGGCCTCTCCGCGCAAAACGCGAGAATAGTCCCTGTAACGATCTGCAAGAGATCTTAAGAAAACGGTACCTTGCAATGCAATCTCCGGATAGCAGAAATTCCTCGACTTTAACTGTGGACGAGAGTTTTTAATGCGAAGATAAACGAGGATATATTTGAAATACGATCTGCCAGATTACGTGTGCACGTTGGATGATTCAGTTCTGCCGTACGACACTTATCCATTCGTGTTCTACTGCATTAGAGATCTGATTACATTCTCACTCGACCATTCTAAAGTGTACACTGTATATCTTACGATTAGGGAGCAAACGAAAACATATTGAGGACGAATCACGACGATAATATGGCAGAGATCTTCTTAGGGTGGTAAGATTCAATTCGAAATTTACGATTAACATCAGGCCTTATGAGAAAGTGCTAGATACAGCTGCCATTTGAGAATATGTGCATTGAAGTTTTAATTAAAGATTCAACCCACCGCTCTGTATATATTGCATCAAAGAGAAGCAATTTCTTGGGTAAGAGTTTTATTTCCTAAGCAGAGAGAAAAAAAGAGAATGTCAAGCACGAATATTCTTATTTCTTAGCCAGAATGTAGTTTACGTTCCGATCTCGAAAATCTGGTGGGTTTCCAAAAATACCACCACGGTGCAATGTATGTTTATTCTTGCGTTTCTTGCAATTACGGACAGATTAACGAGTTTCCTAGGCAAGGCTGTTGTGATATATTGAAGTCTCCACGAAGACTTTTCGTACACTAGATCCTGCCATAGACAGACGTTGTAGTCCCTGTAGATAAGGATTTTAGGATAGGCTTATCAGGGGATAGGTAGTTGTTATAACTACGGGCGATATTCACAACAATACGAAAGCACAGATTCGTAAGTGAATTCGAATAATGCTGTAATTCAGGGATGGGCAGTTCCAAGTACATTTTACTATTTAAGTACAAGTTCTCGAAAAGAAAATGTACTTGAGTACTTTTTTGTAGTACAAATAAAAGATCGTTTGCAAGTTCCTGACTGATGGTGCACGTTATACTTGATCTTCAAGCCACGTGCACGTGTGTTAACTAGTGCGTTAGTCAGTCAGTCAGTCAGTCAGTCAATCAGTCAGATGTGTTAGTAAGTATAAATATTTCATTGCAGAAAGTTATCAGGAACATGCAAACAATATTTTATTGGAATTCTTTATGCGATCAAATACAAGTTTTAGTACTTGGGGCCAAATACTTGTATTTGATGGCAAAAAGTACTCAAGTACATTTTGTTTCCGAGTACCTGTACTTAAATAGTCAAATGTTCTTGAGGCTCTCCGTCCCTGCACTGTATACACTGACACAGGAGGAAAGAATCGCATTATGTCTCTTTTGACTTTTGCTGGGAACCCTCGAATATCACTGTGTGATAAACTTTACGTTCGTTCGACACGCTATTATTGGTACGAGGAACTCACGCGAGTGTGATGCCCGGATTTCTATCAGGTTTATCAGGAACACACATTCTGATTACTCGCGCGGTTCATTGTAAACAAAAAAACGATCTCCGAATTTCCTTCGAGTTTTAGAATATTTTCTGACATTACATGTACGCGAGATATATATATGCGAGATTCAGTTGGAACGGATGCTGATTGTTCATCATAGACTTTGGAGACTGAACGTAAACCTTCGACGATATTACCATTGTGCAGATGTGTTTTATACAAGAAGCTTTTATCAATGATTAAGGAAATAAACGTTACTGTTAAACAACAACGTAAAAATCTTACTCGTACGTGAATGTACGTAAAATTTGGTTCTCGTGATTTTTATTCTTGTACGAATTTATTTTACATTAGAACGCGTTGACGTGTTGATCATAAATAAATACTATGAATTAGTGCCATTCGATAAGTTTGCGGGGAGCCATTATAGTTAAATATAAAAGACACGTAAAGATATTTTAGTTAGTCGTTAGCCTAAAGTTATTTCTGTTCGTCGATGCATTTGGAAGTTTCTTTTGCAGAGTAAATGAGATGTGCTCAGTATGCTTATTGTATCTCATTTACTCAACATGCTTCGTTTGTGTACACTGTTCGATGAGCCATTATTCCATCCGCAATTAGTGAAGATTCAATTTTTTGCGTGCTCTTCGAGTAAATATAATGATTGACTTGCCAGTAAATTAAAAATGTATGCCATAAGATTTATTAGGAAAATAGTATTCTGAATTCTTTGAACCTTCGTAAGTTGGTTATAGATATTTTTGAATGACAATATTTTAGATACAGAATGTAAATCTTCTAAATTCTTGAAAATTTCGAAGGCTTTCGAATCGGTGAAAGAATTCAGAATATAAGATTAAAATACACACAACTCACGATTTTGTTCCTTTTGGTTCGTAGATATTTATTAATATCGTTTATGCGATTTAGAATTGCATAGCGAACGATTATTTTCACAATTAAAACTTATATATTGAGTGCTTATGCTGACGCACAATAAGTCAACTAGCGAAGGATACAGTAATACAAATGAAATAAAGATCCAAGCATCAAAAACTAATTCGATGAATTTTTCTCCAAATTACATCTCCACCTATTTTCTCACTTTACAATTTTCCTTTCATTTTATTCTTCAGGGTACTTCAAATTAATGCTATTTGATTTTTCCATAGAAACGCAAACAGAAATATAAATATAAATTTATTTATTGTAGAATTTCGTAATATCAGTTCCACAAAGAGATTTAGTCCTTCAATATGCACACGAAAGCTTTTGATTAAATAAAGATTTTCAAATTTAATCTTTCGTCATAAGCACAAACTATAAATATCGCGCTGATCTATAAATGAATTAATGATCGAGTCATATGAAAATTGATATAAACTTACAAGACTCATTATCTCAATTATATTAACTTCACCCTTGTTACTGCATAATTACTCCCCGTGCATATTAATTAAAATTTCCCCTAGTATAGACCGACCCTCTGAGCAACAATGTATCCTAATACTAATTAGAATTTAATAGTCGGTTGAATAGCGTTATGGTTGAAGGTGGCATGAAAATTACTTTAGTGTCAATAGATGAACAGGTCGTAGGGATAGTTATGGCAGAATTTTCGTCAGCTATCTTAGGTATATAAGGGTCTTTCGGAAATTTCATGTTCAGTTGTGCTTTGGCAGCGTTTGCAGCTTCTATCAATTTCTAACAAGTATCTTACTTAGACGAGGTGAGTTAGGAAGTACAATAATTTATACTTATTTTACATAAAATGCCATATGACAAATGTAAGTCTCTATAGGCTTATTAACTATTTTTAATTAAGTTATTTCTACTTATTTATTTGGGTCGTTTGCTATATGAACCTTAGTAAACTTGAATAATTAATAATTGAATTGAAAAGTGATACAGTGATTTATCTGCAGATCGCAAAAGAATATCTACTTTACCAATGACCCATACATAGATCGTGTTGCAGTGCACCCGGAGTGCATTCTATGCAGCAGATGGTTTGTCGGAGATTAAAATTGATTGTTTTTTGCTTGACACGAGAGGAATGCAGGCTAATTCTATAAGTAGCCCAGCATTCCTGATACGATTCTCAGATAATTCATGTCACAAGAAATTCAAGAAGAATTAAATCATTTTAATCAACATTCTCCCACCATGGAAAATTATTCCGATATTATTCCGTACAGTGAAATTCATCTTTCATAAATTCTCTAAAAAAAGAAAAAAATAGAGTCGTGTCCTGTGCATTCAATACAATAATCAATCGTAAGCACCGACATTTACAGCTCGACAGTTCTCATTGTCAGTACAATCGACTTGCGCAATTTGAAAGTACAATTCGGTGCCCATTGCCAAGTCAAATGCAGTTCTGCGAGTCTTTCTCTCTCTCTTTCTCTCTCTTGCAATGAATTTTCGCCAATTTCAATCGTTGTTCGGAAATGGGCCATTCTCGTTGCGACACGTCTTCTCTCACGCAGAACGGATAACGAGGATGTCGATTAGCAAAATAATATTCAATGATGGGGATTCGTGGTTATCGAGAGAACTGCGCGAACCGAGTCGTTCTATCACCAACATTTAATGACGATGCACTCGGAGGTGTCTTCTTTCCACATCTGGCGCTAATCGCGTCACCGAAACTCACCGAAGACTCTATGCGGCTAACAAACCTGTTCCTCTCTCGCACACGGGAAAACTTGCGAACGCGGATGCGAAACGTGCTCGTTTTGTGGGGAAACGTGTGAAAACGCGCAGCTTCAATAAAGGAATAGTAGGATCATTATGTTGTTACGATGGGAATCCATTAGAAGAATTGGAGAAACTTGTTTCTCTTGTATTGGTGTACGTATAAAGTGCATATAACAGTATTGATGTATCGCGGTCTCGCGGAATATAACAGTACACTTTATCTAGGATATTCTCAGTAATTTATTTATTTATCCATTTGAAATTATATGCACATCGAGAGAATATCATTATCGAATTGATGGTATCATCAAAATTATATTATATATTTTTACTTGAGATAATACAATTGTATTTTGTAAACTTCACTTAATATACATTTCATGGATTATTTTTTATAACTATCGATTCTAGTATTTGTTGTTTTGCAATTGCATTGGTTGCTGAAGATTCCATCGAAATTCTTCATGTTCTTCTTCAGTTCTTAACTCAAGATGAGTTAATATACTTAAAGAATCATGTCGCATTAATAAGCTCATCAAATTCTCATTAAATTTGCCTCACCAAATTCGTGATGTAATTAAGTCAAAGTTATGCTACAGTTACATACATAATAAGTGTCCTGTGTAAAGAGACGTCGAGAAAGATTTGACGTAGAACAGTTTTAGGAATGGTCAGTACAGATCCAGTGTACGACGATGAACAATGCAAGGCCATGAGGCACATCGTTCGATGCCACTCGAAGCAGAAATGCTTGGTCTCTCTATGCAACAGAGATGCTGGTCACGTTCCTTATCCAGTGGACACTTAGTAGCACTTACTCTTATCTTAATGACCGGGGACGCGCGTAGCGTTAATGGTCCCTTTAAAATTAGCACGTGGAGACGTACGACGGTACTCTACAATTTTCGAAAAACCTCACGTGACACTGTGTACGGAGTGCAGGCTGCCCCTTCGGATAAATTAGCGGCAACCTTTATTTCTTTTTCTTTCAGTCGCTGCCTCTTTTGCCAAACGGAGGCCTCTCTACCTTCAATGAACCTTGGATTTAAATAATTCGGTGAACCGCGCGATAAACTTCATCGACATTCCATTCTTTCTTCCTTATTAAATTAATTGCCAAAAATTTGGAACTCTCTGATATCGGAATCAACCGCAACATTACTCAGTACTTTTGATAATAATTTATAATTGCTTCTGGAATGTCGATTGGTATAGTTTATAGCTTCTTAATAATTGTTCTATTTATGTCTTTTTATTTATCGAGCAAGAAACAATTGTGCAATCTTGAAAAATACAGTGAATTTGACAAGTATTCTTTGAAACGTTCGTGGAGATTAAAACAGGTGGCTAAAGTACAGGAAAGTATCTGACAGTGCAATTTAGAGTTGCATGACTTCGAACGGATCGTTGATTCTACGAGTCGACCGTGACGACTGGACCATTGTTTTATGCTTACGTTCCTCGTACCCTATAACTTTGTTCTGCATTCTGTGGACTGTGCTGCTACGACCAATTTTTTATTTAACTTCAGTAGAGTTTTACTTTTAGATCTATTATTGGTTCCACGAAGTATTTATCGAGCAGAAGTTCGATCAAGGTAGAAAATTCTCAACGAATTGCTTGCATCTTTATTAGTATAAGTACCACCGAAGGAAAACTATAGAATTTGAATTCGATCTATCTCTGGTAATAAATATCTGGGAAGCAATTTATTAAGCTGCACTTTGGTTCTTGTCGCTTAATTATAATTGCAGATACAGAGTCTCTTGTAAAACGGAAATGAGCGAAAGCTATCGACAGTATATTAAACCTGGTCACAGCCGTAATTATTATATTATTGAACATACTATATTTTAATCGACAATAACAGTTATTTCAAAACGTTAGATTTTCATATAGATATTTACATGTAATTAGCTAGAAAATATTGGTCTGAAGATTAATATTCGAATATTCCAAATATGACGCTCCTTCAGGATATATGTTACAAAATTTTGCTTTATTTTTCTAGATGACTAATCATTACGTGTTGACTTTGCTCGTGCTGTCGCTAGCAATGTCAGTGGTGGTATCTCAAACCTTTACCTACAGCCACGGTTGGACGAATGGAAAGAGGTCCTCGCTATCGACGGTCGAAGAATTCATGAATATCCTGAATAAAAATGCAGTACAAACGGATGGAGTTTTCTTGAATTGCCAGTTGCAGAAATTGAAACTATTGTTGCAAGGAAACACCAACAACCAAGTAAAGTACCTTTTTCAATTTATTGGATTAGTTAAGAATTTAAATTGACATCTTTGTGTCTGTGTTCAGAATATACTCTCGTTGAAGCTTCATTCTTACTTTCAACTGATGCAATTGAGTAAAAAGTGTAGAAGATCCAATTGAGAATCGTCTGTCAATACAATAAGAAATTAGACATTGGCTTTTGTTCAACAGTTGTTACAGGTTCCTTGTGAACTGCTTGGCTCTTCGAAAAGGATTTTCACGGGAAACGTGGTCCCAGGACAACTGCACCGAGAACAAACGCCGAACAATAACTTCTAAGGAAGTAATTCAACCTCTTTTCGGAAAAAGAATTTATGTGACTCTTCGAATTATCGTAAATTGAGAAAATAAATAACTGCAATTATGAAACATTACCAGCTGCCTTTAGAATAATTTCATGAACCTGCTTCATTGAGAACCCTTCACAAAAATCCCTAAATATCATTCTTCATTCTACATTGATAACAAAGTTGAAAAATGATCCTTTTAGAATTATGTTCCTTAAATCGAAATGCAATTGGTAATGGACTTAATCCTCGAGACTATGAACCACAAAAGGAGCTTATTGATTGAGATCCTTATCGTCGGAGACCAATGCAGGGAGTCCTCGAATCCAAGTACCGAATTACAAGCGGAGATAAGTTGTACGTTGCGGTAATCCGCGGACTCAGCGAGTGTCTCTATCGCCCAGGGTTTCACTCCATCTTCCGCTGACAGACAAAATCCCCTGTGCCGAGTACAGCCACCTCCCTCGATCGGAACCAGCATTGACCATCCGCGATCTATCCTATTGACCGTCTGTCCAATTAAGGAGGCGAAAACTTAGTTAAGCGTTGCCAATAGGTATGTGTCTCGCCAAAGCGGTATTTGTACGTGTGAACTCTGATACTTCTTACATTGGTTACAAGATACGAAATAGGTGATTCATAATAACTTGTTCTTTACATATACTTATTCAGCATTTCATTATTTTGTATCTTAATAATCTTTTGCAATTAACTTAATTATTATTTTTTCTTACGTGTTTTATTGGTTCATTTCAACTTTTTCTGATTTTTTTACACTAACAATTTCACAATAATAATCTAAAACTATTACAGTAGATTTTGGAGTAGGATTTTGAGAATAATAATTTAGTTGTTTCATTGGTATTTCATAATTCATAATAAATTGACACACCGTTTCGGGATTGCAGAATTCTTGCCAGATCGAAAAATCATGGTGTCACGTCGAGAACTATATGATTTTGCATTCCGTTGTTGAAACATATCGTATGTCTGGAATTCGTAAGCGTGAGAAGTTCCGAAGCCTGCTCTGGAACACTGAAACTCTCAATTTCCGATTGCTAATTGTAAGTCGTAAAATATCAGCCGCTAGCATATCGCATATATAGTTTTCGTAGCCAAAGTCGTGAATGCCCTTTGCCATTTGGATTCTTTAGGACTGCAGGGTCAAAAAACAGGTTTCGAGGGCAACCACTAACCATGCATAGTTCGTTTCCATCCTGTAAAAATATAGAAAAAGTTTTTAGAGCCCATTCTGGAATTAGGGTTTTTGGGGAAAAAATCCAACTTTAAAAGAAGCGAGTTCTAGATAAAACCAGCAAACACTTGAGAGTTAGTTTTTGATCAATTGGAAAAATTCGCAGGGTCTCAAGATTTGGAAAGGGTTAAAACACAAGTGTGTAATACATAATTTGTAATAGCTTAATGTAATTGGTTACTAACGATCATTCTTGTTTATCGAGTCATTGAGGGTATGTTTTATTGGCACCACGCATGGACTTAAAACTTAGCTGTTAATCAGAAAGCAATTACTGGAAGCGGTCCGGCACGAGTTTAATCGCATTAAATATTAAAAGGTCGTCAGCGTGGCGCAAATATGGCTCGGATGAGCCCATTGCCCGATAGTAAGCTTTACTGCATCAGGACCAGTCGTCGTTCGGCACGTGCCTCGCAGGAACGACACTTTCTACTTCGTTTCACTTCGTATACATACACACTATACGTACTGGGAATTCTGAATACGAATCCCTCGGGAATAGTCTGCGATGCTACTCGTCGATAGATAAAGTATAGTTACTCTTTGCAGCAGCATGTAGAATTGGAGGAAATGCTGATAAATAGAATTCATGTTTGATGATTTTCCTGATATGTTGATTTCGGATGAAATCTATCTTTTTTCAGGCTGTGACATTATTCTCCGCAAATGAAGGCATTTAAAAATACAATTCAATCTGTATATTTTCAAGTATGCAATACTTAGTCAAATAAAAATTATTTTATCAACACAATTTGCATTTTTACACGTAAGAAGAGTTCGAAATTATTTATGAGCAAGAATACGTAAAATAACAATATGTGAGCTACTATAGGAAAGGTATGTAAAAGAAATCTGAATAGAGAGATGATTTTCAATGGCACAGTGTACGTAGTTTAATACCAATGAGATGAAAATATTGCATCTCTTTCCATTGGGGATTTCTACTAAAGGCAACTGAAAGGGCTGGCGAAAAGTGGCGCTGCGTAAATACATAAAATCGGGCAATCATCCTAAATGGTACGATGTTGCAGGTATCAGGAGTGGCTGTCGCCTTTTGCGAGCAGTCGTCTGTCGACTGTTGTTTGTCACGAGAGTTTCGCGCACTGACAATGAGGACGGAAAAGCTTGGAACGGTGGAAGCGGCCTTGTTTGACGGGAACAAGTCTCGTCCAACGTGATGTCAAGACTTTTTTTTTTCTCTTCTTTCCCCTGTTTCTATTCTCTCCATGTGATGCCGTGTATGGAATAAAGGCTTCTGAACCGAATCCTCTTGGTAGGGTTGACAGCGTTGTTTCTCTTTGAAGGGTGTTTCATTTTCCATATAGGATTTTTAATGTTTTCTATTAAAGATTTCATCAACTATCTTAAACTGTTATAAGAAATACTATAAATCAGATTAGATTAACTAAGTGGCGTTAGAAATTTTTACTAAATATGACTTTTTAGAAATATATATATGTTTTACTAATTTCAATAATTTCTCGACTGATCCATTCTACTATTCATAATTGAAATAAAAATAAATGTATTCATAAATATAATAATATAGATTAAACAAGAATTTGTTTAGAATATTTCTCTGACCTTTGCTGTTAGAAGCTACTCGTTCGAAAGGAGAACAGTTATGCAAAACTTGATTTGCGTAAGGTTGTACAGCAGTCTCTTCATTCCATGGAACATGTGCACCAGTGCTACCTGGTCTCTTAGGTACTTGACCTTCCTGCATCTCTGCTTTGAGATACTTAAAATCCTATTTATGCACGCTGACGGATGGTAATGAGTTAAACTGATAGCAAGGGGTCCCATGTCGAAGGAGACTCGCTCCGCTGAAATCGTTAACGGTTGCGCCAAACCGCAACGCGACAGAAAAATCGTATGCGAAATGAGGGAAGATGAAAGGCTCTATACGTATATACATAACACACTATGTAAGTTTTCAAGGAAATTAAGTGATCGTCTTTGCTAAAGTATCATCTTCTTGAGTGCACAGCTTTAACCTTCCTTTTGGACAAAACATTGACTGATTCAAGACTTTATAAATTGAACAATTTATCAATTGATTTCTAATGGTTGCTTCACTTGATTTTTTTTAGTTTGAATCGATTGAAATTTGATTAGTAAGAAATAAATCATTTTTTACTGCTCAAACGGAATAAAATTGATTTATTCAATTTTGGATAGAACGAGCAACAGTATAAATTTAATTTTTAAGGTATATTGTTTCTCCTGAAAATCCCTTCCGCAACTTTGTTACCTCTCAGACATAATCGTAGTAAAAAAGAAAGGAAACGCAGCTAAACACAGGATCAGGCGAAACGGAAACCGAATTGTGGAGTCTAGAGAGATGCTAGAGGGTTTCACAGGGCCGCAAGGGTTAAACGTGACTGAAACAAGAAAAGAAAAGGTCGTGGAGGGCTATTGTCTGCGTATAATCTATCTGATGGAGCCCACGGCACTTTTCGATTTTTAGCTTGCCCCCGATCTTTCCGGCGTAGACAGACCGCAAACGATCGGAAATAAAGGAACAGCCGGTCAGAGTCATTTTTACAGGGCAGGAAACGAATGGTGCTTACGAGCTGTGTTTTAGGAAATGCCGGCGGAACGTTTAATGGTCACGAAAATTGATCGTCCTTCGCTATCGTGGCACCACACGCTTCGTCTAGTTCGACCTGATAGGCTTAGACGATTTCGTAGAACACTGAACACGGTGCTTTTTTCTATAACCGTTGAAACAGAACCGAGAAAATTATCTATGGCACTAGGGTGAAAAATAAGCCTCTGAAAAATGAGCAAAATTAATATTCCGATACGTAGCATAAAACTTTTCTTGATTACTTATAAACTGGAATTTTTATCAATTAAGAATTAAAGTTCATGTCTGTACAGTTACTTCTTGTATAATATTTCTTCGTATTCAACATTGTGTGTAAGAAAAACAAGAAATGTATTCGTACTTTTGTTGAAAATATAACAGGTAAATTTGATGTGATATGAAAGAATGATATGTAAAGATAAAATTGTGTCGATTTCAGTTTACATAGAAGCAAGTTTTCTTTAACGCGAGAAATATCAAAGTGGCGAATATGGACCCGTTTAACATTTTCTAACAAGTTATTGTTGGACGTCATCTGCCTGAAATACTAATTTACGCGAAAACTCTGAAAGTTACTGCACAGCTAGGTGTATTAGGATAAACCACTACTTACGAGATGGTTGAGAATGATTAGTCCCTGTACTAGTACGAAGACTAGCATACATATAATAAGAATTTCCAACTGTTTGCGGTTGCGTCGTAATCACAATTTTCACACCTTTCCAGCGATGAAAATTTACTTGGTTTAAGATTATAATATTGTTCGAGGGAAGCATAAGTCGAGGAGTAATTTTCTCTTTTGCGAGATATGGTTGCGTACGGTTTATGAAAAACTGCACGGTGAAAGCAATATCGTAAAATGCGAACAAGAGTAGATTAATCCTGTTCGAACTGACCGTAGTCAGTAATTTAAGGCTTTATTCTCTTAAATTGCAAAACTACTACTTACTCTTGCTAGCAAGAAATCGGCATCAGCAAAACGAAGACAAATGCCAATGGAACAATTGTAATTCAATTTCATTAAAATGAAAAGAAATACGTGTTCCAAAGAGATAAGATTAATAAGAAAAGTTATTTCAATGAGCAGTAGGAAAAAAATTGACTATTATTATTTAATATTGTACAGGATTCATAGTTGAATAAGTGAAGAATATTTTCGCTGGCTTCATGGATTGTAAAACAATTTTCCAGGAGTCTATTTTACAAGGAGTAAATTCGAAGTATTCCAATTGAAATTGAATATCCAAGACACAGTGTTGCTTATCGTATTTTCCACTTAGAGTTTAAGATTAGTCGAAGCGAGATAAAATAGGAGATTCTGCGGGCTCGCAATTCTGCCACCCCTGTCTGCGCAGTGCACGTGGGTGGAGCTTGAGGGTTGCCGGTGGCGACTGGTGGTGGAAACATCACGGTAGGAAAATAATTGTTGAGCATCGCATCGCTCGAGCAGACCGAGGCTAATATTGGATTAGTTTTTAATTCGAACCACCCCTCTGCTCGAAGTATCCATGAAATAATCTGCACGCGTGTATTCTGCACCATTACACACATCTACATTTCACTATCTTGCAACATAAAATATTTCGATTAATAATTCTTTATCCTCAATAATCCACAGTGATTGCATTAAAAATATTTTTGATACTTTATACCAAAGAGTTGATTAATTTTCTTCTAAAAACTCTTTTGTTGTATTTTACTGTAGTAAATTAAATTATTGATACATCGATTACTATCAATCCTAAAATAAAAAAGAGTTGAAATGGGAAAATGGAAAGAATGAAACTCAATCAGAATTGTCTATTATTTGGGCTGGGTATTACAAGTCTTGAAGCTGTTCTCGCAGTGCATGCTAAAATAAATTAACGGTTTCAATGGGAAACAAGGGAGGGTTGCATGTCAAGCGTACATGAACATAGATTAATTTCAAGGGTGTGTACTTCCATAGAGACGAAACAACAATGAGTACTAAACGGGAATAATAACTCGGACAAGTCTAAACTGAAATGACTTGCGTGCTACTGAAAATTATCCACGGTTCCAACTTTATACTAGTTTTTACTCCTATTCCTGTAACATGATTCTTTATTTCTAATTATTATAGGAAACTAAGGAATCAAAGAAATATTTTGCCGATTAAAGTATTATTCGCTGAATTCTTATTAAAGTCGAAATATAAAGTTTGGAAATAGTACTGTAAGCTGAGATCGTTCTCACAATGAGAAGAAAGGGTGAATTATGATTAAATAAAAGTGTAGAAAGAAATATAGTGACTTTAGTAAATAACATCGTGATTTTGGGAGTTCTTTTGTTCAGAGAACCGAAAGAGGTCTTGTTATAATAGAAGGAAACCGAATTAGTCGGTATTAGTCTACCCTGGAAACTAGAAAAACCGCATGAGGATAGTCCTCAGGAAGATTACAGGGCGCCAATGCCACATCCGAAACCTTTGACGGCTCAAGAGCCGGAAATCATTCACTCCCGAGTTAAAGACCGACAACATCCACAGTATATTATGTCGTCGTGTTACTTTCTTTAAGTTATTTATTATCCCTAACAATATTATTTCTTTTTTATTTTAAACGAAACTTTTAGGCTCGTTATTGATTTTTTATTGAAATTGAGAAATCCGGAATAAAAAAAGTATTTCGTAACAATTAACTAAGTCATCCACGATGTATTATACCAATAATAAATTTCCTTTCTTCAAATATATTCTATTTCTATTTCAATATCATCAATATTATAAAAGAGAATTGAGAGATTGGTTTATTCGATTATCTTTTAATGATTACTTTGGAGATTGGACAAATTAAGCAAAGCTTTCAGAGTATAAAATTATTGTTTCATCAAGTTCATTGATTCCCAATAAAGCATCCCTAAATCCCTGCTGGAGAATTACTCTTCTCCAAGCCATAAATAATTTTCCACGTCTCCGTAGGTGTCCCGGAGAGCAGAAGGGAGAGAAGAACTGCCCTTTTGGCGGGCGTTTGTCCCCAAATAATTGGGCGGCGCGGTACGCTGCGTCTCCTCTGCAATTAGAGGCAGTAAACGCAGCCACATCCGGCATAAGGAGTTCCTAGCTCAAGCGGGATCATTCCAAGGAGAGACAACGATTAGGACCGGCATCACGAGGGGAGAAGGAAGTTAAAAAGGAGAACGAAGGTGGATTACTCGTCCCCTGACACATATACTCTCTTGGATTCTTTTTCTAGCACAATCTAGTCTGATGGATATTCTACCAAAAAACGAGAATAAGAAAAATAAGAAAATAATTCCATTGATTATTTGCGAAATAAATAATCGCCTGATGGTAATCATAATTTTGAATATGTGTATATATATGTGATCATTAGTATAGAATATAGTTCAAAGAATACATAAACCTTGAATAATAGTAGATTGTATTAAAAGTGATTTCCAGAAATTTTTTATTAATAAAAAGTTCGATTTTGAATTTTATTATTTTCTTGAGTTATTCGAAGTTATCTTGTATAAGTTGTACCCAGTAACTAAATCTTCAAGATTATTAAGGTCCTTTCTCCAACTGGGATAAGTTTCCCAATCTCACGCAATTTTCAAGTGCACCGTTCCTCGAAAATTACCGAGACCTGAAAAGGATAATTGTCGAGCTGGGTCGGTCGCATTATGCGTATCGATCGCCTAAATCTTCGTTCCAGTTCCACTACCTCGAGCATTGTCCCGCGAGAAGAAAATTACCAGTGACTTTTCACACTGGTTGCGAGAGATAAGAATTGAAAGCGCAGGGTCGCGTTTTGGGGCATAAGAAAATTGCCAAATAATTCGAGGCAGCCGTTCCACTGATTATGTACTGACGGCTGGTCACTTTCCATCTGTCATGTGTGGACCTTTTAATCTTTAGAGGAGCACCTTTTGCCAGCACCTGCTGATGCGTCAAAAGAGTCACGGTAGTTTAGTCGTGCGACACGTAAGAACTCGTCGGCGTTTTTGAACGTCGATTACGTCCAACAAACGACACAATCGCATGAAAGCCATGTGCGAAGAATAACGGTTCGCATTTGCGTGCTCTAGGCAATTGAATAAAGCCGTCCTTTGGGATGCTTTAAACTCCTGAATTACTAATCGAAACGAACGAAATATTTAGCAGGTGTTGATACGTTAATTGAATTCGCCTGTAAAAGAATAATTCATATTGGAACAAATTGCAAATTATTCTGATCCTTCTTGGTGTAAACCAAATTAAAAGTTAAAAAAAAATATTGATATCTCAGGCCTTTAAAGTCTTAAAAATATTTAATTTCTTTTTGACAAACTTTAAAACATCAAAATTAAATTAAAGTTAAATTAATCGGATACACCGAAATCTCTTTAATCTCGAAAAGGAATTAACAAAGATTAGAAATCTGTTTTAGAAGAACAATAACTTCTCAATGATCGAAAGAATACGAAATTAGTATTCTTTTTGATCTAACTACTACGTAGCAGGGTTTCCAAGCATTTCCCAGTAAACATAATCCCTCAGTATGACTCTGGTGCACTTCTCGACAATCAACGGGGCACAGCCAGTTAAATCATTTTATATGCATTTCCATTTTTCATATATACAACGGTACACATACTTACATAACATCACATCGTTCGCTATGATCAATAATTACGGTCGCACTTAGCTTAATAGATACCTGGCCAGTACACGTCGTATACATGTACACGCCGTTACACACGCTTTAGCCGACGTCGACACTCGCAGTAATAGCAATATACGGTGATACCTTTGCTTCGATAATATTCTTGATTACGCATTACGCATTGCGTGCGTGCGTCTAGGAAAATAATATTTACACGGCATATATGTAAATGTGTGTACGTGTGTGTGTGTGTGTGTTTGTTTGTTTGTGTTTCATACTGTTTAAGTCGCTGATTGTATGTTTCTATGTGTGTATGTGTATATGTATGATAATATCTAGCGCATAAATGACCCGCGTTCAGTCGTCGCTTGATTGCACCACTTTACCGTGCGAACGACTGGGTGGAATATATCGTACAAGTACAATCTTTTAATTACAACTACTTCACCCTAGTATATACATCGATATGTCGTGTCAATTATAGTGCGCTGGTCAACTCGAAGAAAGAAGCTTCCCAAGAGCCATCGAAAAGAGTTTTTCAAATTGGACAATTTTCACCTTTTTTTTATAATTTCGTACCTTTCATTGACAATTGAATCGTATTACTCCGTGTGTATACTTATTTCGGGATTATTATACTCTGAGATAATGATAGTTGGTAGAAGTAATTCTTAGGTGGGGCTTACACGAACATTTGTAGAATACAAGATTCTATTACTTTACCAATTATTTATCAATTCGTGTATGTAGTCTGCGGTAGAAGGAGCATGTATTCTTAAGAGGAAATTGTTCAGAGATTGTGAAAGGTTGTACTGTTCACAGTAATAATACGTTTCGTAGCTTACTGCGTCGAAGTCAATAGTAGTACAGACCATAGAACTTCTTAATAAGTCTCTTGCGTTGTTGGTACACACACTCAGAATTTTCAGTTTCGAAGATAGTTGTAAATAGGATTTAATCTTACCAATTTCACGAAGTTAATAATAATTCTATGTTCTGTTTCTTGAAAATTGTAAATCATAAATAAATCAAACTGTCAAATTTCTTATCTGAAAAACTGGGAAAATTATAAATCAAGATGGGTGAAGTTGAAATAATATAAGTAGGACTTTAGAGAGATCCTTGTTCTTCTTAGTTTTTGGATATTATTGATACTCGACACTGTATTATCAAGTTCGTCAAAAAATAGTGTCGCGACACTGTTATATTTTACCGGTAGATCATTCAGTCGCAGGAGACCATCAATAACGTTGGTTCAAATAAATCTGTGCAGCAGTAACTCGTCGTTTCGCTGACTATTCTTAACGTGTATCACTTGTGTTTGTACAATAAATATACGATTGCAATTTTACAAACATATCATTCCTGGAATTACTATTCTACAAGATTCTAGGTCGCTTGCAATTGTTCAGGAAAAGTAGTGCTACTAAAACGTAAATATTAATATTACGGTGGCTTTATCGATATCATTTTGAAACTGAAATATTTATTTCTGTATATGTACTGTTCTGTATGTGAAAAATTCCAATGTATTTTTTTTATTTCACAACATAATTCTTCTCTCTACAAATTGCAATATTATATCTGATACGAGTCGACGAATGAATTTACCGCTTGCACAATGTTAATATAAGAATGATCAGTGAACGACTCGTGTTATTCACACCCTCTGTTCGCTCGTTGTACGATAATCCTCCAAATTATGCGATAGAATCGCACAAATTTTCCCACGAACGGAATATGAAAAATGTCTGCCTCTCTATTTATATAATTCTTCAATGACAACGTGCCACAGTGGTTCTGCCATATTCCACAAGGCGATAAGTAATATGAGAACAGTCAATTACGTTTCAATCTATTGCAGTGTCTTGTCCTCGTACACATTATTTTTTTCCACTATCAATTTCTGCTCTCAGTATCCGACGGTTAATTCTATTTACAGTCACAGTATTGCATTACGATTTCCTTAGTGGAAACTGCTAGTTCGTCGTTCCTTGTTACACATTACGTCTCACGCCTCTAATAGTTTATCGAAATGAAATTGAATCATATCCATCGAGTCAATCACAAATCCACATCCAAGTTACATTTTTGGAAAATTAGTCTTTTCCGATCCAGTAACAATTACATCATCGAGGTACAAACAATTAATTCTTTCAATTAATCATTTTCAATGAGTTAAAAAGTTCTATAACTTTATCACTGGCTTTCACAACTCAAACTATACTCGATACCAAGCTTCACAAGTTTCTATTTTAATCTGTTCACAGGATCAACTTCATCGCAATCCAGTTCTCTATTCGAGTCACTCGCGAGTCTAGAGTCCAATTGATTCCAACAGCAGTGTACTTTGTCACTTACATTTCTCATCCATACTTGAATTCGATCAGTTTCGTTGACAATCCACTTAGAATTTTTCTCAAAACAGTGGAATGAGATTAAAGGTCTGTCTCGGAGTAAATCGAGTAGTTTCAGTTCACTGAGACGTTGTGGCTCAGCAGATGGGCTCGGTTAAAGGTTGTGGAGGTCCGTAGGGTGAAGCCCACTGTCCTACTGGATGTGTTAAACCTGCTGGTGGTTGTTGCCTGTCGAGGCTAGGTACGGCAGATCCTGCTGGGTGACTCGAGACCGTCGTTGGATATGCCACCTTACCTAAAGCTTCCGCTTGCAAGGATAACATCAGCCTGTTTGCCGCTTGCCTCTCCGCTTCCCTCTCTTCTGCGGTTTGCCTTCTGCAACAGAAGTGGGAAATTCGAGGTAAATTAAGTGAACTCGATCTAGAGATAGATATGTACTATGTATACTCTACCGACGGATGTACCAGCGGATTTTTATCTGAAGTGTCTAAATAATTAGCAAAAGATTCCAGAATAAAGAAATAATTATATGAAATATATTTTAAAATTTGTTACACGGTATATAAAGTAATAGAAGTGAATCAGATCTTTGTAATTTTATGTTATGTTCTTATAGAGTTTGTAGCTTTGAACAGATTAAATTTGAAATATTATTAAATATGATAGGGCTCGGTTGTAAAAATCTTATTGTATAAAGATCTGTGAAAGTGCAATAGGTTTTGTGCAAGGAAATGATTTGACTATTTGTTTAATGTTCTTGGGTTTTGTTAAAAACTGTACAAAGAAATCAGTTTGGTAGGAATTGTATAATAGTAACAGATTTTCAGTTTATTCACCTTTTCCAAGTCCTAATGGCAGGAATATAATTACGAAACGGGTCTCGAGGCGAAGCGTCAGTTTTATTAATCGCATTACTAATCGACATTCTCCAGACGAATTAAATTCACGGGCAAATGGACGCTCGGATACAAACAGTCAATCGGTAAATTAAATTTAACTTGAGCCACTAATTGCCGATGCATCAAGTTTAATTTGTCTTAATGATTTTGTGCCGCGCGGAAAGTTTACTCATCGATTGCTGCGCGGAATCGAGCCAATAGGACCGATAAATATTTAGGAGGAGGTCAAATTAAATATAGAAGAATCGAATCGCAACTCTCCGCTCGTTCTTTTCGTGTATCCTTGTAATATATTTTATCTTGAGTCCTTTATTTCACCCAAAATTACTGAGATTACATAAAAGTCTTTATTTTATTATTTCAATCGCGTCAAATAATATTTGACGATAATTAAAAATTAGTCGTTATAATTATAACAACTATAATTTCGTATATTTCGCATAAAAAATAATTGGAAAGGAATTATGTTAACTAGTACGAAGAATATTTTGATAATCGTGGATCCGAATAACAATGTCACTTTGTCGAAGATAGCGAGCACAAATGGATTGGTGGGAAGCATGGAAAAACAAACGTGAAGAGAGTGAGGTAGTTGTTGGGGCAGAAAACAGAAGACAAAGGTAATAAAGTTAATTCGATTCGTTGGTGGCCCGACGCGCTGGCTCGAAGGGTGGCTCAAGGGTGTCTGTTTTCTAGCACTAAGTCTATTAGAAGACCACAAAATGGCTGACTTGTTGGCAACGTCGATAGAATCACTTACCAAAAGTAACAAACCTTCTCTCACAAACGTAATCCCTAAGAAAATTCACTTTCAACAAGTTGTTCGGCAAGAGAACAAAAATTATTCATTGCACTTTCGAATGTGTTAAAAAGAGTCTGTATATTCGGTGAAAAAGTAACAAGAAGTAAGATATTAGGCAAAGTTAAATTGCAGTAAATCACATAAAATATTCATTTATCCTATGTCCTTGCAAGTTGTTCCACTCATTTGATGTGTTAAAATCTAGCGAAACCATAAAGACATCATAATTCTTAGGATAATGAGCTGCAAACCGCAGAACTCGATTATATCTAATATGTGAATATTCCTCGCAGTAGTTCATCAACCTGCAAATGCGATATATCAAATACATAAGCAACTCTGAAATACGTAAGATCTCTGGTTTAATGAAATACAGCTACTAATTAAAGGTCACAACAAGTAGCAGCTTATCGAAGAATATTATCGAGACCAATGGCTTTGGATCTTAATCAAATTATTCAACTCCCATCGACAATCTTTACCGAAAATTGGCTGGGATTAAAAATTGATGGAACATTAAATTTACGGTTGTCTCTATCCTTTTTGCAATCTTACTTAAACTAAATTCTATTTCAAAGTCTGTACCTATTCTCAAAAATACTTTTTGTCTTTTAGACACCCTATAGTATAACTATATCATTTCCAACGTTCAAGTGAAAATAGGTAGTCTCTTGTAAAGTATAACCACAAGCTTGAAAAGCAAGCATCGTACCAAACATTATCCTTGACACTGCGAGCGTCTATTCTCGTCCCTGTGCTTGCGCCACGATCAACTCTAAACACCCGTGTAATTTCACTTGACAAGACCCTCGACCTCCTCCCAACCATGAATCCCGCGACTTGTGTCAACGGTTGCTCGGTTCTCGCTGGGCTGTTATTTACCTCGAGAATTTTTTCCCCTCTCCTTCTTCGTCCATCCCAAGCAAAGACTGGAGTCTTGCCGAGCGCAGGACTCCAGTGAGCTCCTCTTTTGGAGAGGAGCAAGCAAAACAATTCAGCCTGGTAGGCGCCAGCCTGGATAACGCGGCCAATCAGCGGCAACGGACTCTATACGCTCGAGGAAACAGCGTCGTTCCATTAGGGTTAATCTTCGCCTGCAGCGGTAATTAAACGGTTTCGTTGTACCTTTGTTTATCTCTCGAGACGCGCAGCCACCGTCTGTCGCGCCCTTCTCTTTCTTCTCGTTCTCTTGCCGATCTTTGCGGGCGCCCCCTTCCCCCCTTCCACGTGGCTTTTCTCGAGATTAAATGTTCCCCAGAAGATTGCTTTCGATGCGAACATCGAAGGTCAGGACACTTAGTTCGCGATCGAAAGTGTAAATTGACTATTAAAATTCAAAATAAACCAATGGAATTGTTGTACCTTTCTACTTCGACAAGAAACATGTCTTTTGCAAGGTATTATGCATTCCGATTAGCTAATAACTCGATTACAAGGTATTATAGAGTCTCTGTATGTAAGTTTATACAAATGTACATCCACATAAGATACTAGTATAATATACAAACATTTTTAACGCGCTTGAACAGCCGATGATTTTCAACTTAACAAATAAGAATATTGATTACCATTCATCTATGAGACAGATAACGCAGGTTGTAATTTACAGAAAGATCAAAAGCTTTCTAATAAATAATCGTAGAGAGATCTATATAAGCACATATACATATATATCTGAACTAATCACATATATCTAGTCACGGAGTGACTATGATTCGCCCCGAATCCACCTAATCCCGTATACGCAGCCAATCTACAATTATGATCTCCTCCACTTTGGCAGGGGCCCATTCAAGTGGGCCTATTAAATCGTCATCCTTCTTCGGTAGGACCTCCAAAGGTAGTCGGACGTTTTTCGATGTGAATCGCTATTATTTCTGAAAATCGCTCCCTTTGCGCAATGCGGGCGTACCCTTAAAGACCGGTGGCTCCGAACTACCGCGTGTCTCTTTGCCAGATCACAGAGGGCGCCTCGTTAATCGCGCTCTTTTTTTGCCTCCGTCTTGGCAAGACCTCAGCCTGCTACCTGAGCTTCCTGTAATTTCCTACGTCCGGGATACGCGCAACTGAACAATCTCGCTTGATTTAACGATACATTTGCTCTTCTCGGGACAACACGCGAGGTTTTCTACCTTCGGGATATGGGCCACATTGATTCAACCAATGGAACACAGTTGTAAGCAGAAAGAAATATAATTAACTGAAGAATCTGATGTATCTTCTTTCGAATACTTCACTCCAATATTCTTAAATTATTTAAACTATAGAACAATATACAATATTTATGTTATTCACATTAATTTTACGTTTTCCAGAAATTGGCGATTAGTCATTTATTTAACAACTTAACAGTAACTTTAATGATAATAAAAATAGTATCGAATGTTTCTATACGATATTTTACTCTTCCAAAAATTCGACATTCGCTTGCAGGATCGCGACTACGCCACTGCATCAGTGACAGAGAGACGCTTACGCCAGTGCAAGTAATTAACGCGGTTAGCAATTAATAATTGAAGCCTTCGTGCCGATTACATTTTGCAGCGCCCTACCCGGGTCCATCCTCCCCCTGGTAACCATACTCCCTTTGCAACCTGGGACGCATTACTCTTATCGTTCCACGCTGGTGCACGCTCACGCCACAACGTAAATCAATTTAGCTCAACATGAACCAGCAATGAGTAATTTTTCCGATTTCCTGCCAAATTTCCCGCCATTTCGATGCTCCCTATAACTCGTTCCATTGGCGAATTAAGCTGTTACGCCGCGATAATTAGCTGCAATTCGAATGACTAAAATCAAGATTCGCTAATTGCTTGGATGAAAATCAAATATGCATGGCCTCGATGCTGGTTCGTATACTCAATTTAATGGCGATTCCGAATAGCGGAAAGTACGATTTGAATTGTAATCTCAAAGCGTTTTAATAGATGATACATAATGATCCGACAGGTTTACGACGTAGTTTGTATGACTAGATTATGTAGATAAAGACAGAGGAAGCAAAGGAATCATAAAATCTTTAAACAATTCATTAGTTTATCCGTAATGAATTTTATCTAACATCTTATAAATCATTTCGGTAGTCTCATTAATCGTTGATCAATTCATCGCTACTAATAGTTTCCACTGTTGTAATTAAATCCGACTACTGTAATTACATGGATATTGTTCTGCAGTATTTTCCGGGCCATTTAACTTAACTATACATATACCATTCCTATACATACTGAATTTACACATGCGTGTATTATACATGTATATGCATATGTGTTACACGCTCTCGCATAAATCAAACACTGATCACATCTACAATAATGTTTTAATCCCACGAGATCTATTTTAAAATCCTATTTCATGAGAATAATAATGCTTGATTTTCTCTTACGTTCGATTTAAAAACTGAAGTCAGGAGAAGAGCAATGTTCGATCTGTTAGCCAAGTGATCCAACACAAACCAGAGTGAATGTTTAACGAGACGGATCTCAGTATTGGGGTGGAGGAGGATCGAAGAGAGAGTAGTCGCGGATTCGGATGTTTGACAGTTTAAAAGCCAAGAAGCGGTCCGGAAATCACATTGATGCTGGGCGAGGACCAAGGATCAAGAAGCGAGTAAAGGGGGCGAGTGTGGAAGCGCAGCCAGTTTGAACGGGGGCTGGCTGACTACATTATGCACGGGACAGGGCTAAGCTGTTAGGTGCTTGAATTATTGAGACCAAGTTATCTCATTTCTGCCTACAGTCATCTCGTTACTTTAAACGCAGCTGCTCTCACTGGACCCACCCCGTGCGCACTTTCGAGCCGTGTGCCAAGTTTTTGATGTTACGCCGAGACGTGCTTAAGGGTTACGGTTGATTCGCTCAATGCGAAACAGAATTTGACACGAAGGGATGCGACAGTTTCACGAGGTCTGTGTATGGGGGAAAAATTGAATGAAGGAATACAAGCGAAAGCGTAGTGGTGGTTAATGCATTTGGTGCGAGTGGCAGGTAATGTGCAATACTATAATTCAAGATGCATATATGAATAAATTTTAATATATTCTGATTATTGTATGTTAAGACTGCTGAAATAATATTAACTCGAATATTATAAATTTATTTGGATATGTGACGTAAGGAAGAGTAGATTTTACGTGACTATTGGATAATAGTTTGATCAGAATATTATATTGTGATAATGAATATTGAGTTAGGAGAAATAATACGTATATGTATTATAATTGTGAGAGATTTCGGATTTTCATTGAAACTTTTTTGCGATGAGAGCCACAAATTAGACTCACGAGGGTCAAGTTATGTTCGAAGATAGATATAGTGGTAGCTCTGTTATAAAGGCTAATGCAATTAAGTACGATCTACCTGTCGCTTGCTCTTGAAATTAATTCGGTCGAACATCTAGACGATTGTACCTATCAAGACAGAACGTTCCTGGACACGCTCTGAGACAGATAACATACGACGTCGAGCCCTAAATCGAATTTCATGCTCGCTTCCCTTGCGATGACGATTCCATATCTTTTCTATTAAGTCCTTTGCACGGCAAAAAGACACGGAGACACCCTCGTTGCCATCAAACTTGGGGGTTCATCTTTTATTCACTTTTCTTTAGTCAGAAATATCGTATAAGAATGATTTCTTTTCCACTGGAAAGAATAATTTTACAGTATTGTAATACAAAATGCTTCTATTATATTTTTCAAAATTATCAGTTTAAATGATCTAAAGAAATAGATTGAAAGATGTAAAACTCTTGCAATATGTTTGTGTAAAAATGTTCAAAATTATTCAAAACCATTCTTCTTAAATATTCTTACATGCAAAAGATTTGCGAGATGATAAATCATATGGATCGTTTTTTGAATCATCAAGTGTGATGTAAACTGTAGAAGAAATTAAATCTCACTAGTTTAAAGTTACTGCAATTTTAGCTGATTTCCATCATATACAGATTTTTAAAAGTATTATAAGATTAATTCGTTACGGCTATCGATAAGATTATTTTTTTTCGCGAATCCGGTCAGAAGTGCTCTCCCGTTGACTCTAAAGTGGCAAAACAATTCAACGACAATTTTACAAGCCTTTTGTACCTTGCTATCTGAACAAAGGAGGCTCCGGAACCTTAGGGGTGCATTGTACTCCCGAAGAATGTTGGCGAGCACGTCTCGCCGCGAAGACGCCCCGGTATCAGGTACCCGCGCTACGAATGGGGCTCCTTTTATCTAAATGACGTGTTTTCGTCCTCTCTTATCTTGAAGAGGCCCCAACACACTCAGGTCTCAATGCCCCCACCGAATACGCCAGGGTAACTCACTATTAACATTCCGACCGCGATTTCCATCTCGCGCTTTCCACCTCTCTACGATCTCTACCCTCTTCTTTTTATACCCAAATCGCGACGTGAACATCGTGTTCCTCGAATATCTTTCGACCTCGTCCACTCTCGATGTCGTTATGCTTTTACGATAATTGTACAGTATTTTATCACCGATTTTAATATCGAACACCTCTTGTTAGCCCAACTAATACCAAGAGTTCGAATAACATTTATTAAGAGTATAATTATCTTGACACAAGTATTGACGAAGTTTAAGAGAATTTAAGAAATAAATTGATAAAAATTCAAATTTCCTTTTATTTGAGAATTAAAATTTCTCAGATTAATTTTATGAATTTGATTAATTTTCGATTGATAGTTACTAGTAATTATGTAAAATAGTGTTGCAGGAAAATGATGTATCGTTTGATTGGAAATTAGGAAGGTAAAAAAACTGACCTCCATTTGGTCCGTCTGTTTTGGAACCAAGTCTTGACTTGTGCATCGGTCATCTTCAAGGACTTTGCAAGGGCAGCCCTTTCAGCTGAAGCAAGGTACTTCTGTTTGTGAAACCGCTTCTCGAGCTCGGCGATCTGCAGCCTCGTGAAGCTCGTCCTCGGCTTCTTCCTCTTCGGTGGAGTCCTGTTCTGATAAGGATGACCGATTCGCCTTGGGAAGGCTCCGGCTACTGCGACAGAAAAGGACACGACATCCTGATAAGTATAGCTCGAATTTAGAGACCCCTTTACGAGCTTCTGACTCACAACATACACTTTCATCCCATTTTTACCTAGTTTTTAAACAATGCAAGCGACTAAATGTAACTACTATAGAAAATTTATCACATAAATTCTTTATATCATATACAGTGTAAATAGTTATATATTATAAATAACTATTCATAAAATTATTACTGAGCATATTAATTATTTGGCGATACAATTAGAGCGAATCATGTTTATCAAGTAGAATTTACATCACAAAGAATTAATGTTGCCATAAATTGATTGTTTGATAATTCTGGAATTAGGGTAATACGTAAATGTTAAGTTGAATATTATTTGTTAATCTTCTAAGAGCAGTAAACACTGAAAGAGTGGAACAGTATTGCTCAGTGAGTATTTGTGAAATAACACTATCTTAAAGTTTCTCTTTTCCGTTCCTGTTACAGGTGTTCCGAGAAGCTAGTTGCACTGGATGGGCAGTATTCCAGGAATAATAAATTGTAGGAGAATGGGGCGCGGCCTGAAATTCCTGAACAAGATGCGAATATCTAACTCAAGAAAACCACTATCAAAGGGTAAATGAGGCTTGAAGGATACGATGAAATTTGATGGTGACCTGAGACCACACACAAACAACTATTCTAGGTAATAAAAAGAGAAATAAGTTGTTTTTAGTTAGAAACTGAAATTCAACTGTTATTATTTAATCACCTGAAAATCTCGGCGTCATTAATATTATTGCAAACATTAAGAATTTTCTAAAGGAATAAGAAACTTAAAGTTCCATTGAATGTTGGATATTATTGAAGTTTGTCTGAAGATCTCATGACATATCCTATCCATCATACTTTCATATTCTGTCTAAACACACAGCCTTTTTATTCTCACACCACATTTGAGAATTATTCGCTCTAAAAGAATGATGTCACTCCGGATCATGATTTCAAGGAGTTATAGATTAATTTTTCGTTTAAATTAGAATTGAATAAAATTATCAATTTAAATTATTAGAAAGATTTCTCTTCAAAATGAAAATTATTAACACTCCACCTATTTCTAATAAAATTCTACACCAATTACTGAGATCAATACTAATAGAATATCCAAAAAGAGAAATATTAGACTTAGATTATCCAAAAAATTCAATTACACAATACATAATTCAATATTTTAATTCCATTACGATGAGTTCGAATAGTCGAAAATCTATTGTATCCGCGTAGTGTCAGATCGATTTTTCGAAAGTTAGACAAAAGTTCTTCGAAAAGTGAGTCAATCTCCAAAAGGAGAATTCGATGATCTAAAATCGTGTTTCTTTGTGCTGACGAGGAGAGCAGGCAGCAGGTGCGTCGCGATTTCAGTGGAAGCGTGTATTAATAAAATTACCGTTAGTGCGATAGCATCGGCCACCAGCTCCATTACTCGCAGCAGCGAAGAGAGCGGCTCTTATCGGCCACTTACGCGAAACTAGCCGTGTAAATCGCCGCGGAAACGCGTTCGCGATACTGAGCCGCTTTGCGACAGAGGAAGAGGGTCACTTCGTTAGGTGGGAATGCGTAAGGACTTGTCAATCGTTCGTTTCGCTTTTGCTTCATTTTAGTTCTTTTTTTCTCTCTCTTTCTCTCTTTCTCTCTTCCACTCGATGAACGAGCTTCCCTTAATTGGGTCTATTGGAAGGATTGGATCGTTATCTGTTAACTCGTCGCTTAGTAATTGGTTCCTCAATACTTCAATTGTCAAGTAAACGTGAGAATTAACATTATGAAATGTTAAAAGCAAAAGCACTGTAATTATTTTCAATTATCCTTACTACATTTAAATTTACTCTACTAAATGTTCCTTTTTTCTTTTCATCATAATTATTATAAATGCATAAAGGTGAAACTCGTAAACTGCATTTGAGGCGATCGATAATTGAATCGCAAATAGACTATTACGTAACTGTGCCGAGCTTTGATTTAAACTGGAATAAATTTAAACTAGGATTTTTCTCATTTTACCTGGGATCTCGTTTGACAAGCAGTAACAGTCCGCGGTTATCTCGAATCGAGTTCAGGTTTCCAGTGAACTAAGAGGCCCAACGAAACTCGTTTCGGACAACCGTGCACACGGGTGGTCGACACATTTGTTATTGCGTGTACCGCTTAAACTCTATTATTCGGAAAGCGAGGTAACATCTGTCTTGTCTCGATTAAATCATCGTTAGCGTATTGAATAATTCATCGTGAGTCTTGTAAGTATCGCGAGGTGTTCACGATAGCACCCGCAACAAAAAAGAAAGAAATCATGCTTTGGTTAAACACTAAAATTGTTTACAGATCGCGATTCAAGCAAATTTCAAGATTCTTCAATTATATTGTGTATCAATCATCGATGGAGAGTCATCGATAGACAATAAAACGTATCAAAGGATTGTGTCAAACTTTTAACTTATTTACTTAAAAAAACATGAATCTAACTTTTGAAATATGAATTTAGAATTAATACGATTAATTCTCCTGATAAAATTATCTAACCAAAGAAGTGTATTGTCGATTAAAAGTTGTGTTATTTGTAAAAAAATATTAGCGAAGAAAAAGTCACTTAGATTTTTTTATTACGAGTTTTACTTGAATTTGATCGCCGAGAAACACGGAAATGCATTGTATCGTTTAAAGCTATAGACCAGATAGAAATCGTTGTTTGCGGATTAAACGCGAGATAAGATCCAGCTGCTTCATTCTCATTACTAAAATTTGCTGAGCGCATACTATTTCTTCGCGGAGCGTGACTATCGGCGTCATTAGGCACTTATCTGTCGCACTGGCGAGCGCACGAATAACAGAAACTACATTTAATGGGATAGGGCTATCGGCGGCGTTTAATGCTGAGAGAAACACGATACGCAGGATTTTGTAATGAGGGCGAGGAATTTGATAAGGACGATCCACTCGGCATCGGACGCTCGTTACGACATTTTTACCTGATGTTTAGTCAGCGTTAGTCGATTGGATCGATTCGAGAAAATCAGCTTTTTCTCAGGAGCCTTCGAATTATACCTTCAAGTGTCAACGAAATTTATAATCTTTTATTATTTATTAAAAGTCAAAAATCAGTGGAATCTGTTTCATAAATTATTTTAATAAACATTTTATTACATATCTTTTACAAGGATCAGTTATTTAATCAGTAGAATAAACTGCCCAATTATTAATTAGTTATAAGTGACACAATCAACAGTGTGAGTTATTTAAACATTCAATCCTGCATGAAAAATAAATAGATTACTGAATCTTCAAAACTATATTAACAAAATTACAAGAAAAATATTACTTTTTATAAACAGGTTTCTGTGTAGAATCTTTTATAAAATCCTGTTTCGAAGTTTCTAACATGTTTCGTCTTTGTATGAAAATAAGTTACATAATAAGAGACGCAATAGAAGAATTTTCGAACCGTTCGAGTGAGTCGAAGCTAATAATGAAAGACAGTAACAGTAACGAGGCGAGTGTCCAGAAGAAGCGAAGTAGCAAAGTGGCGGAAAATAGCAGCGGGTGCGTGGAAAATTTCCACCGATATTAAATTTGACGGGTAACGACTCTTGCGCGCAGTTTGCTCGAAACCGAGGAATCATCGTTAAAGGGTAAACGGCCATCAGCCAGATATTACCCCATTATCCATCCCTCTATCCACCAGCCATGGCCCTGTCTTTCCACTGATGCTCCACCCTCACCGAAAATACCCTTTGTCGTAGCAGCACTCGAACCGATCCGATCGAATAATCCATTTTAACGTAGCTTCCACTACCCTCGACTATAAATGTTTGGCAAACTTATTAATAACCGCTGTATTTGCGGATTCGATCGACCATTCTCAACACCGAACCTATCACCAACTTCTATGAAGGATAAATTTTTCTAAAATTTCTATATTGAAAATTAATGGAAATCATGTGTATTTATTACTTCTAGTTTCTTTGAATTTTTAAAGAAATCATAATGATTTATAAAACTATAGTTAATAAGTTGTGAATAAACTTTAACATCAATCATAAATTTCATGGTAAATTGTGCACTAGTGAAAGAAGATGCGGTAAAACTCGAACAATGCTCGGCAATCGGGTAGCAAAGAAGGGATTTCTGGGAAATGAACAGCCTCGGATAGTATCCATGGGAATTTTAAAATATGACTGGCTATGGAAGGACAAAATCGTCCCATTTGAGAGGTGAGCCAAGTTCTAAAGTCATTCCAGACAAGTGTTACCCGTTGGCAACTTCTTCGCATTCTTATTCCATGGGATGGATGGTGAAAAAGGAGGGAGTTTCTTGCGTCACTTGCTTATTAGGACAATAATCGCGTACCAGCCATTCTGCCTACTCCGTTACATTATCACGCTATACTGGCACCGTTTGCCCTCTTCGTATAACCTCTCTCTCTCTCTCTCTCTCTCTCTCTCTCTCTCTCTCTCTCTCTCTCTCTTTCTCTCACTCTTGTAATTCTTCATTCGTAATTACTTTCGAAGAAGAACCTCAGGCACACGCACGACTTAAGGAACGTCTGATCACACCGCACTTGAACCACCTAAAGTCCAGCCCATTGATTACCATCGATAATATAGGCTCAATAGAAATTTTGGTCACTTCCCGTCGTTGGCTAAAGTATGGGTGATGCTGACGTACGAGGAACGTTGAAACCTCTCTAAAAGCAGGCCTCGGTATTATTGTATATATGTAAGAGTTCCTGGAAGGTATTCAGAGATATTGGAGATAGAACGACATCAGAAAGAAACCTAAATGATTTCGTTGAATTATAATTGTTTTATATTAAAATTTCATTCTCTCATTGATTACGATAAATACATTTCATTTTCATCCAAATCAGAACCTTTATACTCTGTTGAAATAATAAATATGATAGTATACAAATTTGAAACTTTAGTTGTAACATTCGATGCCAAGTTATCGAACCTGATTATACTATTTTATAAAACCAGATCTGATAGAAGCAGTCAAAGTTTCGAAAGTATTATAGTTAAGTATTCTTGCGAGTATCCAAGAAACTTTTTCTGCTAAATAAGTATTATGAGCGGTTAGAGTAGCAGTGTATCGGACAAGCTTTTCGTGCTAAAAGGTAATTTCTATTTAGCGTGTCGAACGACAGTCTGCCATTGGAACACGTCAAAAGCTAGAGCGATTTTGGCTTGGTGAGAGCAGTTACCAGTCAATTTTGGTTAAAATCCGTCGTACTGTGACGAGTCGTTGCGGTCGAAACGTTTACCCTCGACGGTATAGCCTTACGACAGAGCGCTCTGGAAAGCTCTAAAAGGGAATAGCCTCTGGCAGGGACATTACCCGGACAATATGAACGACCATGAAAAGAAAAAAAAAAGAGTTTCAGTAGAGTCGAATAAAAATATACTCGCAACGCCACCGTGAGAAGGGCGGTCTGAGGAAACCCGTAACTTTAATCGTAAAACTGCCACTTTACTGCCGCACATAAAGCCTCTATAATGTACGCTGGCGTGGAGTGAGGATAGATCATAATTAATTGTAACTCTTGAAGAAAAAAAGCCTATTCCCTTGCTGATTTATATTGGAAAATTTTACAACTAAAGAATAATACGAATTTTCATAGATTGAGATTAGGTGTATCGAGTAATAGTTTCTTACGGAGAATCCCATTTTCTCAAAAGTTTTTATACCGTTACTATACTCTTTGCATTTAGCTCCTCATATATGCGTGACGTAAAAACTTTTCTTTTCGGAGTGCAGTGGGAAACTATAGTTATACTACTGTGGCTAGAAAAGTGTTAATATTTCAAATAATAAGAAAAGAAATATTTGAAATATTAATTTGATTGTAAATATGGAGATTTTGTTTCCTATTTAATATGGGAATGGTAATGATAGATGAGAGTTAAGTTCAAGAGAAATTTCGTGGAATATTTTAGATGCTTCGCGTGTCTCTGTGTCAACTTGGTTCGAAAGAAAGGCGAAGGAAAGTTGCAGGGTGACAGACTTTGTTGTCTGGTTCCTCAGTCGACAGGGACTTCGCGAGGTAAGTACCTTTAAAAGCTACAAAGGCGGAAGCAGTCGAGGGAGGAAGTTAAGAGGAAACGGATCTTTAAAATGTAATCAGGACAGATCGACGGATCAGCCGTGAATAAAACAAAAGCGGACTCGGTCTCAAGAATGAGTCGTTTACCAAGGGCTGCTAGAGAAACGAAGAACTGACTATTTACCCTGAGAAATAAAATCCACTCTACAGAATATGTATGATCCCCAAAAAGCATTTAAAATGCAAAGATGTGAGCCAAGTACAAGATATGTAATTTCATTTGAAAATGGAAATTCGCTTGCTAATGATAAAGTGATAGAGTTTTCTACCAAAATTCTACTCTCTTATTTAAACTTTAATATCAAACGAAAAAAATCTAGGAAATTCAAAGTATTTATTTCTTCAGAAATTATTGTAAATCTAACTAAATAAATGTTAGTGTCACTGTTTGGACTTAAATTGAAGTCAGACGTTTCAAAATACCAACTGATTCGTCCTGATTCCCAAAGGTGAATTTTTAGTCGATTTAGTAAGAAAAATAACTTGAGGATTAAATATCGGAATAATTTGAAATTGTAATTTAATATTCTCGAAGAAGAGGAAACCCTCGAATTTGCGTATACAAGTAGTCGGGAGGGTTGCAGCCGCTTAAAGGAAAGCCGCCAGTGGCAGGGCGCTCGTAAAAACAAGATGGCGAGCCGTCGCCGCAAAATGGCTGGCATAAATAAAAAGTAGAAACGTGTGTGCGAGCGTGCGCGCGCGCGCACACACGCCATGCAGCCCTCTGCCCTATCCCTTGGCTCCTTACGGATCGGAGAACGCCTTGCCACCAAGGATAAAGTTTTGTCCGTCTTCCAACTCCTTATGCGATATACACTTTGCACTCTTCTGTAACCTCGATTGTTTTCGCAGCTTCCACTTACTCTGAGTGGCTTTTTTTGTCGCAATATACAAACACTGTCGGGTCGAAGACCGAGAGAGTCACGAGAGAGACTTTGTAGAACTACTTACTCTCTCCGATGAGATAAAGAAAGAATTGACTTCATAATTGAATTTCAACTAATCGAGTAACCGTGGATTTTACCCTCCCAGAACTTTATAGTCAAGATTTATGGCTGGTTAATTAACGGTGAGAGAGGGAAAATTTGGAGAATTAGTTATCGCGTGAGAATCTACTGTGACTACTGAATTACGAATATAATATATGATTTATCGATCTCAATTTGGAATTCAACTGGTACTTATTAATTTATATTCAATTTTGTATAATTCGAGTACAATCATAAAGTCACAGAAACATTTTTCTATTTAATCCTCGATACACCTCAGGATTCATTTTTTAATTTAAAGAGCCTGTGGATTTGCCGATTATAAAGAAGCGAATTTTAATGTACAAAAAATATTTTCAATTATTCAACTTGTATCGGAAAATAGAATTCAGAAAATAATGTAATAATTGAGGGTACCAGATAAAAATGCAATATTAAAATTGTATTTAATTGAAAAAGGTATCAAGTTAGTCTCGTGTAAGCAGGAAATACATAAATAGTCAATTCTTAGAGATACGCGAGAACAGAGTTGGGTAATGTGATCGCAAGGTACGATCCGCTATTAACCCGAAAGAATTCTTATCACACGAAGCGTTTACTACCCTTCAGATTAGCTCGCAATTCGCAGCCGCGTAAGCCGCTATCAAGCTTAACGGGCGCCGCTATAATTGAAATATTCAAAAGCGGCTCACACGAACTACTCAAATATTTAACTGCGAGCCTCGTATTGTTTTACTTTACGGTGACAGTACCATGGTGCGCCGAGCAGCGCAGCGCTTGAGAACGTTAAAGCTTTTGCGATCTTTCTTCCTTAATCTGACAAGCCAGAGAATTTTACACTCGCGCTATGCCACTCTCGTTTCTTCTTCGGCTGGAACCTCCTTGAGATATGTATGTTCTGCCGCGTGATCATTTCCGTTGAGTGTATTGTGAACAGTGAAAGATGATTAATGGAAACGTATCTTAGATTCTGCAATTCTAGAAAATTTACTAATAAATCATACTTTTTATCTTGAAACCTATTAATACAATCTCGAGATAATTAATCAATTTAACCATGTGTACCATAAATGGTACACTAATGGTACACTAATGGTACACAACTAATTTCAATACAGAAAGTTCTATTTAAGTGTCATAAACGATACACGATGCGATAACTATTCTAAATAAGTTAATTACTTATAAACTCAAATCCATCAATCTTAAGTTAAAAAATCAACTTGCCTGATGGACAAATTAATATATTCACTATACTAATTTCTCAATTTCTCCATATTCATTAACTTATCCTATCTTTCGAAGCAACACATTTCTCATCGATATTCTAGAAAATTCGAGCCACGCAATTATATCACCTCACTGACGAACATCTCCATCTATCGAATCGTCTAATATTCTCCTCCTCAATTTTGCTTCCTTCCTAATCGCTGCGAGAAACCAACCGAGAAGGTTGAAGTTTATGTTACAGACTGAATTACTATTCGAAAGATATCCGTCAAAGTCACGATAGAGAAAGAGAGAGAGAAAGAGAGAGAGAAAAAGAAGGGTTTCGCAAGGTGTCACCATAAAAGGATCACGAAGAAGAAGGAGGAGGCCGCGGTTTCGTCTTCGGTGACCCAGTGAGCTTGAGACATAACCTTTGCTGTTGTTGGTGGTGCAGCAGCTAAACCGGTGGTATCAAGCGGTTCCCTCTTCCATGAGGGAACAGGGGAGAGTGACTCAGGCTGCAGTCATTTGATGATGCAACTGGCGGCAGGCAGCAGGCCACGGTGAACGCGACAGCCTAGAGAAAGTCATTATTTCGCTGGAGAGCACGTTCTGCCCGGGCTAATGGAGTTTGCGGCCTTCAAAGTAAATTATTTTCTGCGCGGATTCCTCAACGCGCAATGCGATTCTTACTGCGGCTGTCACTCTCAAGGGGAAGTAAGTGAAGTATAAGAGCGAGACTATATAGCATACTGACATGGTGGATCGAATGACAATCACTTGATTTTATTGGGAAATACGTTTATCACTGATAGAAACCCTCTGATCCGATCGTCTTCTTACTGATCTCTAATTGTATCTATTTTTTACTATATTTATTCTCAAGTAATTATTACAAAAAATTGTCATTATGTGATTAATTCTTTGGAATTACAAGTTCGATTCTAAATTGTGTGATGAGACAATAAAAAAAATACTCGTTCGATTATAGTCAATATTTAATATTAAAGTTGAATTATTATACTTGCAGTTAAAGTTAATTTTATTGATTATAGTTCGAGTTTAATGATTTCAATAAACGGTTAACTAAAACTGTTCTTTTGTTATTCATTGTACTATACAACTTCAACGTCTTTCGTATCTATTGTTTGTTACTTGATAATGGGGATTCTGCAACGCTAATGAAAGTGTTCTTGAACTGAAACAAGATTAAAAATGCGCGCGAGGTGCAACTTGCAAAACTACAGCTACTATTTTCGACCTTGTCCTATCTTTCCTCTCTGTGTTTTCAGTGGGATTGCATGATGTGCGCTCTATTGAAGGGCATCCACAATGCTGTCATTACCTGGGTCGCCTTCCACTAACACTCCGAAACAAATTTCACTTTTAGCTTCTCAACTACACAAACATATAAATCCTTACCGAACTTCTTAGAAAAGACTTTTTCAAATAAATCAATTCTCATCCGTATAACTATCCTAAAAAACTTTGAATCTCAGAAAAATTATTCAACATATTTCAATTTATTTTCCTCTATTCTATTTGTTTGATTCACTCAATTATTAAATTCAGGAAATTAGAGAATATAGAAATATTTTGTTCAATGAATTAAATATAGTATGGATTTTAATTATTACATTTTTTACTTTTTTATTTCGATCTCGTCGAATTTTCTATTTTCTATGAACCTTTTCTACCGAAGAAATCTTCCCTTTTTGTGCTGAAAATTAGTTATCCAGTGTAACGTTTTTTGCTTGCAAAAGCGAAGCAGGCTTTTTGAATGAGTCGGATCGTTGGCGGCGACGGTGCAAGAGCACCGACAGAATGGCCGACAGTACAGCTCCACTTTCAACGTGCAATTTCAGGTGTAACGCTATCCGCGACTGAATCTTTACGAGGCACGTAAGAGTCAGGCCACGGCGTAATTGAACCGACATAACAGACAGCTAAACAGCCCTAAACCGATTCCTGGAAGACACATTACTTCTGTATAAAATTACCTCGCTTCCACTGTCTTGCCTATATTCGCTTTGGAAAAATATCTCTCCTATACAATATCCTTTTTGCTATAATACCATTCTATGTAACACTCCAACACTCGTTTTCTTAAGTATTTCCACTTAGATATTGTTATTTCAATTTTTTATTTATCAAGTAAAAGCGTTAAAGTGCCATCTGTAGATTTTTAATAAGATTAAAAAGTTTTGGAGGATTTTTACTTGGGGAATCAAATTTGATAGATTTTGGAATTCGATGCAAATGGTTCAGGAAAATGATCAATTCGGATTCTACAGAATTTGTCTCTGTAAACCTTTGAGATAAAGCTCAGTGCACACATTTTTTACCCTGTCCTCTTTGAGCTACCTTTTTTCCCTTATCTAACCCTCTTTACATTCCTTTCTAGGAAAGCGTAAATTGGAAACCGAAATTAGGAAAACTAAAACATCTTCCTCGCCAGACGATCCAGCACTTTGTTCTTGAAACAATTCAACTACGAGGTATCGGTACGATAAGCCGAAAAACAGTGTTTAAGTATATCTAAGGATTCTTCGATTATCGTTGAGAAAAAGTAAAGTTTTTGGTATTGAATCCTACTGCATAGAATTCAACTTACACAGAGACTAATAAAAAATAAAACGAACTTTTTCGAAAACGACACATATTTAAACTTTATTGTTAAAACCCCATTGATCATTGGGTCATAAAAACTCATCAAGTCGACCAGTAGTAAGTTGATGAAACGCACAGACACTTAACAGATTTTCTTTCGGACTTTATTTCACATTTTCGACTTCGATTTTCGTGGAGAATTGGATAGTTGAAATAAAAAAGGAAAAAAAATAACTCTAAATGGAACTCTGTATTCTGGTTTCAGTGATAACGGTATTGGGTTTCCTTAATTAAAGTCTTTCGAAGAACTGCGCCTGAACATTGAACCGCAGCAAAGCGCAAGGATAACTGCACTGCTGTTACAGTAATGGGAGTGCTGCTGGTGCTACTGCTTTATTAGTACTTAACTAGGAAAATGAAAACTAAAGGTTTCGCGGAATGTAGAGTCAATGCAGTTCCAATCGAGAAAATTGCTCAAGGATGCTTAAAAAAAAAAGGTCACTATCTTGGTGCTCCTCAAACGATAAACTCCAATATTCGTGGAACCCTACTTGTAAGATACGATTCGCGAGAAAAATTTCTCTCGACTGCTTCCTCCTTTTGTTTCTGTTAAGCGCGAGTGACATGCAAATTGGTGAAAGTGTCGGGTGAGAAATATACATAATACTGGTAAAGTGGTTGATTACTAATGGGACAAAACTCTGTGAAAAAATTGGAAATCTTGTCACGAGCGTAAGGAAACACAATTATATACTTTACACGAAGTCTATACGAGGCTCTAAAAATTATTATCACAACTCGATGGTTGTTCTAATTCTGTTGTATAACAATGTTACATAATTATCCTCAAATACATTATTATATAACTTTATACAATGCTTTTTACTCTAATATTCCATCTTTAATATTAAATAAACTAGATTTCCATTTCACAAAACAAATTGAACTCTGATTAGGATCAGTGGTGGCAAAAGTGTCAATTACCGATCGAAAGTTGAGGAAAATCCATTCAATCAACATTTACAATCCAAACAGCTTATCGATTCGATCGAAACATTCGAGGGAAGAGGAAAAAAAAAAGAGAGAAGAAAGATGTTCGAGCGATCATTTTTCAAACTCTATAACTCGATATAAGCCACCCCTCAAGCTATCGGAAACCAGCAGCCAAGAGGTGAACCACTACTACCACCTTCGCTACCACCGAGAGCTTACATTATCGATATTACGAGGCGTCGATAAAAAATCGCATAAAATTAAGGAAGCCTCTGCCACGTGCTGCCACTGTTGGAACTTGGCGCTTTTGGTCTTGCGCACTTCCGGTAACCAATTTTCTTTCCCTCGAGCGATCGGGCTTTTAATGCGAAAGTGGCTACGTCATGATGCGAAATATTCAACCAGGAAACACTATATATATATATATATATGTATGTGTAGATAATACTTACGGTGGCGAACAAAACATAATTTACAGTCGGTATTTACATAACGGTAACTTCAATAGTACATATGTTTCCATTTTGAATTTGCTCGTTTGTCGCACCGCGGATTCGTGTATTTTAAGAAACATAATTAATACGATGGGAAAATTGAAATTAAATTCTTATTTAAACAAACTAGAAGATAGTTTGATCAGTAAGTTGAATATCACATTATTCGCTATTGAAATCAGAATAAAATTGTACTATCCAAAACCGATTAATCTAAAGCAGAAGAAATAGTACAATAATTAAAAGTTTGCAATGGAAAAGTCATGAGAATAATCTTGCTACTGGTTTAAAGTGAATTCTCTCTCTTCCTCAGTGGGTCTAAATGTGGTGCGCTTGTATTATTCAAAGTTGGCCCAACCTACCCTCGTATATATCCTAAACGTATCGTAACCGCACCGCTTGTACATTACCATACCCCTCCCTCTTTCCGTTTATCCATGAGCCAACGAGTTTTTCGCGTATTTTCGCTGGTGTCGGCCACCTGAGCGAAATTTGTGCCGCGATTTCGTCCCTGCGATGATTTACGTCGCGCATGTCTGATATAGCCTCCTGAACCCTCCCGATTTGTTCTTGTTATCTGCTTACCAGGACATTTTTCATTTGTCTTTTTTTTTATTTTCTTTTCCACCCAGTTGCCAGGGCCAATTTCGCAAAGTAGTTAATTGGGTCGGTTACCATAGTTTGTTTACGGATAGAGTAATTATCTTTGATCCGTCGGAAAATTTGATAATTCTTTACTCAATGATTTAATCTCACTGACATTCATTTTTCATTTAACAATTGACTCGGTGTTTCTTTATTTAATAGATTTGCTTGGAATTAATTTGAAAGCGTAGTTAATAATTAGAAATTTAGTTGTTGGTTTTATTAGTATTTCTCAATATGTAGTTTGATTTCAATTGATAGAGTCATTAGCGTATTGCGGTTAGCTGTCAAAACGATTCCATAAAATAGACTTCTCATCATCTATGGTTTATGACGAGACACAAACAGCAAGAGACCGTCCTCCACCAAAATTTATCCTGACACTCGTGAAGACCTGCCGGCAAATCCCGCGATTTCTCCGGGGACATCAAAAAATCGCGAATGATATGCCGGAAACCGGGACTGACAAAATATAGTCAATTGGAGGATTCGATTTTTTTGGATGCCAATCCAACGGGTCCCTAGTCAAAAGATCCGCAACGGTGCTTTTTCGAGACCCTTGGGAAGTGAAGGGAGAAGTATTCATGCTGGGTCCCTCTTCGTTTCACACAATTTTCGGTATATTTCACGAAGTAAAATATTCGACACTTTTTTTCCCCATCTATTCTAACACTAACAATCAATTACACCTGGAGAACAAATTGTTAGTTAACGATGTTTGACTTTATTTTCTTCCTCTTCATTATAAATCTCGATTGTATTAATCTTTGAACATCTAATATATCTAAAGTTAGCATTCTTTGATCGAAAACAGTTGATTTCCTAGAAATGAAGTTAAAGTTACCAATTTCTGAAGTGATAATCAAAAGTACTGTGAATTTATCGACTGCAGTAAAGAGGATTAATCTTTGACACAATCCTTATGTTGTATTTACAATTGAATATTTCATGTATAAATAAGTAAGCGAGCAATAAACCACGTTCGAGCTTATTTCCAATAATTTGGACACACCACTGTTCGAAATAATTCACTCGATACAAGAGTAATATTGAAGCGAGCCAGTAGGAGTCTATATCCTAGTTATAGTTATGGCGATCCGACGTGCCCAGTGATATTTTATCGTCACCGTTTTACCCCATCCATGCGCATTTCTGTCCCGTCGATTTATCGCGCTGCTCGCTCGACTATTCCAATACCGTCGATTACAGGCTATATTTCAAGGAGCTCGCATCAATCAGTTTCTCTATCCTCTGTCGCAACAATTCGAGTCAATGTCTCTCGAATCACTGGATCTATGGCCAGAGCTGTCTTCAAATTCGTTGATACTTCCTATCGTTTTATTTATGGATCACCAGAAATTCAATTTCACGCCTATCTTCATTTTCAAAGCTAAATTCGCGCGGAATCATGTATTATAATTTGGTGACTCGAAGCATCGTATTAACGAGTGAAAAATAATTGAATTTATACTGATAAAAAGAAAAAGAAAACGTTTGAAAGATCCTTATATTTTTACACTGGAGAAATTACAACGGTACAATTCTTTTTGAAATTACATTTGGAAAGATGATACGAAATCGTTCTGCAAATATTTTTGATCCGTGAAGTCGAATTGTTAGTACTTATTCGTAATACGAGGGGCCTTTTGGAAGATAAGCCAATGCATCGATGCTATAACAGTATTATTCAAATTGGAACCCTTTTCGATCTCAAGATTACAATCGCCCAATTATTCCCGCTGCAGTATTTCAAGTGCACTCTCACGCGCTAGAATTGCATTAAGAGTGGATTCGTGAGTAACGTCGCGGTGGAGCATTCCGTACGACCTGTGCGTTTGATTGCACCCGCTTTGCAATCTGCTCCACGCAGAGAATTACGAACGCAATAGTGCTATAAAACCTAAGCTAACTTTCTCATTGGCGATAAGTAAGCTTTGCGTGGTTGTAGCCTAGTAAAATGAGCTTCTTTCAATAATATGTATCTATTAAATTTATTAAACTCGATTTTCAAACATCTCGTGAATGTCAGAAAAAGTCATTTCGATTTGAAGTTAAGCTAAATCTATGAATCTACATTTTAGGGAAAATTGTAGTTTTTTAATTTCCACCTCGAATAAGAGAATATCGAGTGAAAGATCCAATTGTAAGTACATGTCTCATTTAACTCATGTCCTTTTCTCTCCATTAGATTCGAGAGAAACGAAATCCAGTTTGTTCATCTTGCAAATTATTCAACTTGCGACACGGTATTTCTCCTTAATTCGCAGCAACTTAATTTGGCCAGAGAATTTCAATAAATAAATTTACTTCTTGCAGCAGCTGTTTGCATAAATATTATACATAGGAAAGAATAGTGTAACCGTGTCCAGGAAGACGTTAAGATACGTACATGATGCGTATGTAACACCGTGTACTTATATACATATATGTATGTATGCTTGGTCAATTTTCGTATTTGTACGCTATTACTTTCGACTGCATACCGCCGAAATGCCACTTAAATTTCACCATTAAGAATTGCATTACACGGCAAGCTTTAATTTTCGGGGCAGCTGTTGTTTTAAGAGGCAATTTTCCACGAATATCCTTTGCATTCGCTGAGGCAAACTATCCTGATGACTTCTCCCCTTTGCGGTGAAATATATTTCTTTTATTCCTCCGACTGTAGCGATTTAACTTCGCGAAAGTAATGGCGAGGATGCCTCGTCGTACCGAAAGACGAGCAAAAGGGAATTGCTTTTGCCAGAAGCTTTATGCAAACGCTTTTAATATACGTCGACAGAAACTTTTGGTACCAAGAATCGTTCAGCTTCAAATATACTTTTTTCCAGCAAAAAACAGAATAACGAGAAACAAGGCAGAATTAGGATATCTGCAAACAAACTATAAATTCATCACTATCAATCATTTAACATATAAATTAATTCCTGTATCGATAAATAATCAGAGGAATAATATTTTCATTCTATCAACTTCTTAAGAAAAAGCATTTTAGAAAAAAAATTGCAATTCTTATTATAGTGTTAAATTTTCTATCGTTATTATTAATCGTAGTTATTTCATGTACAATTGAGTAGAATGAGGATGTCGATATTAATGTTGCAGGCCACAGACACCCAACTATCATTCAAAGAGTCAACTTGGTCCAAAGATCTACGAGGCAAGGTGCATGGCTTGAGCAGCTAATTGTCCGTAGCAAAATTAAACTGAAGTCACGTTAATTATGGAACTCTCGGGTGTCCTGGACTGCGGTACGAGTAGGAAAAGGGGTGATGATGGACGAGCCAAGTCGACTTTACGCCCGCTGCCACTCTCGAGGAGGGAAATCCCTAACTCAAGACCTAACTCGATCAGTCAACACCCACAGTCTTGTTGCCCGTTGCACTAATCTGCCTCTGGATTAATTACTATGTAATATCAAGCCTGAATAATTATCGTTTCTAGGGCAACAACCGCCACCTGACCCTTTCTTAACTTACTCAAAGGGTACACTGATCCATATGTGTACTCTCATTGTCAGTTAAAAAGTATGATTTACCAAACAATCAAGAGAATTGTATAAATACTATAATAAGGGTAATAAAGAAAAATTAAATGTCATTAGTGGAATATGTTTTCTGGTGCCGAACGTGTTTGTTACAGTGTTGCAAAGGGAATAATGATCCCGTGTTCTACTGTGCAAGTACAATCAGAAATAAATGTCTCCAGAAGAGTATCTGTAGCATTCACGAGTAACACAGAGACTTGGTGGTATTGTTTCGGTAACACGGTAATGAAGGCATTGCGCGTAATTACTGACATTACCGGAGACCATTATCGCCAAAGCACGTAGAACTTACTGCAATAGCCATTATCATCTGAATAATTCGTACGATTCCCCCCCACTGCACCGTTTCCCTCAATTTTGCAATTTGGATTGGCCGAATCACGCGCGTAATCGGCGACTTGGGAACTCCGGAAAGTTGGGTTTCAAAAATAATGATCATATCGAGTGATAAACTTATTATCATTACAATAATTATCTTCTGTCGATTGATCGTGAATTTTGTTCTTCTGACCACAATGGTGATCATTTTTCAATCGAACAATTGAAGGTAATTTTGAAATAAGAAAATTAAGATATTGTATGCTAACAAAGTTGCACGATTATTTTAATAACATTTCGTTGTATATTTTATATGTACTTGATTACTCAGCAGAAATTTTTCATGAGCTCCTTACAAGTGATTGTATGATTCTATCACGATCCTTTTATACTTGCTCAATCAGTGTTGTAACTGCCACTCATAATTTCATTAATTTGCAATAGTTACTGAAACATCTTCAACTTCCCATGACGAATCATATTTTCGTAGTAATATTCTCGTTGTAGGAATTCGCGTTATGAGAGATCGTACTTTCCGAGAATTTCCTCGCACAAACAATATTAACTAATACGCTTGAAATTATTATTGCCATATCGACGATTCTTTCCTCTATTCTATCAAGCTAATTAGTCTTGTTTTTAAATAAACATATGTGGTCATAATATTTGGATTTCGAACAGATTCAATAACAGAGGAAAAAGAAATTTATAGGATAATTATAATTGCTTTTGATAATCGAATCGTTTGAGGAATTTGTCTAAATTGTTATAAACAATTATTCGAACGATTCTTTACAATTAGATACATGAACAATAATTGAATTATAGTATAGTACCATCGATACGTTTACACTCGAAGCCATCTAAGAAGAATGGGCATAAGAAGAGACGAGAAAAAAAATCGTAAAAGAAAAGAATCCGCTCTGAACCTTGAGAATTCACGGCATAGTATAGTTGATATTAGGTCCCTCAATTCGTCGCTTGAATTCAGTAGCAAAGAGAACCGTGCCGGGCTACCGTGAGCTTGGTTAGAAAATGAGCCACGGGACCTAATATAGTCGCTTCTATTCTCGCGAATAGTGGATAGTTGTATTGGCATATACACACCACCGAGCAAAACTGTTCGTTCTCGACAATTTCATCGGTTGAAGTGTAGGGTTTTGCGAAGCGCGCTGCTACGCCAGAGGATCCTGGTTTTCAGGTTTCGGTCACGCGATGACTTTTTTCTCTGTTCCCGGTACTCGGTTATCTTTGCCTCGAGGCTCGACCTGCAACCCCTCTCACTCTTACATCTTTTGTCCCTTATGACTTCTCTCTTCTCTTTCTCTCTGGCCTTTTGCTCTTCGCCTCTGTTTCGATCCTTCAGCATTGGGAGCTGCGAATCCTTCGTAAATTAGCTCGACCTATTTTCCTCGTGTTACATTAACGCTGATTCTCGTGGAGGTCACCGGTGACCGACACGTGTGATTGATGTTGGCAAATCTTTCTCAATTTTCACGCAATCCTATACATCATTATTTACAATTATTTCTTTTTATTTAGTCCTCCGTTTTTCAATATGGTTCAATATTTTCATTTCAATAAGATGCAAGATAAAATGTGGAATAATACAAATTAAATGAATTCACGTATTTCTCTTTGATTTGTCATTATCCTCCTATTAGGTGCACCTAACTTGAGTTCAGTTATAAACTAAATTTTTTTAGAACTCTATTCGAATCCATCAAGCGAATAACAATGAATGATTTCAGCAAGAGACTCTCACAAGAATAACACAGGATGTGACTCAAAGTTCGAAACTTATTACATTCTTTCGAAATTATACTCGTAACAGGAATACCCTGCTTCATTCTCATTCTACCGTTGTCATCGTTATATTTAAGAAAATCCATTAAATTGCAGAAAAGTATTACGTAAAACGAAGGGCGTAAAAAAGGCGATGGGAGGATCGATACGTCAAGAATTTTCGTAAACCACATGTTCACTGTCTACTTATATCATTGAACCGTTTTCATAAAATAAAGTAGACAGCGAGAAGAGTAGCAATCAACAAAGTCCTGCATTCTCGATATTATACGGTTAGTTTGAACCAGAGGCTACGCGAAAAGCAAAATGGTACCAGCGGATCCATCCAACTATAATTATGCCATTAAGCATCGCTTTCCAATTGCATTAAGCGAACTGCAACATTGTGGTAATAACGCGCTCGCCCCGTCAGTAGTCTCGGTTCCTTCGACAGGAGATCAAAGCGGTCCCTTTAATGCAATTTGCACCTGGAGAGCATACGCCAATTTGCCTTTAAATGCATTGCTGAAGCTTCTCACGATTTCCAGGTTTACGAGCGCTTTCGACATGTTCTTCGTGTTTAGTTCGTACACCGAAACTGGTTTTTGCTGCCGGTGCTTTTGTTGCACACGAATAAGAGTATACTTGTGTTTCAGTTATACTTTTTCATCCGCTTTGTCCACTAGAACAATCTATCTCATGTTTTTTTAACGATTCATACGATTATCGATTGTTGCTTGGACAAATGCCACAATGTTAATATGATATATTGATAATACCATCTCTGCATTTTACTCTGGTGGCTACAATAATTTATTTACATATAAACCGGCGAGGATTTATAAGTTTGTTAATGGTACAATTTTGGGAAACTGCAGTCTGACATCATTTTTTCTATTTCACAATTACAATTAGTTTGACAACAAGTATCAAATTGATATTGAGGTCTAAGGATTGAATAATAAGTGGGGTAATTGATTGAGATTTCGCATAATAATTGCTATTGTTTTGAAATCACGATGTATTATTCTTATTTATGTACAAGTTCAACTCCAGATTCTAACGATTAATGAATGTCCCGTAAAAGATGTAGTTTTATTGCTACCAAAAGCGAGCGAAAATCACGAAAAATTCTGAATTCCAGGAAATATTGTTGGTGTAATTGCAGTCGGCAGGAAACTAATGAAATTTTAGATTAAAATCTTTCAGTTCCGCCGGCTAAACTTACAACGATGTACTTTCTGGGCTAGAACACCGTTTAACTATACCAGTGTAGGTTTTAAATTAGTGACATTCACCTCATTGTATGTTTTCCCTGACTTTGATACGACTTTTTCCTCAGTCCTTATTCACGATTAATTTCTAGATTTTATCAATGTCAACGGAATGATTAACTTATAACCGTAATTGCTGATTTAATGTGTTTTCGGTTGCATGCAAAAGATTCAATTCAAATTTCTTAGGTAATGCATCGTTTAAAAATTTTATTAGATCGAGAATCAATTCCTTCAATATGTTAACATTCGATTACCAATAAATCAATAGAAAAGAGCAAGTGAACTTAAATAAATACACTCGACAATATACAGGATTCAAGTTCCTTAGATTTCTCAATCATCTTAAATAATTACATTTATTATTCTGATCCAAATAAATATGATTATTCTAACATAAATAAACACATTTATTCTCAATACTAAGTCCACTTAGACAGTTAGATAAAGTGTCGAAAAAAAAGTACTGACACCTCCGAGGATTAACCAAGTATTCCTCGAAAGTTAGACCTTGCAATCAGAGTCTAACAAATAATAATAATTAGAGGAACGATCCTGACGAATGGCTGACCGAGAATCAGTTCCTTGAACATCGGAAATTAACCCGAAAATTTTCTCGCGGACGAGATAATTGGTTCGAAGAGGAAATTTTCACTCGTTGAAAATTCTACATAAGCAGCTGAAACAAGCAGTGTGGTGTGATGGCGAGGTGCGAGCTGACCGACGATCCTCGCAAATGCGATTATTTTAATGCGTACCTCTCCGAGGCGATTCGAACGTTGTGATTACCCTCGACGATTGCAAAACGGAAACTCCGGCCACGTTTAGAAATTCATTAAGCGAAAAACGTTCTCACGAGCGGATCTCGTCATTATTGCATTATCGCGCTACCCTGCCGCGGATAGATTGTTTTTCCACGAAACGCTCTCCTTCCAAAGAACAAACCTTCCACTTGCAAGGATTTTATCCTTGCGAGTTGCAACTACCAATTCCACCTATTGCTCCTTTCAGTATTGATATAACAGACTCTAATGATTCGCAGGTTGAAGATGCGAATAAGAAATAGAAATTTAATTATCTCTCTGAAAGTGTTTGGATATATGAATTTTATTATTAACGAAAAGTACCAATTAAAAATAAGTAACATTCATATTTGTTCTCTTTTCCATAACAAGCGGAAATCTCTTTATTAGTCTCCATAATTAGTTCCGTTTATAAGTGAATGGAAAATTGAGTTGAAATACAATTCTCTGGAAATATAATTATAACTCTGTTTCTTTGAATGTATCTTATGTAGATACGAATAAAGATCCTGATCATTAAATATTCCAGGATTTCAAGGGAAACCCTGTATTCCATATTTCGCGCGGACAACTAAAACTAATGAAAATAACAAGAAGAATAGCTCTCCGGTAAAAAGTAAATGGAAGTGATAAACTCGAAATGACATACGTCGGTCTATTATAATGACTCACGAGGTATACACATAGGTATACCGTAAATTAGCGGCAAAATTGTTCCTTTTTAATGGCACGTCACATCCTTGACGGCATTAATCAGGGTAATTTGAGTACTTTAAGAGAATTCCTTTCACCGTCCTACCGTATCTTAAGTTTGCAAATATCCCTTTATGGCAGTTCGACACACTTTGGACAGTACTTTCACTGATCGGACCGTCGTATGCAAATTTTCTTATTGCGCGAATTTGCAATTGGCAAAAATGAAATTGCTCTTGGAAAGAAATGAGATACGTACGTAAGAAATGACTGCTTTATAATTCAGTTTCATTTAAAACGAACTGATACTTTAACGAGTTTCCTTAGCAACTTTATTAAGTTTCCTCAAATTATTTCGCCTTATTATAAATCAAATTACACCAATTTCGTGTCTCAGAATTATTCAGTTTCTTCCCCACCAAACTACTTATACATACGTACCAATCCCATGATCGATATCTGGGACACGTGAAAATTAAACGGAACACTCTATTTATTATAAACAGTAAATTGTTTTCTACGTTACGAGCTAAGTATCTAACATTAATGACTAAGTAATTGATACTATTGTTCTCAATCACTTATTAATTACCGTCATAACTCTCTGTACTATCTCACACACCTATTATACACGACACTAGTAATTATTAACCACTCGAGGATCCATTTATTGCCTTCAAGTTTTTCTATTGCTAATAAACGTATAGCAGAAGAACTTAGTATTTCGTAAATATTTCTTTTAAGAACTAATATTAGAAATAATATCGTTGAAAACACTTTTTAAGAATTACTATCCCATTTTTCTGTGGGTCGAAAGGTCAAATTTTATTTACATGAATTTTTTATTTACTTATTTGCCAGTGAACACTAGCAAACAAATCAATCAAATGGGGATTGGGACAAATTGTCGGTCACATAATCAGAATGTTAAGCTTCTCAACTGCGTGAAACTAATCGCATCATCGCATCGCACTACGCCACCACAAAACGCTATCGAACCCCATCCTATCACTTCCCATGGGGCACCCCAGCAAACCACCAAGATCGATGTCACCCGATACCATTAATCGCGACAATTACCTCCGACGCGCAGAGTTCTCGTGCGAATGAAAATTTCCGATTTCCGTGTAAATCGTGGAAGATTAAGTGGTACGTGTACAATTCACCGAGCGTTACATTGTTCCCTTGCACTCTTCCATAACGGAGTACATCGAGTTTACATCAAATTATAGGATGCAATAAATCGCTATTATTTACATGTACAGTGTGAAAATTGGAAATGATTAAATTTACGTTTGTATTAATTGAATTAATACGGTAGGAGCAAGATTGTAACTAGAAATATTAAGTAGAATAAGATCATAACATTGTTCTTTGTTCATCATTGGATTTCAATATTTGAACTCGGCAAAGTTAAATGATAGTTTAACACTAGTGAAATAAAAGAATTCTACTCAACAGCTAATTCATAAACCAAATTGTAACTTAGAAGTTTATGTGAGATTAGAAAGACAGTTTAGGGGACTAACGACAAGAAGAAAATCATTAGAATGAACAATATGGAAAAAATTCATAATTTTTTATAAGACCTTCGAATATCCAATGCTTTTGTACCAAGTTAATTCGGATAATCGAATCGAAACCCGTGAGTTTATATATTCTTCGCAAGTAACCCAACATTGAAGCAGTCAGATTTCCACTTGTTCCCACAGAATTAAACCATTATAACACCCATCGCACATATCCATTTCGACGAATATCCGCTGGCGTCTGTGACGACATGAGCCCTGAATAATTTCGTCAATTCAATTCATAATTGATATCTTCTCCATACGGTTAGCCGTCGCGAACCGTCGTCGCAAGCGACACTAATTCTCCACGGTGAAACTCGAGTACCTTTCCAAAGATAGCTTGATATGCCCTACCAATTAGAGATGAAACTCACGTATACGTGAGTGATACTTCCGAATATTTCAACGCTCCACTCCTGAAATCGTCAGATTCGATAAATCCTCGATAATAATTTTCCATCTTTTAAAAATCCTGCTATTGCCAATTGGTTCGAGATAAGCGGAGTAATAAGCTGAATCTAATGAACCACGGCATGCGAATAAGAATCGATTAGTGTTGTAGCACTTGCAATTAGAAATTGTCTTGTTACGTTGGAAATTAAACGAGATATTTGTTGATTAATTATTAATTTGCCAGCGAATGTCTTCTATACTGGATTTTACCACTGATATCTTCTCGAAATGTGAAATTTGTTTTTAAAGTATACTGGATTGAATGAAATATTCTAGATTAATTCTCTTGTGTAATAGAAAACAAGGGATATAAAATAATTGATAAAAATCTATTCTAATGCATTTACAGGAAAATCTGATAGGAAATTGTTTCATGAATCAAGAAGAATGTTGAATATGTAAGAAAATATTCCTCGGTGTACGAATGAATTTGCGTCAGCGAGTGAAACAAGAAGAGAACTGCTACACGATGAATCATTAATCATTCTTTCAAATCAGTAATTATGCAAATAGTATTGCACTGGCAGAGGAGGTCTTGTTCACACATGAGCCTCTTAATTAATTATCTGAATTATAGTGGAGCGGATTCATCGATGCGGCACTGTCATACAAACACAAGTATTACAAACACATCAGGTTCATTATTATCACAGGCACTTAACGAAAGAGATACTTTTTCTACGTGATATAATGACACTAATCAAAGTAACTTAGCAATTTGACAATATTGACAATACTGAGATTCTCTAGTCTCGTGGCTGTTTTCGTTATAGCATCGATATATAGCTAGAAACAAAACGAAGATGCTTTTTCCGAACTATGACGTGGGAACGACTATTACACGCACCGAGAACTCTATTATTTCTTGGCCTGCTATCACGAGCACCGAGCGACAAACCACAATTCACTCTGAACTGACTCATTTCTCCTTTTGCATCTGAGCGGATGACTCACGTAACTAGACAATAATAATGCAATTGTTACAATCAGAAAATGCGGTTGATGGGCAAGAATCAAGGTCCTCGCCATGGAATCCCATTTTGTGGCATAGAAAATAACATTCCTCCCGTTTACCCGATTAACGATAATATCCGCAATTTCTTCGCGTTGTCATGTCGAAATTTAATAATGAACAAAGATACGCGCGACCTGGAAGGATAACACCGGCGGACTGTGAATAGTAACGCCAATTGGAATGCTAATCCCAAAAGAAATACTCCTAGTTTTAGATTAACGATTTGAATAGATTTAATAAAGAAATATTTGCAGTAGACTATCATAGATCTAGATACTCAAGTATTCTATTTAAACAAAGGAAATAGTCTTTCTTTGTATCACGATATTTAATTCATTGATTCAATATGAACTTTAATTATACATTGATATACAAGAAGAGAATTCGTGAACCATTACTATCTACCGTCTACACACAAATTGCATAAATAACAGCAATTTCTCGACCAACTACCTCCGATTAAATACCCATCTCTAATTACTTTAACAAACCAACCAGTACAATTCTTTCGCCCAACAATCTCATGTTAGAAGAACAACTATTCAATTACGCTAAATATTCTCTGCAATCGGGAAACTAGCCTGGAACCTTTGAAGCAAACTTCCGAATAATAACACTGAATTCCGAATTGAGTGAATTATGAAATCTACTCGAGTATAAGGAACCAATAATCAAGGTATAATTCAACATTGACACGTGAGAAAGTATTGCTTCATATAGTAATATGAGGAAATGGCCAGACTTTGATGTTACAAGTCTCTACAAATTACAAATGATTATTGAAAACACAATTTGAAATGTTTCTTGCAGTGTATAAACTTCAGAAAGGTGGATAACACGTTTTAAAAACAACTCCATACAGCTGAATATTAAATTAAGCCTGATGGGGAAAGAATTAATTCTTGGATGTTTCGAGCTATCCAATAAAAATCAAACTTCTTATTTGGAAACGTCAAGAAGAATTGACCAACCTGCCAGTCTATCCTTAAGGTGGGGATGTCCCTGGAGAGGATGCGCGAGGTTGGCAAACAAGCTGGCCCTGTGGAGACCCGCTGCCGCAGCTTGCTGTTGACTATGTTGAAGAGCCTGCAGACTCCAGGGTGGTATAAGCGCCTGTGCTGGTAAAGCACTGCTTGGAGCACCATTCGCAGCGGGTGGTCGATGAGCGGGTACCCTTATCACACCGCCACCGGTGTAAATCAGTCCGGAGCCCGTAGGAAATAATCTGAACGGCGCCAGAAGGTCCGCCGCACTGGTGCAGTGAATCGAGGAAGAGTTTGTTTGTGTTTCTGGCGTGCTACCTGTATCGTCGTCGTCTTTTTCCGAGAGTTTCTCTTCAGCGTCATTTCCCCAAGAGCGTCTACCATCGTCCAAAGTAGTTGAGGATCCTCTATTGTTATTGTTTCCTTCCTCCCAGGACCATTTCCGTTCCTTATCGCTGTCGAGGTCCTCCGAGGATGGACTTTTAGGGTTTTGGGCACGATTTTCACCCAAAAGACGACTTATGCTGAAGGGATGATTCCTTGGTGATTCATTCTGAAGGGTTCGCGAGCTGGTTTGACTTGGGGGTGGAGAATTCGAACATTCGGAGGTCTCGTGGGCTAGCCGACGGGCTTCATGGCTCATGTACGTCTGCGGACTGCAACTTCTGGAGTCAGAATCATCAACGTTGATCTCCTCCGTCGCGTCCATGTCTCCTATGTCTCCGTGATCCGACATCTTGACAGTTTACACCAGCTTTAAATCGATTTTTAATTCAAATTGCAATGTCTCTTCTAACACTTTCTGTAGCTCTGATTCATTTTAACTTTATCACTGTGATATAAACGGGATGGCAAGTATTGAAGATTAGTTATAGTGTCTACAAAGAATGAGCGTTTCGAGTTTCGCTTGAGAATTTGACAAAGAGCCTACAATTTCACGGGTACTCTTGATATTCTAAAGCTGATCTTCTGCTCACCATCCAAGAGATTCTCCGTCCTTTCGCCTAAGACGGCCATTTTGTTCTTTACTGACACTTTATTGGTACCGTAAGTAAGTTAAGTTCACCACGAAATTCGTCACTGCTGTAGAATCAGAGTTCCTGACTTAAAACAGTACCATTGTGTCACGAATCACCGTACAGTTCACTGTTTACGTCCAACCGCATCGTCACCGTTGATCACTTGTTCTTCCAATAATACCTCTTCTATCACTATGTCGAAAACATTAACCGCGAGAGTGTTTCACAATTCACTCCGCATTGTCCTCAGAACTAGAAATTCCTTTTTATGTCACTTGGTTCAAGGAAAGTCGATTACACCAGAAGCTTGGTTCTCATCGCGAACGTCCGAAAACGAGACCGGAAAGAGGTCCAAACGGTTTATCGAGGTGCAGACAGGCAGGTAGCTCACGTGGTAGCTGACAGGGGCTCCGTATTCCGTGTCGAGACTCGTCCGTAGTGCGCCGAGACGTGAATCCGGGTCGGTCACGGTGAGAGAGACGGGAGGTTGTGCAGGAACCAGAAAGACCAGGTGTTCATCCCCACCATCGACTACTAAAAGCTCCAAGTTTTCCAATGAACGAATCGTAACGTTGTATTCCCCACCATATCACCTCAGGCCAATCCCCTTCGAACGAGCCACGCCCACGCGTAATCCCATTGGCCGACACTAAATTGATACCTATTTAACATTTGAGCAGAATGTTGCAGGCGATCGCCTTTTTCTCCTGTATTATTTATTGCCCGATCGCCTTGCCTGCTCTTTTTTCTCTGCTTGCCCTCTCCCAAGCGATTCTCTACCTCTTCTTCTTCTTCTTCACCCTCCTCCTTCGTCTGGTACTTTTCTTCTTCCTTCTCCCGCTGGCTGTTTTCTTCGACAGAGGAGAGACAACGGCCGCTTCTTTGTGCCATGGAACATCTCTGTCTCTCGCTGCCTCTGCTTCAGCGACGCGACGTGCCGCGTCGAAGAAGCGCCGGGACTTAATTACGGAGAACACTCTTCCAACTTGCCCCCCGCCCCCCTTCCCCCACTATCTTACTTGAGTTCGTTCTCGCCCCTCTACACGCCTCCAGACTGCTCCAGGCTTCTTCTTGCGGACGTTCCTGCGTGGCGTTGTCGCGGTTCGCTTGAGATACTCATTTTGCGAGACCGGGAATAAACGTGTGCAGCGTGGAAAAAGAGAGGTGGAATCCGCATTCTTTGGATCATGGTAAATCAGACCGTACACGTTCTTTTGCTGGAATCTTGTATACGTTTTAAAGGTGTTGGATCACAAACCTTCAACCGATCGGTTATACTCGCCCCTTTTTTCAGGATAAATAGCACTCTTCTGATAACTTGAGTAAAACTCCCACGTCGAATCGAGCGATCACGAAACTTTTAAGAAAATAATTTATAAAGTCAGTTGCGCGAGTATATTATTCTATACTGGATTATTACAATAGTTCTTTCAAATGGTTATTAACTAAATATTTTAACGCAACTTTGATTCTATGGTCGTTTTTTCGTACAGAAAACTATCTCAACTTATTGAATATTGGAACAGCGGTTGAAAACTTTCTTCCAAGAGAATATACGACTCCAAAATAGATACGATGGCGAACTCTTCTCTAGTTGGTGCCTCTGTTAGACGCTTTCAAGCCGACCTATAAAATGAATACCTTCGTCCCTAAGGCAGAGGGTGGGTAGAACCTGTATGGTGAACCACCTTGCTGCATTCGTCTCTAACCCAGGATACCTGGCCATCAGGTATCCCTACCATTTGCCACGCCTCAAAAATGGCCCCTACACCCTATTCCAGCCCTGTTCTCTTCGTACAAGCCCACTATTCCCTCGCATAGATCTATTTCGAATAAGTCAGAAAAAATCGACTTGAGAAACATTATTCCCATTCTACGCTATATCCTGCTTAGAATAATTTCGGTAAAAGGTTCAGCTAATAAATGATGAAATGTGAAGCAATGGTATTGTGAAGAGAATAACTATTACTTGCAAGGAGACTTGCTCTCACAATGTAAAGTAAAGGTAAACGCAAGGTGAATTGCATTTTCCATCCAACTTCATTATCCATCCTCGCTTTCTCACCTGCATAATCTTCAATCGCGCATGCACGCCCTTTTGCGCCAAATTGCTGGGTTGCGTTATAATTCTGCGATCGCACTGGCGAATAAATTGTTCTGTGAATGATTTGGCCGACCGATATAATATCTCGAACCTCCGCATGGCTTGAGAATTCCATCAACGTCTACGACTGTGCCTCTTGGTTACACGAGGCGTGAATAATGAGTAAATGCATGTACTCTTTGAATTTTTTTATCTTGAAACATAAAATACAATACTTTTGACTAAATTACCGATCATTAATATCTTAATAAAAATATTCCTTACTTCTATCTATCTGTCTTCAATTAACATAATAGAATTTTTAACGTTTCTCGCACATACGCAAATAATTATGTTTGTCTAAAATTACAATTCTATTAAGGTATATGTATGCGTAAGGTTTCATGCGTAAAACACAAAGGAGGAATAATTATCTGCGAAAATATATTGATAGGGGAAATCGAATGAAACCTACAGGTGTAGATTGAAGATTCACTCGATGGTTAAAGTGCGAAGGTCGTTTTATTGTTAGCCTTGTGAATTCATCCTGCAATCTCTGCGAGAAGGATACGCGCGAACAAAGAAACAGAGAAGTGCAAATTGAAGAGCACGATGCGCAAACAAACCTCGCTGCTAAAATTGCAGGAATAAATTGCTCCTCTGAAGATCCACTTGAAGTTTGATTATTTATCAAGGTGCTTCGAATTTACGATGTTTCGCGAATAATACGGACTATGAGAGTAAACGTATGAACTTGAAGTATTTTTCGAGGGAATTTCACCCTCGGATGGACTCAAAATCTTCAAGACTTGCGGGACTCCCGAGAACTTTAACTCTCGAACAATATCCAAAGTGATTCCAAGTTTCTCAAGGATTTATGAGAGACCAGTACCAAAAATATTTTATATGCTTTTCCCTGCGCTATGTCAAACATTTATTTCTAATCCATTCGATACTATTTCCTTATCTACAGATAAGGAAGACTTCTCCGGTGAACCTTCGCGAAAAGTCAATCGGACAATTCATTTGGCTATGGGTCACCTATTACTACGTGCATTTGCGTAAGAGCAATTTTATTCTTGTAGTTGCAACTTGGGCCCTACCCTCTCTTTGCCTTTCGCATGGCTGACTCTCGTTTTCTGAGTTTCTCTCTCATTCTTTTCTTCCACTAACTACTTTCTTCTTCTAATGCGGTCTGCTGGCCAGTTTTCTAATGATCGATCTGACTTAATATCACGCAGGTAAGTCGAGTACCTCGTGTTAGACTGAGGATTCTTCAACATCTAACAATATCAATTAATAATATCGCAATGATTCATTAAATAATTATATTGTGTTAAACAAATGTTACACAATTCTCAAAATTGCTTATCATAAATTATCATCATAAATTATAATATAAAACACGATATAGGACATATACAAGATATGATTGTAGATCAATATAAGATCAGTTTCGTGTTAAATGTTTCATGCTCTATGTAAACCTTGTAAGAATTCAGATACAGAATGCCAATAAAAACGTATTGGATTCTATCAACCTCATTAAAAGCGTTAAACTGAATAGCATTGACCAATCGATGTATCCATGGATCTCCGGTAATAATGCAAAGAGTCGAAGCTGAAGCAAAGTCGGAATGGCACAAGGTTTCCTATCGTAGATCCATCTACAAAATGTAACTTTGGTCTTCGATCCCCTTTCGCATCGCGAACAGCAACCTACGGTGTGCGTCCCAATCGAGGATCAATTTGGGTGTCAGGCGTCCGCGTGTCACTTAGTCGTTTTCAGCGCTAGTCGAATAATTCATGGCACCCTTTGGAGGCGCTTACAAACCCCTACGATCGAGGAGGGAGCGAGAAAGAGGTGGCATGGGTTGACCGTTTTATCCCGCCGGCAGGATGAAAGACGCGACGACGTGGAAAAGCGGTTCCTCTACACGCAAAGAGAACGACCCCCCCTCCCCCCCTCCCTTCTCTCTTCCTTTCGAAAAACGTCATTCTTTATTCAAAACCTCACAGAGGTTTGCTGATACGCGGCGAATGGTCGCGACTCGCCAGAGAATCGCTTTCCAAAGGACGACAGACGGCATCCGAGATTTACTTGTGAATTTCTGCAAGCTTTTTTTACACCGAATCTAAAACTGTTTTTTTCAATGAACTGCCTGCAAACATTTCTTGATAATGGATAGTTTCTTTTTCAAGTGATCTTCGATTATTCCGAATTCAGATAATTTCTAAAATCACCGAAATTGAAACACTTCCGATAATTGATTCCTTTTCGAATGAAGTTCCAAATTTGAAATAATATTATGGTCATTTTTGAAAATATCGCAATTATCTCGATTTTTATTTCAGATGCAATAACAAATAAGGATTATAATGTTATGTGCTTTTCAATTATTTTAATTAATTTCAAAATCCTAAAATCAGAAAATTAAACGTTTGTTCAGATTCGCGGGAATTAAATGCAACTCCGTTAGATATTAAGTATTTGTTACATATCACTTACACCAATTGAATATTCACAGACAACTGACAAACCCCAATTCGCATTCAATAGCTCGAGATTCCTACTCTCCCAAAATCCCACCCTAGGAGGTAAAAAAAAAAAGAGGGAGTCAATTAAGGGACAATCGAGAGCCTTTCCTCGATATTGGTCCCCGGTGCCCAGGAAACCAGGAGCAAGCTGGTGTAATCGCTGCCAGTGGTGGCGGTGTATTCAGCCCCCTCTCCTGATGTAGTCTCGCATTACGCAGAGAGAATATTTATCTCGTAACGGAACACTGGCAACGCTAAATAATTGATTAGCTTGGCGAAGGGTGCACGTTAGTGTACAGCTATATACGCACGGACGATGTTCTAGCGAGCAAGACCCTCTGCAACCACCATTCGCGATGGTGCCAATGAGAATGTGATATTTCCTTTACAGAGAAAGCCGTGCAATGCAATTTCGCAAAGTCAAGACCAACGAATTTTCATATTGGTATCACTGCGGGTCGACTATATTAACCATGCAAACGTCCCGTTTTAGAAACGAAATTAATCGGTGCAGAACAATTGATCAATAATTAATCGAAGCACATTGTTCCGATACAGATATCCTGGAAAATAGTTTCCTTTGTTCTAGTGAAAAAGATGATTGATTTCAGGATAATTACCAATATAATTTGGGGAAATTTGTCATTATTTGCGTTTACATTTTCCAATAAGATCGAATTTGATCTAACAATTCTAGTCTTGAATGTATGTCTGTAAAAATGTCTGTCATTAAAGTCTCTCAAGTATCCAACCCACACAAATACAACGGTCGATTGTGTCACAAAGTTACCGACTATCAATAGCAACTCGATTAACCCTTTATGATCACATCTCCATATATTAGCACATTTCCCTAATGCATCGCGATTCCAGACGTGAGAAATTTTGCTAATACCGCAATTGTACTGCTAACGAAATTAGTCATTCGGCTATCTGTACACGCATTGCTCTTGTTCCGCGTGGAATCAATTAATTCATTTTCCCGTAGGAGGAGAGAGAGAGAGAAAGAGAGAGAGAAAGAGGCTGGAAAGTGCAGAGGCATAATCAGGAAAGAGCTGCACCCCCTTTCATTCGCTGGGCGCGCCCACACCCGGAACGTGATACGAAACAGAGACATCAATTTCGTTACGGCGCGCCCATCTGAGAGAACACTGACTGCACGACACCTAACGTATACGCGTCCTACGCGAAACTGTTATGATTCCTGGAGCTAAATCCCTAAGGACCAGTCTCGTGCATCCAGAGGTAACTGCAGGAGGGTGCACAGCGGGGCTCCACGGTATCACCAAACAACCCCCTTTTCTTATACACCAAGCGAAATGAGCCTTGCGTTGGTTTGCCATGCGAGTGTATTGTGTTTGCCACTGGTAAAGCTACTGGTGTATTCTGCGGCAGAGTGTGAGAATCGAATTGAATAACGCGAGCTTGTTTGCTATTACATTCTACTATGCTAGTCATATGGGGATTGATATCGATCGAAGGAAAAGATTGATTACTTTTAACGTGTTTTGTAGGGGTAAGCGATTACTCGTATTACCATTTAATTAAAGAATCTGTATTTTAGGTTTATCGTTAATATCGAGATTGTAATATTATTGTCAATAAATCTGTTGTTGCAATTATTCAATTATTTAATGAATTTTAAAATCTCCATTTCACAGTACACATTTAATTCTTTATTGTAAAACATTATTGAATTAGAATTATTGTATATGATTCTTTATTCCCTGATCCTATTTTCAGCTTTATCTCGACTCGTCGAACCACTTGACCCCTCGAAAACGGTGCACGTGAAAAAGTAATCGGTCTTTGGTCATAAGCCTCATCAATCTGATATATATGTATTCACAGTGGTGGAGGGTGCTAGAGGGTGGCTTTTGTTGGTCCATGGACGAAACTAGCCACTTGTCAAGGGGTGATTCGTCTGTTTGGGGACAGAGTTATTCGCCTTGGTACGCTCGTTAGCAGGAGGTCGTGTGACCAAGCACGATCCAACGCTACGGTTGCCACGAGTCTCGGTTACAGGTTACATCGTGAAAGGAATTGGACCCATCTGTTGCCATGGGATTGCAGCAATTGGGGGTTATAGGGACTGCATGTACCAATAAACCTTTTATGGTGATGATAGTCTGTCGTACTAAAGTTATTGGATCTTTTTAATGACTATCTTAATACTTTTACTGTCAAATATAAAAGACTCACCTACAGATCTACTATAGATTTTTATGCAAATATGAATTTTATTACTTACGAAGATTGTAAGAAATCAGTTCATAAATATCTCGCTTGCTTCATGTATTTTATATACTCCACGAGTAGTTGTGTAATATACTTTTATGTACTTATGTAATTAAATGAATAATTTGCATAATTTTTCTCTTTTTTTAAATAGATAAATTTGTGTAAAGATTAACTGTATTAAAAGGGTTAGTGAAGATGAATGATACGAGGTAGTAAGTATAAATAAACGTTGCTTTATACTCATTATTTGAATTTCTATTATTCGAAAAAAGTTTCTTCGAAATAAATAGTATTACGGAAATTAATATCGGAAAGGATTCATTCGGTATAAAAGATTCAGTTGCGAGATAGCCGCAGTAGCCGCAACGGAATGGAAAATCGACGTATCTCTGAATTATCCGGCACACAAGACCATACGACAAATGGAAGAAACTTTTTCGTTCTCCCCGCGGATTACTGAAAGATACAGATTTCCAGCGGCGCACTGCAGCTAACTTTAAAGTTCTCGTGCCGTCATCTGAGACTCGTAGACGAAAGGGCCCCCTATAAGGTCTTGTAAGTTTGTGGACGCCCGATGTGGGTGTCCACCTGAAAGATTCAAGGGGAAAAAAAGTTTTACACGACTAGCCTGTACCAGTATAAATGGAAAGCTATCCCTCTGACTGTTATTTTACGTTGCTCATCCCTGCTCGTGAATTTGAGAGAATATCAAATTGATAGTTATAAATTAATGGTATGAAAATATAAAGATTAATTTCCTAAAAATTTAAAGACTCTTTGCACAAGTTTCTCAATAATTACTGGACATTTCTGTTTCTTGAATCATTGCTAGATTATTACCATTTTCTTAAATTAACGCCTTAATTATTGCAAATGTAAATATTCGGCTAATATTTTATCTTTCGCTTTCATCGTTAGATAGAATAATTATTTCTAAGTTCTGTAATTATTTAAGAAAAAAATCGCAGACTATTAATCATTTGTCATATTATCATAGCATGATTCAAGCGGTTTTAGGCAACATACACATTTTCAATTTCAATTTCGTTAAAGTTTTGTTTCCGAGTCTTAAAGATCGGCTCACATATGAAATGCTACGATAAAATATAGAGGTCTTGCCACGATCTCTTACACAGACCGTGAAATATTCATGACGAAGTAACAAAGTTTTACAGGAGACGATGGCCCCATGTATTTTGCCAACGTCCAAACGATATTGTTCTTCGAGCTACACTAAACTACTCAGAAGGCGGCTAAGATCTGTTGCTTCAGATTTCGCCAACAAGCTAATACACCGAGTACCACGAGTTCGCCAAATGGCCATCGATATCTGTCCAACTTTCTTTAACCTCGAATCACCTTGCCAAACAGAGCTACGTACAATAATTCGAAGTGAGTATTATATTTTCCACGAACCAGAAAAGCTTGACATGTTTTTTTATTACCAGCAACTATTTCTGGCGGATCGTCAACGCCTCTTCAAAGATGAATGAAATTAAATTAAAAAACTTCATTCAATTATAGCTAAAAAATTTAGTCACTCTTCTTAAAAATATTTATTAATCAAATCTTATTTCCGATATCATTCAACTAAATGAATTATGTTTTATTTAATTGAATAGAGACTGAATGAAGTATTAGAAAGTCAAATTGAAGAATATTAAAAACAAGATGACATAATATTGGTTTAAACAAATTGATTACAATTTTTCTTTTCTTTAGAAGTAGTCTCACTATAAACGATTTAAGTAATAGATTTTTTGTTAGCACACACATTTGACGTAGATGCTTTGATAAAACGAGTTATAATGAAGCGATAGTAGCGATTATCAAGCATTTAGCAGACCGCCTTATTCGTGAAAACGGGCACGAGCAGGAAGCACGGGTTCCGTGGAGGTCGCGCTGGAATCGCGTAAAAGATTCACGGAGCACTAGAGAAGTTTTACAGCGAGGAAACGATAGCCTCGTACTTCTTGCGAGCACCTATATCCCCCTATTGTTCGAGCAGGTGGGTAGATGGAACTGGCACGACTGCAACGCCAAGTAGACTTCCGTAAAGCCTCCTTCGCACGCTACCATCAACGATATTTTTACACAATCCTAGTCTCCTTTAAAAAAAACTACTCTCTATGTGTTCTATAACAACCGAAAATCCTTATTCTTATATTTTTAACTTTTTAACTGTTAAATTTGACAAACGAAATTTAACATTTATACTTCAATTCCGAGAGTACATATGCAAATATGAATTTTATTGTTGGTAAATATTGCACGTGTTCTCTGAATAAATTATAAATATTCTATTAATAAATGTGGAGTTTGGAATTAAATTACGAGGGTATAACGAAAGAGTTGAAAAAGTTGATATGAGGATTAAAAGTATTTGAATAGAAAGAGTTACATTAGTGTACTGTAAGGAGTATCGTCGTGTGAAAAAGGCTTCAGAAGACAGTGGACCAAGATGCGGCCGCAACACCGCATACAAATATAGCCGCAGGAGAGCAAGCGGAGCAGGGTGAAACATTTATTTAGTGCCAAGGGATTTTCCAAATGGAGGGAAAAGCGGGGGCAGTAACTCGGCGGGGCCCGCGATAACTTGGTTAGCTAGCAGACTTTCGATCTGTATTCTATCTACCGAGGAGTTTATCACCGGCCGCATTCTCTTACATGCCCCCTCTACCTCCTTTCTCCTTTCTTCTTTATTCTTTCGTTCCCCCTCTTATCTAAGGACTCTCCGATTTCTTCAAGAACGCACTCGTTTCCTTGTATCTCACAATTGCCAAAGCAATCGACACTTATCGATCAATATTTAGTGGTTTATTATCGAATTACAACTATCTCAATTTATTATTGATTTCTCCGGATTGAACAATGATCGATCTAGCATATTTTTTTATTGATCCTAACTTACGATTATACACGAAGTATAACTAAGAAAACAGACAAAGTTCTTCTGCAAGAAATATAAAGAATTTTTCATGATAAGATAAAATTTGTTCTATTATTATTAAACCGTTTGGTGAAAGTTTCAGAAAGCGAAAATAAATATTCTTATTAATTCCTTTTATTCCTTTTATTCATTCACGTAAAAATTGCAAAAATTGTACTGAATAATGAACTTTGATTCGATTTTCGTAATGCAGGGATTTTAATTAGCGAATTGACTAAAAAATCTCCGACTACGAGGAAATAATATTGTACTCGTCGATAAACACGAACCTGTTTTTAATATCGCCATAGTAAAATGGTAAGAGCCGCTTGCAAAAACCTCATTCCATTCTGGGAAAGGCCTGCATTAAGATCGGCGAGTGATACTTATGTAAATTTTCGAGTAGCGCGATGCGCGGCCAGATAAGCGGCGTAAGCAAGTAGCGAACTCGACGGTGTACTATAAGCGCAAAATTGCAAGGTGTGAAGAATAATCGCATGAAAAAATTACTGTATACGTAGTAACGCGTCATAATGCTTTGCAGATTGCATCCAGTCACGGTTCTCACAATTAATTCCCAATGGCAAAAGATCCTGTCGATCGTCTAATTCCATGTATTTCACGATGAAATAATTGAAAGGAAAAAAAAAATCCTTTACGATTCTTCCGAATAATTTCAGAACCACCGATGTGATTACTGCCAAAATGGAAATTCACCGGAAAAGCACAATTCATTTTAATTTGCGAACTAACGACTTACATTTAGTTAGTTTCGCTATAAAAAGCTAAACTTTGGAAAATGCTACTAAAAATATGGGGACATTGTTCTAAAGATTTATTAAATGTTCGATAAAGCGGAAAATTATTTTTCTCGCAATTTATCTTGGTGGATCTAGTAAAAATAAATTTTAAATAACAAATATCAATATTTATCCGAATAACTCTACTCCAATACGCGTTATACCATTGTTTGATTGATTAGGAATAAGTTCAAGCCGAGGCGCGCAAAGCGTTGGAAAAAAAAAAATAAAAAGGAAGCTTAATTCCCGTAGGCAAGCTGTCCGACTAACGAGTAAATACTTCTTTCCTTGCTTCCAGAAGCATTATACGATCGCCGTTTATTCAAGTTGAAACGCCTCGCTCCCTCTTTCGCCGATCAAATTTAATTTTCCTCTCAAAGTATTTTTTAATGAAACTTCCACGCTGCTCTGCATCGAAGCGTTCAACGGGATCTTGCGAAAAACTAAGTGTTTACCTAATAAAAAAGGTTATTTCTCAAAACACTGTAATTATTTGAATATTGTATTAGCAAAATTTAAATGAATTTCATAATGAAATTGAATGAGTATCGTTTAACTCATTGTCATATGAAAGGAATGCTTAAGTATTTTGTCACAGTGAATTCGTCAATGATAAATATATCCAATGTTTTTATTTGATTCATCGAAAGGAAAAAATTAGTTTCGTCCAACTCAATTATCATTCAAGTACGAGCACGATTAATTGAATTGGCAATTGAATAAACGAGGAACGAGCAATAGTCAAGGTGTATATATTATATTAACACTCGAGTATAATGAAATTAACTCAATATTCTAGATTTATAAGGTATAGCACCCCTTTTCGCCCTCTGATTCCTTCTCCCTAAATCATCAGCAAAAACTCCCAACCTCACGGTTATTCCTCAAGTTATGTGCTAATTAATTAAAATCCTAACTTAACGTTATAATTAACCTAATGCGTTGGGTCATAAAAAGTGAGATACTGGTTAATAAAGTCTCAGGTTCTCCAATCAAGTTTTTCAAAGTATTTCTCATTATCCCCGAATTACGTAAGATGTTTCATGAAAAACCTTGACTCGTAGAGAACACATCTGGAAAGCCATAAATAATTGCAGTTTTAAAACTCTGCAAAGAAGCTGTTCTTTTTAATGGAGTAATTATATACGGTGTAGATCGTATAATTCAAGTTTAATTGACATTGACAAACAAGCATTTATCCTTAACATCCGAACTACTTGATCATAAAGAGGTATTAATTTTCATTGGTGATCAAAGTAATTACTTCTTTCAACATGAAAAACATATTGCCTTACACCCGTCTCCTTTTTATTTAAGCTTTACTTCCAAACGATACTATTTTTTCCAATAAATTCTGTGGAACAGTATACTCATAGTTTTCGAATTCAAGTTGATCGAAGTTACTGCTAAGGGCTGAAAAAAGAGAGAGAGGGCAAGGTGCTAGGAAATATGTTGTTGGCAATGGTGTACACGTAAGTAGGTAGGAAAAGAAAGAGGCCAAGACTTAATAGAAATACAATAGCGCCCATTTCGAGGGTAGCCAGTTCTCCCCAAGCAGCAGTTTGCCTCCAGGGATAAATCAAACTCCAATACGCTAAGTGGTTACGCCTGACGTAAACCAGACTTCGAGTCGTGGGTTCGCGATGCGCTACTAACAGTCTCGAGATTAAATTCTATTTAATTTCGAGCTTCATGAACTTCATTCAGCAGCTAGAAACCACCTTTCTTCTGTTCATAGAACTGCAGCACAATGCAATTATTCGATTAAATTGAATTGGTCAAAAATCGTGGAACAATTGCTTTATAAGAAAATATATATATATAGTTTACTTTGAACTAAAGAAAACGGTAGAATAATTGTTAAGGAAAGAAAACATTGGTTAAACTATGAAACTACATTTGATAACAACGGATTGTTTAACAAGTAGAACGAAATAAAACATATAAAAAAAAAGGGAAATCTGATTGTTTTAGATACAATTTTGTGTTTGCACAGGTATTTATCCCATTCGATTGAATATCACAGGTCAACAATTATTCATGCAGAATGCCAAATCTGTAAATCGCTTTTTAGGACGGATCTTTTTTCCACGCGAGCTCATCCGTCTTCGCGAGCGGCCTGCAGAGATTGAAAAATAGAATTATTGCCCGGTTGGCCCGGTCCGCACTTGCGGGACACCGATCGTCCGGGGAATCGGGGTCCGCAGCAGTAGGGAACCTTCGAGTGGACATAAAAATCGTTACGCCAACTTCAATTATTGAACAGTGCAAGTGCAACCATCTGATTTGGCACTAAAAGAACACAGCCTCCAATATGAATCTTTTTCCTCAATATACATGTACTCCGATCTGTTAATTATTTTAATATTTTTCTTCACGCAAAAAAATTTCACCAACAAGCAAAATACAGCAAATTCTGTTTTTACACGATTTTGATCTAACACAAATTAGAAAACAAGAATGTAATTTTAATATTTTCGTGTTAAATTGGAGTTACACGAAGAAAAGCATATTCCTATAGATTTTTGAATAATGTATTAAATGGAGAGGGTTAAATGTTTTACAAATATAGCTTAGATATGGAACAATTGTACTAATTAATATATTGATTTACAAGTCTAAGTAACAGTGAAAACTCATGAGCGATCCAACAAACTAATAACCACGTCAATTTTCATCAACAGCTATATTCTCGTTGAAACTCAAGAGGCCGCGAGAACAATACAGCTTTAACGCAAATCTGCCAGAACTAATTGCTGTGCCATTCTCTTGGAAACAGTGCTCGTTTACCAGCGAAAACAAATAGTTTCATTCGTGAGGATACTTTAAGCGGACTCCTCCTGAAAGCCGTGCCACTAGGGATTTCCAGGTGGCGGCCATGTTTTCATTATACCGCACAATGTCCGGTACTCGATCACGTTGCCCTTCCCCCGTCTCTTTCTCTTTCTCGTTCTCTTTCTGATCCGAGTTCTCCGCTCGTTCCTGGTTTCCGCCTTTTGCAAAAGAGCAGTGATATTTCAGTGGGTTATGTGCTCGCCGCTTTCAACCTCGCCCCAGTCAGCGAGAACTCTAATTTCATTATTGTGGATCTCTCTTTCTCTGACACTCACATATACGTTTACTCTCTTACTTTCTCTCACTGGTCAAGAAACCAAATAACTAAATAAAGTCTAAAATTCTTCGTTCAGAGAAAAATCTTTAAGGGATGAGTAATTAATTACTGAGAATCGAGTCATTGGATAAGAATCTGACAATGCAATTATAGTAGGAACTAAATTAATGGAGAGTTCGAATAGTGCAATTTTTCTTAGCACTAATCATTTATCGGACAAGAAGTATTTAACATTGTTTTAAGAGACACAATTTGTTTCCTTATTCTTAGAAGATCGCAACTATTAAAGCCAGTGCTACTTTTTTATATGTTAAGGAATTACAAGCAACGGTGTAGTATCATACGAATTTAACGACTCTATGATCCTGGGTAAGTTGGCTCGGATTCTTCTAATCGCTCATTCAAACTGTAACTGTAACTCTGCAACGGAAGAATAGAATTACGAAACAGCTAGATCCTTCTTGGAACTATTAATCCCCGAACCAATAAGAACACTCGTTCGCAATGCATAGAAAAACAGTTCTATTCCTTTGGTTTTTCGCCTTCTCCGTCGTGAACTTACTGTCCAAGCTCTCTTACAAATTTACATTTAATGCAGTAATTTCGTTCGGTTCTAAAACAGCGATAAATATTAGAAATCATGGTAATAACCGTGCAAACTTAATGTGCATAATCGTTGAAGAATAGAAGACAAATTCTAACTGAATTCCTGTAAAGAAAAGAAAAAAAATGAAAGAAAATAGTCACAAGATTATTAACTGGTTACTGGAGTAGACAGTGATTATTAGAGTTTGATCATTACCGAGAGCGATTCATTTTTCCTAATCGAAGTGTCTCAAAATAATTACACCGAGTAGAATCGTTCAGTGGCTCGAGTAATATCTATTTTTATCCGGAGAAAACCGCAGAGCAATGTAAATGGAAAAGTTGTTTGACGTGAGTTCGGATCGATTTGAATGATTAAATACAACATATTTAAGTTACGAAAATTACATCTCCGATCCCACGCTATTATTTTAACATTATCACTAATCCAAGAGTCAGCCAAAAGAAGCTAATGCAATATTGATCAATCGCAATACCAATTTGAGACAAGCATACTGTCCATTAGAAGAATTCTACATAAATAGCACGGAGTATACGCCAGATTTAGCTGTTAAGTGTCGCCACGATTGGTCGCGATTACCAATTCTCGCAGTGACTGCACCAAACGCGTCTCTTTCCTAACTCGATCACTGATAATGAGATAATGGAACGCTAAGTCGATACGTACGTCCCACCTGCATCACGACCGAAAAAGCACCCCTGATTCTCGACAAGATAAGCACGAGAAATTAGCAATATGCAAAGCGAGAAAATTTTAATATTGATTTCATACAATCAACCTAAGCTAAATAAAATTCATGACCTGGATGCACGGTTGGTTAGAACTCCAAAAAGTGAAGAGTATTAATTTTGAATAACAACATCTCACAATGGATTCTGTAAATTAATATAAATTTGAGAAGAATGGAATGGCGATTATTAATCTTTCTTAATTATTAATAAGAGTAAAATATTGTCTAATCTTAAGAATATAATTTCAATGATTAGATTCTATTAAACGTGTTATAGTTATATAGAATATATTATGATTTATTCTAATATATATAATAAATCTTTATGGAATATCCGAAAAATCTAATCTATGTCTGTCCTATCGAGAAAACGCATAACTTATTAATCTGTCTAGATTTTTCATTTATAACAATTGGTATTCGAGACCAGGAACCAATATCACCAAACCCCCCCGAGAAACCAACAGGATCATGCATGGGCATAGTATCACGATCAGAAGCATCCCGGAGATCTTACTGGGCAGTAAAACTGCCAATTGTCTCAAAAGCTCGGGGTCAGGCTCAATAATGAGAGATTAAATATTAAGACTCGTATGCTAGCCGCGCGCCCACCCAATCTTCCTTTGTTTTACGCTTTGTTTTTACGTGACCAGAAAGCAAAATGGCTGAGTGTCTAATACGATTAGAGGGCTTTACTCTCTATTTTTCTCTTCTACTGACCAAGCTTTGGAAGGTCGCATTACGCCAGGATTCAAGATAATACTGATGTACTTCTTTAGAGACATTCTTCTAATTTATTCGGCTAATTCTAGAAATGATCACTCAATCATTGTCCTTCTAACTACAATTATATCTGTGTATAATATTTATATGTACAATTATATGTTTTAAACGGATATATTAAGGAACAATATAATTTCCCAGAAATAGTGATTATAATATTAAAGTCGATTCTTCCTTAAATGTTCACTTTCTTAAAAAAAAGACAGGTATTTGTATGACTCGCCATAGTAACAGAGGCATTTTATCCCAAAGACAAGAATGATACGAGGTGTTTCTCTTTTTAAGAAGGATCCACAAGAGGCTCGAGCGCCATGACAGCCACCGAAAGAAGATCTCTAGTGGTGGTAAAAATCGTCGTACTGTAGCATTGTAGAAAAAAGAGGAGGAGGACAAATAAGAAGAAGAAAAAAAAGGAAAGCAAAGAAACAGTCGAGCGCTTTCTCACTTGTCCGTTTAGACGGGGCACACTGTGCGCGATTCTCATGAAGAATGCAGACCCGACAAGGATACCGGCTCTCATTCGTATTAGGCGAACAGTGGAGGCGCACCAACGAGAATCAGGGAATTATTCACGAATTCACCGTGTCGACATCGATTTCTAGAAGCCGTAAAGGCCGTGCTACGAGCGTGAAACGCCTTGGAAAATACACTCCGCGGAAATTAAGAGGGGAAAAGAAAGGAGGGCGCAAGTTATCTACTTGCAACCTCGATCCTGTGCCTTGCGAATGCTTTTAGGCGGGGTGAACGCCTCGTTAAAGACACATTTTACGGAAGTCCAGTTTCATTGGCTGAGCTTTCACCGATTAAACTACGGATCTTTACGTAAATAGGAATTTTATTATTAATACTCTATTTGATCGTCTTAGTTTTCAAACGTGTATAAGTTTTTGATGATGTTGCTTCGCTCGTTGTTTGTTTAACGATTTGAATATTTTGAATATTAATCTGTAATCTAAACTCGATTTAACAGAATGTAAAATTGAAATTAATAGCTAATGGTATTATATTAGACGTCAGGTTGGTTCAGTAAATGTAGACAGAGAAATAATTATCTCACTGTTATTAAAACTATTATTCGGTATGAATTAATAAAATGATACAAAATTCTAGTGAAATTAAATAGTCTCATATTAAATATTATTAATAATAATTGTTAAATATCATTATGCAATATATAAATCATATCATTATGTAATTAATTACGTATTGGAATATTTTCACGTGTTTCAGAAAGAATCGAGACTCTAATATTAATTTCCCTAAAGAGTCGCCAATATTCGCAGGATTCTCGTGATGCGTACCATCCGATTGCAACCACCAAGCGATTCAATTTCTCGTCCGGCGACGGCGCCGGGAGTCGCGGCGCGCCGGTTCAGAAGGGCCGGCCACTAAAATGGCTGGTCCGCTCGAAAAAGGAACCAAATCGAGGGATTTAATAGCTGCGCACGACTAGTTGTATCCGATTATGCGCGCGGGGTTGCGTATCAAGAAGCTAATGTGGCCGCAGATGCGCTCAGCCACGGCCCCAACGAGAAACGATTCCGCCTCGATCATAACTCGAAATAATTAACTTTGCGTTATTTCGAATAATTCGCGGAAGGGGGTCGAAGAGCCGTGTTCTCACTGATGAGAAATGGTAATTGTGGTGCTCTGACTATGAAACATTCAACCGGCCAATGGTTGGTTCGGCTGGTCGATGGTGTAAACTTAACGAAATGAAATTCCAGCGAAAAACCGATTACTACTCCCTAGTTAACTCTCTCTCTCTCTCTCTCTATCTATCTCTTTTTCGCTCTTGCTACTGAACTAGCAGTCCAGCAACTCCAGTCGACTGGAATTCTACCTGCAATTCGCGTCATTCTTTTGACAGTGCAATTTTCTCCTCCTTTCCTTTATCCTCTGTATAGGATTAACTGAGAGTGTGATTGTTGTAATGTCACTTACAGTACAGAGTCGATAACGAGGTTCTTTAAAATACTTTCTTAACCGAATTAAAAGAATCACTGCGGAGTTTAAGTAACAACGTCTTTAATATCACACCCCACAATTATTCCTTACACTTACCATAATACTTCTACAATATAATTATATATAATGGTTACAAATCTCTACTGCCAATATTATAAAAAGAAATTATTTTTAACTGGGGGTGCGATATTTCATCAAATGAAAAACTGACAATATTGATTGTGAGAGTGAGAAGAGAATGTCTTTGAACGGAAAGAATTGAAAGAGTTTCTCAAGAAGCAAAAAAGTAAGGAAGCATCGAGGAATGAATTAGAGTTGAAAGTGGATCGTTGAAAGGAGAAGAAGCGAGGACAATTCGCTGTGAGCGGCTGTAAGCCACATTACCTTGGTGTCGCTAAATGGTCCGAGCTTAAGTCCGTTGCTTCATTTACCAGTGAACGCGAGTCATCGCCGTAAAAGTGCAAGAGACCTCATACATATATACTCTCTCTCTCTCGGATGATGTGGCATTACGAAAATAATCACCGCAACGGCAGTGAGTGCACCGTAAAAAATGTTCAACGTTGACTTACCTGACTAGGCTAAGATAGGCAGAGTATAAAACCTCTTTGGCGATGCATTTTACCCTAATCCGTGATCGCAAGATACTTGACATACATATCGCGATGAAAGCACTCGTGCCACTATAATTCACGGTACATTACAATGCGGCTAGTTGCTTGACTGCCTCGCGATCTTCTCTCGTGTAACTTCGAGAATTCCGACGCTCATTCTATGATTCGTTTTGCACAGCATTATTATTCATATGCGGTTAATGGGGAATCTAGAGAATTCTGATGCAGGAATGTTGTATTAATGCAACTGGCTCGAGGACTCTCGAATCGTTCTCCAGAGTAGAGAAACTTGGAGAGGAATTATTTCTTTGGAATTTTTAACCTTGCAAAGTAAAAAAAAAATCTTGTTTTCTCTAATCAATCGTAAATGGAATTTTATTTCTTGCAACAGACTGCAAATATTTTTATAAAAACTATGAGTGTCTATAGGATTTAATGGAAAAATATCTGAAAAAAGAGAATGACACGATGGCAAAACAACGTGGTAGAAAATCCAGACAAACAACAACGTAAGTGTGTAAAATAATACTATTATATAATGAAGTAAATATCGAAGGTATTCGAATAATCAATCCAATGATTGGTTTCCGATAATACACTGTTTACTATTGAAATGAAACTTTATACTGTTTACCATCGAAAGGATACTTTTTGTTACGCGCTGGCAAAAAATGATGAAAAATATAATTCTCATGAAAATTCGTAATAATTGATGAAAAAGATTTCATTTCAGAGTCTCGATCGTGCATTGCCTAGGAAATCTAACGATTACCACCACATAACGCTCATACAAATCTTGTCTCTGGTAGGTAGTAATAATTGAAAGTTTCGATATTAAAGCTGCCACGAAAGTGCATCAAAAGGACAGGCTACGAAATGAAACGTAACATTTTCCACGGAGTGTTTCTGAGCCAAGATCAAACCGCAAAGATCAACGACGAGGGCTCCTTTCGCTCTGACAGCCTAGCCTTTCCACCGCAAGAAACTGGGCTACTCCAAATACAAACTCACCGCGATTTAAGGCACCCAGCATGCGCAATCCGGTCATTTAAGTTCTGAATTGCCTGGTAAGGCTAACCACACGCGCACTCACAATACTGCCAGATATTAAAATCGTATGTATTAACGTTGGGATATCTACAAATCTGTAAGTTCTGTAAGTTTGTTAAATTACTAGGGCGAGCCAAATGAAAATCGTAAAAGTGCTTCTCTATGGTATACCACTAAATTCGTTCTTTTCCCAAGGATTCGAAGAATAGTAAAACCGAGAAAAATCTGCCAACTGAATTGTTCCTTGCACGATACAACTCACGATAATATCTATTACGTCTTACACTTAATTAAACCATTCTCATAACTTAATAAATAACAATTTTATTAGAGCTTGCTAACTTTTATCCATCACATTATATTATATTAAATATATATTTGCGTATTCTTAAGCAAAACCTAATAGAATAAATATAAAATATTCCATATCTGACATATATCTCTAAAATCTATACCTATAAGTCTACAGGAAAAGAAATAACAATTGAAGTAAGTATTAGTACACTTGCGTAGGAGACAGTTATATAGATTCAGTCAGGCGAACAGAAAGTTAGTATAGGTGTGCACAATAGCTGGCTAGAAGGATCGAGAGTGAACAGGGTAGAGAAAAGGAACAGGAATGAAGAATAAGCAGTAGAGTCAAGCTGCACACCAGGAGAGTTCTGTAGTGTAGTACTAACGCTAGAAACTCATTACGGTTGCTCCGCCCTTGGCGTTCGAGCCAGCACCGACCAATCGGATAGTCGGCGTATCGTAATCGCGCCTGCACGGTTTAATCTCGGTATCGCGCCCAACTGTAGACCTATTGCCGCAGTCTCTATTGTAAGTACAATTACTGGCTGCACACATGAACAGTCCCCTTCCTCACTTTCTCTCTCTCTCTCTCTATCTATCTATCTCTCTATCTCTGTTCACAGCTCTCCCCCTTGTCACCCGGCGCGCCTTGCTCACAATTGCGGCTATTAAATATGACGCGCTAATCGGCGACGGGGCTGGAATTCGAATCGCTTTATTCGAGATTTATGTTGAGTCCTTGGATTTACCGAGTCTACTGGACCTATATGTGATACGATGGTATTAGGATTGATCGAAGTCAATTTCAAATATAGAAGAAGCGAATCTTTAAATGAAAAAAGGTGATAAATTCAACTTTAATTAATTGCAATTCTACTTGAAGAATTTTGATTAAACGTTAAATATAGTTTGATACATCGAATCAAAAGTAAAACCAGTTAAATATTGTTTTAAGAATGCCAAAATGAATTAATTTGATAAAATATGGAATATCGTTGGATGATCGAAGACAATCATAGCTCGACGAGCAATAAACTTAAATTTTTCTTTGGAAGTAACTTTCTCTTCTATGACTCACATCAGAGTACGCCATTGCAAAGCTATGAAGTTTAACACTATTGCGATTGCAGGACACTCGACTGATTCATACAACTGATTCATAAATTATAAAAGAGCTCGTCCTTTAATAAGAGATGCCGATGGCAATGTTACCATAGAACACGAGTGATCTAACTTTTTACAGCGTCAAAGTTCGTAACTACTAAGAAGGATGCACAAGGTCTCGTAACTAGCGTAGGATCACCGGAATATCCTCTCGAGCCTTGCCCCATAACAATTAAGTTAACGGAGAAATGCTTGATGAAATTAACTGGGAGTTCGTGACAAAGGAGCGGTGGGAAGAAGTGATGAGAAGAGGCAAGACGTGGTGAGACAAGTGGAATAATACAGTTCTAGTAATCCTTCGAATCTTAAGTAGAATAAGAAACTACAAATAGATATGTTCGTATGTTATAAGATGATTACAACGCTGTACTCAAAACCACAGGTAAATTAAGGAAATAAATCCTCAAAAATAGAATAGGTGTTTATTTAATAAACTCAGCCTATACTTTAAGTCTATTTCAATTGGACCTCAATTACCCAAACACATTTTAATTGAATTTTTGTATAATATATTATGTTAAGTTGATTGAAACACAAGTCTCGTTTTTCACTTGAATCACAAATGACAATTTGAATCTTTCTATTATCCGATTTTTTTTTTTTTACTTAATTAGTTCAGATAATCGAGGATTAACTGTACTACGAAAGAACTACCAACGAAGGATCACAATTTATCTGCAAGCCGAAGGCATCAAGATTGTAAATTATCCACGATCTGTAATTTACAACCGAGTAGGCAATGTTACTCAAGGATTTAAGAAACACAGATTCCAATGAGGAACAGTTCAATCTCGCTGAAGAAACGGTGGAACATCTCTCGCGATTAAATCCGATCATGAAAAGGGAGCCCGAGGCTTAATCGACGAATATGTTTTCGATTAGTTCCCCGCGCGCCTTGAAAGAGCCCCAAACACCGTGCAATTTCGGTGGAGAATTGCCGGATTTACCCTCGACCAACGAGATTACACGTCGATCGAACCTAATGACCTGTTGCGGCTTTATTGCATCATTGCCATCGCTCCAGCAGGATTGCAGTTTGGCTTCGTGCAATTTCGAGCCAACTTTCCTAGTAGACGTGTTTACGATCCACTGTATAATTGCAGATGCAGAGGACATCACTTGCGGTTCGATCGATCGAAGATCATATTGGTCTAAGAGAATCCTCCCCTTTTATCTTCGACTACGAATGGAAAATTGTAAAACTAGTTCACGCATCGAATCATTCAAAATTGATTTTCAAATAGCTTCTGCTCTTTCTATTCTTCAATAGAAATAACAATTTAACACTAAAACTACTGATTCTGTCCAAATAAATAATATCGTCTTTTCGAGTGTAATCAGTCTGTACATAGTAAAATTCATCTTATTCTATCCTTTACTCATACGATACATAGGACACTTCGTTTCGTCTCCAACTAACGCGAAGAACCACTTGGACTATATTCGACAGTAACTCGTAAAAAAAAAAACTTTATCCAAGTTTTCAAAGTTTTTTTTACGACTGCCGACGACTTTCCAGTTTCCGTGAGCACATTAAGCCTAGGAGGAAAGAGCTAACTTTGCGAGAGGTGAAATTAGAGGCGTAAAGTTTCTCAAGTTAATTAATATAAGCAGATCATAATTGAAAATAGAACTGTGAAGAACATTTGCAATTTGAGAATTTAACAGTGAGTGTTGAATTAACGATGGGTGCGTTTCATCCATTTCAGCTACTAAACTATCAACGCTAGGATACTTTGAAAAAAAAATTCCCAAAAATCTCGCAAACTTTATCGTCCCCTTCTCCCTTATATCACGTTCTCACTCGAAAAATTCTTCCGAGAGCACAAACTAGAGCGGTGACCTATGCCACAACAAAATAGTTCAATCGTAAATGGCACTGCACCGAAGAAACGTACTACCAGAAATGAAGATAAACACGTCAAAAAAAAAAAAAAATAGTAGAGCAGCGGCAGTGTTAATTGCATTTAGGGGGGTTGGAGCAAAATATTCGTCAGGAAGAGAGAAAGATAGGAAAAGAGAGAGAATGTACGGTGGCAGGGTGGAATTCGATTGCGGCTATGGGGTTGGTTGCCTACACCGTTGATTCGCATATTTCGCGATACCCAGTGAAAAGCGACTGAACTGACAAAAAAAAAGAAATTTAGTCGTCATTCATTTGACGTGTCGATATTCAGTGGATTACCTGAATAATTCAACCCCCGGCTCCATTTTTTACTTTTTCTCGACGAATAAAAGCAACTGCTCGCTTTTGATCGATTTATTGTAGCAATATAGAACGTGGCATTGGTAATTCGTCTGGGTTATGAGGATCCTGAGGGTGAGTAACACTCTGAATACCGTTGCAAATAAAGATTAATATGACACAAGTTAGATTTATTTAATTTATTTTATTCTCAATCTGTTAGTGCAATGATTTTATTTCAAATTCGTTTGAAATAATTGTTCAATATGTTTATCCAACGCTCACGAAAGCTCAATCAATAGTGTTACGGATAATTCGAATCTTTATGAAAACTTTGAGAACAAAGTATTTTACTATTCTATATTCTGTATGTACATTTCCACTCGAATAGAATCTCAGTTCAAATCTAGCCAGTTCCAGGCAATTTGCATTACAAATTGCCGTGGACGATATCCACCAACTGCAAACGAAGCTCCTGCCCACTCCTGGAACGTAATACTTGTACTGTAAATCACGAATCGTGTCACGTAGCAAATCGACAATAATGGTGCATGCTAATATATAAAGTGCATCACCAAATACATACTATCTCATATTTTCCAAGATAATTTGCACCCTCGTATTAAAACTTCACTTTATCTATTTTATTCGATTTTATACTAACTCTACGTTGACCCAAACTTGATTTCACATTCTTCCTATATAGAATCAATCCCATATCCAAGTCATATTGGTTCTATGCTGACTCTACGTTGATTCTAAACCGAATTTACATTACCAGCTCTCTTTACTGACTCTTATTTCACATTCATCCAGTAGAATCCATTCTATTGTATATTAATTCTATATTGGATCTACAATGATCTTAGATCGATTCTAAACTGATTCGATATTGGTTATATCTATATACTGATACTATACTATTGCTTCAACGATAACTCTATTCAAATACCATAACTCTAGACTAATTCGAGGGAAATTTGATGTACATAAAATGTTCGTACGGAGCATCTTCCAACGGATTGCGAAATGATTCTCAATTAGAAGATAGCAATGCTACCAGAAGAAGTGGAAAAGGTCAACGAACTCATCGAGTGCGCGGCTGAGAGGTTCCATCAGGCTGCAAAACGCAGAGCAACACACTTGTATATTGCAGGTCGACAAAAGCGCAGGCGTGCTTTTCGAAGCGGCGCGGCACGGTGCGGCGCTCGTCCGCTTTTGGTAATCGTATTGCGTCCGAAAAGGAGCGAGTCAGGGTGCGCGTTCGCGGAGGTGGAGAATATTGCCGGTTGAGTGGAGGGGTCGCGACTGCGGCACGGTGCGGCGCGCCAAGGCAGAGCGGGAACGGAATGACGAAAAAAGAGCGGTGAAGAGAACGCCGAAGAGAGTAAGAGCGCGAGGAAGAAAGAGCAACTCGTACACGCTGAAATTGCCCGGCCATTAACGATACTACGTTATTACGCTTGTCCTTTTTTGCGGCACAGCCTCCACTCGTGCTCGCGAGCGCTTATGCGCGCGCGCAACGGCCATCTTGGAATACAAGATTTCGAGGGAAGAAGCACCCAAGCTGTCGAGTCTGTATTATCGCGCGTACACGATGAATCAATCCTCGAGAACCGAGTTAAACTGAGAAATGAAGACTCCTGTAGAATCTATCCGGTGTTTGAGGATCTTCTTCCGGATTTAAGGGTGGCTTGTAGCTAAATTGATGGTGGATAACGCACGACTCTTTTTAAATACCTTCGGGATTCATCTGTTACCACTGACTTTTATCAAATTGACAATTCTATTAGCAATGTCTATTATTCAGAAAAATTACAATCACAGATTTCGTCTATTTTATCTTACCCTCTACCGCGTGTTTTGACCCTAAAAGTACGGGAATCTTATGCAAACATACTGCAGATGTATTCTGTGTATTACATCATTTTTCACTATTCTTATTATCGTAAGTTTGGTACCTATACCATATGTTTTTACTGTGTTATATAATATTCAGTTTATGTTTACTAGATTGCAAATATTTTAATTTCAATATGTGCTTTAACTGAGTTTTAAATTTATTTCGAAAATAATTAAATCGATGGTCTTGAACAATTTTGACGAAACTTGAGATCGTCCCACGAGACTTCCCTTGAAAATCACTGTTCGACAGGGTATGTGTAAACATTTGGAAATATCAAGCACGCTTCTCTAGCTGGCTCCCAAGACAACGAAAAGGATTATCGAGTCTTTCATCGCCCTTTAGAGAGCTCTGTTCCCCTAGAGATCATGGCATATTATTAGTCATTACGTATAATCTCCACTTGCTCGTTCCCAAGCCATATCGATACCAACTCCGTGCCGACTCTTGACCCACCGTGGTCTATAATCATTCGTAAATCGTGTCCAGCTCTTTTTACGAAACGTTTAAAGACACCGAATGCGACCGATTGCCAATACCTCCTTCGCGAATCTACCCCCCTCTCTCTATCTCTCTCTCATTCTCTGACTGCGCGCCGCCAATTTCCCAAGACTGCCATTTGCAGCCATTAAATTGTTTTCGACCCCCATCTCGCATGATGTCGTGACACGTGACCCCAGTACGTTACACACGCAGCGCTGAGACGTTGTCTTTCTTTCTGCATCTCTCTCTATGCGCTCCCCATATCCGCTCGGGTCTCTTTCTCCACTCGTATGCAAACCTCTTTCTCCGTTCAACATTCGGCTCCTCGCAAACCAACCAAGAGAGTTAAGCGGAAATTATGAGAAACCTCCCGAGTTTCACATGCGCACATGTTCGTATGGCGCAATCGACAATGGGGCTAAAGCTCACTCGACCGAAGGTGTAAGTAAGCAGGATTTTAGGTAATGGTTGATTCGAGAAAAGGCTAATGCTGCTTGGAATATGCAAGAGGCGGATGCATACACAGCAGTTTATCGATGGTTTATTGAAGTTAAATCGACGAATGGGAGGAAATCGAAAGTTACACGGTAGTGTTGCGAGTTGGCTAAACGAGCTGTGTGTTGGGAATAACTGGACTCGTTCTTGCCACCAGTTCTATAGCGTTCATAACTCACAATCAGTTTATACTCCTGGCAGATGGTGAAAAAGTTTAGCTCACATTAGAGAAAACGGGATATTGGAGTGGTAATTTGATGATAATTTTCGGTTTCAATTGATTCCTGATCGCGAGAGTAATTTGTGACATAACTAGTCGATTAGTAACTCAAACGTACCACTGTTGTGGAATAGTTTAGTACATTCGAAAGTGTAAAACAACTAAAGCGGAACAACATCCGCAATATTCGATGTATTCAAACTTTTGAGACTCATAAATTGTCACGGTCTTTATCCACACGCACAGGGTAAATTGTTAGGGATATACCGTACCACGGTTAACTCAACAAGAAATTGACTTAAGATTAGAAGTAGATGGTTAATTATAATTGTGCAAATATTGGGAATAATTTACAGCAATTTTAATCGAAAATCTAATTTCTGCCCAATTACTTCCTGATCTGGTCAGCTTAAACTAAAACAGATTTCTTAAACACACGTGTCCTACGAGTAAGAACATTCCAGCTAGTCTAATTCTAATCTTAAAATTTGTAAAATCCACTTTACGCGACAGATAAGTATCCTACGACAATCAGCACAGCAAGAGAGCTTCAAGATTCTTGTACTTCCCGGTATCCTTCTTTCCAAGTCGATTTAAATTTTCGATCTACCGGTAAACGCGTCCCGTAGCGTTCCATGAGTCAGTGGTCCGATAAGATTCATGCATAAAAACGGATCTGGTTTACGAGAATGCTCGTCGCCGAGAACACGATTATTAAAACGTGCCGCCAGCTTGTAGACCCCAACGAAGGAAACTGGCGCTGGCCGGGCTTCTTGGAACCTTAAATTAAAGCGCTCTCGTTGTTTTGCGATCGGAAAAGGATCCCGATCGGTGCCGGGGACTTGAGAGCGTTCCGGTGTCGCTCGCAATCGGGGGCATAAAGTGTCCGCATAAAGCAAACTCCGCCGTTCGACGTCCAACCGCCAGGTACGGACACGAGACATTCAATGCCCCGCATCCAAACATCAAAATTGAACTTTTCAACCTTATTTCTACATCGTATTAGACGTTTGTCATAAGTGGGCTGTCGATGCCCATGCGAATATGAGACTAATACAATATGGTTAGAGAATCTTATAGATCGTATAAACAGATTCGATTTGTTTTCCAACATCCTTTATCTTTTTAAACTTATTCCATACGACTTTCTCCATTCTGAGTAAAAATTAACGATCTATTGTACCTATATATGACACTTTACAAGCTCTTTGTACTTTCATCCCGGAGTCTTTTGTTCATTAACAAAAGTTTCGTTAATATACTAAACCAATAATGGGACTACAATAGTCATAATTCGTAATATATCCTTGTACTTTAAAATAACGATAATAATAGACACGAATAATGTATCGATTACTATACAACGTTCCAAAATAAAGACAAAACCAGAGAGAGTAGTCTTTTCGTTATGGCTACCAAAAGAGGTAACAGAAATTCTGACTGACCTATCCCACACTAACCGGGGTCCTTCAGTAGAGCATTCCATTTCCGCGCGTACACCTCGCAGTCCGCAGCCAGCACTGGTGCAGTAGTTTAACTCTGAACATCTGATAAAGCTCCAATAATGCGAGTTCAGTGTCGGTAGTCAAGTACGGAGCACCCAGCGCGTGTAAGTAGGAAAGTATGCCGACCGATAACGTCTTTAGCATTTTATAGCCGTGTGTAGCATTACTTTTTGCGCGGAAGCCGTGGCGAGAGCTCGCGTACTTTTAACCCGAAGGCCGAGTTCGCAATCGAACCATCGAAGAAGTCAAAAATAGTGATTTGTAATTTTCCAAAGAATTTATAAATTCCTATTGAACAAAACGAATCGAATATGTATAAAAAAATGTACTCATCTCAGACCAAATATCTTTTGGAAAAAGAAGTAGCATTGTGGTTGATGATAGAAATAGATTGAGTTGAATGATTCTAGAGTTAAACGAAGGGAGGCTCTGACATTTTTGGGCTTGGTCTATTTTCAAAGAGGTACGGGGGTGGAAGTTATAGTGGCAGTTTCTGTTCCCGGGAGGGAATCTTATCGCGCAGACAGACGGCGTGCGGCCCTGCGAGGTTTTAATTCGTATAAATCCAACTTGACGAGGAGGCGGCCTTTTAAAATTCCAGTGATAAGGGATCAGACCTACGGGACCCGTCAACGATGTCGAGTTACATCGAATTGCCTTTCTGCGCCTTCTATTTCCTAGTTTGTCTCTATTAACACGCTCACTATCACCCTATCCATATTTCAATAATGATTCTATTTATCTGATTATGCAAAAGGTATCTGCGTGAGTTATGTAATCGAGAAACTGATCTGTGTACGTTATGATCAATATGAGAAATTCCATTTTAACTTAAATAAAAGTAATCAAACTCCATTTCTTATCAATGGATATCAATTTACTTCCAAAAATAATTTTGTGAATCAATAGTACAGGATCAATCAGGTATCAAATATGGGTTAGAAATTAACAATAAGATGTCAATGGGTCATCGATACTTGGAATCCACAACAAAAAAAATAATCGTTTGGTTAGTACATGTAAGTACTGTTCACCTGCGGTTCTTGTTTTCCCACTAAATTAACAAGTGCATGATACTTTTGCAAATCTATTCAAATATTGAATCGTTGCATCGCAATCTCAGCAAATAGTATTCAATTTGTTTAACCTATATGCAATCATTTGACGGAAAGTACTATGTAAATATTATTTACCCACTTTCAGTAAAAGCGTTAATATTAGTGCGTTTAGAAGATTACTCACCGAGTGTAGATTGTTCTTCTCAACTGAAGCACCTTCCACTATTATGGAAAAACCACACTTTTCACTGAAGAAAAACGCGAGCGTGTTAAATAGCACCGAAACGCGAACAAGACTAATGGCGGGTGTCGCGAGCATTCGTCACGTTAAATTCGTCGATTCTAATTGGCTGCCAAACATAGGTAAGCGCTTCAAAACCAAACGTGGTTATTTTGAAACTAAACTTAATAATGTATTGTTCGACACTCTAAATATCAATTATATCCTTAATTTATCACTTAAATACAATAACATTGGCAAGAAATAAACCAAATCGAGAAACAATTACACAAGATACGTCAAAATAATAAATCTATAAAAAAGAAGGACGAATTCACACTTTATCGATGGTTAACACATCGAATGTTATCTCTGGATTACTATATTACCATTGGATCGAAAAGCAATTCTACGATTTATAAAACCGTTTCTATTTAATTACAGAGAAATAATTGGTGAAAATGCTTAACAATAGAGTTAAAAATAATTGTTTACATTGTTACAATTATAAAGATTTGCTTAAACACATGGCAAGCGATGCTGAGCCAAATAGTAAATTAGTGCTGCCATCTATCGGTATCATATTGACTCATGTAAAGGTCAGTGAGCGCAGCAGACGCACTCACACATATATTTCATGAAGCAGCAGACACACTTCATCGAAAGAGTTAGCGAAGAATCGTGGTGCGCACGTAAGAGTACGTACTTTGGCACTTACGTGCTCCGGGCGTACACGCACGCGTACGCAGAGTTAATTGGGATGTAGTCGGGACATTCAGTATCCAGTAACACAGAAATAGTGAACAGTAGCGTGTCGCGAGTTTTACGGGACAGTTAACACGTCTCGGAAGGAAACACGAGTAGATAGAATAAGTATAGATAATGTGAACTGTTGCGCGATAAAAAAATATCATCGGATTCGTTGCATCAAAATCATCGTTTATCCAAACATCCGCCTTGTTTCACTACTACAAGAAACCTCCATTTAAGACGTCAAGGTATGATATAGTTTTATCTCATGTTTTGCTGATCGCATTACTTCATTTTTACTTGGTAAAAAGGTGATACATTATACAACGATATAGCGGAATCGTTAGAATTAATACACATGAAGCAACAGAGAGGAACTTGAGTCCAAGGATCCTCCTTGCTGCACTTAAAATAGAATGTCTACGCCCATTTTAATCGCTTAAACGCGTAATCATGCGTGATAAATCTATTTACATTAGGTTTGTCAGTACGTGTGACAGTGTTTGCGACACATGTTACGGAGTGTGGGATCACTATCTATTAAATAAATTGCCAATCATGCTCCAGAAGCTCGTCTTTGTTGCTTTGAGCGATTTATACGCTGCGATAAAGTTTCAAAGGGATCTGATTACCGAGCAACACGTATCTTATTTTCTATCTAGTATTTATCGCCAATGTACATTACGTAAGGAAATCAGGTTTTTCGGACGATGATGTAGGACTTTATTGGCCGTATAAGGGTTTAACTAGATTATAACAATTCTGCTTTAATTATAGGCTAAATACTTCAGCATAAATTGTACAGAATATTAACTAAAATTTTACGAATCATTACAATTATTGTTTTCGTCCCCTATTCGGAATATTTCACGCTGATACGAATATGGTAATTAAAAAAATACCGGTTTGTTGTATACGCTCATCAATTTACATATGTTTCCAAATATAAATTAGAAATGCTAATATGGAAAAAAATCGTAAGAAATTTACTTTGAGAAACTTGCGAAGAGAAGTTTTTTTCAGCTACTCGGGAAACTAGAAATAGTAATGTTGCCGTATATTATTATAAATTCATTTTAAAAATACTGCTTTGCAGCATGATGCATAAGATTCCTTAGTCTTGATTCTAGATATATTTTGGAGCATACTTTACACAAAGGAGAAGTAGATTTTAGAAACTCACGACAATGTTGGCCATTTAGAAACCAAAGCATACCATTGATCTATTCTTGACACACTTGTATTCGGTGCATCAATATTCATTGCTTTAATGAGCACCAAGAATGTATTAGCAAACTATGCCTTCATAGAGAATATTCAATTGAAATTGAAAATATTTCCAAGTAAAAGTGATCCAAGCGACGTGTCAATGTATTTTTAGATAATTCTTTACGTTCGGGAGATAACATTCCTTGATAAGAGAGACTGTGTGGCAAGGTCTTTGGCAATCAAAAACAAATTTGTGCTAGTTACAAGTCATGTTTGCATTCTGTACCACAAATAATATACCAAAGTAATTTTATACCTAACATACAGTTTTGTACTAACAAACTATTTGTAATTGTTAATTACCAATATTCAAAGAATATTTCTGCATTTTGAGTATACGCAGACACGGTAAAATGATCAATATTGATATTTACAACAAACAGTGTTTTACGCATACACTGTTTTCTTATCTTCATTTAACAAGATAGCTAGTATCGAGTCAACTTTTATGCATCACTCCTGATAACTGGGTTACTTCAAATGAATTGCACTTAGTAATATGAACTTTAAACGTTAGATTAACTATATGCTTCTCATCAATGGACTATGTCATGTCTTATACCCATTGTCCACCAAGTGGACACATAATTGTTTCCATTTCAACTGTGCTACAATGAGTCATGCGGTCTTTGTTCATTGGACAAGTTTTAATACACGTAGCTAGAGTACGTTATTTCTCATCCAGTTTGTTTTTTTTTTTTTTACTATACGTCACGACTTCATTATTTTTCTACTGTTTTACTTCATTTCATTCTGTATTATATTTTATGAGATTCCTACAATATTAACAAATTTTTTTCTTCTTTTTAGATACTTTACATAGAGTCTTTATGCGCTTGATGGGCGACTAGACTCTTCAAGGCTCCAAGTGAAATAAACAGCGTTAACGTTCAGCATGCGATGAGTGATTATAGCACGACGCATGCTGTAGAAAGCAGCGAAGCAGCAATCCAAAGGCTACGAGCCTCTAATTTTTCTGGAACAGGAAAACACCAATCTATGGCACAAAGTTCTTCCTCAACCTCTTCTACTTCCTCTACATTAATGGCAACTAAACATGAAGATAGTTCAGTAAGTGCAGCAAAGATAATGCGTAGAGTTGAATTAATAAAAAAGAATAACAAATAGATTTTGGGGAGAACCTTTAGAAATGTAAAGTTATTTTAATGATGTATATTAAGAACAGAAAATTCATAGGCGAAACGGACAGGACCAAATGGTCTTACAAATACGCAACGTTTGTGGACGAGTTTCGTGGCGGGTGCAATCGCAGGAGCTTTGGCAAAGACTACGATAGCACCGTTGGATCGCACAAAAATCAATTTCCAAATCTCAAAACAATTATACTCGGCCAGGGCAGCTATCGAATTTCTGGTAGACACCGTCAAGAAGGAGGGTTTACTTAGCCTATGGCGAGGTAACAGTGCAACTATGGTCAGAATCGTGCCATATTCAGCCGTTCAATTCACAGCACACGAACAATGGAAAAGAGTGCTCAACGTCCAAGGCAGAGAAGCGTAAGTTTAATCTTCTATATCAAGCGATTGATCCATTGTACCAGTAAGTCTTGAATCTTGCCTGAAATTACAAGTTCTAAGCTGTATAAAAGAGATTCACAGATAAAATGGATTACTTACCCTTATCTTATCCGATACGAATAATTAACAATATTAACGATTTCTCAGGACAAAGAAAAATTTCCTGGCGGGTGCTTTGGCTGGAGTGACATCGCAAGGTGTGACATACCCCCTGGATCTAATGAGGGCGAGAATGGCTGTTACTCAAAGATCCGAATACAAGACGCTGCGTCAAGTTTGTCAACGAATCTACGTCGAAGAAGGTTTCCTGGCTTATTACCGTGGATTCACCGCGACTCTTCTTGGGGTAATACCTTATGCTGGGTGCAGCTTCTTCACCTACGACATACTTAGAAGCTATTTGGTCGGTAAGTGAATTTCGACGCGTATTCACTTGACGCCGTGAGTCAGTGCTTTAATATGAAAAAGAAAAAAAGAGGAGGCCGTGATTTATACGAACGAGAGTCGCTCGTGTATGATCTCGTAAAGCAGGATTCCCGTTGGGGCACATCGGTGCTGTTTCCCGATATTGGGAGTGTACACTTACTTTAATAGCGACGCTTGTCGAGACAAGTCCGATGGCGACATTTTTCAAGTGCGTGCTTCATGTTCGATGATGGTGCTACGTGTCGATGAACAGAGCACCCGGTCCTAATTCCTGGGTTCTCGACGTCACTGATTTGTGGAGGGATCGCCGGAGCGGTCGGTCAGACTGCTAGCTATCCTTTGGACATCATCAGGAGGAGAATACAAACCTCGGCAGTCAAGGGCACAGATTACCGAACCATTGGATCGACGCTCGTTAAAATTCTAAGGTAAACCACTCTTATAAGTTATTAGACGTCTACGTTATCAGTAATAACGTAGAATGCGAATCTTTGTGCAGTAATCAACTTAATATTTTGCATCGCTAATTTAAACATCTTTTCACAATCATTTTTTCTTATTTATTGAGATTGTTAAGATTAAACTTTGCAGTTTCGATATTTTTGTAAAATTCAAAATTTTGCTGCAAAATTGCACAATATCTTAAAAATCTGAAAAATACTTCAACTACTATTTCAGAGAAGAGGGCGTGATGGCTTTCTTCAAGGGCTTAAGCATGAATTGGGTGAAAGGTCCAATAGCCGTAGGAATTAGTTACGCAACCCACGATTGGGTCCGCGAAACACTCAGGAGATCCGTTGCAGATAATGAAGCGTCACGAATATGAGATACCATTACGTGATAAATATTGGAATTATGAAGAAAAATAATAAGAAGAAGAATCACAAATGAATTGTTAATATAGAAAATACTTGCTTACGGATAGTGAACCATAAATTTATTTTGAGAGGCGCCCATTGAACGATTCGAATGAACGAATTGCAAAAGTTCAAGTTAAATGCATTAAACAATCTAAATACACGATGAATGAATCATCGGGAAAAACAGCATTCTTCAAAAGGCGCATCTTGCAACAGGGAGTCCGTAGTACAAATTGTTAAATATAATGTATGTATGTATATATATATATATACATATTGTTATTCAGAAAATTATAAAAATTGTTGAGTTGCTAACAATGCATGACACACTATCTAGTTATATTTACATGAATTGAAAAATATTGCGCTAATACTACAGTTGCTCTATTATAACTAATGTTTCACAAATTATGCGAACACGAATATGCAAATATTTTCTCGAAAGAATCTACGATCATATTAGGCATTAGCCAATAATAAAGATAAATCGGAGTAAAAGGTCCTTGGAATTTTAGAGTTAAAGAAAAAAAAAAACTGAGACATTAGGAAGATTTATTGGACACGTATGAAATATTATCTTCTTAGTAATATGCTACGAAGGTTGTGCAATTTGACTAAATCTTCGAACCACACTCGGTCATTGTAAACTCATTGCGAACTATAGCCACTAATTTAAGTAAACTTTATAAACCACAATCGCCTTCTTTTAACTAGTAACTTTAACTGATTCTGACAATAATTTTGTATTAAATACGCGGGTTAGAGAAATAGCAAAGCCAATCGTTTGTAATGAATATTTCCCTACGGAACATCTTTATCCGAAACCTGCTTTTTCTTAAATGTTTCCAATATGCTGGTGAAAAAAAAGCTGAAATCTCAATTTGTTAAAGACACTTTAATTACTGTGTGTCAATTACAACGTTGATGTTACAAAAAAAGCGGATCTTTCATTTTGGATTTTTTCTTTTGTAATGTACATCGTGCATTGTTTGTAAAGATCTATATTTAGTTGTTCAAGAATTTTTAGGAGATATACAAACTTTTATAAAATACACGTCATTCTTTTACTACCCACACAGACCGTATTTACGCCGCCTGAACTACGAATCGTAAAACTTCATAAAATTAATATTGCATTTCATTCAGCAAAGAATTCGTCCGATTATATTTCGTTCCGCGAAATGTTAAGTGGATAAATTTTTACTTTGTTGTTTGAAAGGTAAAATAGCACTTTTTACAAAAGGAATACTTTATTGAAAAATTGACTAGCCTAATAATCCTAGAGATGTAATGTTTTACTGCTTGCAGAATTTGTACAAACCGATCATCAGTCAATGTTAAAATGGTCAATGATATCTAAGATATAAAAATGTAAAATACAACGGGTATTTACATTATGCATATATATATAGGGCTAATATTCATGTGTACGTGCAGGCTGCTGGGCGCTTGATTCACCGCTGCTTTTTTTAATCAAGCAGGAATTTAAATATCCATTTACCTATTTTAGTCGATAAAAAAAAGAGATATCACGTTCGGATAGAATTACTTTGGTTTGGTTTCTTGGTCGTTAACGTATCTTATATAAATCTCTTCTTCCTCTGTTCCACCAGGTGGAATTTCAGCTTCGTTTAAGTACGACACGCCAATAGCTAAGACAGAACCGTCATGACTAAAACTAAGCGCAGCCACACCTGCATTATACCTATGAAATTGGCACAATCGTTTCTTGTTAAAGCCATCCCAAATATTCACATAGCCGTCAGAGCCACCAGTCGCAAATGTGTTGTACGTCGAATGAAAACTGATGGCATTTACTGGGTAAATATGTTCCACGTTGTTCTCTTTTATTCTGTGACACTTAAATGCGTATTTCTTTTTCTGTGCTTCTGGCGTTGTATCTAAATATTCAACTGCCACACGTCCTTCTATACTACTGAGCACATATCCCTGCGATAAACGAAAGGAATACAGTTAATTTGTTTAGACACTTGAAAAAAATCATGCCATTATAAAACCGGCGATATAAATTACCTGCTCGTTTGGAAAGCCTTTGATACATCTTGTCTGATACTTCAAACTGCTTTCGCGTCTTTGAAACATTCCAGCCATATTTCTCAGATCCCAAATGCACACCTTCCTTTTGGCAGTACCCACGACAAATTTATCTCCGCAGACCGATAGTGCTAATACGACGTCTGGCTGTAAATAACTTCCGACGCAAGTTGGCGTTCTAGGATCCCAAAGTTTAACAGTGGCATCCCATCCACCAGTCAATATTGCATTAACAGCCCCGCAATACTCGATTTTTCTAATTGGCTTATCGTGCGTTCCCATTACTGATTCTGTGAGGGGAATTCACATTAGTTAACTCATCGCTGAACAATAAAGAAGAAATAATTCAAATTAAAAAAATATATACCTGTGTTACTGTTAATGTCGTACATCTTCAATGTGTTGCCTAAGCCTCCACTGTACGCATGGACAGCATCCTATTCAAAGAAGCGTTATTGTTATCGTGCTAAAATACAATATAAGGAAAATAGTGACTTACCTGAAATGCGACATCCAAAACCGGCAGATCATGATTGTACTTGAGTCTCATACTATTTGCGTGAATGTCATAGAGACGCACCGTACTGTCCCATGACGAAACTAAAAGAAACTGTGTCGAATTTGGACCAAACTCCACTGCCGAAATTGCATCGGTCGGCGGTGATTTTATTTTGAATTCCGTTCGCGATTCCATTCCTTCAACAAAACAAATACTTCAATATTGAAATTGCTCAGTGGTTAGAAATAAATATAACCTTCTTGAGAAAACACTAATTCCAAACCTGTATCTTTGTGTTCCTTATATCACTAAATTTCAATTCGACTAGCTAACTAGATTGAACTCACGAAATTTATGTGATATTAATTTGGAAACAAATTAAAAAGTTTCCGGTTAAAATTAACACAGGGTAGATAAATTAGAAGTGAAAACAGGAGCTCCCACCACATAACCCAAAAAGCACAGAAGCAAACGCGGAAAACTTCGTAATTGGAATTGCATTGAATTTGGACTATCGCGGGTGTGCTTTTTCAATTTTAGATACCTTCTTTTTCTGATAACAGTAAATACGATTGTAATTACGTGGCACAAAGTATTGCTACGTTGACAAAATATCACATTTCTATTAATTACTCGAGCAAAACAATTATGATCAATTCAAATCTCAGGAACCCGATCGTAGCTCCATCTTTCTTGACATGACGATGTATTGAAATCGAAACGCTACATCCGGAACACATGGTCGGTTTCTAACCGTAGTTATGGTTATGCTTTGTCGCGTTTGTGGAAGAATTTTTACCGTATAGTGAATGGGATTGAAATCCGTGAAATATGGTAAGTAAAAAAAAATGAGTGTATACTATCTATTACCGAAATTCAAATGCTCAATTTTTTTAAAAATCTGAGTTTTACAACGAAATAGTACGTCGCATTAAAGAGCATGAATTTCGGTGTAACCCTAAACAACGTGGCAAGTGATTCAATTTACACAAGTTATTAATCTAATATAAGATATTAGGAAATATATTTTTTCTCCTATTGTGACAGATTAATAATTTGATGTTATGAACGTGTACAATTCAATGGGCTCCGAATGGCGATATGTATTATTTTATGTACGGCACTCATAGAAGCACGTGTAAAACATTCAAGTTTATTTATCTCGGAACATTTGCCACTAATTAATTTTTTCTCCATTTCCACGTCATTATGGTAATAATTGGTTAAATTTAAAATTCATAATTTCAATGGGATTAGCTATCTCTTGAATTCAATAATTTCATTTGATATAATTTTATTTTATATTGCTTGTTTTTAGTTTGGTTTTGTATACGATATGCATATCGAATCCATCAGTTAAAAATGATTTATAATCAAACAATTCGTCTAAATGATATCATTATTGTTTTGTTGCAGTCGAAACTATTTATTTTATACGAGCATGCTGCTGGCTACGCAGTGTTTGCCGTTAAAGAGTTTGAGGAAGTGGGAATGCTACTACCCCAAGTAGAAGAGTCTGTCACAGATGTATCGCGTTTTAAATCCGTTGCCAAGCTCATTGGCTTTGCGCCATTCAAGACAGCTCTAGCAGCTCTGGAAAGCATAAACAGTATTTCGGAGGGAATAGTTCCCGAAGATTTACAGCTTTTCTTAGATTCCTGTATACCCAAACCTGGAAAGAAGGAAAAAGTAGTATTGGGAGTGGCTGATCCAAAGCTAGGAGCCAGCATTACCGAAGCACTAGGCATAAAATGTGACCATACTGGTGTCGTTCCAGAAATTATCAGAGGGATAAGATTTCATTTCCATAAATTAGTAAAAGGTTTCACTGCCAAAAGTGCTGGTATCGCGCAACTCGGTTTGGGCCACAGCTACAGTAGAGCTAAGGTCAAATTTAACGTTCACAGAGCAGATAACATGATCATTCAGAGCATAGCTCTGCTGGATCAACTCGATAAAGACATAAATACCTTCAGCATGCGGATACGGTACGTAGTACAAAATTCATAAGCAATTAAAGAATTGCAAAAAATAAATAATTCGATCGTTTCTACTTTGTCGTTATGTCATTGTTACAGAGAATGGTACAGTTACCATTTCCCAGAGCTCGTGAAAATCGTCCCAGAAAACTACATGTACGCCAAAGTGACACAACTCATCAAGAACAGAAAGGAATTGACGGAGGAGAAACTCGAAATCTTAGAAGAGACAGTAATGGATAGTGCAAAGGCACAAGCAATTATCGACGCCTCTAAATCTTCCATGGGAATGGATATCAGTCCTGTTGATCTCTTGAATATTGAAATGTTTGCTGGACGCGTTATAGCTTTGGCGGACTATAGAAAACAACTGGCCGAATATCTGCGAAATAAAATGTCAGGAGTCGCTCCGAATCTCGCTACTCTAATTGGCGATCAAGTTGGAGCGCGATTAATTGCACACGCGGGAAGCTTAACAAATTTGGCTAAATACCCAGCGTCTACAGTTCAAATATTGGGAGCGGAGAAAGCATTGTTCAGGGCACTCAAAACACGAGGAAACACACCGAAATATGGATTATTATTCCATTCAACATTCATCGGTCGTGCTGGCACGAAAAACAAAGGACGCATTTCCCGATACTTGGCAAACAAATGCTCAATTGCCTCGAGAATCGATTGTTTCGCCGACACGCCGACCAATATCTTTGGAGAAAAGCTCCGGCAACAGGTGGAGGATAGACTCAAGTTTTACGAAACTGGCGAGGTGCCGAAGAAAAATATTGAAGTAATGAAAGAGGCAATCGAAGAGGCTTCGCAAGTAGTAGCGAGCATACAGGAAGATTCTCCCAAGAAGAAAAAGAAGAAGAAGGAGAAAAAGAGAAAGAGCGACGTCATAGAAAATGGTGAGAATGGAACAGAGAATGGTGCTATTGAAAATGGAGACACACAAGAGACAGAGGAACCATTGAAAAAGAAGAAGAAAAAGAAATCGAAAAGTCTTGGTGCAGATGAATGAAAACTTATTTTTTTGTACCTATTCTTAAGATTGTAATCGTATATCGTCCCAGAGGAAGTACCAGGGCAATTTGATGAGCAACGGGTATGTTAGACATAAGTTCAATACAGATATATCCTTAGAATTAATTTCAGACTACATAATAATTGTGACCTATCAAGATGCCAATTGATTCAGCAGTTCAGTGTTATAAATTTTGTACATTTCAAATACTTTACCGAACAGACTTGATCGTATGTACCGTTAATAGAAGCTTTTCAATGTACCATTTTGACTCCAACGAGACACCGTACACAGTATCCACGCCGTTTTTTAATAAGAAAACATCTGTAAAATATAATCTTTTTGTAACTCTATACAATTGCATTTATGTTTCTGATGTGTTTTCTATATATATATATATATATATATACCACATATACATATATAAATGATACTTTATTTCTTTGTTATTATAAATAAACCTAAATTACCATGCTAAATTACTAAAGTACGATTCTTCACAATTCGTATGCTGTTTCTCAAAGAAACACTACTGATAGATGAAAACGTACGTATTGAACTAATAACAATCAACATCGAGTCATGCAGATGCAAAAGAATTGTATGAGACGAGCAAACGTGACTTACACATATCTACAAAGGAAGGTAATAATATTAACGAAAAAAAAAAGAATTCTTTACCAATTCATATTAACACCAGCACCAATGAGCATTTAATAACGACAAAATCGTGATGTAAGTATAAATACCTGAATTAATAATTACAATTGTTGAGTCTACGATAAACAATATTCAGTCAAAGTTGACAAATGAGCTATTGATTATTATTATTTTTCTCGCAAGTATATGCCGTAAGCAACATATCGGTGTTTTTTTTTCTTCTCTCTCAATCTCATCGAAGGAACAACAATTTTTAAGTTTGCAGTATTTTTTTGTAAACTTCTTTTAGATAAGGCATACGTAGTGTTCTATTCGTTCCAAACGCGCGATTAATATTGATATGTACAGTACGCGTGAATGTATATATACATATATATTTATTATATATTGCTAATCCGTTCGATTCCGTGGTTGTTACTTCACTAGTGTGGCAAGTAGAACTGTAAATCTCACAATATCTGGTCTTGACTCTTTTTAATAAACTAAACTTTCAATTCTCAATGAATTATGCATTTTACTAATATCACTGTATCGTGAGTAATCGATCAACGTGTTCATGACATTCAGAAAGCAAAATTTTACATAATTATAATAAGATTCATGAAATGTATAAAGTTGCTTCTCTACTTTAATAAAGTGAATTTTTCTCTATATATTTGGCACATTATGCCGATTCTGAATATATCATCGTCTCGTGTCAAGCTACCTGCCTCTAGTCAAGCGTACGGAGAACAATATTATCGCGCGCGTGAATAGCATAAAAAAATCAGGACTCGAATAATAGATGATAATATCTAATAACAATTGTTTGAATCCGAGTTTCATTACTACGTATGACGTGTCAAGTGCAATTTTTCTGAATTTTCTTATCCTTTATCGATGCGCTGTGTTAAAACTTGCGAAGACTTAATTTCTAATAAAGGTAGATTGGCTAGATCCGCACAATTGTATTGCGAATATTCGATCGAATTTCGAGCTTTAGAAAGGCCTCTGTAATCCTAGATTGTAATCGTGCCTGTATACATACGTACTAGTATTCGATTTCTCCATTTGTTAGATATATGTCGCATTTATTTATATATTGACTATACTTGCTTTTATATTTGTACAGTAGTATATGTATTGTACATACTGTACACGTGACACACACACACACACACATATATATATGTATAATTTAATACTTTAAAAATATATCCCCCATCTACGATAATTATTTTGCTTAATATAAAATGCTCAAATAATGGAAAATGTAAAGGATCTTTATACCTTTACGCGATTCAGTCTCTGACACTTACATGAATATGTGAGTTTATGTATGTGTATGTGTTCTGTGTTTTTTTTGTGTGTGTGGGTATGTGTGTGTGTTGCACTCACTTCGGCATTCAATGGAGCAAATCTTGGAATAAAGGAAATTCAATAACAACTCAACATTATAAAACCTTTCGATAAACATAAAATACATTAACTAGTAAATAGTTCGTGTTTTCGGGCACCTCTTCTAAGGATACTAATAATAATAATTCAATAATACACATTCTATCAAGCAACAAATAGTTACAAATCATTCATTCGAAAAATATATAATGTATATTGATATATATATATATATGTATATATGTATATTGCTTTGCTGCAAATTCTGAAATAGCATATATAATACTAATAGAATTCCTGTTTATTCGCAAGTCCAGTTGCACGACATACACAAAACCCATCTCTCACACTTTTTCTCTCTCTCTGTCTTTCTCTTGATCTACTTATTTTGCAAATCACCTACGATAAACATAATGAAAAAAGATGCATGCGCAAAAGTTTCAATTTGTTTCATTAACGTTACTAATTTTTCGTCAATAAATATTCCAGTATCTAGAGTTTCAGAGCAAATCATGTATAAGGATATAAATATAGATATTTCAGTATCATGCAGCAAAGATGCATAAATCATTGCTAAACGAACCAACAGCACACATAAAGACACGTAAATTGTGACTTAACGATGTAACAGTTAGTACTTAACCATTAATAATTATCGTTTCTTGCCTTAGTAAACCGCGGGCGCGAGAGCATTCGTCTGGAAAGATATGCATTTCTTCATTGTTAATAACGTGTAACTAAGGAAATGCCATTAGTCCTTACTTAAAAATGTAGTTCTCTTGACCTTATCCTTACAAAAGATTCTCAAATACCATTCGATCACAAGGATAATCAAATTTATTATATCTAAAACGAATTACGCGATTCTTTCAGTCCTTAAATAATGTACAGTGGACTGTGTAAATGCGTAAGACATTATTGTTTAATCACTGTATTCGAAAATGGAGAGACAACACACCCCCATTACGCTCGTTTTGTGCTTTCGTGTCTGGTTTATTCAGACACCGAAACTTCCGTATCCTGCATCTTATGCGTAAATACACACTACACCTTCTCAAATAGATTTCAATCTTCGTAATAGAGATATTCCGAGATAATCTAATAATTTCCACAGGGGGACATACCTATCTGTAATATCCGTTAATGATCCACGTTAATATTTCTTTTTTCTTTTTCTTCTGTGATGTAATGCGCTTGGCTTAATTAGCACACGATTGTGACATTTTGCCGCCCAAAAATGGATGCAGCTTTTCGAAAATCGCACAATAATTCTCTTTTATCTTTTACGCATTAATTCTCGTCAAATATCGCTGATCAATATTTTCTTTTCTTTTTTTTGTTTTACGTTTACTAATAATATTACACGGAATTCGCGAACTACTTATTTTCCTTAATTTCGCCTAATTCTTGTAAGTCAGCTACGTGTATACATCCTTATGTTACATGATACGCGTAAGGCATAATCTTGATTCGTCGACAAGTATTTCAATTTACATTACGTATAAAACAGTTAATACAACCCCATCTTCATTAGTTCCCGCTTGGTTTTTCAAGTAATACACTGTTGTATGTACTTGAAAAATTGGGAAAATCTCTGTGAATAATTAGTATTGCATGCCGTACGATCTTAGCAAATAGACGCCTTCAGAATTACCAATATGTACTATATTATATTCGGTAGCTGCCTCTGATCGTCTAAATACACTAATCAATTATTTTATCATCGTATGGATGTTAAAATATCTCATAATACATTCGTTTGGTCTATTAATCCTTTCTTGAAGTTTTGTCGATCGAAATTGCCTTATTTCGTGAAACATAAGAGAATAATTAATATATTTTTTTTTTCGAAATCTAATTTCTTCGCTGTTCAAATCGAAAGTTTCTCCCTTCGTAGTGCTAGAGTGAACACATTTTTCCACACGTTTCTTTTTGTCCCACCGATTTCCTATCGCGTTTTCAATACATATACACGATTGTTCAAAATTGCACCCTGTATGTCGCGAATCCTCCTCCCTCCCCCCGGGTCCGCCCAGAAAATAGAACGCTTATCTTCAACCGTATTTAAATAAATAGATCTTTTCCGATAAGCCCTTCTCACTTTTCACTCTATCTACGCGTGTACATTCGGTTTTCTCTTAGTACTCACTAAGTTAAGTTGTAACTTCACTGAAATGCGGGGAAAAATGCTGAGTTAACTTGCTGCTGCTGTTGTTGTTGCTGATTCTGTTGCTGTGGCTGTATTATGGGTGGCGAGTATCCCATTCCTGATGTCGCTAGAATTATTCCAAATTTAGAAAAACTTAAGAAAAAAAACAGGTTTGCATACTAATTACTAGTGAGATAATGCACTTGCTAGGAATGAGAACATAGAAATTAAGGGGAAAAGAAGAAAAGTATTCAAGATTAATAAATATGGGGGAAATAAAAAAATACTTACGCGTAAGTTTTACTTGATGCTGAGGACTGGTATTTGCCATTTGATTCATAGTGGGCGCGGGTCCACTATGCTTAGCTTTACCTCCCATAATATTATCGAGGTCTATGTTCAGTCCTGAGCCAGCCCACGTGGAACCAACTTGTGCGGAAGATGTATTATTCGACGCTTGATTTTTAGCGTTAATCGATGTTGGAGTTAGGAGACTCGTTACTGGTGGCAAACCTATTGAACCTAAAGCGAGGACCCCTTTTAATTCATACAACACTATTCCTAACTTAAAGAATAAATGAGTGTTATTTAAAAACTTTATACATATACAAACTACTTTTTGTTACAAAAATTTAATCTCACTTGATTTATTACAAAAGTTTAACTACGAACTACAGAAAAGTATAGTAAGTTCTGTCGTAGTATAGGAGGAACTAAAAATCAAACATACTCAGAATTTATAATATTATTACAAAATAAATCAAATTGAATCATTTTGTTCTATTAAATGAAAAATGATTCTTAAATGTTAGGAAGGATCTTGTAGTACATAGATTACAAAAGTGTATTACTATTCCCTAAAATAGAATCAATCAAGGACAAAACACTTGCTGCCAAATTCCTACAATTCGCATCAGTGTCACCGGTAATTACATTCTGTGACAAATCTATCAACCAATATCTAATTTCCAAAACCATCTGAAACAAATCGGTTAGAATTGATTTCTTCGGTACCGTGACCAAAACAGCCGCGGTAATTTCGATCGCGGCTAATCTAACTGTAGCTTCATCGTGATAACGTAAAACCCAAACTAATTCGAGAACCTCTCTCGACAGTTTTGATATCATGAAACAATTCTCCGCTGCAACAACAATCGTGGAAAGTGTCTTCAAAAATCTCAATAACACTATATTTTGTTGATCAGTAAAGATCTGGAAACCAGAGTTCAAACAAGTTCCTTGTTTACCGAACCCGTATAAAAGAGGATAAAAGAACGAAGGCGCGACATTAGCGAACTTATTTTCAAAAGTCTTTGGAACTTTTGCACTATGAGCGTAGATTTTTGTTTTCGCTTCAATTCGCTTCTCAACTGTTTCTCGCCAGTTGCTATTGGATTCCTCTGCTTTTTCGAAATCATCGAAATCATCGCTGTAGAGAACATCGTACTTCGTGCTATTGTCAATGTTGTTGTCAAGAGATATTTTCTTCGAAATATAACTCTTCTTCGCTACTGTTCCCACATTATCTTCGTCCATCTTTTTAACAGGAATTGCTGAAAGCTTTCTTGCAGACTGTGCTAAGACATCCAAGAATAATAAACGCTCACTGATCGAGTACTCTTGAACAGGCATGTAAAACTGTTTGCCTAAATACTCAGCGCATTCTTTAGGGTAACAAGTTACTATTGCAACACACGCATTAAAAACTAGAGTTTCAAAATTTTCAACGTAGGTAGATTCCTTGAGATTGAGAAAAATTGCTAAGAGTTCTAACGCGAAGGATGCATCATCATTCGGCAATTGAGATAAAATCAGTTCTTCGCTAACTTCCAAGCTTTCAGCAAATATATCCGGATTTGTTGCAGAATTCTCGTCAACTAAATTATTTCTCAGATCTCGCAAGTATGCAGGACGCAATTTCACTGATGCTTTTGTATCGTTTGACATATCATACGGTACTAAATCATCGTCACTATCCAATTCTGAATCACACTCGTCACTATCCTTTTCTTGAACAGAGATTTCTTCTGAGGTTTTCTTCAAGACTTCTTTTAATTCTGATGTTCCTGGATTGTGCTTATTATTCTCACTTTCTATTTTAGTATTAGCATCTAGAATACCACATTCAATACCCATTTCGTACAGTTTCATATCTCCAACTGTACTGAAAACGAGATTTCCAAGTTCTAAGGATATTGATTTCTCCTTTGTTTCCTTTGAATCGCGCACCGCCGCTGAAAGTTGCTTCAAGCTTCGAATCAAATCCCTTTCTTCCACAGGCAAATTGTCGTGTTCGAATTCAAGTTTCGGTATATCCTCCGAACTCAAGACGGACTCAGTAAAAATCTCACCGACAGCCATTCCTATAGCTAGCTGCATAGTATAAGTAGACGCTAGATGCGACGATATCCCATTGAATAGTAGTCTTCGAATATTGCTACTTTCCGAGTCCGTTAACTGTTCCTTCAAATTCACCGCAGAAAGAATAATGAACTTTGTGATATATTTATGTTGCTCCAAAGAAGTATGATTCAAAGCGCTTTTATCACCCCAAATATCCAACAGTTTTGTTAGCAATTCGATTAAAATACGCTTATCGAATGTATTATGGCACAAATAGGAAACTAGATTAATTATTAATTTCTCACTGTTATAGTAGCACATTAACGGTATCTTCGTGACTAGCGTATATTTCCAATTGGGATGAGAGAGTAGATCACCCCACACTTTGTAAACTCCAAATTCAACATCGCAGTGCATCAAAAATAAAACACCGATCGATTCTATCGCCGGTGTGTCTAAGCTTCTCAATATCGACTGAATTAGACTTCGTTCGTTATTAGTGTTCTCGTAACACCATTCCAGTAGAATATTAATTAACGGCACGAGATACTCTAAATTTGTAATCACCGCTAATTTGCCGAGTAACATTGAGAGTAATTTTATATCCGCATTGATCTCACTGTAACGCAATCCACTATTAATAAAAGCTATTGCGTGTAAAATATGAAAACTAATAACATTCGTATATTGTCGCGGAAGGAACAAATCGAATGTTTTCTTCTTTAACTTATTCGCCACACGATTTGGAAGTGACACAATAATCTGTACTGCATTTCGCCAAACTTCTTCTAATTCTTCCTGTTCCATGGGGTTTGAAGATTTCGTTAACTTGCAAATGTCTGTGAGTGCAGAGAACAGAGCTTCGCTTTTGATTAAAAGCTCCAAGATTCTACAGATAACGATGATCTTTCTTTCTTCAGTAGTCGATTTCAAAGCATTTGTCAAGGCTACTAAGGATTCAGCGAACATTGATGTTGACGCACCATCGACAACAAATAGACGATTGATTGTTGGATCCATTGTATTTCCTTTTAAAGGCCAATTGCTATCGAACTTTTCAATAACTTCTTCCAAAATTCTTCCATAAACCAGAGAATCGATTTCGGAACTCGCATCGATTCCCGCATACTTTTGCGGAGTAACTGGACCTGGTAAGGTCTTTACGTATTCGGATATGTCAGATTTTAACGATTCCAAATCACGCTGACTATTAATTTCGCCCATAGTGCATAATTTGTCCAAAAGTCCGTCAGCAGCGTTAATCGAGCGATTTTCTTTCGAAGTCACGGATTCTTCTTTTCCGGAGGCTGTAAAGAAAGTCTCTCTTGGGGGTATTACATTATCTTTAAATACATTTTCGAAACTCAAGAGACATGCGAAGAATGCCGTGTTCAAGAGTGCATGTGACCGTACGTGAAATATATTTAAATCATTGAAAGACAGAACGACCTAACTTTATTTTCTTATTTCATCTCCAAGAATACTATTTTACATTGAACACTATACTCTATTCTTTCGGATAGATTTGTTTCTTATGTTTCCATCGAAACTGTTTCGAAAACATTTCGTTTAACGTCTACTATTTACTGAACTATCGTTAGTTCTAGACTTTAAAACATTTTTCGAATTTTCTTCTCTCCAACGAAATGTATCGAAACACTCACGATTCACTTGAAGACAAACAGCTTACCAGCATTAGCCGATGGAGCCGAACTCATATTCATGAAAAGATTAGCATTGTTAGTATTATTTGTCCGTCTATCTATTACACCTCCGGTTATTGAACTGAGCCCATCCAAGTCTGACAGAAGATCCGTGTTTGATGGTGCTAGAAAAAATATACACAATTTTTATTTTTATTAAATTCTCTTACCAATAAATTAATCTCTTGCATCAGATGATTCGATATACAAAATTGATTTGACATTTAAAATTGTACCTGTATTATTGTTGTTAACTGTCAATTGATTATTGACTCCTTGTGGCTGCAGTGTATCAAAAAGATTGTTACTAATCTTCGAATTATTCTGAGTGATCGCGTTACCGCTAGTAGCATTTGTGAATGCTGGTGTATTCGCGGGTTGCGTCGTTATAAGCATCGAATTATTCGCATTGTCTGCTGTTGGACTATTGAGATTTGGTATTGTCGCGCCCATTAGATTTATTTGTGCTTGGGGCAGTGGCGGCTGCACCGAAGGGCTGTTTATTGCCATCGAGTTACTGAAAGCAGACGTAAAATCCGCGAATTCGTCGTTACCATCTTTCGTCTTGTTCGTGGGACTTCCAAAAGCACTAGTAAAATCTCCAAAGTCTGCATTCGCATTCTGCGACGCAGTAGCGGCAGCATTTTGCTGTGCACCAGCTCGTGGATTGAAATCGTCGTCGTCGTCGTCGTCCTCGAGAACTGGCTTTGCGCTGTTCTCGTTTTGCGAATCAAAAATATCATTAAGAATATCATTTTTGCTTTTTTGTTGCTTCGATGGGGAGGAAATAGAGTTATTTTGCGATTTCGTTGCACCATTCTGCAACGAATAATATAAATCAAATATCGAACGCCACATATATGTATATACTGGAATGTATAAAAATGGACTGTAAACATAAGAGTTCACTGAATTACTGCTTACATTAGCCTGTTCCTTTCCATAATTCGCCGCAGCGCCTAAGTCAACTTTCTTAATGGGTCTTGGCGCTCGTGCTGGCGATGCATTTGTGGAAGACGTAGATATCGGGGTAGGTTTGCTAACACGGTCTATATTTTCCATTGTATCTCTATATTCCCTGCCGCCTCTCTTGGGACTAGGATGCGTGTCATTATCGGAATCTTCTCTCTCGCCATCATCACTGTTATTCATTAAAAAACACAATATATCTTCAGGATCAACAATTTTCAAAATTCTACTTGTTACGTTAAATGCAAATGTTAAAGTACCATGGGACAAAAATGGAAAATAGCAATATAAACGAAAGTTTGACTGCAGTTTTGATTTGTATGCTCCAAAAAACCTAAGTTAAAGGAAAGAATATCTGTATGTACCTGTTGTTGGCATCCTCAAATCCCTTGCTTCGTGAATCTCGGTCCCAATCATTATAAGACTCTATGCCAGGCTTGGCCCATTTTGGGTTATCGGTCCACCTATCGCTACCGCCAAACCGCATACCCATTGCTTCACTCGATAAGCCGACATACTTGTCCTTGTTCTTCTTCGCCTTCTTCCTCTCATCCCGCAGTTTCTCGTCGTCTTGAATGAAATCGATCAATTCCCTGACCTTGTGCCTGATATTTATTCCTTGGTCCTTGCCAAATTCGTCGATGCACGTATAATTTTCCAGCGACCTCAAATCGTATATGTGTTCCCTCGACGACGAGACCACTCGTTCCGAGCCGTTACGAACTAAGTAATTGAGCAGCAACAAAGCCTGTAATCAACGTAATACACACCGATACCAACACAAATAATTTATAAGTATGTCTTTGAGGAGAAAACAGTGAAACGTTGTTACGATAAAAGGCGAAAATGTTTGACGGATAAAAATTCTACGTTTAACATTAATTATGAACGTCAATAATTATGTCGATAATAATTTTATCTACCCTGTCTAAAAAATGTAACTTTAATCTGCATAATGTAAAGAAAGAAAAACTGTATTTTACAGACTCTTTGCATATCAATTTTCTTTAGGTTTAATAAAAAACATATAAATGTTAATTTTAGCTCTGGTGGCAAAGGGGATAATTTTATAGCGATACTGTCGAGAAATCAACTTTGAACTTTATTGTAAAGTATCTCAGTCGGAAATTGTATAACGAAACAGATGATCTTCTATGGAGAGAATTTAAAATTGTTTTTCAATCATTTTGCCGCCAACTTACAATTTTTGTATTATAAGTAGCATTTAGATATGTGCAGAATATAATGTTTATTGAAATTACTGCATGCCAGTTAAACGTGAGAAGGGCCAATTACTTTGGATTCATACATATTAAAATTATGTTCATACTGAGAAACTGACATTTTGGCGTTTGAGTACTGAAACTGGTAAATATTGCGGAGACGACAGCTATACCTTATACGTTCGACGCCAATTCCGTTTATTTTCTTGCAACATCCTCTTCCACAACATGGACATTACCTCAGGAAACTGCTCGTACGTGAATGTGGCCTGAGCCAGTTCTTGCATCATTGCCCCTGAAGTAATGCAACAGGTACAATTAACTTCGCCCAAAGGACAGTGTTACGCAAGTCATCGATATCAACGAAACTAAAGCATCCAAATAATACTCCCAACAGTTCTTCACATTGTAAATTGCTATCGCTACGTCAAACTGAATAAAAAAACTATTTAGCATACTGCAAACGCATGTGTTGCAATTAAGAATTATATTTTCAGAGAAGCTAAATAATTGATGGCATTTGATCAAATTGGATAATTATCCAATTTCTAAAATCTTCTTTCATTGGCCGCTTTATTCCAGAAATAAATTGTTTAAAAAAATGAAGTTCTTCGCTTCAACATTTAATTGTAACAATTTATCGATAGAACTAGTAATTTTAATTCTAACCGAAATAAAGTGATCGAAAAATAAGTGCTCGTGACATACGATATATTGCGAAACAAATATCGAACAGTATTATATTTCATTGATACTGAAAGCAAAATCACCAGAGGAGTCTGTTTACCAACATTTTTCTGATAGAGGTGTATTCATAATATTGAGTGAAAGCCTACGCTATACCGGGCTTCCTCTCAGCATAAAAGAAATGGGTCATTAGAGTAATACAGTCCTTGAATCGCCACTGGGGCTGACATAAATTGTCCGGGTTTATCGTCACCGTGATGTGTGCACCAGCATTTTCCTTTAACGCAAGTAAATGCGCCAATAAAGGCGCGCGACCAAAACTCAAATTGCATGGAAAAACCTCATGGAGCATTAACTATTGGTGCAACTAGAACTCGCGGCGCTTTGTAACAGCCGAAGAATGCAAAGAAACGAATAAATTGCTGAGAGGGAAAAAATTGTATAAAGTGGCTTGAGAATACAATATTGCCGATCATTCACTTTATCTTCGCCCATCACTAAAAAAATTGTACAAAGCACAGAAATCTGTTCTTATATTTTATTATAATATAATAAAATTGACGGTGAATAAAGAAAGAAAATAGTATCTTCAACTTGACATTATTGAACTTATTAATTGCTATGTAAAATATGCTGTTGCATCAAATATTATTTAACAATTGGCGTATGTGAAACAATTGTAGAAATTAGTATTGGAATAATTTTTAGTAAATCTTCATTTGGAAATCCTTACCGGTTGGACCCCATGCGTCATCGTTTGTGGCTTCACGAACTTTGGCTTCCGTTTCCGTGTAGTTCATAACGACATTGGTCCTGCAAGTCAAAAATAATCGTCTTGAGAATGTCAATATACATCTTATCTAGAATAATTCAACCAATTTGATTTAGCATTTATCTATACGCACTCCGATCGTACGAAATACGGTACACGCACCTATTAATACTAGTCTACAATTATTACAAGCGACCTGTACACACGACTTCCATTAACACCTGTTGATTACGCAATGTACCTGTGCCCTGGTGTTGGCTCAGAACATTTCTATATATATGCTACTTGAAGCTCCGCTTAAAAGCTCCAACAATTCCATTTAATGAAAGTCAAATATGTACTTTAAAAATCCCAATTTAATTAAAACCTTGTTCACGCTATTCTCGTGAATTCTATTGTTTCCTTTATACGTGTAGTGCTATACGAGAAACTATCATCACAACTTTTATACCTTTTTACACCCATAAAAACCTACATTGAATCAGAGTGCATCAACAACAATAAGAATCGAGCAAACTGCAATAATAACATCGAATAAATAATCCTGTATTTCAGATGCTTAATATTACTCGAAAATAAAAGAATGATAGACTATTCTAAAAAACAAACTTGAATCTCGAGGCAGAAGCAAAATATGTATCGTAGTTATGTACATCGTGTGAATTTCACAGGAGAATTTAAATACCAATGACGAAGGCAACGATCAAATTGTATGCCGCGCCTCGTGTTATCAAAGCACACGAAAGACACTAATCTAATTACATCTCGTTGGTGTTTGTTTTCTTCCTGACGGCTCTTCGATAAGGAACGATAGTGAAACAGAACGTTACGTGTTCAATAGTATGTACACATGTGTGTACCCTTCGCGGTATACACGGTGGTCCACGTATTTATCAGGAAATTACACTGCAGCCAAAGAGAATTTAACATCTATAAAACTGTTGCGTGTTACGAGAACATATATAATTCGAAAGCAACATTAAGCGCACCTGCCGAATAAGAGTACGTGTACACCTTACACGTAAAATTTCTATAGCAGTTGTAAAACGGATACACCAACGGAGGGAAAACCATGAAACCTTAGCCGGTCGATTGCAAAGAGAAATAATACATGTATGTATTCCCTAGTGGTATAATGAAACGTATCGAACATCGATATATACGTTACGTTTCTACAATTCAGGATATCTTTAAACCTTTGGGATCGAAAAGTCATTTTTATTGACAATCCGAAGGTTCGCTTATAAATAATTTATTGTGCGACTCATTTCATTTTTTAGCAACTTCAACGTATTCCAAGAAAAATATTTGTTTCTACCAACGAGTAAAAGTACAAGTTTTTTTAAGAAATCTGGAGGCAAAGAAAAATATAATATTATGGGAGAATAAATTTTAAAAATAAAAAATCCTGAATTGCTTCGTTCAATCTGTTTTCTTAAATTCTTCAGCTCAAAGTAAAAGAGCATAGGATTAAAGAAGTCTTTATACGCCAAGCCTAAGTTCAATATTTTGAAGCAAACATCTTACTTTCTCGTAAGAAGCGCATCGCGGACCGTGAAATTTGTGTATTCGTCTGCGTCAGCTTTTCAAGACGCCCGATATTCATAAGCAAGTAACGTTTTAATAGATTGCTGCCTCTTATTATTTTCAGCGGGATGCTTAACCAGAAAACATCAATTTCGATTATAACACTAACTGAATCACGAACTGCATGTTCCACTATTACATAAAGCCGATTACATGAACGTCCTTCTGGCTAGTAAAGAGAGAAGCACACAAATTTCTCAGAGCGCGTCAAATAGCAAGTACTGTATCACGCATAATCCGGTGAATAATCTTGTTTGAATAGTATTTTAAAGTGATATGCAGTACTTTAAGTAGATTCGAACAGTAATCGACTCAAAATTATTTATACGAATATTATCCCCTAAATCTAATATAATTCCAAAATAATCGTAAGAGTAAAAATTAATCCAGATTGTAAAAAATCTCGTTTAATATCACAATTTGTATGAATATTTTCTAAAACTATCAAACGACATTTATAAATACGTATTCGTGTGAATATTACAAATATAGAATGATTCGTAATTATGATAAACAAATCATAACTCTTTGCAGCTGGTATTATCAAACCCTATCATTTGATTTGGATTCATAAATAGATAAGTACATATTGAACTTGATCTCGGTATTCCACGACACTTAATCACCTGTACGAAAGTATAAATAACTGTTTTGTAAACTCAACTTGCATTATACTTCAAAGTGAATTCTTAGTATTAAGTCATCAACGTGTCTTTCAATCGCGATAAAATGAAGATAACATTCATAGAACATCCTGGTACAATTGGAATAAAATTCCAATCTCGCGGCAATGACAATGAATGTACTTTAATTGAGTTTTGCACTTAACTGATACGAGACTACGCGAATTTTAGTATTACGGAGTAGCGACCGTAGCTTGGAATTACCGAGTGCAAGGCCAAAGAAAATATCAGGTGCGCGAAACTCGGAGGCACGTTCATTCCTACATCCGCGTGTTGCTCTTATACAGGGTGAACTGTCTAATCTCGAAAGAAAGGGATGAATAAAAAAAACGATATCTCATAACCAAGAATTCTGAATAAAATCAACTAAATACTTATAATGAAGAATATGAATATAATATACATAATACACTGATCTGCAAATATTATATATTTTCTTAAAAGCTCTATAAATTTCTAATAAATACATGCATTTAGAGAATATCAAATTATGTGTCTTGTATAAAGTTATTTCTATTAAAGTTATCAATATTCATTTGTATATACTGATACCTATATAAAACTTGTTTCCTTATACTTTTTAAATTATCTGCGATACACTCAATATTAGCAGATGACCCATATTTTTGGGGAATCTTTGACCCGACCGACCTCCTCCGGATATTCCACTGTCGTTAAAGCGATTGGAATCTTTTTGTTTCGCTTAATACATACGTGCATTTTATCAAGACCTTTTTCTTTAGTGTAATTACTAGTAGATTCTTATAAAGTTCGATACCAACTGTACTTGAAACACCCTGTATACGAAAAGCACTGTCGCCAGTAATGACGTCCTTCCGCCCGAGGGTTTTCCAGGGTTAAAAAGAAGTCGCGTGTTCAACGAAACCACGAAGCGTGCCGGCAATTCGTGATGTGTTAGACACCGAATTCAAGCGGTTGGATTACATCTTAAATCGAATACATACATATATGTAGTCAGGAGAGCTACTCGCAAGAAACATATTATCATGATTTGACAAAACATTGGAATTCCCTTGTATTATTACTAGATTTATATTTCAATTGTCTTCATCCACTATCTGGTTTAGAAGAAAATTTACGATCTACTTTCGGGGAGTTAAATTACCCCGCGTTATAACCGTAACAATTATGGAAATTAATTGTACTAAACGCCTGCATAACCGCAGATCTCAAGCTGTTTCAAAGTATAACTGCAATATGATGCAAATATGCTTGGTGAACCACAACAGTATTTCCATTTCTTGCATATCACTAATAGTAATGTTATTTTTTACTATGGTAATTGTGATTAATCTTATTAGTATCTTATAACAGGTTTCCGTTTTTGGCCAAAAATAGTTTGAATTCTAAAGTGACTTCTTTTTATAGATATATCCTTAATTTTCTGCTTCTCTACAAATCTCCTTTTAAACAGTAATTTTTCCCCCTTTTTTGACCTGTTTGTTTATTTTACGTAGTGTTTTTTTTACAAGGTACGCATCTACGATGAGAAAAAAGGCCAAGGTGTACTATTAACACACAAATATTTCTCGCTGTGAGTAGATACAATAATATACGGTATACGTTCTGCTGACACAATATCTGTAGAAGGTATCAGGAATTCTACTATCGGTGGCTACGCAACGGTATTCGGGTAGACTACCAAATACACTAGACAGTGATAGCAGCTGAAGACTAGCGGTATATCAATATAACAAACTGACTGAGAACCGATTGAGAACCTCTGCAATTGAAGATACAACATGTACGCAGTGATTCTTATTAAAAATAGGATGTATCGCTTGAGTAGATTTCGAACACTAAAGTTAGAAATACTTTACACGGTCTTCTTTTTGAACCATACTTCATTTTAAATTATTATTCTTGGCTTTTACATTTTGAATATTCCCCGAAGCTACTCTGAAAATATTGATAAAGTCCTCCGAGTTGCATGAATAATAAAAAAATCGGCTAGAAGTGGATGACATGACGAATAAAGTATTAATATTTATTCGAACGTAACTTTACGTGTAGAATACAATATACATTTTGTACAAAATGCAAAAATGGAAAAATGAACAAAATAAATCCAGATGGGTTCATTGTTCGAAGTAAAAGAATTCTGAATATTTGAATTGCAGAGATTTGACGATAATTAAACGCCGCGAGCTACAAAAGTTTTCCATGTGTGAGATAAACGAATATCTAACTGTGTCACAACTATCAGCGAAAAGGATTGCCAGGAACCAAGGCCGCATTGGGCATATATTTATATCAATTCTTTTGTTATTTTTGTGTCCTGATTTCACACTGCGACGATACATCCCACGTATTAATACTTTCACAGTGAGTATTACGTATGAGTGATTGATTGAATAAATTTACGATTGAAGCTAATTTTATAGACGTGCCACGTCAAAAACCACCTACTTAAGAATTATGACCAGAATGGATCATGCTGTTTCTAAATTTATAGCACCATCTGCATACATATACAAACATACAGGCTAACTACATAAGAACCTTTGTAAAAGACGCATAACTAATGCGCTAATATTTAGTTTACACTTGAATTCAGAGTCTGTGTAAAAAAAGAATTTAACAAAATTCTATCCAAGCACAATAAACTTCCAAAGTTCTTTCTCTATATTCGAGAAGAGAATTTCCAGGCCATTAAAGTGTCAAGAAACACCCTGTATACGTATGAGTACGCACGATCGTAAGACACCGAGCTATGTAGTGTCAGTGCTGTAACTGGGGAGTCGTTCGCATACTCTCGCAGTTACGCAAAGTAACGCGAAACGGTTGTATCCGCGATCGAGAATTACACCGGTGCTCTGAGGCTTCGATTTCTGGGAGCGCTTTTCGCGTGACTGCGATTCGCGATCGGATTCATCGTTGGGCGAACAGTTTTCAGTTTTGCCATTAAGGAATCCGAAGGGAGAGAGAGAGAGAGAGAAAGCGCGTTTACTACGTGGAATAATACACACGAGTCAGCGGCGTGTCTCGTTGTGACGAGAGGAAGTGAAAGGAAAAAACTCACTTTTCGATGTAAATACATATGTATATATAGGAACGTGGGCTTCACCGAACAAAACTAGCCGCGTAGAGTCATTATTATGCTAACGGTATACGACGGTAAGGGCTAGGCGCGCGAGATAATATTCGTAAAGAGAAAGAGAGAGAAAAATAGGGGGGAATATGTATGTATATGAAGAGACAGGATGAAATGTAGATACACGAGGGAATGTGACTAAAAACCACGCGAAACTACTATTCTGCCAGTACTAGTTTGCCACCTGCTCTTTTATAGTTACTTGGCTATTATGCACGGAGGAGACGATTTTTTTAGCTAAGAAACTGGTATTTGATCGATATGTGGTAGATTTTCTTCCGTTCGGACGTGCACACGAACACTTTCCCGACTGGCACAGGCTTGCTTATCGTCGAGCACAACCTGTTCATGCGCTTGTTAAGGCCGACATATCTGCTATTAATTCCAGTCCGGCGTTGCCTTTTTAATCGCGCCGGTTTTAGTGAAAAAAAAAATACTATACTACTGCCATATATAGAAATGCGTGGATTTGACAATACGATGCAGGATTAAACTTTTAATCATTTTAGTGGCTCCGAATTATTCTGTAATCATTGTAATTTACAGGCTCTCTCTTGTCTGTACATTTTTGCAAATAAAATACTTAATAATAAAAATATATTCACATACGGAATAAAATATATGTGCATTCCATTGCAACTTGTGTACTGTTAATGTAGCCCTCACTCTTCGATACCCATGTATACACCTAAAAGCGTGTACGTAAGTACATAGATACATGTCAAACCGAAGTGCATATACATACATATGCGACTAAATGCAGCATAGACTAGTGTAATTCTTTTAAATTCAGATTCCTCGAACTCATTCCGCGTATTCAGTCGCATTAGAATATATATTACGCTAAATTACAGCAACGGTCGGAGAATTTTTGGAGCAAAACATATTTGCATACAAACAGCAGGAAGAGAGGGGAATTTCTCGCGATTTCGCCAGCTGCAGCGAAAGATTCCCATAAAGCAACAAACGAGACACGTACACATATCCACACAATTACGGATAGTTTATCCCCAGATAGGGAGTGTTCGCTCATGTTTTAAACATTGTCGTGATCACCTGTTTTCGTAATTAGGCATATATGCAACCCACGAAAAATGGCTAGTTCTATTGAGTCGATGCGACTGTATGCTACTCGAGTTGAATAAACATTTGTTCTCTCCTTTCTTAGAAACCAATCTACCGATCTGATCTATCTCAGCAGAATTTTGTAGCTCAAGAACACTCGAAATTTTACAATCTGCGCGAGGTCAGGTTCGAGTGGGATTCTCCAGGAGGACCTTGCTGGCCATGGCAAAGCGCGAAAAGCAATTTTTTCGCACAATCGGGTCGCGCACGTGCGACACGGTGCTAAACAATATCAGGTCGAAATGACTATCGTGCAAAGTGACGAAACAAACGTCGAAAGATCATTTGGCGAAGGCGTCGTCGTGCCACTGCACTAGGCGCACCGCGGAATGCGTCCAAAAAAGTAAAAGCAAGGTTATATCGCGTGCGAGAAGCACACTCTTCAGTTCTATATGTACTTACGCTTTATCCATGAACTCCCGCACCTTCCACATGTTCATCGTATCACTTGGCACAGTCCACGGTACTTAAAATCGTGCTCTCCTCCGAAAAGCTGCACGTATCACACCGAGAAACGTTAGCCAGATGTTTTTCAGAGCATTTGATATCGCGGCGACGGCGAACGAACGTCACCAGCAGGCGGTGGCCATCACAGTGGTGGCCATGTTATCCATCCCTACCCTACCGCTGCCTACGGCTGCCTACCACATTCGGTTTCGTCTCGCAATCGTCACAGGTGTCTTTTGTTCGCGAACCTGAACCGCCAAGTCGAAGCTCTCTGGCACGATGGAATAATTTGCCCGCGAAACCTTCACGATTTTGAATCTTTATTTCTACTTATTTATTCGAAAATGATAAATTTTAGTTATTTGACATTCTAAATTAATGCAGATTCAAATCTAGCTCCTTGAACACATTGCCATTATTCAATCCTACTGTACGACTTAAGAAAATCAATTTTAAACTTCAACTAACCACAATCGAAACTGTAACGTGCTTCTAATATAGTTTCTAATTGATTCTAATAAAGTAATAAACAGTTATACACTCGAACACGTTCTTTTTACAACGTTTTTCGGTTCATATACGAGAACACATAAATAAATTATATGTTGCACTGTATTTTCGGAGCACTGCACTGTATCGTTCACTACTTCGCGGAGCGCGCACACATACTAATGCAGGTACATATATCGTATCCCGTAGTCACGTGATACGCCCGATTAGTTCGTTTTCTTCACGTGATCACGCGCTTTCACATTTACAATACGCTGCCGTTACGGTGAAATTGAAACGTTCAATGAAAATACGCGGATTTTCATCTAATAGCAACTCGTACGAGTGGACTGTCATTCATCGATTATCTTAAAATGTAGGAGTCGTGCTCTGTTGGGTATCGAAGCACGAATTCCAATTAAGAAGACGATCTTTAGATGGACTGATAGCAACTGCCACGGTAATCAAACGGTCGCGCGGAGCGTGGCGTACAGTTAACAGCATTTAAAAATGTCAGGACAGGCTTAAACGTTCACAAACAATAAACGCCGAAACCATGGAAGACTTTAACGAAGGTGTGGAAGGTAAATTAGCTTTCCGAATGAGAAAAGTCAATCCCGAACAATTTCACACCCTCGTCAAGATGCATCTGTCGTTTGAACTGGATCTTAATACGGAAGAGTAAGTCGGCTTTTTTGCTACTTATAAAAAGTGCGTCAGATTTTCAATAATTCTACGAAACTAGACAATGTATCATTGCTTTGTAGTGACGGTCACAATGGAAAAGCAAAGCTCAAGAAGTGGGGTCTTCTGAGCTTCAGTAAAAAGCCAAAATCAATGATCAATCTACAAAAGGGAACGGACGGTGCTTGTCTCTCCGAAGAAGGGATTAGCCAAGCGAAACAAATAATAGAATATTTATCGAGAGAGCAAAGTAAGCAATAGTCATATGCTATCGAATATCCTAACCGATCGAAGAATAACTTGAATTTGAGGAATCCAGGAACATATTTTCTATTTCTTCTTCTATGATTTATCGTATCTTTTTGTTGGTTCAAAACAGTAAGTCCCTGAGATTCGATTAGTCTAAATGCAAGAGCTTTTCTTCGACCATGCATTAAAGAATTAAGCATCTGCGTCTGTGTACTAATTGTCACGTGTGTCTAGGTATAACACAAGAAGGCATATTTCGGCGCACTGGTAAATTGACGAGGCAGCAAGAGTTAAAGACAGAAATGTATCAAGGTATTCCCTTAAACCTTGATGATGGTCGTTTTAGCGTGCACGATTGTGCATCAGTTCTTAAAGGATTTCTTGCTGACTTGTCCGAACCATTGTTATCCGAATTACATTACCCTGCACATTGTCAAATCGCTGGTAAGTGTTTTCTACTTATCGTATTAAAACATTGTTATTATGTGTTATTTGAAAATACTTAAGCTTCTTTTGGTTCCATTTTAGACCTATGTAGCACAGATCCAAATGTGAATGATGCGAGGCTGCTAAGATCGTTACAGTTACTTCTATTGCTTCTACCATGTATTAATCGAACGTTATTGAAACACGTGCTAGAATTACTGCACAAAACCGCAAGTTTTGAGTCAAAAAACAAGATGAATTGTGATACGCTTGCTACTCTTTTTACGCCACATTTAATGTGCCCAAGAAAGTTAACGCCAGAAGCATTGCACGTAAATTCTCAGAATTTATCGTGTTTGGTTGCGTTTATGATTAGAAAAGGGAAAGAATTGTTTGAAATTCCACCAAAACTAGCCACTGACATAAGAGCATACTGGGTAGAGCAAGAACGGAAACTTCTCAGTCCTAAAAGTTCTGACGTGAGTGATTTACTTTTATATTCATAACAATAGATAAGATGCGTATAATTACATTTCAGTTGATATATATAATTTTACTTGTGCAGCAACTAAACGAATCTATGGCGGACGCCACAAGTACAGCGCATACAGTCTTTAGTTTTGTGGATCAAAAATTGTCTGCAAAGGCAAATTCTACTCAAGATACACAAGCGGCATTGGCCCAACTCTATGCCCATATACAAGCAATGCCAGAATCGGCTAAAAAACGTAGATTAGTAAAGCAATTTAACAAAGAGAATGGTCAGGGGACCCCTAGACAAGTGAAGAATATTCGAACGAAGAGTTTGGGTGACTCGATCAAAAAGCACATATTTCAGAAGAAAATTCTAGGGCACAAAAAATTTATCGATATCAATATTGGTTGCAACATCAGTAGATCCAGCAGCGAAGAAAATATTCTGTCCTCGGTAAGTCGCCAAATACTTTTTATTTTCTTTCCTTTAATCGCAATCAGAATTTCTCTGTGACTAACAAATTTCCTTGCTTACTCATTCTCATCCAGAACCTTGAAAAGTCATTGCATCCATCGAGGACACTTTATAGTAAGTCAGATGACGAACTTAGCATGGAAAACTGCGATACAACCAATGACAGCCTTTTGCACGCTAAACACATAAGCAATAGCACTGGCAGTTTAAATACCCCTACTATGACGAGTTACAAAGAGAAGAGAAAAGTTCTATTAATGAAATTTGTCAATATTAAAGAGGAACAAGACAACAAATCTCCAGAAGGGAGTATGGAAACATCATTGTCAAGGCTGCACGGTGGAGCAGACACATGCGATTCTGTAAGTTTGAAAACAATCGACGGGAGTCTGGTGAACCAAGAGGAAACTTCGAATATCGAAGATATATTCCATGATGAGACTATGACTAACAGCATCAGATTAGCAAGGCAACTAAGTGAACCACCAAACGTCTATTCTTCTCAAACGACTTTGCACGATATTACTGGGATTGAATTAGTTAGACAAAATTCAGAACCGGCATTCCCAGTTTCGAACATTGCCAATACCAGAACAAGTTTTTCTCCTAAGTCTTTTGAGGCAAATGCAAAGCACTTAGACCCTTTAAAGCCGGATCTACAGCATGAGAATGCTGCATGCGCTTCTCATTTATCTCCAATCGTAAAAACGAGACTTTGGAATGTGTATACCGCTCATACATCGACCCCTTCGAATCTTCTTCGGCGCAGTGTGGTTACCAACGACTATATGTTAACTCCTATTACTAACAATGATAAAAGCATGAGCCCAATTACTCAGAGCACGACTAAAATGACGAAAGCTATGCAGGTAGGCATACCTTTTCTATATATTCTAATTATTCACAACTATTTTCGCTTTTATTTGGGCAACTACCGACAACCGCTTTTATTTGGGCACCTGAACCATTATGATTTTTGATTTTAGGAAAGCATGATGACTCCGAGATCGAGGAAACCAGTTATAATGATCTCTGGCTCAAATCTATGCAATCTTGCGAATGTCAATACCAGTAACTTCTGTGGCTCGACATCCAAGAGCAATGGATCAATGGCTTGTAGTTTTATATTAGAAGAATCTCAAAAGCCACATAGTATGGACAGTGGATTGTTACAAGTAGAGAACGCGGAATACGAGGACAAAGAAAATTTGGGAGATGTAGAAAAACAGAATTACATAGGTTCCCTCACGGACGATTATCATCTGACAAATCAACAAAGCTCAATGTCCATAACGAATACTTTTCGAGAGTATTTATTGTCGAGAAGCGTCTTGACTGCTAGCCCAGTGGATCTCAGTTTCACATCACGTACAGGCGATTTCGAGCAATCAGAATCCGATTTAAATGTTCTAAATGAGGACGGATTGTCTGATAGTTTACTTCACTGTTTAGATGGAAATCAACCAGAATCTGACACTTCCGGAATTGCTTCCGGAAGTACCAATAGTGCCAATAATTCCATTGAAAAGACTGAGGAATCGGTCAGTTCACCGAGAAAGCGAGCGACAAGTCTTCAACGAAATGACTCGAAAAGATCTATCAAAGATATCAAGTCACTCAAGAGTACACGAACACACTCTTTCAAGCACAAACAATTAAGTGAATCTACCCTCAACACCATTAAAGTAAAGGACACATTTCAAGAAACGTCCTTTTGACCTATGGCATACTTAACTTTTAAGTAAAGGCCAGCTCGTCTCGGAAGTGTGACAATATGTTAGTTTTTTTCCTTTAAATTATTTTTCACAATCGTTTACCGCTTTAACACGTATATTTCTTTTTTCACTATAATAAATCATCACTACCGATAATATCGTAGGGTAATATTCATCGTTTCTTTTTGTTAATTATTATAGACGAGAAATTGTAATTGTAACATTACAATGAAACAAAAAAAAGAGAAAAGAGCATACATCATGTGATATATGTAAGTTTTGAATTAAAAAGAATATAGACTGTTTTGTACTAAGTTGTGAAACACAATATTTTGTTAAATTGCGTTAAGAGTCAACCGGACGCGCGTAAATAAAACTCGCTTAGAGAATTTCTGATTTTGGTTTTCTTTCGTCATACTACTTTGATAATGGAATTTCATATTATAAATTGAAACGGTGATCATTCTAACACGTGTAAATATATACTATATATACAAGAAATGGAATATTTATATATTTTACACCGCATGATACAGAGTAGGAAATACAATTAAGTTTTAAATATTTAAATCCCTTGCGATTACATGCCTGAAATCACATTCGAGCAAGTTATGTATACCAAAGAAACGTTTAATCGTGTTATATAAAAATCTGTATCGGTCCATCATTTTCTATACATTTAAAATAAACTTTGTTACATATATGTATTATATATATAACAAAGTGCGCGTTTAATTGCAGGCTATTATGCGCCTTGTTACGCGTAGATATGCTAAGAGGATGCGATTTAGGAAATCCCTAATTGTTATTTAGCCTTTTAATGCATTCATATCTTGGCTAACTTCTATTTCATCGTCAGTTTTTTCATAGAATATACAAACAGTCTTAAATTCGAACATAATTACTTCTCAATATCAAAGATACAAACAAGAGAAAAATGTATATCGGTTATTTGAAAGTAATTCCACTATATACACGTATAAGTGCTTCCAAATTCGCATTCCAACACTATTTACACTAGTGAAATGATATCCTGGTTGGCAATCTTCTTAGACGCTTGTATCCATCAACTTCCTTTAGAAAACTATAAACAAATTTTGTCGCGATAAATTCTCGACGATCTATGGATTAATATAGTGACACACAGCTATATAAAAAGCTCCGCTATATTAGTATTAACAGTTATTGGTTTTCAGAGTTGTAAAATTTTGTTCCTTTGTGCTACCTGTGTATATAACCAGGATCGTTAAGTATGTCCCATAGCACAATCGCATAAATTATTTTGTGTCACTAGCATAGAGCCAATTACTATAATCGCAATGTACTTTTACCGTGACATCAGTAGACAATATGTGTCACGGTAAATAACAGACTGCGACTATTGTAATTAAAACTGTTCCTAATAAGAGATTACATCGTAATTCAAAACATATCGTCCTGCCCTAAGTTTGGTGTAGACGAGAAACCTCGCTCTTTTAAAGTTTTGCTCATTAAACGCTTCTGATCTTGTCTTCGTTCTTGTTCTCTCCTTTGTGCGTCTAAAATATCATCTACCGATACCATTACTAATGGAGACTCCTTTTCCTTTTCTTTATCCTATAACAGAAAGAGGTTTGTGTTTAATATAGTCGCAATTAAACAGGAAGTGGGTTTTGCAATAATGGATCTTACTATTTCTCCTAGTAATACAACATTTTCTCCTCGGACTATGAATATTCCTCTTGGTATGTCTCCGTACTCTTTACCAACGTGTATCCTCTCAATGGTACGGTCGAGCACTATGTTGGCAAACTGATCGACACTTCTGAGGTATCCAATCAACGTCCTGCCGTCTCTCAGTAATACCATAAGCTTTTCTATACAAAAGTTGAATAGCAGTGTAATATGGTAACAGCTGCGGATCTTGTTAGTTCAGTGAAGATTACATAGCACATTGTAGCACAATGCATTTGTACAATGCACAAGAACCAAAAGCCAGAATATAATTTTTAACACGAATAATAAAATATACTTTAAGGCATCTGTTTTAAACTTAAATTATTATAGTTTGTTTATTGGAACCGGAACAAAACTATAGGATGGACCGGTATAACCTTGTCTTTAAACTACGAACAGTATAATAAACACGTACTGTCAAGTTCTTCAAGCAAACATGCTGTTCCGGGTAATAAATTCATTTTCAGCCAGATTTTTAATTTCCACACGATAATCTTGATTTAAATTAACACGGACGCCGTTTAATTCGATGGTGCAATGGAACAAGATTGCGAATTAATTCAATACACTGACGATCAGAGAAAGATTATGCATTAAGATATACTACTCTACACACAATAATATTTGTGTTACTAATTATTCGGTAATACTTTTTGTTAGCTCGACAGTCTAATCAATTGAACGGTACAAGTAGGTAAGTAGGTACCAGCAATAATACAATATACAAACTGAAAGTAATTTTGTTCACAGACTATACAGACCGGAGCTGGGACACTCGGTGCGAATATCGTCAAATACCCCCAGATACCCAGATAGCCAGGTGGCGTGAATGTGATACCGTGGTGAGGCGCCACGTGACACGACAGATATCCAATTCTGTGTCTACACGATTACGGGACTGTCAAATCACGTCGCTGAGTCACGCGATAGCATGAGCGTGACATCGCATCGTGATATAAGAGTGACATGAAGTCACAGCCCTGTGGTGCTACGCGGTGGCAGCGATTTTGATCTTTTACAAAAATTCTACGGGATCCTACATGTCGTCTGTAGGTAAAGTAACTTCTGCGCTACACCAATGCCGCGGTACGGTGGCTTGGAGAATCACTTAGTAATTCGAACTGAAGTTCTCGCGCGCGTCTCCATAATTCTTCTCGTATAATTGTACGTATTTTAGTGCGCATTTAATTATTTCTAGTCTCAAATCCATACGATTCGTGTGTCTATTGCATTTACTTCTGGTTTTGTGATATAATCTTCTTTGGTAGATTGTTCAAATAACTTAGAATTCGTATTAACTAAATTTGGAGCAAGCGCGCAGTGTTCCGCGAAACTGACGAAGTTCAATTGTGGGTATCGAGAGTTTAAATTTAACATTAGTGCAGTTACTACCGTGAATTTTTGCTTTGATTTCGGGTGTAATTTCCTAAGTGATTAATTATATATCGCGATATTAAGTGTTCGTGTGCCATGGATATCGGAGGCTGCTGAGGAGAGGATCTCCATCGGGCATTTCGTCGTAAGATAAAATGTAAGAACAATTACTTTCATACTGTACCATATAATACATATACATATGTACTAAAATACTAAATTTTCGTTTTATTACAGATTTTAGACCGCTTGTAGAATCAGTGTTGTTCGCAAGAAATAAAAGGAAATGCTCGCGAAGCTTTCCTATCGACCAAAAGTTCGCGATCGCGAGATTAGAGTCAGTGATTGCGCGTAGACATTAGTGAACTTTATATTCGGGAAAAGGATTTACTTCGAAAACGGTGTCGAATTGCATCAGTGAGATCAAGCAAAATGGGTTTGGAAGCAAGAGGGACTACCATCGAGAAGACAACTACTGGTGAGTCAAATTTGTTATTATAATTAGTATCACTTGTATTACTAATAGAAATTTTATTATTTAATCCATATCTGAAAGGATTATGTACTTTTATTCACATATTCGTATAACACTTGTATACAATATTTGGCACAACGAATTCATACATAATAATTTACAGTAACATGTAAATTAGTATAAAAAATTGCTTTGCGTCTTTGTTCAATAATAAATAACTGAGCAATGATACTGTAAGGCACACTCATAATTGGGTTTATTCGATGGTCATGATGATGATGACGATGATGATGAGAATGATGATGATAACAGCAGCGATGATGATGAATTTCTGATACAATTGACGATATCAATATTGTGTACAAAACTGGTATAAATTAAGCCATTTTTGTATAAAAACTAGGATCCCTATTATAAATATCACTTCAGAAAATATTAGCATTATGCATGAAATGGGTATAAATAGAGTAATGAGTCGAGCGATAATACTATCCTAATTCTGTATGTTCCTCTATAAAAATATTGTTTAGTTTATGGTATATAGTCCCATATATGCATGCAAAGTCAATCAGTCTTCTGATAATTAGATAATTATATTCGTTGATCACCCGGTTCCTGACAATAATCGTAGATTGGTATTTCCGGTGGTTCATCAATAATTGTACGTGGTGCACAGCTTCTAGTTACAGCTACTACACAAAGTGTAACAGCTGACGCTGCGGCGATATGCCAAGAAAAGACTAGGGCAACTACATGGGGTAACATTGGCATTGTATGATATATGCGTATCATGTGCGCTATCCAACCACCATGTAGTAAAGTAGTGCACGCACGCAGTAGCTTCACTTCTGGCCATACTAATTCTAAAGTAGCAGCTAGAGACGTTGTCCAAACAATTAAAGCTAGTATCAAATTCGTTACAGGATTATTTCCGACATTTCCCCAAATAAAAAGAAATCCTTCGACAAAGAAACTCTGAGCAAGAGCCAGTTTAACTAATCCTTCGCTTACGTTATGAGGAAAGTAAAAGTTGAGTACGTCGACAAGGCCAGAAAATGCAAAGAACAGATAGATAGTAGCAAGGATAACTTTAGGGGAAACATTATCGACTTGTGGTAATCCAGCAGTTAATGTGCCAGAGAGACCTATCGCAGTAGCTGTTAGTTTTAGGGTTCCTTCTATGGGATGATTATTTAATAGTCTTTCGCATTTCTCTATTAGCCTTAAACCTTTTGTCGCGCTTGGATCTTCTCTCGGTCTAATGGACACCCAATACTTAGCATAGTCGTAGCACCATTTCAGACCAAATCCGTAGAAGATGCATCCAGTGAGGATACATGGCAAATCCATATTTCTTCACTGTCGTTGAGTCTTATATTAGCAAATTGAATTCCTATAAAAACAAAGATTGTGTCAAATTGGTATTTCCGAAGGGGCACCTGTAGTTTATAGTTGATGAAGTATCTAATTACCTATATCAGTGATTACAAAGGCCTTGCCTCTTTGTCCTTGATGTTATTTTAGCCTTTGAGTGAAGTCATTCTTTAAAGTACCAACTGCAAAAATATGTAATCCAGTATTTAGAAGCACTGAATCTTAAAGTTTCAATGATGTACACTTATTTAAGCACTTTTAGCTCACCTAAAAATTGCAGACATCACTTTTAATTACAAACTGAGGTATAGGATTGAAGCATTGAAGGTAGGGGTAGAATAGTAATCATGGGAAGGGATGGGAAGTGACTCTGTCTGCCCTCTAATCTTGGACTCGTTCCAACAATCACTAACATTGCAATACCATTTGATATTATCATTTTACTACATACTTAATACTTAAGCTACAAGCGAAGCTAGATAATCCTGTTGTTTATTTACAACAACTGAATTTTCATAATTATGTAGATTATCCTTTGAAGGTAAACGAAACACTTGACGAACTTTCTCCAACAGATAAAAGATTGCGCTATTCTGTAATTATCGCGGTCAAATTTACACTGGGTATTTGCATTTGTAACTGAGCGCACTTTGTCGGAAACTAAACGGAACCGAAAGTTTTTTGTCCTACTCGAATAGCGAGTTACACATGTTCGTACGCAAAGATCCGTGGAAAATGTTAGAACGAGCAAAGCTGGCAAACTTTACGCTTTTGCACATGAACAATTAAAATATGATATAAGGCACAGTTTTAAGTTCAGTCCCGTTGACTAGAAAAACCTGTGTTAATTATATTATCCTGAGTGGATGAGACTATCAAAGAAGCAATCAAAGATACTCCTTGATACTTGAAACTCATCTAACAGAGAAAATCCGAAATCGATATGCTTCCCAAAATTCAAAGCCTGGTTTGCGGACAGTACTGTCGGGATTAGTGAATGGCCTTTCATGTACGTCTCAATTATCGTTATGTAAATTGACTCAGTTTTGTGATGTGTGCTCTGCACGAGATGAGCATGAACACTGAACACGTGGAAGCCTTCGGGGTCTAGTACACTACATGAGTAGGGGTTTCGGATCAAATGATGTCAGGACGATTCGGTGGTTCCCGGGTTTGTCCAATCACCGCCAAATAAAAGGAAATCAATCGAAAGTTTACATGGTTCAAGAAATTCTTCATACGTTCAATGTGTTCTCGTTGTACGCAGTCGTATACGGGTATCGTACACTTAACCCATTGACCGCCGCGGAGGTCACTAGAGATGAGATCATCTCTTACCGGGTCATTGCATAAGTAAATTTTTCTTCAACCTACTGGAAGATTAAATAGAAACATAGAATCATATTCACGCGGAGTAAAAATTTGTGGATATTTATCGGACTGTCAGTGTGTTAATATCTAACTATGATGAGGTATGCGAACCAGTCACTCGACCCGGGTCGCATTTATTACACCAAGGGGATCGGTTAGTCGGATTATTGCAAGAGGTCCCCGCCGCATCTGTCATACACAACGCGTTATTATTCCATTTCTATACTTCTTCCCGCTTCTCTGGGTTGCCCGTAGAACGTGCTTTATTGATCCCAATTGGAACGTAATCCCGCAATCGGATTATCTTGTATCACGGTAAATAAAATAGGAAAGTGAGTGCATGTCGATGAACGACGCATAATCCAATGAGTCTGTCTTCCGAGAACGCTAATTATTATAAAATGGGCTACGGCTCAAAAGCGAGGGGGTGTTTTGCGACTTTGCTTCGTCGGCTAGCAATAAAATTATCTCCGTTGTAAATGCGTCGGCATGGTTTGATTGAAGCGCAAAAAGGAGAGAGAGAAAGAGAGAGAGAGAGAGAGAGAGAGAGAGAAAACCCGTCCAATCTTGATCCTTGAAAAGCCCGCAGACTTGTCGCGCCGCAAGAAGTATAGCACAACACGTTTTTTCCATTTTCATTTGACGGAACAGCAAAAGGGGGTGGGAGCATCGGGGGTGCAATTCATATTTGTCCGTAGGCAGCAGCGGAATTGCACCTTTAATCAAGATTTCTACCAATTTGCGAGCGCCGACGGCGCGAAGACAAAGCCTATTGTTGCCGTAACTGGTTGGGGCTTCAAGTGTTCCAACGCAACGGTGAGAGCCCGATGCGCGTATATACCGGGTGTACTGGGTATGTTCCCGCGAACCGAGTCATGTTTCTAGATTTCAAACGGCTGAGATGTCGAAAAGACTATCTTCGAGATAGTTTATTCTTCTTTGACTAACTAAAGATTCGCGCCATTAGATTCCTTACAATTGAAATCATCATTTTTGAACTACGCGATATTCGCAATACCGTTTCATTTAACGTAGTATTATGTCAGTTATTTCTAATTCTCTATTTTCAATGTCAAAACTTCCTAGAGGCATTAAAAGTTATCTGCAGCAAGTTCCGTTTCTGATTTGTGGAATTAGATACTCGCGGTTCATAGTTTTCCCCGTATAGATAGTTGAACCCTAGGGTAGTCGGATTGAAAGGCAATTTGCCCGAAGAATTTGCCAGCCGATATAGCGACATCAAACAATTGACAAATGCACACCCGTTATCCTCAAAACATACATGCGCCTTCGCCAGCCTCTGTCGGGCTGGTAGACGAGGAGAGAATTCTGGAGCGGAGGCTGACGCTCAGGGACTGCCAAGCTAGTCGCTTCGCATCCCAGAAGCCTCTACCCCACCGTTTGCTTCCGGCTAAGCCCGTTGCCACCGCGTCCCAAGCAACTTGAAGCCACTCGTACTTCTGTTTGTGTTTGCTAATTGTGAATTGTCTACTTCTTGCCAGTGCCCCGCGTGCATGCGTCTCCGCTAGAGGCGGGTGTACCGAGAGGAACGGTGACGGGATGAGAGAGAGAGAGAGAAACGTAGAGAATGAAGAATGCTTCGAAAGAGGAAGAAGGACGAAACCAAGCTAAGCGTAGCGAGATGACAGAGGAAAGTAGAAGTGGCGGTATACGAATAGAGCAGAAGCCGCATACGAGTTGAGTCGAAGTGAGCTGGGCTGTGCGAGCATATCGGTCATGGAATGCTCAGACCGAGGAAAAGCCACCCCCTCGAGGCACCATCCCTCGGTTCACTTCCATTCCTACTTCCTTACGCCCACCACCAGCCGGCACTCTGTGCTCTGGCTGCTCCTCCTTACCCCTTTCGCTCCGTAGACACTTGAGTTTACCTCACTAGTCACTGCTTACACGAGTACCACCCGCCAAGAGGCACCCGCGAGCGAGAGAGTACCAATTTTTAGTCATCCCACCTTACTGTACCCTGTCTACGTCCCGCGCGCCTAATCTCCCGCTATCCGATTGAATCTCCCTCTGGAACCGCCTAACTATTATCGCACCGCACCACCTTATACAACCGTGGTTTTATGCGACATTTCTACCTACTATATACTTTTGTTTACACCGGAGGGTTACTAAGCGTGTTACAGTATACATACATATTTACAGTTTCTGTTTTCGTAGTCGCGAATCACACGACCCTCTATACAGAGGTATTTTAAAAGGGGTGTATAATGCGTTGCCGGTTCGTGGAACTCTGTAAATTTCGGTGTCTGTCTCTAACTGTGGATCCTTGCTTTGGTGATAATGAGTCAATTTTCGGCTTGCCATGGGAAGGAGGGGTTCACCGGCCGAAGGAATATCTGTGGACGCATTACCCTCCGTCGGATGCTGTCAGGCTATTCGCTAGAAATACATACATATACTCCCGCTCTTTCTCTCTCTCTGGAGACCGGGGACATATTGTTTGGTTCAGTAATTCCTTGCGTTATTTCCCGTGTTTGCTTTTTATCATTGTAAACTGATATACGTCCGGGGTAGCTCCCCCTTGGTAGAGAACGTTGTGCGGGGGTGGGTGGGTGAGCGTATGAGGGACTCGGGTGGCGAGGGGAATTGCAGCGAAATGTAGACAGGAATCACTCATTCGAACCAGCGCGGAGTTTAACTTCGTGAAGCGACGGAAACGAGATTACTCGACCGATACTCCTCGCTTCTTCGTTGAGCCATCCCAACAGATTGGTGGGTGTTTCCTACTATCCGTTGGACAATATGGAAGGAGGAACCGAAATTGTTCCTCTTCCATGGTTTCAATATTTTCTCTGTGTGAAAATAAAAATTTTGCAACTTGATCCCACGAATATCATGCGAATATTTCCACTTGATCCCCATCGTCGATAGTCTTCGTTTGTGACCCTTTTCTCAAGTAGAATATTTAAAATGAAACTGCGAATGTATGGTCGAAACGTTTCACGCTTAATTTTACACTATAGGTTGAGTGCTCGCACACGACACAAGTCGGTGCACGCTTGTCACATGGCACGGCACGTGTGTGCCTGCCAAATTTGTCGCCGTGCAAACAGTGCATTAAGCTCTACTTCTCCTCACTCGATGATCGGATAAAATCTCATCGAACCCAAGGAGCAAATAAACTCGAAGCCATACGAATGCCGGGTTCAAGCACTTTTAATTCCTTGTAAATATCCGACAGGCGAGAACTATACTCACGAGGCAACACTTACAGCATCGTGAATAGCCGTGTTGGTACACATCATAGGATTCAGTTTTTTGGTCCTAGCTGGATGGAGTAATCACAGAGATACTTTTATCTTTGAGCGAAAATCCCCTAATCTGGTAATAAGAGCGTAGGTGTATGAGAGTAGGAAGTGTAAGGGCAAGCACGGAGAGAGGCGCGCAATCTAAGAAAAGGCGTCGAAGCATCGGTGTCGGTAGGAAGTGGCTGTAAGTGAATGGAAGTGGATACGAAGGTGGAGGTGTGGTTGGTGGTACGAGCTCGTTTGCCTGGGAAAGCTGGCATGATCCGGTACGAAAGACACAGCTGTGTCTGTCTTTATCAGCCAGCTAGGCGGCCAGGTAGTAGAGCCGTCGAAGCCCCACGCCTCTGCCCACCACGCGGTGGTAACGACGGTGGCAGCGCGACGGTGGCAGCAACCCCGTCGTTCAAGCGTTCGGGGGTGTCGGACGCCCCCGATTGGCGTGGCTCTCTCAAACGAGGGAGGACATCGCGAACCCCTATTGGCTCCTCACGAATCCATACTCGGTATTCATTCGCCAGCTCATTCGTCGACCCCACGATCCGGACACGAAACCTCTCCTTTCGCCTCCAACCCCCGTCTCGAAGCCTAATGCGTACACCACCGGAGAGCCGCACCACGCCGCGTTTCAACCCTTCGTCAGCCGCGCGAACCTTTTCAATGCATTTCACCGCCGTGGCTTTCACCTCTTGCCGCATATTTCTAAGCTAACATTTGTTTAATAAACATGCACGCTGGTCGTCCCGTGCGGCGTGCACTCGCTCGGGTGCGTCTTTTACGGCGAGAAAGCCTCATTCTTTCTCTTCGAGAGATAGTGCTCTCCAATGGTGGTGGATCGCTCAAGAATATACATGTATTATTAGCGTCTATCACTCTCTTTTTGGAATCAAGAGACAAGGTCTTGTCTCGGACCAAGCCGAAGAAGACAGACCTTGTGTCTATTCCGGAGGCATAAAAGTTACTCTTTTAGTCTCTTTTACGAGTGATTAGAAGACAATAAATTAGTGTTATTAAGGTGTAATAATATTACCCGCTGCGAGGCTGGTCTCTACAAAAAAATATATTATTAAATCGAGGATACATCCACTCTAGTCACGCCAGACTGTGCGGGTCGCGGTCATAATCGATACGTCACAGTCGGCGAATTATTAATTCGCAGAGCGATGCCCGGTGGGCATTGGTAGCGAACCGCGAATGAAATAAAAGCACAGAGCTGTTGGGCAGAGTAAAGAGTAGGGCTATCACGTCGTGGTGAAGGTGCCGTGCCGAGCCGTGCCGCGTCGCGCGCCGGCAGCGGCGGCGTCTGAGCTTCCCAAAAAGACAGGGGTACGACGAGGCAGCCGTAATCTCGAGCAAGTGGGCCAACACAAGGACGTGGCACGAAGGAAGAAAGGATCGATGAAAAGTGCCAAACTCGAGGAAGGAAGCGGCTCGGTGGTAGAGCTCGGTTGCCTGCACTTTTGACGTCGGCGCTCGCGCTCTGCACCGTCGTCGTTCGTCGCCTCAGTGGATGGATGAAGGGAGAACGCGAGGGACTGAGAGAAAGAGAGCGAAGATAGAGAACGAGAGAGAACGATAGAGAAGGAAACACAGGCGAACTAATACTCTTCTAGCTCAACAGGGTAGGATAGACGAAGAAAGAGGAGAGAGGGACCGGGGATGGAGCATTCCTCGGGGTGTTGCAGGGTATAATCGTGCAATGAGCTGGGCGTGTTCCTGGGTTACCTTTTACTCCGCCCCTAGTACCGCCCCATTGGTGGTTGGTTGTACCTTCAATTCTCGTGAGTTTCCCTTTACCCTTCTGCCTGCAGCTGAAACCTTCGTCGGCGCGGCGCTCGGCAGCAGGCATCGCACACACGTCAGCCTCGCCAGCAGCAAACGGCACCCACAACGCACCACATATCACTTCGCGATCTTCTCCGACAATCTTCTTCGAATCACCAGTGGTTTCGGCCAACTCTACCGGGTTATATCAAGGAGCGACGGTCTCTTCGGGACTTGAATTTCCGGGCCATGAACCTCTTGACGAGTCAGTGATAATAGCGGGTGTTTTCGTTCCGGAAGACGCGTCCCTTTTGTGTACATATCCCAAAAGTGTTCCTCTACCGTAAATGGACAATTCGAGGATGAAATATTGATACAGCCAGATTGACGTTGGTTTTGCGTCCAGAGTTAGAACAAAATTCCTCACTGCCAAAGACGTTGTCGATAAGGAATTGACGTTACCATCGCGTAACGAACAGTGACCGTGAAAGCTTCGAAAAGGATCATCGTCTTATCCTTACTTAAGGGTGAATCATAATGAATTGCGAATGAACAACCCTGCCAGCACCTCTGGTAGAGGTTAAGCTGACTGGCACGCGGGATGCACCCACAACTGTCAAATTGAAGATTATCCAACTCGAGAAGGCGACTCAGCGACGCGACGGCCGCCTAACCATGTCGCGGAATCGAAAAGCAAAGCGGAAGCACTGATCGGATCGATCGGATAATGGCAACGGATTTTGTGAAAGACTTTCGGAAATTATATGTCGACACTATACGGGCTAGCTGTGAACTTGGCATTGGTGCAAGTGTTAAATGTCAACTGGAAACCGGAACCCAAGCTTTCGCGTCTGAAATCAAGGAAGATCGTAATTTGTCAGTCTTGTAAGTAGAGCGTGATTTTTACACACTTCTAAATTAAAGAGATCAGCTTTTTCTTTTCTCGAAAGATTCCATGAATCTTGTACTCACAAGTGAATGGGGTTATTACACACACTATCGTCATCGGCTTTTTTTCGTTCGGTAATTCAATTTTAAAGGATCAATGTATTACGATACAAAGAAATCGACACTAAGTTCGTGGGATTTCGAGGTGGTAGAGAAGGATTATTGAATGAATGACTTGGCGTAATTAGCCGGATTTCGTAAGCGGATAAAGCGACGGTACCAGTTTTCCTTGTCCCGGGACTAACTAGATTAAGGCGCCCGTCGCCTTCGGGGTCTCGCACAATTTGAATGCGATATAGACACCAATTGCCCTATACACCCTTCCAAAGCCCCCAATAAATTGGACTATTAATCTTACAATATTTAAAAAAAAAGAAACTTAATTCAAAGTAGTAAAAACATTAGTATAAACTCTTTCGTATTCTTTTATCAAACCCATTTTTCTTAGAAGAAGATTAACTTTATTCACAAAAAACATTTCTAAAGAATGCGATTGACAATATTGTACAATAATCATACATTGACGATTCCGATCATCGTTCATCCGTCGAATAAAGTTGCACATTTTTCAGTACGAAATCAAAGACGTCCACGCGAATCCTGTTTAAGTTCCAAGAATCATGTATCCAAAGCAACATATGCAGGATACCCTAATAACACAATCGCATACACCGCAAGATCGCTAGTGGAGTCTAACTAAACCGGTCGTATAAGTGGCACTGGAAATTAGCAAACAATTAGTCGAGCCCGTTTATGTTTTATAAACACGGGGCCTATCGACGGCCCATTATTTTGAAGCATTGGCGCAATGGTTTCTCCTCTGTGAAGCGTACAAGCCACGTACGCAGGCAGTAGCTGAGTGGCCGGTTCGAGTATGTCCAGAGTATCCGAGGAGCATTCGAGCGCGGTAGTACTTAGGCTTTTCGAGTATCATGCCTCGAAAGAGGTGCGCGAGAGAGGGTTTGGAAGGGGTTTTAGAAGGGGTTGGAAGGGGTTTGGTGGAAGGGGTTGGTAGGGGTCTTGTAGTGTTTCGTTGCGCTTAAAAGGAGGGGATTTTACGGTGAGGGTTCCGCCGCTGCAAGGCAGCTTTGGTGTTGCAGCCTCTTGAAACCTCGTGCAAACACTCGGGGGACAGGGCGTTCGCCTGGTACGGCGATTAATATCCCAATAAGGCCTCGTTCACCAAGCTCGCTCAGCTACGAGCTGCTTCGTTCTTTATTCATTGTATCGTAGCTCCTCTCGCGGGATAAACTGCCCGATATATCAGGCTTCCGCCACTTTTTTTATGAGCTTCCTTTTTCACCGGAAGAAGAATACAACTTCTCGCGTTGGCAAGCAAGCCACCAGGCGTCAATGGACCGGCCCTTCTTCTTTGACGCGTCGCGCCCGTCCATCACAGCTTGGACACACTCTCTCTTTTCTCCTTTGGCACCTCAAGCCACCGAAACAAATTTCGGCTAATTGATACCTGAGCGAACTTGTCAGTGGTTTCGCGACGCGACGGGTGCGCATCCATATTGCTCTAATAAAGGGATAATGGTCGTCAAATTCCTCGCGAATGTATACTGGCGCACCTGACGTATTTCTCGCACTTGACAAGGAAACTTGAAACGGATGATTAGCATATGGCTGTGTCTCTTTTTTATTTGGAGCGGTTCGCTCCTCTCCGCGTTGGAACGAGCTTGCTTGGGTGACGTTAATTGCTCGAGCGCCCGTTGAGATATGGCCGCATAGCCCGAAAGCCGAGATATCGGTTTATTGGTCGATTCGGTCGTTTATGCCAAGGACTGTTAAGTGTCCGGTTAAATATACATTTTATTGGAAGACAAATGGCCCATTTGAAGCGCAGCCGTCATTAAGCGGGACCTGCTAATTAGTGATGGACGCGATTAGTGACGCGACCAGGCTCAACTATATTTCAAGCGGTAATGAGCTAATGCACCAGTAATAGCTGCATTCGCTATATTCCCGAAGCCCACTCTCTCCTGCCGGCGTATTTCATCGAGCCGTCCCGCCGAATATAAAGTTAATGCAGAACAGTGTCGCGTGCGGGACTGACGATAAACGGTACTATACATACATACGTACGGTTGCATCGAGCTCTTCTGGACCCAGGACACTTGTTCGTTTTTTTTTCTTCCTTTCATTTTCCCTTCTCTGGACTGGCGGACTTTCGGAGCATTATTACGCTACTTGATTTCACATCGAGCCAGCTGTCTCCGATTATATTCACCATAGAAATTTGGGGGATTTCAGTTCAAAGGGGACCCAGCCGCGATCCTCCACTAATATTTGAGGAGGTCCCGTCGAGTTCCGTTGGGTTCCGTTGTGCTGTCGAGCAGTTTGATCCAGATGATCCGCGGGACGCATCAAGGATGCGTTGCAACCATTGCAACGCGTGATGCCCACTTTTGCGTCGTGTTCCTTGCGGAAAAAAGATCGCGCGAGGGGAGGTTATTAGTGACGGAGTTCGTCGACCATTCCAAAGGAAACACAGACCCGTGTCTAGCACCCCCTTAGTCGACTGCCCCCCTCTCGACAGTGGAATCCCATGAGGAATCGGCGAAACGATGAAACTCGGGAGAGATCACGCGAACCGGAAGAGCAAACTCAAGTATTCCAAGTATCCGAATGTGGGGGGGGGGATAAACCCTCCTCCTATCCCCCCTCGATGAAATCGTTTTCGGACGGGCCTTCGTGTTCGCGGCAAGTTTTCTTCCAGACGCCTTGCCTTTTGTTAAAGTTTCCTTCAGCGACACCGTTTCGTGCCAAGAATCCTATCGATGCTACTGTTGATAATAATTCACCTTCTACCTTAGGCATCGCTCTTTCTCGAATAATAATAATGATACTTATAGGCGTGAAGGATCAAATTTAAAAGACTCTGACCGATTGTATTGGGTCATTTCCGTTCAACATTATCTTCTCACGCGGACCTCAAACGCGAAGAGTTACGATACAGTAGTATGTAGTACCCTGCAATTATCACTCTTGTAGTAGCAAGAAAAAGAAGCTATCCGTATACCCAGAGTCCTACGCTGCTACGAACTCGTGGTAAGTGCAGTGAGCAGAAAGTAGTAACTATGTACTACGTAGCGTGAAGTGGATGCGCAAGACAGCTTCGCAGTCGGTGGTGTTGTGGAAGGTATCCGTGACTCCTAGTCCACCCCTTCCTGCTTTTTTCTTCTTCTTCTCTTTCTCTCTCTTTCTCTCCTCGTTCATTGTGTAAGGCGTCTCACGGTTGGGATCAGCGAGATAGCCAAACCGATAGCAATTGCGCGAGTGGATGTCCGTTATGCCAACGAATCTACTAGCAGAGTATTGGTATTTCTGTAAGAGTACGTGTGATGGTACACGGTCGTACACACGCTTATCTGCGTTTGCGTTTACTCGATACGGCTCACAGTGTGGGTGCAGCCGCGAGCGTCGCTCGAGGATGGGGCATGGGGTCGAAGGTGGTTGGTATCTTGTTGGAGGGCGAGAAATACGAGCCGACCACGGCGCTACTCTAACCGTGGTTTGCGTGCGCGATCGACTTTGGGGATGGAGAAACCTACTGCTACTGGAATAGAGAGAGAGAGTAAGAGAAGGAGAGAAAAACGTGCTTGGGGGTTGCTTCGTCTGATCGCATCCCCTTTTCAAGGTACTCTTTAAAAAAAATTAGCTTTCCGACCCGAATATCAATTGGCATGAGATGGGTCTTTATCTTGCTACTGATTTTTCTTGTATTGTCTGCACCTTCGAAAGCATATCGAACAATGATTTCGAACCTAATTGCTAAAGGAAACTGCACTGACGGGAAGATAGGTATAATTTTGAAGCGGTTTATAAGAAAAATAAATCTGTCTGATTAAATAGTTAAGCATTATATTCGGAGAATTCCTTTGGCATTACAATGGAAAATCTTAGGAAAATTTCGTAGTCACATTTGTGGGAGGATATCCGTAGGTTGAAGGAGTCTCGAGTTCTCGGTTGGTCGTCGTATGCGTAGGTGAGTTCATGAAAAGGGACAAGGGCGCGATTGGCGTTGCGAAGCGAGCTTGCACGCATGGTGCAATGAATCAAGATAAAGTTATGATAAACAAATTAGTCGGCACTACCGCCCCTTACCGGTGTTATTGGCTATCGTATATCTGCCTACAAATTACCAGCCGTCCCGAACACCTCGGGGTAACTGCTACTCACTCGGCCGTGTTTTATGCGTGTGTGTTTGTATGTGTGTTGGCCACACGCACGGGGGTTGAAGGAAATTCGAGGGTAACTCAGAATTAATGTACCACTTCCTCTCGGCGCAACCTCGAATTGTCGGGCACCGGCACGCCTTTTATTTATGCGATCAACTGGTACCAAGAGTTTTAACGTTCCGAATTAGATTACCAAGGACTATTCGACTCCGTTCCCTTGAAAGTTCAACTCTAACGAAATTTTCGAACCCTCTCACTTGAGCTCGTTTCTCCACTATCATTGTGCATTGAAATTTAAATTGATAAATGCACCATAGAATTAAGCTTCGCAAATAAAATTCAATAATTGACTTGCTTATTTGGTAACCAAGGTGAAGTATCGTTTTATCGTTTCCGAGTTATTGGGTAGATCACGATCAGTGGCAGAATAAATCTGCGAAATGTTTCGCAATAATGAAATTACAATTTTCCCGGAAATGATGAACGAGCCACAGGATATATTGTTCTTTCCACATTGCGTGCGGAATGCTTGAATGAGTTGGTCAGAATAATGCGGCCAAGTGATTTCAATTAATTTACACACGAAATTGCTGCTCTGCACACTTGACAAAGCTTCAGATATTTTTGGAATACTGAGAATATTACTCTGTCGCATAGAATTATACATATTTGGCACAAGGATTATCTTATTTTAGCAATAAATAAACTCCATTGCATGAGGTATTCAATTTCGTGAATATTTCCAGTATATGTTAAAAATACGCAAATAATTTTCGTATTAAAATTAGAAGCATACATATAGGTACTGTATGGAGAGTAGGGCCAGACTATTAATAGTGCTGTAATTCTGGCGAAAGGTGCGAGATATCCGGTTTAGCGTGAGATAAGCGATACCGGTTGCTCCAGGTAGTACTACTATCGCCCCCAGTAGAAATGGTCGCGTTAAATTAACCGGCACTTAGGGATCAGGCCTTATAACATACTAAGAGTATACGAGGAGGTGGCAGGTGAGTCGGCGCCGATCACCGCGCATCGCTTCTACCTTTCTACGCTCGTAAAAATCCTCCGCCGCCACCTCTGCCTCCTGTCTTCAGTTTTATTTCTTCAGGAGCGCAGGTTGCGCTCGATGCAAAAACCTAAAGCGTCATCACCGAGTGGGGATCTCTTCTTTGAGCGCATTCCACGATCAAATATCAGGGGGAGAAAAAAAAGCAGTTTGAGGGGTGAAAAAATCGGCTCAACGTGAGAATCGAGTGATTTGTTCCGATACGGTGGAAGAAGGCAACAATAATTAGCATCGACGTCTTTTACCAGCGCGGAACGAAGAGCGAGTGTCGAAAAAGTTTCGTTCTATAAGCTCGCGCACGCGCTATTATGAGCAATGGGGGTTTCCACGATAAAGAGACACGATCTTTGAATTTTCATTCAAAGCGAGTCGTTCAATCCTTCGCCGTTCATGCCGACATTCTTACCCTTCGAACATACTTGGATGTTTCTGTCTCGTTCGGTTAACGAGGGAAAGAATGATAGCGTGATAGTGAGTGTTAGGAGAGAGGACTCGCGAGAAAATAATAAATTCCCAGTTTAAGGTGCTAACGAGACTAAAGAGCAAACTTGTCAGAAGGGTGTCAGAGGGTCGCGGAGGAGTGTCCAGTCACGCTATGGAAATTATGACGTATTGCGCGACTGCCTTTTTACCGTCGCATGCGACCCGTTCATGTCGTGACTAATAAGCAAATGTAATGCAATTTAACACGGGTTCTCCACACTCGATGGATACACGTTTAACTTCTTGTTGGCAAAGAAGACGACCCTTATACTTCTTGTTTCTCTCATGAGATTGCGAGAATTAACTTCGCGATGGAAGGAATCCCTTCCGGGCCTCGGGGCTTTTGGGCCCGATTTCAAGATCGCCTTATCGCTACCTCCGCTACAAGTACTAATTACTTCGAGTGGCTCGGACTATCTCGATTACTTTAATTAAGCGGCCGTTTTGAATTAACGCGCATGTAGAGAGGTTTCCTGCGGTCTTGACGGTGTAACCATGTCATCGATTTGCTGCTTTAATCCCTTTCCATGGCTGCTGCAATGTCCCTCGACCGCGAACCACTGCCAAATCAGACTAGGAGAGATTAATCACAATTCACCCTCTCTAATCGTGACACAAAAAAGAAGAAGCCAAAAGCTACGTTCCTTCAAAGTAAAAGACTCACCGATAGTACACGTTTTACCCTGAGAATCTATTCGTTATCCTTAATTGTTTCCATGCGAGAAACAGATATCTAGAGAATGCCTGGAAATGCACGACTACCGGAAGTTTATACTTATTCACCGAGCGCCGAAAGGGCGACCGGGTGTAATTTACGTATAAATTAAGTCGAATGAATCAACGGTATGGACGATTAATACCAATCGCTCGAGCGCGATAATAACAATGGCCACTCGTTTTACGAGCGATAAACGAATACATTATCCGTTTCATTATTCCGCCACGTGGACAGTTGAGGTATTGCTTTTGCGTTTCAACGGTACTGCCTGGCTTCTCCTGGCACAAGCAGTAGGAACTTCCTCGGTTAGTTTTCGAGAGCGAGTAAGTGTAGTACTCGAGGCTGTAGTTGGGGTAAATTAGTCCGATATTGAAAAAGGCATCGAACACGGACGTAGGATATCGTAATAGCCGGTAATAAAACGATTCCCACAGTGGATGATGAGTGGTAGTAGTCGAATACGAGTGAGGTACGTGCAGGAAGGGTAGAGAAAGCGCGAGTAAGCAGGGGGCGGATTGCTCGAAGTAAACAGGCCGTGAAATTACCTTTTAAATATTAGATTATGATTAAATGTGTACCTACCTCGAAGGCACTAAATGTTCAGCATCGCCCTCTGCCCCGTTCCCAGTTCATAAAGCTGATGATGGGGCGGTTTATGGTGGATGGGGCTCGAACCCACCCACTCCGGGCTATATCGCGATATCAATCAGCTCTCGGCATCAGATAAGATTGGATGCTCAGGAGCTGAGTGCTTTTCAAAACGCGGATGAGGTTTTTCGTGGGTGCCATAGCCATCAGCCCGTCGAGATCGTTGTGTGTACCTCCGCGTACAAAGTGGCAACTGGCAATTTCATGACTCCTTCGCCAATACAGTAAGAATCTAAGGTAGCGTAAGAGTTCGTAGACACTATGAGATCGTGTTTTTTCTCGAAACGTGGTGAACGGGATCGCAATGAAAAACGTTGCGCGAGTTCGCGAGTTGGATTATTATCGGGCTCCCCGTTGTTGAGCATAAAAAACCGAGGCGTATCAACAATGACCATCCCAGTATGCGGCTAATTGGGATCGTTAATTCGCGCAGGATCATAAACGCTCACGGTGGCACCTTTACCGATAAATATTCCAACGCCCCCGTTAGAATTTAAAGGTCTCCTCCCTTCTCGTTCCGTCTCTGTCGAGTGGTCAAAGTGAAACGAAGATCTCGAGAGAACGAGATGGAACGATTAAGAGATTAGCCAATGAAGAAGGAAAGGAGACGCGAAGAGAGAAAAAGGAAGCGTGCGCGCGGTAGCGCAGCGATACAGGGGTAGAGAGAGAGAGGCAAGCACGATGAGCAGGTGTTTATATCCGGCCGGTGCGTCGAGTCGCGCATACATATGCATACATATGCATTAAAAGAAGGATGCCCACCGGCCACTCGGCACCCACGCTCTTCGCCCTTTGAAAAACTCTAGCGGCGACCTAAGCATATGCATTGCTCACTTAGCAAGATTGATACCAGTCGATAGGGATCTACTTGTGAGCTTCTCGCAGGGTCTAGGCGAATCGCGACCGCAGTGGTGCGTGTGCATCCGCAATTATGCGCGCGCAACACCGAACACGCTCGGTCGGATAATTCATGCAAACGAGGACTGGGGAAATTTCGAAGCGGTGCTCGAAACTACGTCCTCTCCCGCACCAAGGTGAGAAGTGGAATGCCCGGAAAAGTATTTATGCCCCGACCACCGACTCGTAAAGCGTTTCCTCGAGATAAGGAGATTGCTCGTGGACGACCACGCGTGCCTTGCTAACTTCTAGATATTTATCTCTCTCTTTTTTTCTCTTTCTCTCGCTCATTGCGTCGCTCTACGCAGAACTATTCTTCCGCATTCGCTTTCTCGTCTCTACGATTGTCCAATTCGAGCGTCAGCTAGTCTTTGCGATACCATTGGTAGAATTTGGCCCCGATCGCGGTTTGGTAGCGGTCGCCTAGTTGGCGAAAGATTCATTTTGACGCCGATGGGGATCTGAGCAGCGAGGTCTGGGTCTGGGACACACAGTTGTACCACTCCGCGCGCCGCGTCTAACAGTTCCCTTGGCATTGGTCGACAAGTAGCTTTCACCAAAATCCCCATCACATCGTCCCGTTTAACGCCGGCAAGAGAGAACTTGGAAATCTCCGGGGAGAGTTTGCCGACTAAAACCAACCCCTGTCGACGATTTGAGGGGTTGCGCCACAATACAAGCAATAACACGTACCACCACCGTTACCACCCCCTTGGCCCACGCACCCCTTTCCGTAGCTGACTCTCGCCCTTACAGTCGTTGGCTTGTACGCGCACCCTCTCTTACCTTAATCGACGAAGGATGATTTGGTCTTAAATAAACTTCTCACCTCCGTCGACTAGAGTCGACTGCGGCCCCTTCTTGTCCGTTCTTGGTACACTTTATCGCATAAATCCTCGAATGGTCACTTTGATTATGGCCTCGTCAGCCGAGTCTCTTTTGCTTCTTTCGTCCGTATTTACTCCCTTTTCGAGTTCTCGATTGAATTCGTTTCTACGAGCAAGCGCGACCGTTTGGTCTTTTGGTCGAATAGCGCTTTGGAGGAAGACGTATCCTTATCGCGATATCCTTGCTGCTCTCGCGCGTCGTAGGATTTATCGTCTCCGGCTCGACGCGACGCGTGCAAGCGTACGGGGTCGAGACAAGGTCCGGTTTCGCACGAAGGAGCCAGGATAATTTGGCGTTTGCGGGTGCGCGCATATTGTGTTTTTCCTCGGTAGCACGCAGAAGAAGAAAGAAGGATAAGGAAGGAGAACGCGGGGGCAACAAAAGATCGATGGTACGAGGAGGGAGCATTGCGCGGCACGGCGCGCCGCACGCTAGACGGTATTATTCATCGGTAGAGCGGAAACGCTTGGAAGGTAGACACCGACATCCGGCCACGTGTCCACGGTAAGATGGACCAATGAGGTCCGCGGTACGGAGGAAAAGACCAATCTTGAGCAAGAATCTTCGAGTGAAGGTTCGGTCGAGGCGACGGCACGCGCCAGAACGATGCGAATTATTCAAATGGAATTCACCAAACGGACCAGCTGCTTGGTCCGTTTCTCCTTCAGGCCGCGAGCCGAATTGGGGGAGTGAGAGTCCTCCGACACACGAGGCACGAACCACACATTTTTTTTTCCCCCCCCCGACCTCATCGTTCAATTCTCTTAGCTATTATATTATTTCACGCCAATTCAAGCATCAAGAGCGATCGTGTCCGATATTCCCGTTACGCTTCTCGCTTTTTGCGAACATTACCGGTAAATCGTTCCAGATTCGTCGGGCTCTCTCGTTTGCGAAATGAGTTTTCCTGCGGAAGAGGAATTCGGGCGAAAAGTCGGAAATCTCACCGTGAGTAAATACAGCAAACGGAGTTCGATGCTGTGTGTCTTTTCCAATTTTTCTGAGTAAACCATTTCCGCCGTCGCGCCGGGGGCGGCGGCGGCCCTCTTTCTTCGCTGATTCGTATTTCAGCGAAGTCGTGGTCGAGAAGGGTCAAAGAGCGAAATGCGACATTTAATGCGTAATATCCTATATAATCTTGTATGAAAAGCCTCGCGCAATGGTTCAGAGTAGAATAAAGCCGAGTAAGAGGAAGGGAGAGAGAAAGAGAACGATTTCTCTGGGGGGTGGCCAAGAGACGGTTAAAGGCATTGAGCCGTCCAAGCCACTCGCGAGAATTCTGAGCTCTCCGTTTCTGAGACCGACGCTGTTGGAAAGCCCCGGGGGTCGGGGGTGTGGCAGATGGCAGTCGTCCGACCAGTTCCTTCCAACACTTTGACTTGACAGACACTTATTTCGGACCATAGAAAATTACCGTAAAATTCTGTAACCCCTTCGTTTCCAACGAGTTAACCGTAATTTTTCGCTGGAAACGACTATCGCTCTTCTACGTGTACAATATACACCAACCCTGCGTTTCGCATTCGTCTTGATTACTCGCGAAAATCTTACCCTTCGAGACTTGGTTCCAACTCGACAAACTTTTAATTTATGCTACCGACCGAAAGCTTTTAGATTCTTAATTCTCCTATTTGAAAGCGACAGCAGGAACAGAGAAGGGCGAGTGATTGAGACGCCTCGTAAGACAGGTTGAATCGAGTCTACTTCAATCTCAGAAGGTCTTGGTGATCGATTCGAGTAGTTGGGAACTGCGGCTTGAAGGAGCTCGAATGGTGGTTTGGTTACCGAGGAGGGTGTTGTTGGCGGATTTGACGTGCTTATCAATGGATCGCGGATGTAATAGACTGCACGCACCCCAAATCGAGCACATAACTGATATCTGATAAGGAACCAATAGCCGTGACGAAATTCGCGAGTTGCTATTCACTCCAGTTTCCCATCGCTCTCAAAAAAATTGATATTTTTTCAATGAATCGAAACACAGTTCTAGTAATACGAATCCAATTCATTTGGACTTTCGGGTCGTCCAGAGTGTGTTTTCGTGAAATATCAATATTCCCGATAGACGTCGCGTCCGTTTTCATAGTTTTCCAAGGCAGTGGTTATAATTTGATCCGAAACGCGAATAAGAGCGACGCTCGTCATCTGGCTGTTCTTCCTGCGGGAGAACACAATCCTTGGAGGCTGATCTTTTTAAAGGCAGAGCGTGCCCCGATCGTCCGAAGGCATCGGGGGCACGCGTCGCTCAAGGAGATCCCTCTTTCAGGACTCGATGATTCCTGAAGACGTGGATAAGTATGTCGTACGCGAGGCAAATGGCACGCGAGACTTCCGGTGCCACCCCTATCCAGGTTTGCCCTGTCCCCCGCTGGTGTCGAGTTTGGTCCATTCTTCCTGGCGAAAATCGAGATCGCGATTGAATAGCGAGCGGAAGCGGCGGAACCTACGCCTTCGTTTCTCCGCGTGCAGCCTGTCCCACGGACCCCCCTTTTGTAATCTACATTGTCTATACTGGGCGGGGGAGATCCTAAGAAACTGGAATTCAAGCCAGAGCCTGACTGCAGGAGGCATTCTGACGTCTCTTACGTTTATAATATACAATAATGTAGTACCCATACAAAACACTCCAGGATCGCACCAATTACCCATGGCAAAAGGCTTGAAAACGGCCTCTGACGACGCGGCACAGCACGAGATTCTTCGTGTTGTGCCTTGTTCGCCCTTCCCGATCTCGAATCTCAAGGAGTAAACTTGCACCTATGGCATCAGGAGAACGGTTTTCGACACCAAGCGAGCCGATAATAATTCGATTCCGGGTTATGTATTGTGAGAGAGAGTACTGCTCGATTCCCATCGCATTTGCAAGTTCCTCGACAAAACAAGGACGGCGAAAACAGGCCCACGGGGTGGCTTGAATGGCCCGTCAAGTGACAATAGCGGTACAATTGTTTTCCTGACTTTCATCCCACTCATTATTTCCGCCGCGACTATTATGATCGTCGTTGGCGATCGTCATTATGTCGGACGAAGGTCGAGGATCTCAAGTTACACACCGAGGCATTGTCGTGCAGTAGGGCTAGCAAAGCCATGCCAAAAATGCGAAATCAACGCGGACAGACGGCAGCCACAAGCGCCCGCTGCGGCCCGATTCTGTTGGGTCCTACCCGTCGACACACGTTCCTAAAGGGCACGTGTGTGCCTCCATCACTTCAGAATCACAGACTATTTCGAGAGCGGTGTTCGCTATCCCCCTCTCTCTCTCTCTCTCTCTCTTTTCCCGATTCACTGCCATCTCTCATCGAATCCGAGTTACCAACAGAGTTCGCGACTTTCTTCCCTGACAAACTCGAAACGTACCGACCTTTTTTTCTAACAGAGCATACATTAAACATGAAGGGATGAAACGTGAAAAAATTCCGCGTTCTCCCTAGTTTTGAGCATGTTGCAGCTTGCTCGCACGTTTGAAGCGGGACCAAGGTGCAGAGAAAGAGAGGAGAACGAGGGAGAAAAAAGGATGGAGAGAAAATGAGAGCGAAAGAGCCAGAGGTGGTAGTAGTCGGAGTTAAAAGCAGAAGCGGAAAGGAAGAACCGGTGATAACGAGGTAGCTCCCTCAGTGCTCGAACAGGGGTTGCCACGCTGCTGGGTGACTAGGAGGGGGGAGGTGAGGGGCCAACAACCCCCCGCAGACTGCGCAGCTGTGAACCCCCCGCCAATTCTCCTCGACTCGACGATACGTCGAACTGCCGCGAATTCGAGATGTATCGAGCCCAGCGGGACTCGTTGCCATTTTGGAAAGCCGCCCGTATTCATTCGGCCACGCACGTGGATACCGATTTTTCGTGCCCTTAACGCTTGCTCATATGCGCGGCGCGCCAGCTTCCCGCCATTGTTGGGTACCACTTCAAATCGGTTGGATTTTCAGTTCGTGTTCGGTTACACGCGTTGCCCTTTCAACGTCCTAATAGCGCAGCAAGGTACATACCTTTAAACTAGGATATTCAAGCAAATACTCTATCTGTGTATTTTTCCTCTTCGAGACTTTCAACTGATATTTTCAAATGCCGACAAAGATGATCGACGCGAGAAGAAGAAAATTGTAAAAGGTTTTGCTGAGAAAGTCGGTCGCACCCTTCGGTGCAATGAAATTGGCTAATTTCGAATCGGCTTAGATGACGCACTCGTCGAGTGAGCGGGACAGGAGGGCTGGATTTGTGGCCGAGTTATGGGACAGAGGATAACTAAGGGGGTGTGTATTGTGCTTCCTGTCATCCTCAGCCGAGCTTTCGTTACCCCAAATGCTAATTATATGTCAACCGTTCACGCGCCATACCACGAAAGCTCGACTGACGGAGATCCGAGACGGAACAATAGGAGAAACCTGGCTAATGGGCCTCATCCTTGGCAAAGACTGTTCCATGGTCTTGCGGCGCGGTTTCAATCGGATCTTAGTCTGGGTTAATTTTAACAATCATCGCGCTCTGTCAATGATCAAGAGCCTTTCTTTCACTTTCAAACGCTTGAACAAATTGTAATTTAGTGTGCTCGTCTTAAGAAATATCCTAAGAGTAAAACTGATTGCGAGTAAGCAGGTTATTTGCTCGGTTTAGCTCGTATTCTTATCATCGCTTTAAACGAAAGACCTAGGTGCGTCTAACCTCATGAGTGGGCGTACTTGGAGAAGGACGTAGTGATTGATGCATCCTGTACACGCGACGTTCTTACTCGTCGCGTTCCCTCCCTTTACTTTCCAGTGTTGAATGTTCATCCAGGGAATTCGGTGATTTAAATCGCCTTGAATCAGGTAGCACTTCTGCCAACGTGGTACGGTCATACCCACCACGGTGGTATGCATTAAACAGTGTGTGTACTTGAATTTTCACTCAAAGAGAAGCATCCAGTGTATTAGAATAAAGTACACCTGTCGCGATTCCACGATCGTCGCTTGGCACGAATGAAGTCTATCGGAAGAAGGTTGCTTAGGCTTTGAGCTTTTGATCGGCGCTCTCTTCATAACGATTGTAAATAAACGGCACAGAGAAATGAGACATCGATCGTCAGAAGATTGAATGGGGAGAGGAGAGGAAAGGAGAAAAGGTAATTAGTCGCTCGACAACGAGAGGGGTAAATTTGCAAAGCCATTTCAAGTTCCTTCGAGCTCCTTCAAGTTTCTTTAAGCCCAGGCTATCCGTTCAACGTCGTTAATAGTTTACTAGGGATGATTGGATTCTTCGGACCATTTGTAACCGCATTGGTAAACTTTGTACATTTAACGCCAGTCTCACCTGCGGCCAGATCACGGTCTAATCCTCGCATTATTGACCGTATCATCGAAAGCAGAAAAAAAAGAGTATATTGTATTATCGGAATACAAAATGCAAGTTGCATAGAAAAATTCATTGACCAGTGACTAAACGCGTTCGACATCAGTACCCGGTAAAAGAACATGCATGGCGGGTCGAGCAACGAGCATTCTCGATTGAGTTTAATGGAATTAAGGAAACAAAATGGCCCCTGGGTGCGGGTCGGCCATGCTTTGCTACGGATTAAAATAAATTGGTCAAATTGGTGGGTGCCGCCGCGACGAACGATACTGATTGCCTCGGCCGCTCGTTAAGTACTGTAACAATACTAGCCCCCACCACTGTGACCAGGGCCATCCCCTCTTCACGAACCTTCCGGAAGCTGATAAGCGTTCCGTCCAATCCTCTCTCGTTCATCCCCACCATTCCACCGACATTTTGCGTCTCCGTCGACCTCGGGCGAACGCGAGCAGTTGCAAAACGCGAAGTGACGCCAGGCGAAAAAGGGAGAGAGTGTGCGAGAGACACCGAGAAATAGACGGAGCACCCCTAGGAAGAGGGGTGACACACGCCGGTGGCGCGCGGTGTACGCGAAAAGGGAGGGCTGTCGGGAGGGTTGGAGGGAGGGTTGGAGGGACATGACCAAAGGAAGAGCGTATAGACTCGTGTAGAGCGTGGTAGTAGTGGCGGTGATGGTAGCACGCGCGAAGAGGACAACCAAGACACCAATGGAATAAGCAAGGAGGTAATGCTCACGGTGCAACGAGTAAGAGTCAAAAAGACCGACAAAGTGTTCCTCCCAAAAGCGAATGAATCTGACCGTGAGGGATGGAATTAGTAATTAGTTAAGTAGCAAACTTTAGTAAAGAAAATCGGTAAAGAGAATTGAGAGTACGATTGAAAGTTAAGCTTGCTCAGAGCGACGAGGTCAACGTTTGAGTGTTAACGTTCAGGACTTTCTGTGGGTCAGGGACATATAGGGGCGTGCTAGAGCTGCCAGCCGAGAATGTTTCCCTCGCGGAGTCTCGCTTTCTCACACCGGGACAGCTTTTCCACTCGCTGTCCCTTGGTTATTAGGGCTGCCTTCGACTACGGGACAATCGAAGGTAGCTGCCAATGGGCGGGGCTTCCAAAGAGCCACTCCGTCAGATTTCACCCCATAGTCGAACCAGCTTTTCTGAACGGTCACATTTTGCATTACTACTTCCAGTCATCGTATAGACTTTTGCTTCGTTACATTTGTCGCATCAACGATCGAACACTAAGTATTACCAGTATCGACGAGTAATCGGCAGGGTTTATCTCTCCACGACTATCATCGGAATTCCCTTTTTCTTTTCTATACAACTTGGCGAAATGGCGGTTGAAAAGTTCTCATGATCCAGGGGCGATAGTTTTACGGTACCACTGGCCAAGTCCTATCCAATTCCACCCGTCATTCCAAGTCCAAACATAACGCCATTCCACGGAGCAAACATTTCTACTTTTCGACGTGCAAACCTTCTGTGATACCTGAGGGAAGCTTGCTCTTCAACTGTGCTGACCATTTCGCATCTCATTCAACCCGACCATTCATTCCCCTTTCCCACGCTGCACATGCCTAATAGCTCGCCTGGATGGCTATTCGCATCAGCCACTCTGCAAATCTGCGTACGCATATGTTGCTGCTAACTGCATCCTGCATTTTGCAATATGAGCAATGTGTCTCGAGCACGAGTTAAACTTGTCACCTCGGTGGTTTGGCGATGCGACCTTTTCCATTGCGTCGTGTCAAATCAAAATAGAGAAAATAGAGAAAAATAGAGAAAAATAGAGAAAATGTAAAGTATTTCGCGATGATCGTAAAAGAAAAAGTCAAAGATACGCAGCTAGCGCGTAGCCTAGCTTGTTAGGATCGAGAAGTGCGAAATGGAGGACGACATTCTCCCGTCGCGTCGCCGTGGCACGACGTTTGCCAGCCCCCATCGTTCAATGCCGAGCGTTCTTTTTTTATGTCAACACGAGGGCCAATTGAGTGGATATAATAGCGGTACCACATGTTTCACTCGGATTCGCCGACATGTGGGTTCGAACTCTGTCACTGTGTGTGCACCAGTGTGTAAGTACGTAGCACATACACGTATAAGCCCCGCGCGCGGACAGCGTGCGCGGCAACGACGGTCCTCGAAGTCATCAAATTGATCGTGCCCGTCATTCCGGGCACTCCCCCCATTGTTCGACGACTAAAACATGACGCGCGCACATATACATACGTACAGTGGATTCAATCGAAAATCCTACCGACGGATTCAATTAAATCTTAGGTACTTTCAACCCCATTCACTTGGTAGTTATCGATAAGCTGAACTCTAGCAGGGAATAAGTGTAACGATCGAAACTGAGAGAAGACTCGATCAGTAACGATATAAAATCCTTACATTGTAGATCTATCATGCAACCATTTCCAACCGGCAGCACAATGGCAACCGAGACACCGACGAGTCTCCCGCCGGAGCGAGTTACCTCGCCAACGCCATGCAGGAATCTCACATTTTCCATCGCAAAAATCATGGAGCCGGACAAGCGTCTCGCCGAGAAGAGCAGTCCGCAGACGTCGCAGCCAGCACAACCAGCGCTTCCAGTGCAAGCAACGCAACCGACGCCTCCAGCAACATTGGCTGCGACGATTCTTCAACAACGTCCTGGTATCCCATCCTTAACGTATTCCGCTCACCTTGAATCTGCGTTTAAAAAGTACGTGCCCACAACTCATCAGAACCTCTTCCAACATTATCCTCTCCTCTATTACCATCCGAGTCCCCTTTTACGAGCGTTTCCCGGCCCACCGGCTACCACTCCCTCCGTCACTCAAAGCTCACCACCACCACCCGCGGTTCAGGAAGCCTTTTCGAAGTTGAGCTTGACGACGATCTCCGCTGAGAATCAACGTGGCAAGAAAACCCCAGTTCCCCGAAGCGAGATAGCTGCGACGAACAAGCAGAAGACGTTCACTTGCTCCGAGTGCGGGAAAGTCTTCAACGCGCACTACAATCTAACGAGACATATGCCAGTACACACGGGAGCTAGGCCGTTCATTTGCAAGGTTTGCGGAAAGGGGTTCCGGCAGGCAAGCACCTTGTGCAGACACAAGATCATCCACACCGCAGAGAAACCACACAAGTGTGAGACCTGCGGCAAGGCATTTAACCGAAGCTCCACACTCAACACGCACGCCCGCATCCACGCGAATTACAAGCCGTTCGTCTGCGAGTTCTGTGGCAAGGGCTTTCATCAGAAGGGCAATTACAAGAATCACAAATTGACTCATAGTGGGGAGAAGGCGTACAAATGTAAGATCTGTAACAAAGCGTTCCATCAGATCTACAACTTGACCTTTCATATGCATACGCATAACGATAAGAAACCATTCTCTTGTAAGATCTGCGGGAAAGGTTTCTGCAGGAACTTTGACCTCAAGAAGCATATGAGAAAATTACACGACACTGGGTTACCGGTGTTGAATGGTCTGGGTGCTTCGGGACCAGCTCACGGTCAACAATCTGGATATTCCTCGGTGCATCATGGTCCTGGTGGTCATTCGTTCGTCAGTCCGTTTCTGCTGCCACCACCACCTGGCTCGTCGAGTTACCTTTGTAGGAGATAAAATTCCTGGCGATTCTCTCCCGTTGGTAACGAGCGATCTTCTTCTCTTCCGGCGGGCTCGCGTCCTGCGGAGGAGCATACGCTTCGACTGGGGACCTATGGCTTAACAACGAAATCGAGACAGAGGGGGATTTGTCCATTATTCGAACGAGTCTCACTCTTTCCTCTGATTCTGGATCCTCCTCGTTATGGCAGTGATATTGGACAGCTGGTGCAACCCTCCGAGTGAGGAAAAACCGATGAGACCTTCTCACACTCGCGATGCTATAGGGAGTTTGATTTAACGGGATCGACAGTGATTCCTGATCGTAATTAAGTACCCTAGTACAAGTGTACGAGGCATTCGATGTATGTATACCGTTGTGTTGAAAGGTTACTCGTGCGAAGGGGTATTGATCACTCCGAGTCAGTTCGTACGCTTTGTACGCGGTTTTGTTTGCCGGTGTATGTATCTTGAGATTGTTGCCGACAAGCATACAAGTTTACGGGAAAGCGAAAGAGAAACCAAAGACATAGGAGGTTGCAAATATAAAAATTGAACTTATGATACGCGTACGTGTAATTTTGTGGTTTTTAGACAACCAACTACCTCAGCTCTGTCAACCAAATCGTAGATTAACAGTTCTTTTCGTCAAAAAAAAAAAAAAAAATCTTCGATTCTGAACAAAGTCGTGCAAGTACTATAGGATAATGAAAATTCTCTTGGGATTTAGTTCTAGTTGGAGTATTCACCTTGTACCACAATCTGGAATTTACTCATGAGTGGATCAAGTCCAGTGAGAATTGGCATCTGCGCGTGGGATCATGTCCCTAGCAATTGTTCGGTCAAATCGTGGTGAGAGGTATTGTTGCCCGGAAGCTCTATCCGTTTAAGGGCATTAGCAGATGACAATTCGTGTTAGCGAACGATTTCCACGGAATATTGCTTCGTAATCGTTTCTTCTCGAACTGCTACGATACTCGTGTGTTTATTTGACAAATTGGCATTTACCTGGTCTCATCAATTATTATTATCAATTCAGAGAAATTTATTTGATAGCGAGCGGCGCCGATCGGGGTGCGCAACGTGAATATTTGAATTTGGAACCTGGCCGGAAAATATTGGCCAGAGGAATGGCGAGAATTTTTTACACAGTGAAACTTGATGCAAAATGCAAAGCGACGAGGGTTCACGCTCCGAGGGCACGAATAGTCACGAGTTTCACCAAAATAAACGAGACTTGGGGGTTGAATCAATAAAGCACAGCCAGCGTATTGGCTCGTTCGCCATTGGAAAGGGTTCACGGTGATCGGCTTAATCGCCGCGTCAAAGCTCAATCGATGGTGTCCCGCGAGATGACTACTTCTATATGTAAATATTTGTAAATATTTGTACCTGCAAAACCAACGATATAGCGCCGCGAGCGAGCGGATAGTGCGCGCAATAGCAGAACCAATTGGCGAAAGGGGGGTCAGTGCGAGTGAGTATACATATATGTATATGTATACACATGTATATTCCGACTTTACGGAATGCCACATAGAGATACATACGTATATTAAACAGAGAACGTGATCAGATCATTTACAAAAGACTTACCAAAAATTCGTCCAGAGATCAACGTGGTGTGGGATAGCACGCCTTTTTTCTAAATGTGCACACCCGAAGAAGGGCTGATTCGCGAAATCATTCGAGCATCGCGAATTAACCTTGTCCGCACATTTATCTACCTTTAGGCGAATGTATAAATCGGTGTGATAGTAGATTATAAGCGACGTCGTAGATAGCAAATGAAATGTTGGTCATTATTGATATCACTGTAATTATATTCTAGTTACTCTCATAAAGACTCGCGGGGCTGAGAGGGTTTGCAATAGGTCCGTTGGACGTTTCGATATTGAGTCGAGTGAACGTTCAATTTTCATATTTTTACGAAACTTCGATTGCGAGTCGCAAGTTCGTGATGATTTTCTTTACGCACCACGTCACTGGTCAAAGTCCGTGGAGCGAGTCACACCTTTTTTTTTTTTTTGATTCCATGCGCTTTCGTTTAGGCAATACCAAATTTTTCGATAAAACTTGAAAGTTCATATCCAAGTTTGTACCGTACCGAATTATGATAAGCAAGTAACGACGACGAATTAATTAAGCATGAATACCAGTGAACACATGGAAATTATGTATGTAGATAATCGGTAGGGTAGATCAAAATGCATATATGTATGTGTCCCCTCCCGTTGTAAATATGAGTCAATCCAATGCAATAAAACCATCGATACTAATGAATTAACACCACAGCCTGGTTCCACTTCCCATTCAATTAACAGGAACAAAACTGATTCTAAACTCCGGGTAACGTAGTTAGATCCATCATTAGAAGAGTCTCTGTAAAAGATTTTCTTCTCGACTCTTCTGAATTTCTCGAGTCAAGCAATTTTCAAGAAGCCGGTTGTCCGATCCCTCGAACCTTTGCCTATCGATTACGTCGCAGCTTAACCCCGGTGCAACGTACGTAACGAGGGTAGGAACGTCCTAATCTCTCGTAGGCATCACCTGCTCGATTTCTAATCTCAAACAGGGAGAAGAGAGGGCAAAGAGAGAGGATGGTCCTCCAGACCATCTACCGGGGACGGTAGATCGCGATCTCGCGAGGATCGGATCTCCCAATGCGAGCAAGAAGGAGTCGCTATCGCGGAAGGGTGTGCTCCGCAAAAAGAAAAGGTGAAAACGAGGGTGAGCTCGGAACGCGGGCAGCATCATCTGCCATTAGACGCGATGCAATCTTTCTCTGGTGGGTCAGAGGAAGAGAGAAGAGAGAAATAGAAAAAGTGAGAGGGAGGGAAAGTAGGGAAGAGAGAGAGAGAGAAGAGGAAGTTTAGCAAGTTAGTCAAAGGTAGAGAAGGAGAGATCGATATTGAGCCCGCTTGGATAGCGGGTGAAGGCTCGAGGGTGTCAGAGGGTCGCGGAGGAGACACGACGTGCTTCTGTTCTGATTTGTGCGCGAGATATCGCGCTGGCCTTCTGATGTATCTACAGAATCTGTCCTCTATCCATTAAATCCGAGCTCATCCAACCTCCATCCCGGCGGGCTACTGTCTCTTATCAGAGAGGCTGCTGCGCTGCTGCTGCTGGTCGTTATATTGTAAAACTGGTTCTATACTATCTCTCTTCTTCGGTGTACGTGTCAACTAGGAATTTCGTGTTTCCGGATTCACTCTGCTACCGCGGCACTTTGCCATCTCGTAATTCACGCGAATTCAACTGATCCTATTTTCCCCATAGTTCATTGTGTTTGCTAATGAAATTTGATGTGTTTCGCGGATCGATTGGACACACTCGTGTCTATTACATTTGATAGATTGAAAAAAAGAAAAGGGAAAAGATTGTTCGGTGATTGAATAAAATCAGTGGGGTGTCAAAAAATATCTGCGAGGCTGTTCAGGAAGTGTTTGCGGATTTGCCAAAGGCGGGAGGAAAAAGCCGCGGGAAGTCCTTCTGGTGGTTCGCGCGACCAGCGGGGGTTGTATACAAACAAGTATTTAGCAGCGTTTAATGGAGAATTAGGAGGAGCGGGGTGGGACAATTAGGAGAGGATTATTAACACCTGGAGTCGGCATCATGCTGTTTCGTAAGGACCGTAAGTCGGTGCCTCCTTGCTTTCACCGGAACATTCGTGGCCATGGAATAAGACGGAATCGTTCTCCCTAGGCGCAGCGAGCGGTAGACCGCAAAGCAACCGCAGCCCTCCTCTACTGCCCTTCCCTTTACTTCGAGATCGTTCTACCGCGATGCCGGTTTTTCAAATCTGCCCTTCGAGCACGGAAAATACTGTGCTAAATCCAAGGGAGCGTAAAATCGTTTACAACCGCCCCATGAACGTCCCAATCTTGAACGCAACCGACTCGAGAACTCGAAATTAATCGTGCTTCGCAACTTTTACTTCCTGGGAAGATATCTAGATGTATAATCATATTTTATGTAGACGTCTCTGTGGTTCTGCAGGATTCCACAGATTTCGTCGAAAATACAATTGAGACAGGAACAAAACAGAAAAAGTAGAAACAGTATTACGACACGAATATTAGCTACCGCGAATAAATCAGTCGATATGGAGCTCGTATCGAAATTGCATCGCGCATTAAACATCGTTTGTGTTAGTGCGAGGAAATGGTCTAGAACAAAGTATCGGCAAATTCGATCAAAACAAACAATATTTTGGCCGAGGGAGCGATTGATCGGGTCAGCGAGTTGCCAATGTCCCTTGGACGAGGATAGAGACAAGCGTAAATGAGTCTCATCCCCCGGGGTGAATCCTGCGTGTACCGGGATGCAGGACAACGCGCGAGAAGCCCAGTCTGCTACCACCCTCCTATCATATCCCTCCGTTTCGACCATCCCCATCGACGTCTCTCTGTTAATATCCCCGTAATTGGTTAAAACCCGTAACTGATGAGCGAACTGTAAGTTATTATGCGAAGAGACCCTTGGTTCTCGCACCGATGGGGGTTTATGGGATACGGTTCAACACCTCTTCATTACCCTCTTCATCCCCGACCCTCCCGTAGCAGATTGTCCTGTATCGGTGTGTACGCGGTAGCGAGGCGACGCGATCCTGGCATTATGGCGACCCTGGGTCCCATTGTCACTGTATCAGGGATCGCCGATGAGCGGCACCGCTCGCTTGCTCTCTTCCTCCACGATCCATGAAAGAATTCACTCGACTGAATTTACACGCCACGGAATATCTCGTGCAACGCTTTTCAAGCGGTTTCCGCTTCGCGAGTAGCTTTCGAAACAACGCGATGGATTACATCCAGACACATACACACTCTTCGATAGTGTCAGACTCTAATTGAAGATACGTATCTGTTTTTGAATTCTTATATGGACAGTATGAACGTGATGCTAAAGACAAATCTCTGGAATAAGCAATGGATGCGGCAATTTGGTAGAGGGTTTGACAACTGGATGTCCGCTATCGAAGCTTTAATTACGTGGTATCAGGTGCCATTGGGGTGACGGCTGGTCCTCGCCCTTTTCCCGAACATTGTGAGCGGCGTGATCGTTATACACGGTTCGACGCTTGCATAAAACGCGAAGGACGAGGGAGCGAACCGAGTCACGCGAATCCTTCCGAATGATTCGGGACAAGGCATCGGACTATAAACGCAATACATACTTAGCGATTTTCGAATCGCCGGGACCCAGGAAAGAAAGAGTCTGGCGGGACTGCGTGCTGCGTATCGAGGATCTATTCCAACGGTATACTGTCCTCGTGTCTTTTGTCGTTGGTAAAATCTCTGGACCCTTCGCTACCGAGATAACAAAGCGATCTTCACCCCGTCATCCCTTTTAATAACCTGTCCACTACAATATGAACGAATCAATTAAAAGCGTCGGGCAGGAATGTCACAGCACCGACTCACGATTCTCATTCAATAGCTAATTGTCCATAGGCTTCTTGCAAGCAGAATCACGTGACCAGGTCGATTCCTTATCGGAATCGTCCTCGATGTAAATATTTACTGACTCTATCCTGATTCTCGTGGTGTACGGCGTATCGTGATGTATTCGAGGCAATAAAAAAAAAAAAATAAAAAGTTATACCGTAACAGTCAGGAGCTATCGTCGAGTAAAAGGTTCGTCTGGCGCGTTAACGATGCACGGGAACACATTATAATGACGTGCTCCCAGTGCGGTGCTCCGGAAGGTACAGACGCGAGCTGGATCACGATAATCAAAGTTTATTGTGTCATAATGGGGAACAAATTGGATGGTCGCGGCAGAAGCGGCCAGAAGTGTCGCGCCACGAAAGGAGTTGAAAGATATACATTATAGGAGCGTGGATCGCGAAGAAAGTGGTCGAGTGCGAATTCTTGCATGCGAACCATCTAACGAGGAAAGGAGAGGAGATTCAACTGAGAAACGAGAAGCATAGTCAGGTAGGAAAAAGAGAAGGATGGAAAGAGCACGGTATTCGGTATTATAATGACGGCCCTCTTCGAGCTGCGGCAGCGAATGTGAAGGGTTCCATTTCTCACCCCTCCCCACGACACCTCCGTTCTCGATCTTTGCTCGCGGAGTGCCATCGATTCGTCCGACCTCCTCCTCCTCCTTCTCCTACTATTACTACTACTACTACTACTAGCTACTACTACACTACTCTACTACCTCCTCTTCCTTTTCTTCTTCCACCTTCCGCCGCCGTCGCCGTCGCCGTTCGTCTCCTCGACAAGCCATCTCCCTCATTACATGTCTACCCGGCGTTCCAGTCGTATACAAAGTCAAAGCGCAACGCAAGGGGATCGGCCTGATACCCACTACGGAGAACCATGTCAATACCCGCGTTAGCGATCCGAGTGCGAATATTTATGCAGTCACCTTGTCAATGCCATATCGCGTTTCTGCCTCTCTATTAGATCCTACGTTTGTACATATGCGTATACACTCATGCATAACTCCGGTAGTCGCGACGGCCTTAAAGTGGTTGACTCAAGTCGCTGCTGATTGCATCGGATGACTATGCAGATACATTTAGGTATTACGAATTGGCGTAAGCCAGAGAGATGGGAATAGCGAAATTCACTGCGAATTAATGAAAGAGAAGTGAATTAACCAGGACTACGATATGGGTCAAGTGAATTTGACCGCGAGAAAAATGTTGTATAATCGGGTGACGTGTGGCGTCGTAAGCAGGCACGCATGTAGAGTCCCATAGTAGTCAGGCATCCAGTCACCCACCCTTAAAGGGATAGCACGGTGATGGTAGTGGCGGTGTCGCCGCAAGAGGGTGACCCCCAAGCGGGAGATCGGCGAGGGTGCCGGAGACATTTTCGAATCTGTTTAATCTTGGTACGCGACGCGTAAGTGAAAGCTATCTCCGTGAATGCGAAATCAAACAAAGCGACAAACAATCCGCGCCTCTTCCTCGCTCTCGTAGAGTTTGAGCGCATGACTCTCGAGCGGCTCTCTATCTACCATCGAGAGCAGCCAAAGTTCCGAGGACCTGGCGCGAGATTGCGCCCCTTGCGCGAACGCTTTGATGTGTGCACTCGACACCACCGTGTCACACTCCAAGTGTTTATGAGGCGAATCTTTCTTGCCCTCTCTATATATCTTGCTCTTTCTCTCCTCCTCTCTCCCTCTTTCACATTTTCAGCCTCCCTGTCTCCTTTTTTTTTTTTACTCATAGCTGCGCTCTTCTGATCATTCTCAATGCGAACCTCTATCCCTCCTGCTCTTTAGTCCACTTTCGTTGGATAATTAACCAGCTACCCCTTTGCGAGGCACGCCACGCCACACTGGGCGATACCAACGTGAACGACGCGGTAAGGTCATCGAACCGGAAATAGTCTCGCGGCTCTGGCATCGACTCTGGATAAGAGTGGGCTGGCGCACGCTCTCTCCCTCTCTCTCTCTCTTGCGGAAGCCCTCGAGTGGTAGCATGTAATTAATCGTATCTGTGCTCTGGCCCAGCGAGATGAGGCGAGGAACGGTAGCCAGTGGAATCGAGCAAATTCGCGGTGCTGTGGGATTAAAATTTCACGCGAGAGATGATAATGCGTTGATACGTTGAAGCTCGTACGAGTTTACGTGAAATATTCTCACAACGAAACTCACCGGGCCAGACTATGCAACGGTTGTATTGCCAGAGAATTTGACATAGTAAATAGTACGCGGGAACGCGCATTAGTTTGCAAAAGCGAGACTACTGAAAGAAATACTATTTTGGTTTGGTAGGACAAACATCGAGAGAATTTATATGACGCTTCAGCGACGCGACGCGTGGACGATCCTCGTCTGGTTCGTTCGGAACAATACAGCGGATTATAAGTGCCCCCGGTGCAGACTTTATTCCACGATTCAATTATTTCGCCGACATGGAAATTACGTATTTAAGAGGCGCTTTCGGTTCCATTGGTCTTTCTTTTCGTCTTTTTCGTTTTACCGCGGAGGCGGCGCAACTCGGCGAGAAATGAATGGAGAGCGAATGTGTTTCGAAAACTTGTTTCGACAGTGGCGATAATAAGGGCCCCATTGAGATGTTGGAGGTACACGGCAACAGTCACCATTGTGAGACTGAACGGTAGCATACCTGCCTCGAGCTCGAACGAACATGCTAGAAATCCTCAATGGACCGACTACGGATTCAGGAAGCGGCAACCACTCTCAAGCTGCGCACCGACCGCGACCGAGGGACGTCGTTCCCTTTGACTCCCGCTTTTTTCCAAATTCCGACATCCGTTATGATCGTCTGTGTCTTGTGTATGTGTTTGCGTGTTCCGCTACTTTCCATCCCAGTTTATCTCCTTAGTGATATGCGCGTGACTATCTCTATGTTAGGATGTACGATTTGCCGAATTTAGAAAACAAATCAGCAAAAAAGCAGGATGTAAGAAAATCGGTTAATTCGGTGAAACTGCGGGATAGAATTGGACTTGAAAAGGGGAAAGGCTTGTGGCATAGAAAGGTGTTCGTTCAGTATTAACAAACTCGAAATCCCTAAAGGCTTAACATCAATTAAAGCAACCAGGGGTATCCCTGATACCTCGGTAGTCTGAGTATCAATGGTCAGATCTTCCTCCTCTACTCTTCGGAGCTTGTAAAGCCGTGGGCAGCCAGGGTTGCGATCGCCGTGTCGACAAACTTCGCGTTAAAGGAAGCCGACATCCTTGTCGAAAGACTTTCACAGTAGCTAGGATTAAAGGGCCGCGCCGCTGGAAGGTAGTGGTAACAACAAGCATTACCACAATGGAGGCGGTAGCTGAGATTATGACCAATAAATTGGCCCATGGTTCATTTCACTAATTCCCATAATAATCTAATAGATTAACGATTATCTGTTTAGTGCGGCTCGTTTACGTCCGACGTACCTTCGAGGCTCGGTCATTCAAAGTTCTGAATGAACTCTCGGGACTTCTCCTTGAACCGGATTTTCAAAAGAAAACCGAAAGAGAACCTGTTGTGTGAAAAATCGCCACTGGCTCGTGATCCGGAAAACCCACTCGCAGAGTTCAATTTAAACGCTGCTCGAACATAACAGACCAAAACAAATTCTACGTTGAAACCGACCACTTTTTATTCTATTATTATCCGACCGATGGAGATTGAGCAGCTTTATCTTGCTCGTTGCCGGGGCTGATTGACGGGGCAGGTGTTTATTCGCGGCCGATAAATCAAGAGCCAGTCGAAAAATGAGCGCGGTCCTTTTTGTCACGAGGAGCATCGAATTTGGGGTGGATTTTAATTGAATAGGGGCGACGGGGGTCAAATCGGGGACCGAAACAGGCTTAGGGGGATGAAAGGGGGAGGAAGGAAAGACTGCCAATCGGTATTTAGTGTCTCCTGCAATTGACACATACGAATCAGTTGCCAACGACTGCACTTTCGACGACTCGGAACACACTCATGTCAGAGGGGCAAGACTCTCGTGGATACCTTTGCATCTCATTTCCTATGCACTGCTCTTTGAAAACAATACAGAGAGACAGAGAGGAGGATCCAAAGCGCGCGGAAAGCTGTTCTCCAGTCGAAAGGGGTATCTATCGCGATCGTTGAGCTCGAAGAAAGACAGGAATGCAAGGGAGGAGAGCGACGTTGATGGTAGTGCCACAGCCGATTGCGGGTGCACGCAAAAGAACAAAAAGGGACTTTTTGCCTGAAGGGAGGACCATATTCTTGAAATCAAGCACGCGTGCGTGCCCCGCGCTTTTCGCCTTTCGCCTTTCGCCTCTCCTATGTATGTATGTATGCGGGGGATGTGCGTGACGCGGCCGGACAGGTTAACGCGTACAAGGGATTTCTGTGTCGCGACGGAACGCTTAGCGAGATTGCTGCCGACAATACAACAATAGAGCGTGCGTGACACGCCCGACGGGATTTCGTTGGGGGTGAAGAGAGGAGTCGGAGCAGCGGCACGGCGCGGCGGCAGAGTTCTCTCTTCGGAAGAGGGTGAGGCGCGTGGAGGAGGTACACAGGAGGAACGAGGCTGCGGAGCTTCGTCGAAGGGGTGGATTTCGAGCAGACACTGAAATCTCGCCAATTCCAGAGGGGTGGCTTTTGCCACACCCCTGGCCCTCTGTCTCTTCCGTGTACGCGAGGGGCACGAGAGACGCTTTCATCCCGCGGCCTCCGATCGGTGGCCCATGATTCTCACCCTCCTACTTTTCTCCTCTATTCTTGTCTCTTTCTGGATAATGGGAAATACGTTCGCGAATCTTCGGCTAATCTTCCAGATGGAACCATGGACCTTTGACGAAAGACGCGCGCGTTACGATCTTACGAATCTTATCGGACCGTGCGAGTAGTGCAACGCGTGAGATTTTGATAATAATTGGGTACCGGAAAACGGGGAGGGGGCACAATTTCAGTAGGGCTAACGCGGTGAGCGTGATTCGAAACGTTCTAAGCCCTGTGGACAATGAAATCGGAGCGGGTCTAGTAGCAAAGTGGCAAGCTGCTGACACAAAAAATGCTCGTACGCGTAGCAAATGGTAGTCGGACCATCCTCGCCCTTCGGCAAGGATGTACACTCGAGGACGGTCTCTGTTAGTGTACCTACCCATATGTATCTAGCCTATAAACGAGCGCACAATACCGGCATTATGTTGCGAGAAAAATGCACAAGTGCACGGGCTCTTGAGTTTCTACTGAAGACTTTGCGTTTGTGTCTCTTTTGATGGGACTGTTTGGGATGAAATGGACAGTCGGCGGCGGCTCCCTGAGAATTATAGGGACCGAGGTTGGGGTCGCGCTTATTTCACAATTATGTATCTTGTACTAGATCGCGTCACACTCCAACACGAATCCCTCGGAACTATCGCTACTCCCTCGAAAGATTTTAATACTTTTCAAGAGCAAATGCTTTCGATAATTGTTTTTTTCTTCTTTCTCTTCCATCTTTCTACAGACATTTTTTGACGAAGATGCCTGACCCACTTCTTTGCCATTACAAATCAATATTACGTCGTCTCGAGAACGACTCGCTATATGTCAAAGCGGAATCAAACTTTTTCAATCTCGATTAATTCCAGCGCGCGCCCCGGTCTTGCAGTGACAGGGCGATTGTCCGCTGTTAAAGAGTGCGGAAAACTGCGGTTGAGTGACACGAGCGCTTGAATTTTAAAAAAGGAGACCTATGAAAATAAATAGAACGCGATGTCCCGGGATGACAGGTACCATCGCTTCATAAATATCAGGGTGCAATTTGTCTTTGTCACTAGCTCTCTAACGAGATCAGTTCAATAAATAAATTTAAAAATTACATAAATTCCCATCAATCACCATTCGACTTTTTGATCAAGTGTGACAACCTCTGTCGCTGCTAATTATCAGAGATTTAAAGATCTATCGTGAAACCTCCCCCTGTTTTCCCCCCCTTTTCCCTGGTGAATGTCAACCAATTTTATCTGGCAAAATTCAGCCGTCGATTGAATGAAAAAATTATTCAAAAATCGATGCATCGACCAGTCGAGGAAAATAGGGGATTGTGAAATTTAGTAGTGCCACGCCAATGGATGGTAGAACGGTCTATAAATACTTAAGCCCAGCTTAGCACGTACGGGGCAAAGGGGGCTAAAGGTTGCGGGACCGATACGTGTGTACCTATAGTACCCATACGAAGGATACACGTGTTGTATCCGAGTGAATCAGTGGCAGGCCTCATGAAAATCTCCATGTAAGGGAGACCAAGCTCGGTCTTCTCCAGTCTAATGCCCGCAGGAGTCCACAGGGATTCCCGACGATCTTCAATGACGATGACAAGGGCCGACAGCCTTTCCAAACATGCAGTTGTAAACGTCTGCTCCCGTTTCGTGTTCTACTGTTCTCGCTCGGATTGTTACTCTTCGATAAACACATGGACCCGTAATACACTATCCGACAACCTTCCATTTGACTTCTCACCCCTCATACTAACCCCTAACGACCTTCCTGTTTTCTCACAATTATCCAAAACGATCAGAATATTTCGTCAGTGGAAACTGTCGTAGAAATCCTTGCTTACTTTAGTATCAGTGGATACAGATTATCGTGATCGAAATATACGCGTCTGCATTTGAGTGATTATCAAAAATTGAATTTGGATAATGTGAATTCTTTTGGTATATAATACATTCTTACGAGTAAATCCAGTGTTAGTTTGCATTAGTCTGAACTAATACTCCCACTAAAAGGAATACTTGCGTCGTTGATCATTAGCTCGAGAGATTTTCACGGCGCAACGATTCGTATTGCGTTTCGAATGCTTTGCCAAAGGATCTTCTAGTGGCCTCCTGATTTCGAGGCTTGTGCGCTTGGTCGATTTGTGGTATTAATACCAGGGTATCCATCTAGCAGATTAGCACAATTCTCTCGATTCTTCTCCCGCAACCCTTTACAAGCTCCATTTCCAAGAGTAGCGAGACTGTGGCAAGCGAAACGATAACAACAACAACGACAACAAGGAGATTTGTCGGGGTGGTTTGACGGTGCCGAAAGGACACGCAGCTTATCTCCCTAATGCTGGTAATACTTTGGCTTTGCTCAGGGTAAAAGTATTAAAGGCAAATGCACTTAGATCGTACGACTCCATTTCTATGGTGCTTTTAGCATAGAGCGCAGTGGTATTAGCGCATAAAGGCCTGATTCTCCTGACCCCGTTTACGTTTTCCCAAACTTTTGTCCGTGGTTCTGGCTCAAACGGCATTTGGTCATGCTCACCTACATAGCGTAGAACCGACCACCGCGTTGACCTCCTTCACTCGCATCTGCCGTGATGCGCCGCGCTGCGTCGTGACGTACATTTCGATTCTCTTGGTACACACATACACCCCCTCGTATCCTTTGTGCGTGCGTGGGAGTCTTATCGCGAAGGAGCGGAAAGCACTGACCGTTTGATTAAACAGAATGTGTCTCTGGAAGAAAAAAAAGGAGGAGGAGGAGGAGGACGAGGCGTGCTCAAGTGTGCGAAGATAATGATGTACTTTTGTGTAACACGCGTTGAGTGTTGAACCAAGAGAAAATTACTCTTAGTGCGGAATTTTACGCTCTAAACTGCAACTGGATTTTCGCGAGAAAAAAAGATAAAAGAAGAAATGGAGAAAGAAGATATATATTGCGTCAGATAGGGAGACTGATGTTTGCATAACAGATGGAGTGCTTCGATTCGAGGTTCCGCGGTTAGATTTAACGCGGACATATGTCAATGTTTGCCTTCCGGCACGCGCGCTTTACGCTCATCTCGTTACTTTGGACGATCGGACCCTTCTTTTCGTTCAGATGACCACGAATTGACAATCACTACCCTCGAGTCTCGCTTACCAGTCGGAAATGGGGTACGAAATGCGCGCGCCAATCCGTCCACAATTTCGCACGTGCATGATTTATTGTAATTGAAACGCGTTCGTTTTAACGCCTGAAAAATGAATTCCTTCTCTCGGAAATTCTCGTTTGCGTGAGCATTAAAAAATATGACGCACGCTTTTTTCTGCGAAATATCCCATGTTTGGGGGAGGCAGTTTACGTCGTCTAAGTTTTACAATCGCTATGCGGCTTTGTAGATTCGTCTTTGACGAGTCCCTTCGACAACTCGTCGCTAGGCGAACGAGAGAGGCGTGAACTGGTAAGTTCAGCCGAGTTACGTAAAGAGTCAAACTTTCCTGTTAGCGATGGCTATAACGATTCGTCGGAGTCAAACAATCTTCAACTTGATATTAGATTCACTCAAATAGTTCAATATTGAATTATTGATTTCGTCCGGCCTACTTGTGCCAATTGTTCTAGACCTGGAATCCTGAGATTACAGCATACAATTTTTCCTAGATAAATTCTTCAATTAACAAATAGAAATAACTATATCTGAGTGAACGAGCAGACATCGAAAAATGACTTTTATGTATGAGACATGAAAAATCCATAGGGAAAGGTTAACCAGGATAGAATCACCGTTGCGAGAGTAGTTTATATACGTTCCTAGATTTCAACGAGAGGTGTGAATAGACCGTTCCCGGTAATGAGGAACCTACTGGCTAAGCAGCCAACCATCCAGCAGCCCATCTATCTAGCCAACCCCGTGTTTCATCCCCCCATAACCATCCTCCATCCATTCCTATCCCTTGTCGCTCCCTCTTCACACCCAACCCCCTTGTCAGTCCTCTGGCAGTGGCACTAGCGTTGCCTCTGCCAGCAGAGACCCTCTTCCACGCCTCAGGTTTGTTCGCATCACAGCCTCCATTTTAACCTCTGTTAGCTGAGCGGGACCAAGTGATGATCGTCGTCTACTAAAAGTGCCGGACCTCCATGCATAGCCAGTCGGTGGGAGCCGAGCGTGCTCGCGAGCGCACGGAACACAAGACTCTGTGGCAGCTCGAGTGTATAACCGAAATGAACAATTACCGTAGAACTTTCTACGGACGAGTCGTCTGGCTCTGTGAACACAGATTCGATAGGAAAGTGGAACTCGGAGACTAATCGAACCACTGAGGGCTTTGTTCCTGTTTTATTTCGGTCCTCGCTATCCCACGGTATCCGTTAATAGACTTGGGTTATTCTCGTTGGCTGTTGGTAGTGGGATAAGGCTAGGGGATGAACATTTTGCGGAAGGATAAAGAAGTCGTGGGACGAGGGGAGGATCGGGGTGAGGCTCATGGTGGGATGAGAATCGTAGTCTCGTTTCCCTTCGGGAGGAAGATTGGGAGGGAAGGAGGGAAAAGGGTGGTAAAAGGGTGGTAAAGGATTCCTTGCGTCGGGTTGGAGAAGCGTAGACACGGCTGGTAGTTGAAAGGATTCCGCGGATTAAGACGCGATAACGAGCTTCGCTCACTCTCGAAAAGCCGTCCTTAAGAGGATCACGAACGACGCCGATTCCGTGATTGGCTGATTATCCGGCAAAGTAATACGGCGGTTTATTGTTTTCCCGATCTGACACTTCAGCCTCGGCTGAGAGATCCTCCACTCGGTGACACCCTTCGCGAATATAACGGAGATGAAAGACACGATAGAGAGACAAACAAAAGTAACTCCGAACGGATCGGTGTGGCGTGGCTCGACGCGGCACAGCGTGGCTTGTAAAAAACGGTAGCAATTAGACAAATTGTAGAGTAAGAGGGATAATCGAGCTCTTTTGAAGGCTTCCCTATCGGAGAGGGTTATTAAGCGCGTTAAGTGTTTCTGTAGCAGTAGCGCAAGTTCAGCGCTTCTCGCTGATTTTTGTAATTCCTCAACGGCACGGTATCCTGCCAGCCGTGAATTAAACAGGAGTTCGCTTGATAGGCTCCGCGACTGGCTCGAGTTCCAGATGAAAAATAGAATTTGAGGAAATAGCGCCACGGTGGTGCGGCGGTGCAGATTGGCAGGTCAATGTGCCGGAGAAAAAGGACACCCAATCGAAAGACAATGGACTTCAATCCCTCCAGGGGGAGAGACCTTCGTACACACGTCATGTCACCTATTATAGCGTTAACAGCTAATCATCCGGCGTCCCTTGTTCCACGGCGCGTGATAGGATTCAGGGAGGGTAAAACCGAGACGTTATGCGCAAAAATAAAGGCGAACCCCGCGTCCTCGGAATTCCGAAGAAATTCGATCCCGCTTATTAATCGAGTCGGCCATTATTCCTGTCGGGTGAGGGGGCTCCGTTGAAAAAGGTGAAATTCGCGTGGTGGTCACTCGGTCGCCAGTGGGAATGTAGAGAGAGAGAGAGAGAGAGAGACAAGAAGCGAGCAGAGATCGTTCGGAAGTCGACGAGAGGAGGAGAGGACAAGAGGAAAACGAGTCACTGTCGGGGCACTAGTCGGCCATCCCTCGTCTTCGAGGGGTGAGACAGATTGTTATATCTAAACAAATCGGGGGGTTTGTTTGCAGTGGCATCGTTTTACGCATGAGGCCGCGACCGTTCTTTATTCCTTTCTCGATTCTCGAGAGCCGATGCCACTTGAGCGGGCTCGAGTGTAAGCGCAAGAGGAGGGGAGAGGAGTAGAGGCGAAACCGAAACGAGAACGGTAGGAAAGAAGCGAGAAGAAATTCGCCAACCAAAAGAAGAGAGAGAGGTACCACTCGCGGATTTGTATTCTCTGTCGGTCGGTCGGTGGTGGTGGGTCACCCCCGCAGGGTAGCTTTGATCTGTGCCGACCTCCGCAACTACCCCAATGCCCCCACATACCCCACTGTTATTTTATCCACTTGGACGATGCTCTTCAGCGAGTCGAAGGCACTCTTACTCGTGCATACCCTCATCCTCGTCGTCCCAGTCATCGCTCTTGGTAAAGGAATGACGCCTGTCCGATTGTTTTTTCGTATTTCCTACCCCTATAATATGGACCCCGCGGGAGGGAGAAAGAGGAGCGGAGTGAGGCCAGAGTCGGGTCGTCGAGTGGCCCGTGCTTCTCGCTCTCGAGAAGGATCGCTGCGTTCTTTTTTCGGTTTCTGTTTATCAAACGAATTCATTGTCTCGTTAGGGAAATGCGATCCATATTCGAGTCACTGGACCAAAATAGCCAGTGCGCGTCTACAAGCAATGCCGCAATGGAATCAGCACAGTTCCATAAGCAAGCAAGTGTAACAGCCGTGTCCGGTGTCCAATAGTATTGTATACGGTCGACATATTTTCCAAATACAGAATCGGAAGGGTCGGAGACCCGTTTCAATTGTATAGAGAATTGACCACAGTGCGGAGAGTTTCTCCAATTAGGACGATTATGTAGAACGAAGATTTGGACGCTTTAAGCATCACTGCCAAGATGACTCAATTAGGATCGCCACTGATTCCTCTGACTGAGGTAAAAAAGCAGTTGACGGCTTCTCAGAGAAATTCGAGATGCCGACCTCCGTCGGCCGAACTACCGAGGGCAAGAGTATGTATGTCTTTGTGTGTGTATGTGTGTGCAACTGTGCAGGTGGGTGTCTTTCCACAGCGCATCGTGGTACAGTTACGTAATCGCACCTGGAATCGACTGAAGAGACGACAATTAGATGACGTAGCTCGGTGTAACCTCGCCAGCGCAGATTCTCCATATTCATGGGAGATCAGCGCGCGTTTAGTCGAGGGATGCCGGTAAGTTGATCAAAGGCCTGACTGCGATGCCGAGGTCCTCACAGCCCCTGCGAACCTTTCGCTCTTTATTACTCAAACAACTCCCGGGCACCCGTAGCTCAACTGTACTTTTCAAATAATGACCCCGTCATATTGTATACCTTTGCATTTTTGCATTAACAACTCCGCGCTTTCTTTTAATGTTTCGAGCTTCGTCCATGGAGGGGGGTGGGGGGCGCAAGGGAGGGGAGAGGACGGCGCGATGCTTCGGCCCGGAGGTGCGGACAGGGGGTGGCAGTCGGGGAAACGGGTACCACTCACTTCCCGGAGCCTTTATTCAAACGTCCATCGCTCCATTCTGATTGTGTCTACTACGACTATCTTACTATCCATGACTTAGGCAAACACGCGTCTTGCCGGATCCTCGAGCGACTAGTTTAGAGTATACCTCTGGTGGCAAATTACCATCGATCCGGCTCATTTCTCACTCCGTCTTTCCCGCTATATGGTGATTCGCTTGCTCCGTGCGATAGGCGAACATTGTAGAAAGGAGAATTATGTTGAAAACCAAGTGACTGTCGGAAATGACAGCCTGATGGCATTAGATTAATTGTGAACATTTTGCGCGGGCCACTTTTCGCGAGCTCGACACGGGAGCGCCCTTTAAAACGTTCTGTACTAGAAGAAAGAGGGACGAGCGATCTTACATGTCCAGCGATTCTCCAGTAGACAGGAAACCACACGACTGGCACTCGGATTAAAATCAAATTAAACGCACTTCCCAGCCGTGGGTTGTCTTCTCTGTGCGTTTGCACACCGTGGTCCAGAGTGGAATGAAGAGAGTAAGAAGAGGAGAAGGAGAGAAGGAGGAAAAGAGAGGAGCGTACAAGCGTGGAAAAGTTGGGCACACTGGCGAAGAGGTCGCGTACTGGCATGGCAGGGTGCTGGCGCCATTTAATTACGCCTTGAAAAGGTTGGTGAGCACGGACAGGCAGGTTGGGAGGTCTGTAGGTTGATATAGCAGTAAAGGTCGAATGTATACTTACTTCCGTCCTTGCGGAGTAGTCGTCGTCGTCGTCGTGGACGACGACGGCGGCGGCGGTGGTACCTCCTGGCTTCACCCAGTGCAAACATGGATATGAAAGGCCAAGTTGCCCCTTTGGCAAAGCCTGCCAGGACTTCCGTTTCTAGTCGGCTTTCCGCCGTTTCTACCGTTTCCGCCAGACTCCGATGCCTCTGACTGCCCGAGATGGCTGCGATAAAATTTGCTCTTCTCTCGTGATGTCGAGAGATTACAGTTATCCAGGCAAAGCCACACCGCCGCGACCATCATGCAAATTGAAACCCTCTGCTCTCTCTCTTTCTCGCTGCTTCTCGCTCTCTGCATCCCTTTTCTCTTTCTCTGTTCGCTTTTCCTATGCTCTGTCATTGGTTTCAATTCTCCTGACCTCTCGCCATCTATCCTCTTCTTTCTCCTGCTTCTCTAAATATGCAAATATCTTTCGCGTATTGCAATTTTCTCTTCAGTCCCTCTACTTCATTTTTCTTTGTTTATTATGACGCGAGGCCGCCGCGCGCCAATTAATTTGGATTTATAAGTGTCGCCGTTCTTTTGACTCTCTACCTTTTATGGCTGTTGGATGGCTGGGGTTTCAGTGCCTTGTTCCGTAGCGTCGCGCAGGTCCCGAAGAATCTTAATAAACCGAGAAATATTCGACGTATTCTCGATCCTCGAACGGGTGATGTGTCAGAGGTATGTTGGGCCTATTGTGGATCTAGACTCTCTGCTTCTTCCACATGCATGGATACTCGTATAACAACGCATCCCAGCATCTTCCTCTCCCGATGATCCGTGCTCCATCCATCTCGCTTCGTCGAGCAGCACCAGGGAATTATATCAATTTACATTGATTTCCGGGTCACATCCGCCCCTCGTCAGATATAATACCAATATCAACCCACTGCCGTATACGGGCTATACGCTTCTATATATCCCATATTTACGTAATATTCTAACCCATCGTGGCATACCTCGCGCTTAAGGAGCGAATCCTCCCTCCTCCACCACCAAGCTCCCTCTTTTACTAACTCCCAACCCTCGACTCAGCGTCGAAAATGAACCCAATGGGAAATATGATTTCGGTGCACATCAAGTGGAAAATATTCGCCGCTTGTATAGCCGGACGATTTACAGGAGAGGCTTGCATTATGAGATTATCATTACGCCTTCCGGACGGATTCCCATTATGATGCATGGGTCACCGGATCCTGGACGCTGTCGCGGCATTCAAGAACGCCAGCTAAGGCGATTACGTTCCAGAGCGACCTGTGCCTCGGCGCTTTTACCCTTGTCATGCGTTTTTACGAGATCGCGGGAAAAATCGTGCAACGCGGAACGAGCCGAAGGTATTCCTTTTCAATAATACCAGAGCTTCCATCTCGAACGTCCTTTCCAGCAGCAGCTGAAGCAAATATTCTTTGCGTATCTTACATGTAGATTTAAGTAGATGAAAAGTCCATCCGTATGGCTCTTTTTCAGTGAGGCTAAGCAGTACTGAGTATTTTATATCTCAAATCTCCATGAGAAACAGGGGTTCTCTCGGCCTGAACCGGGTGCTATACCGTCCTCTAGCTTCTCTAAGGGTAGTTACGAAACAAGGGTAAGTTCAGTCGGTAACTAGAAAGCTTCCGAGCCTACCCTGAATTCGTCGAACCCCTAGGAATCCTCACCACCAGATGGTAACGCTTGCGAAACCAGATTTGCCGGGGGAAGCCCTATCTACAGAATTAATCATCCCGCGATGATGCAGAGAGTGATCTGCAAGAGATATTCCCAGTGATGGACTTTCCCTTGATAAGTCTGTTTGCTGACATTACCAATTGAAATAACGTCATGCTGCGGCGATGATAAAAGTTTATCGTGATTCGAGGAAACTTGTGTTGACCTCTTGTGCTGATAACACTCCACCCGGTGATTTTACGTCTCTACCAGAGGAGGACGGGTTATCCAACTGCTAATCATTCGAAAGCGCTGCCGTCTAACGAGCTGTATCTCGCTGTGCGCGTTCATGCATCGGATAATACGAAATGCATCATAACTTGTTATCTCGGAAGTGGGAATGTCCAAAAGTAGCCGCGATAGAAAGCGATAACGGACCGATGGTAAATTGCTATTAATAACTTTTGTACATATATGTATATATGTAGGAAAGGGAACTTGGGAGAAAAGTTTGGAATAAGAGTGGAATATACTAGAAGAAGTCTTTCAAAGGTGGCAATTCGAGTGTGTGAGTCCTTAACACGAGATCGAGAACTCAGAGTCCAAACCTCATTACAAGATGTTGAGATTTTATAATTTCTTGATGAAATAAGTTCTTAGGGAGTCGAATGGATGCTGGGGCCTGGATGATTAAAAGCAGAGATGGGTGTGTTACTTGACTTGACAAGTTTCATTCCTAATTAGAAGTTCAAGATCCTTGATCCGCTTGGTAAAAACTGATAAACCCTCATCGACAAGTTTTGCTCTAATTAGATCGCTGTTGATGCCTTTCAACCGCTTCGGTGGTCCAGTCTTCTTTCCCAGGGATAATTGCTATTTTTATAATTTTTTGTTTTCAACTCTACCTGTCAGAGACAATGAGCACAGAGATAGGGAATTATCGATGCGTGAGGTTCCGGTAATATTGCGATAAAAGTGAGCACGTACGCAATCATATCCGATCGGTATCTGCAAAGTATTATCTGTACGTGAGAATTAGCAGGTCGATTCAGCGATTATATAGCCAGAGTTTTGAGTGTGCGTTGCGTGGATGCGATTTCACCTCTGTCTCGTGGTTTTTCGAGGTTTTCCCGTTTCGCTTACTTCGTGATGTCCCCGTTGGCATATATTTGAAACGCTCGGCTCACTTTTAACAATATTTTAGAGGGCATCGCTCGTGTCAGAGATGAATGGAGATTGCCATATCCGTCAGTACATATGCTATCCACTGTTTCACCGTAGGCTAAAAGCAACGGGGAATAACAAACGACCCTAGATTTTGCATGAATATTTCTCCAAAAATATTTTCTCAAGTACCATTCTGAAATATCAAAGTAATAGACCTCGAATGGTCGTTGCATATAGTAACCGTAATCCTTGACTTTAAATGCATCCGGTTCCATAAATTTCGTAGCTTGTTTCGTAGTAGTCTTTATTATTAATGCTACCATTATCATATAAATCGTGGCCCGCAATTATAAACGTCGGCGACCTATCAACAGAAGCTAGGACAGGCGTTTTGTCCATGGAGCTTAATTAAATTAAGTTTCAAATTATGCTACCAGCGTAGAGGAATGTTTGTATGCGTAGATTCCGATTGGAATTGCCGAGTTGGGTCTCACGGTATTTATTGCGTGTTGACGTTTCGTTAAACCTGTAGATTTTGCGCTCCCGCGCACAGTTCCTATTTAAGCTCGATGAATGAGACTCGCCGATGTAATCGGAAGGATTTTCGTATGACCCAGATCCCTAAAGCGTGCTCTTTTCCATGGCTGATGCGTGAGGCTGATCTTGACGGGAGGAGCATGAAAATAATGCGAGGTCGTTAACGCGTGTCGAGAGAGACATCCGATAATCCACTCTACGTACATACATATACATACCGCACTCTCCTTTTTGACTAACGAGAAGCCGTTATATGTGACACGCTCATAAGACTAGTTGCGCGTCAATTATTATTATCTGTTTGAGAATCAGTTTGGGGAAAAAAATATCTTGCCCATTTGGTCGCGACAAGCGTCATGTTATTCTTATTTGAAGCTTTCCTCCCGGTTAGTCCGCTCGCAATCTCGAAGCGGTGAGCACCGATTCTCTTTTACAACTCGATTGGCACCGATCACGCGCGAGACAAGTTACCGTCGCGCAGACCAGAGATTTCCATTGATCATCAAACGGATAAGTGGCTGGCGAGACCCGTACTCTCTTTTTTTTTCTCGGTGAGTTTTCTCGGCAACTCGACAAAATTATTTATATTCAGGCCACGATACTGGCTATGGACTTTTTCAAAAAGTTTCTTCCCTCTTTATGACCCCTGCGCAAGGCTAATGCGATTATATCAGTTTAGCAAATTTCATTCGGTCAAAGTGGATTTAGGTTTTCCACGTCGATACGCCGTGCCGCGCGCTGCTTGAGCATTTTGTTATTTTGATGCGGGGCAATTGAAAATCTGGAATGAAATTTTTCTTGATAGACCCATGGACGGGGGAAAGAGTGGAGTGACTCGCTAATGACTTGCTCTAACCTGTTTTTTTTTTTTTTACTCTCGTGCGGGAAACCACCGCGCGAATTGCTTATTTGCCAGAGATAACTTTGTTTAGCGTAATGACAGAGACGATCCAATTTTTCCGCGAATACGGATACGCTATAATAGGAAGTACGAAGTACAAAGTACAAAGTACGATTACGTCCAGCGAACGCTTTGCGAAGAAAATTGGAAGTAAGTAAGTGCAGTAACGAACTGCATCGTGAGTTCAATACGATAGTGATCTTCCTCAGATCTGACCAGTAGCAGTTGGTGTTTTCGACGTTGAGAGTAGCTTACTTTATTTATTTCATTTGTTGCCTCCAAATTTCTCTTCGGACATTAGAGCAACCGAGAACGAATGTAACGACCTTCATGATCGAATACCTTTCTCTCGCGGTAGGGGTAGTTGCGCCGTATTTCCAGCGATTTCGTAATCCCTGATAAGTCGTCTACCGCCTAAACCCGCAATCGGTAACACATATTTTCCGAATTATTCGGATCGCGATACATACATATACTATATGTATACAAATATGTATTTTATATAGGGATATATATATTTCAGGAGGATTAAGAGGAAATCGTATTAGGGCAGAAATTCGATACGAAATGTATCAATCTTGGCCGGCTTTCACTCCACATCCCCCGTAGCTGCTTATATTTCCGTTTCCCTCAAACCGGGATCGGCGAACTCATTTCCGTTTCTTTCGATCTGTGGCCTGATTTTAAAGAGGTCAGTACCATCGTACGCTCTACCGTAATCACCCCCTTCTTCTCTCTTCATCCACCTCCCCCTCCTCCTCCTCCTCGGAAATATCAAAGAAGACAGTTGCGCGTAATGTCATTGATTATCCCAAGTAATCTGAGCCCTGCATGCTGGATTTTCATCGATCGCGACTCTACGTATGCCCGCGCCGAATAGCACTGATCGCATTCTACGATCTTGCACCCGATAAATTCCCTTGGCCTGCATGATGGAGAAGCTTGTCGAAATGTGACGTAATATAGGGCATATGTATAGAGGGATGTAGTAGGGATTCGAGAGGGTGCAGTGCACGCACCGACACGCTGTGCTCTCCCTGTCTTCGATCTCGGTCAGATAGGGAAGCCTAGAAAGGATAGAAGGGATAGGATAAGAGAATTAAGAGTAAGAATAGCATCCTCCAACTCGAGCCGCATCTGCAAGCGTATCTTCAAGTTTCCTTAATCACGACGAGTGATTCGAAGGGGGCGAGGCATGGGCGGTAGCGGCTCACTCGGGAGGATGAGATTAAGGTAATCATAAATTTGCAGAGAAATGGAGGGTAAGGAAAACAGAGGGGAATCGTACCAGGGGGTTGAACCGAAGCTGGAAGAAGGAGCATCACACTGTTCGACGGAGAAGCTACAGAGTGGAAAGTCTGCTGATGAGAAATCGTCTAGCCAGACCTTTTGTACTATGCTGGATGGGGTCAACCATGGATTAATTCTTCTCCTGACCATATTCCTGCTCTATCATGCGTTGGGTCCGTTTACAGCGATAAATCTCCACGTGGCTCTCTGTACTCTCGGGGTAGGTACATACTATACGGATATACATTTGTAAAGAGTCTCGAGTAACTAAGCGTTCTCTTTAATTTTGTATCGTCATATGTATTTCTCAAGTTCCAAGTTGCGATGGTGGTGTGCTGCTGGAAAAGTAAGTGAGGTTAAAAGTATTACAAGCACGTAGAGCAATATAACGTGGAAGTTAGTCCATAAGGTTTTCCTCGGGCGGTTAAGGAATTAGGCGAGCAGGGAGGTCGGCCAGACGCTTCAGATTGAGCGCGTACCATTCAAATGACTCCATTTATTTTCCACTTACACTGCTGGCCGAGTCCGCGCTCGTCCTACTCCGCACAGAGACAGACACACATTGGAAGAAAAGCCAAATTCAAGAATGACCGCGATTCTCCTCCCCCGGGCTCATAGTAGACGGAGACGAGCCACACTGGTCCGCGCCGCGACGGGACCGCGCCAGATGGAACGGGGGAGTGAGAAAATCGCCGAAGAAGTTCTAACGACTTCGGCAAACGACTGGAACTTGCACGATTCTTGACGTCCCGATCTCACGCTTTCAGTACGTCTTGCTGATGGCAGAGGCTATTCTCATCTTGGCAGGTGAAAACCTACTGACCAACTCCCTGTCGCGCCGTGCCAAGAGCCACATCCACTGGATCCTCCAACTACTGGGCATGGGTTGTACGCTTGCAGGGGTGATCATCCTTTATCTGAGCAGAAGCCGCCACTTCAAATCCACTCACTCGATCCTTGGCATCAGCTCTGTCGCTATTATGCTCTTCCTGGCGGTCTTTGGCTATCCAGTGTTGGCGGCGGTCAAACTTCGAAAATTCATGCGACCGGTCCTCGTCAAGTGTTTCCACAGCTTTCTGGGAATAATTTGTTTTGCAATTGGCATCAGTGCACAGTGTTATGGCTATCAAAAAAAATGGCTGGTTAAAGTAACCAACGATATGCCACACGTGCAAGCATCCTGCACCGTTCTCACTATTCTGATAACGATCTTCTCCCTGAGGAGTGCGTTACTACAGTTGTGGAGGCACTTTGGTGTTCTGTTTAAGTAGAACGAGCAGTGCGTCGATCTTGGAAATCTTGAAACTATCATTTTGAGTTTATCGCTATCAAAGTTTTCTCGAGCTTGACTCCATCACTGGATGTGTTGCGTGTGTTGTTGGTACGCGAATGAAAGAGGAACCCCGCACGATTCTTTGTCGGTAGAGACAATGCGGTATAATCAGAGTGTGAAACGAAGGATGCATATGAGCGAGTGAACGCAATCGTTTGATTGCGACGGCGTTCCTCTCGAATATTTCATGCCACATAAATGTGCAATCAAAGTTCAGTTGCACAAAGACAAATCGCGTGGTTTCGTATTTAAAGTATAAGCCGGTGTGCATTTCACTGGATACTAACAGGACTAGCGATGCCACAGGCGCGTGATTTATTCCGTAATTTAACATTGAGCATTGTGTTTGACGAGTTACAAAATTGCCAAGCGGAGAATGTAATTCGTCGCGATTATAGTTTTATACATACCTCGAATTGTGCAACGAGTACTTATACCAAATTAATCGCGCTTTAAATGCAGGCTGAAAAGAATCGTTAAACTTTTTTTCCAGTTAGAGTAGTTCCATTATACGATTGAGCGGCTCGCAGCATTGAACCGAATACCGTTCGCCACTCAAACTTGTCTGCCAACACTCGATCCAATCGCGTAGCGAGGGAAAAGACTAATTACTGGGCAAATCGCAGAAAAAGAGAGAAACATAGTCGCTTCGACGCGATTCGAAATAATATCCGATCGTATCGCGCAATTCATCGGGGAGCACAAACGGTGCGATAAATGCAGTCTGCTTGACACGAAACACTTACGATAAACTGCTGCGTGCCAGAAGTGTCCGGCACTCGAGGGAGAAAAATCGTCGGTTCTCCGCGATAGTAGCCTCTGAGAGAGCTGATCGCAAGGGAAGAAAAAGAAGAAAAGTGGAAGAAACGAAGAAGAAAAGTGAAGCTGCACATCTGCTGGACCAAAGCGACACTCTGTCGACAGCGATATTTATTCGTATGTGATCCTGATTGGTGTGTGCAGAAGCCAAGATATACGCGGGCAAGCAGCGTACACGTCGACCATGGCATTAATTGGACAATTTATGCTCGCTTTCTGCCTATTCCCGACTGCTCCATTCTATTCTAGATAGCTTGGCCTATTTTTAGAACTGCCCTCTCGCTCTAGATCGAATCTCATGAATAATTCAGTCGAATTAATTTAATGCAAAATATTTGTTCATGACCAACTGGCGTAATTTAATCAGGCCACCCTGGCCAGTCGGATGCGCGGCGTCGTCCATGAGAGTTAGAGAGAGAGAAAGAGAAAGAGACACTCCCTATCCATCCCGTTTCATCCCTCTCTCCTGAATTTATGACTCACGGGTTTTTCCGCCTCGTGTTATTATTAAAGTTTCTCCGAGCAAATTTCACCGAGTGTCATCACCCTTCTCCCAAAAACTCCACGTCACTTAAAATTCTTCTACCTCAGAGACGGAAATCAGTCGCTCTTACCGTGACTTTGGCGAATTCTCGGTTCTGCCAGTCGATATCATTCGTGTCTTATGCAAACAATCGAATCGCCGAGGCATTGGAAAAAAATCACGCGAAAAATGTAGATTGGACAGCATCTGTAATTGAACGAATTCTAATGCGCTCACTCGCTGGCTCGGCAGCTTGCTCGCTAATTTTGTGGAAACGCCAGATTCCCGGACTAGCCGCGACTGCAATGCTTTCGGGGCCGGGCTTACAGTGCTGTGTTCTACTGCTCTCTAACACTTTTTTTTCTCCCTCTCCCTCCCCACAGCATTATCGTCCGATCGCCAGTGCTAATTGTCCACGCGCAGCATGTAAATCATGCTTCTGATTATCGCAACTGCGCAAAATCACGCCCACTAGCCAGCCAAAGCTGTAGTCCCGCTATTTTCACGGGAAAATATTGGAAAAATTAAAACGGTGAAAATTACAGATTTGTGGATAAATAAATTTGTGTGCTTACAGCAAAGCGTCGAGGGTGCGCGCCGAGAGAGGAAAGGGAGTTATCAATTTTCAACCCCGTTCACCTCTTGCCGTGTGGGATATACACTCGTATTTAACGCTAAAATTGTCGAGTTGCATTGCGTGACATTCTCCTGTCGTATCGTTAAATATTCTGCGCTTATTGATACGTATCCGTTGGATAACACAGTGGTTACGCGGATCGGTTTTTATAATATTTTCCGTTGAGCAATATTCGTAATACGCTCTCCAGCGTGGTCTACTTTGTTCATGGAAGTTCAGCCATTGAAGTGAATTAAAAATGCAGATTCACTGGATACTTCCTGAGTGAGTAATGGTGATTGTAGCTCGTAAAAAGCCGCTTGACAAAATTCCTCCCATGGCTGGATGCCGCCGATGCGACACCTAAGTGTAATTCATCCTGACCATTTATCAATCGATTATTGTTATTTGCCGCGGACACGGCCCTGGAGGCCCAGCTGAAATTAATTGCGAGCGATACGCGAAATTTGCAACTCTCCATGCGGCCCTCATTAAGCGTCTCTGCCTGGATGCGTGCTTTGCCTGGGTGGCTAGCTAGCTGGCTGCCAATGACCACTTGCCTCGCATTATCAATTTTTCCTCAATTCACTGACGTACCGTAGCCGCGAACGAATTGCTTCGCGAGTATATGCTCGATAGTATCGACATTACGCAGTCAAACCAGTTAAGCCACAATTAACCAACCTATTCGTAACTTAATACATTCAGGCGTGCAAACGACACGAATACGCACGTGAAATTATAATAAACCATTTACACAGAGTTTAATCGGGAGGTCAACGCTAGTGGTAAATTGTTCGCGAGAACGGATTTTACAAAGAGAAGTCATAATCCGTTAGCGTGGCAGTGTAGCGTAGCCTCAGATGAGAATTATTCCCAAGCGAAAGTGAGATAAAAGCGAGTGGCTAACAAAAACCGAGGGTAATTCGGGACCGCGAACGTACGAAGCTCACTGTCCGCTCGACACGCGATTACAATTAGCGAGCCGAGCTGAGCCGAGCTAAGCCGAACCGTTTGCCTGCTACGAGTCGTTATCATTTCTCTGGGAAAGTAACAGAGGTACATATTGGTCGAAGCGATTTTTTCGCACTTGTGTCAAGCGACAAACGTGGACGAGTTAGGTTGGAAGCACTTAAGGGGTTGGGTGGAGTAGTAGGTGGCACGCACTTAACGTGGCGCATCATCATTAACATGTGCGGACACGTATCGCGGATAAAAATGCCTGGCAGGATGAGCTAAACGCCGAGAATTCCAGGACGGGAATATCGTCGTTGTCATCGTCGTCCCTCGCTTCATTCCATCGCGGACTTTGCTTCCGGGTACGCGACCTGGAAACTTTTATAATCAGCTCATGAACAATAGACTGAGGGGGTTGGAGCTGCAATAACAGGTGAAACAAACTTACTTGGGTGCCAGTGGCCGCAAGCAACTCTCTCGAATGGCCAGCTGTTTCATCTATCCCCCAACCATCGCGGGATCCTCCGATTATCCGATTGGGGGCCAATGTACTGCGGTTGGTGCTCACATTTTCTCTCTTGGCCGGCTAATAACCACCCGGAAATGTCTCTATCGGCCGGAAGCGGACTCTACATTGTTAATCCGGGGAAGGGCGAACAGGAGAATTAACGGGCGCGAATTTCTCATCGGTTTGGCTAGACGTTGCCCTCCGATAAGTGCGGTTTTCCGTGGGGAGATCCCGCGGTTGGCGGGCACATCCCGCTCCACGAATATTCCTTTCTCTCGGTTCGACGGTTCGCGGATTTTCGCACGAAATATTTTCGTTTAATGTAGAACGGATTAGCCGTGGAAAAAGGGAGTGTAATTCGCGGCAGAGCGCAGAGGGTGTTGCGGCGAGTGGTGCGGTCAAGATTAATCACGGTAGTGCGCTTTATCCTACTGAAAATGGCTAAGGTTTCGGACAGGAGCGGTCGAGCTCTTGAACAATTGCAGGGTTTACGATTTACGTTATTTACACCTCCGTGCACCATTGGAATATGCATTTTATAATGCGGATCATAATCTACGGCTAACCAAGTTAGTTTGATTATGTAGATCCGGCTTCATAATGGAATACTGCTCGTCCGCAGGTCGTAGAGTTTCAAAGAGAAGACTCGCGATAGAAAGAGGAACCAGAGATCGTTGACAATCAAGGTGTTAAGAACACCTTGCCAAGAACCGCCAATTAATTCGGTTCACTGTTCTCTTTGCGTTTGTCGCGCAACGAGCTATCGTTAAGAAGCGCGAGGGTGATATTAATTAAGCAAAAGTTATGCCAAAGTCATAATGCAATACTATCCTTTAATAGGGCCGAAGATATCGATTGCGACATAGACTCTTCTCTCATTATAGTCTTAATTAACGCGAAGGAAAACGCGCCTTGGGGTCTTTGCCAGAGGCATCAGGCCTCTCTCGTTTCGCGACGATGAGAATTCTGCGAATATTGCACCAGGGCAAGATTAATTTTTTCTCCATAAATTACGGCTCCGCGTGTATCAACTGTTATGCATATGCATGGAGATAGGATCTCGCCACAGTTATCATTCATCCGCGGGACGGGCGCGTATCGGACGAGCAATCAATTAATGTAAATCAAAGGCCACAACGAAGTTGCATCGGCCTGTCGAAAAGGGAGAAAGAGAGGAGGAGAGTGATCGTGGGAGTGAGACTCGTGAACCATGGCCTATGGTTCATCGTCCATGGTCCGTGAGCCATGGTCGGACCGATATCGCGCGACACGTACGCAAGATTACGCCTTTCGCGAGGCTCGCTTTGAATTATGTCCCTCGAGAGTGGAGGCGACCGGACGTCGCATCGCACGATAGCACACTGGCCAAACCCAAATGAAACGGTTCTGCTTAATTTCAGCGTGACTACTCGGCCGATTCTAATGGAGCAATCTCAATTGGCCGAGGCGATTCGAACGAATGTTAGCGGTCGATGCTCGTATCTCTGGTGAAAAGTTTGCCAATGTACTCATACGGAAATCAAACATCCCAACTGGTTACACATACATCCTTTGAATACTTTTCATCGGTATTTTTAACTTGGTGCCCTCGCCTCGCGTCAGCAGTTTAAACGTGCGTGAAATTAATATCACCGAGAGAGAGAGAGAGAGCACTGACCGAGTGATTAAGGTCAACGCGTTCTCTCCCAGATGGTAACCTCATTAAGCGTAACCGTTTGGATGCACTCTAAACGCATTTATCGCCCTGCATCCCCATTCTCCAGCAATCTACTGCTTTGGACACGGCTCGTGGTCGCGGTGCTGCAGCTTCGGCCAGAGGAGCATCGAGCGAATTTAAGTGGACGTGCGTGAGCGGATTTTCGGCTTCTACCGTTCAGGAGGTACCATGCCAAGTGGATCGAGTCTTTCTGATAATCCACGAAGGGTCCACTCGAACAATTCGATTACAACGATTTCGAGAGGCACGCCTATCAATATCGCTTGTCGATATCGCAATAACGGGGAATTGTAGTTCAGATAAGGAACTGATTTCTTTGAGTGCTGACAAAGCACCGATAATAGCATTGTACCCGACTCGGTATACCGGAGCAAGGGTGTACGGATAAAAGGAATAGGGTACATTGAAATCAGCGTATACTAGAATCTATAAGCCTTGGAATGCAATGCAACCCTTTTCCTCCCGATAGTAGTACAAGAGTAGTTGCTTGGTAAAGGAACTATCGTCTGCAAAGCTTTCGTTTCATTCCTCCACGTTTCATTCAAGTGGCGAAATACGCTCGTCACGCCAATGAAGCATTTAGAATCAAAGTAGCGCGCGCCGGTGTTCGCTACTAACTCAAATTTCGCAAATCTAATAATAAGTTATAGTTTTGAAAGTAGGAAAAGTTGCGAGATTTCTTAGGCCTTATCCGCACACGCGGAAGTAAGATTGCGCGTCAACGAGCAGAGAGAAAAATTCCGTCTCTGGCTCGGATTTCTTAAGAGTGCAGTTCTTGGCACTCGAAACTTCGTTTCTCTCTTAAGCTGCACCTTATGCAATCAAGGGAATCGGAAACTCGCCGTGGCCGATTCGAGCACGGGAAAAGAGTAGAATCCGGGATCTTAAGTAAGTTACCCTTTTCACCGTAGTTTCCACCTACCGTACGATATTCCTCGAATACACCGGCATTGATCCGAGTTATCCTATCTAGCCGCTCCGCCAGATTTCGACCCGATCTCGTGCGGGATTTCTAGTTGGCTGAATAGCTTGTCTATACAGTTGTCTCTCTATCCTTTTTCCCCCTCTTGGAAGAGGGAGAGAGAGAGACCCGTGTTTCGCAACGTCGTCGTCGTCTCAAATATTTGCCATTAGAATCCAGTGGAAGTGAATTTCGAGGGACATTGATTTGAGCCAGCTCGCTAGGTTTGTCTTAGCTGCTTCTCGCGAACATACGTACATACACAGACCTATAGGGACATAGATAGCGAGGTTTGCCAACAGTCGTAGTAAAAGTAAAAACAGTAACTGTATGGCAACGTTACTCGGTAGGACCGCAGTTCAGTGAAATTTTGTTCTCCAATGAGTCGGATCGCTATGTACATTTTTGTTTTATGTTAGACTGGACCAAGGGCTTATTAGAGCGCCTTCATTCCCCGAGGGAGTTCTGCTCGGAGCAAATACGATAGCATCACGACCGCGTATAATTTCTCGGATACATTTACAGGAGAACATTTATTTAAAAGTATCTGCTCCCAGCGAGATTAGGTCCTTGCCTGCATCCGTGCTCTAAAAGCGAAATAAACTCAATCGCCGTGATAAAGCTGGCCCCAGTTACTTTTCCTTTACCCTCTATCCCGGTCGCCGTCGGTCGACCTCTCGGTCTCTCGTATGTTTTTCTTTAATAACACCACAAGAAGAGGGCCAATCTATTTGCAACGACGTCGATGCTACACGATTGCGGAATGGGAATGCAGAAGGACATTTGGTTGATGTTCATCGCAATATATTTACTCTCACAATACTTTTATCCCTATGCATAAAATAAAATTCCATCTCCCGGTGCGATTACGAGCCGCACTGTTTTTTCCTTTATTAGAGTCGACTGTTCCGCGGAAGGCAAGCTAAGCCCTCGCGCATACGCGCTTTTGATGCTAGTGTATACCACCTTTCATCGCGTTTGCATATGATCCTATACACGCAGTTAGTCGCCGCGGTGGGACACGCGGCGCTTCGTATTTAGGATAAATCCTGAGCTGTATCACCGAGAGATTTGCCCGAGGCATGCCAGGCCGCGGCGTGCAGCTTGCATATTTTTTAATTTCGACGGGATTCAAGGGCTTTTCAGTTGAATTTTTCTTGAACGTATCCAGAGATTTGGGATTACTGTCTCGTGCGTGGGCGGTGTGTGTGTTCTTCACCGAATCGCTCGGAGAGTGAGAGAGAGTACTTCGTCAAAGTGGTTACATCCGCGGCACAATTTAATCCTCTTAGACCGAAGGGGGGTGTGCCTGGTGCGCATGTATGGTAATCTCACCGCGACAGACACGACACACGTCACTGCCATTTTATTCCAAAACAGCGGAAATATCACATTGAAGGAAACTAATGCAAGTTCTTCCTCAAGTTTATCCTGGCGCGTTGCAACGCGACTCGGATGTGTGTCAAACACACGTACCGTGTAGTCAGTCGGTCTCGAGACTGCAGGTGGCTTGCTGTCAATAAAGAATATCTCGGCGTATTTGATTCAATCTATTCCTACCTTAGCACATGTGTACGCGTACACGCGTACACCCGCGCATCAGGGCAACCCGCACGTTAATTCAATTTTCTCATTTAACGGGAGAAAGCTCTCGCACGGAAATAATGGTGCATCTCTCGTTGCTGCTTCTCGGTACAAAGTTCCGCAAGCTTTGCGTCTTCGGTGAAGCGAGTGCCGATATAACGCGGTTAACACTGAACGTCTATGGCTCGAAATGCCTGTCATAGAAGCGTACGAGCCCACGCCACTATCATCCCCGCCAGTAATCGGCCAGGCCTTCGATGCCCCGCACATTCATACGTGTAATTAAATGCATCCGCAGTATAATTACCTACCCTCTGCGTTGGGAACATTCCATTCAAGCTTCGAGCCAAGGGGAGGAGCCTGTGCTCGTCTCCTGCCATGCTTTTGGACTTCCTCTTGACGAGACGCGAACAGTCTGCACCCGGTCTATGACTCCTGAGGCCGGATGCTGCTATCGGAAGTTAATTTTTCATCTGGATTAGTCGACATTTATGATGGACAGGATGAGTTAACGTTCGTGTCCAGCTAGGCAGTGGACATTGGCAGTGGACACCGGCAGAGTGGACAAAAGGATCTCGAGAGATCGTCAGCTTAATCCTTCGAAGCGTTCGCGTGCGCTCCCATCCCCACTCTCGCTGCTGCAACTCGACGTATAGTATAATAATCTGAGCTTATCACGGTTCGCCGGGAAGAGGCTCTACGAAGCGCGGGTGTCAATTCCGCTTCGCTCGATAAGGTCATCAGGATGGGAACAGAGTCATTTGGTGGCACGTACGCGAAGCCAACCAGCCAGCCACCTAGCCAACCACCTAGGCAACCACCTAGCCAACCACCTACCCAACCACCTACCCAACCACCTAGCTAGTCATCCACCTCGCATCCTCACCTTGCACCGGATTACGTCCACCCGTCGCGCGCACACGCCTCACCATCCCGATTCAACGAACCCTCTTATAGTCCAGCCGCACCAAAAGCACTCCAACTTGCCAGGATCTTCTATTTCAGAGAAATTTATGGGACGCCGCGAGGAAACCCGACTCCTCACGTAGACACCGCGAAGGGCCATTTAGCGCATATGCAGGTTTTCAAGATATTTTCCTCAAATTTGATAAGAACTTTAAGGTAACGCGGCGATTGTATTATCGTCGGGCGTGCACTGTCCCCGCCTTCTTGCCGATCGATAACGCGCTAAAGACACGGGGAAATGCGCACGAAATAGATGACGATCGAGTGAACTAGTAGGAATGTTCAATGGCCCTTATCGGAATTACTATCTAAGTGCATTAAAACTTGAAGTGCTCGCAAGTCGGATTAGATTCGAATATCCGTCCTGTTTTTCGACCACTTCTAAAAGCGAGTGTATCAATCTCTCGTATGGTGATACCGAGTGCCCAGTTCGAGGACCTAACTTTTTTCCCCGTTGTACGAGGACCTCGGTAAGCGTCGAACTGAAGTGCATACCGTGCTTGCAACCAGGCTGCACCGGGGAAAGCATCCGGAATTGATGGTGCTGTAGAGATAAAGGGTGAATCGACATTGCTAGAATTTCCATTTAATTCCACTGGAAGTTCGGCCAGTTTCTGGTAGAAATTACGAGGAAGAACGTTTCTCTACTGGCTTTCAATTACGAGCTAGGACCGTTCTGATTTGCCATCGCTATAGGCCAGATTCGAACGCGAGCTTTGTGTATTCCACCGTTGGCGTCGTCTTGTTCGTTCGTTACGGTTATGCGGTAAACGTTGGAGGATCATTGCGAAACAAAAGGAGGGATATAAAATTAGGGATGGTTGGATGCCAGGCGAACCTATGGACCAGTATGGTGCGCTTGAAAGCCTACCTTCCGAATAAGGGCCACGAAGCGAGACAGATAACCGGGTGACATTACTCGAATATCCATCCAATCCTATCGGAACTTCAGGTGGTCGCACACGCTTCTATTTGGAATTACAAGCGTATATCCCTTGTGGTTTTGAATGTCGATATCTGCTTCATCATGCTAGTGCGCGCGATCGTCCCATTCGCGTTACTACTGCTGTCGCTGTTGGTGGTACCAGCGTCAGCTACTATTGTCACTACTACGAGCGTCGACGCCGCCGGAAGTAGTGTGTATTTGGATCGCGTCGTTTTCTAAGCGTCGCGTCGCGTTTGCTGGCAGTGAGGTTGTGAGGGTTAAAAGCTGAATTCACGCTAGGTGCCCATAGAAACTCGTCGTCTCGCGACATTCTAATTTTCATTTTGGTGCCTCTGCACCGCAATGCGATATGCCGGAGCTTTTGACTCGGGTGACCGAGCCAAAAGCAATGCAGTCCCGTTATTTTGGACAGGCTCGAGGAGTTGCCCAACGCGAAGAAGATTGTCATATAGACCCTAATGGGATCGGTCTGCATGTCGTGCAAGCAACCCACAAGCCAGACTCTATCGAAGACATGAATCAGCAAGCCTGGACAGCACGGTGAGCTCCGGTTTTGCATCGTTGACGAGCTGCTGCGGATAGATTAGAGTCATCTTTCTGGAATAATGACGTCGGTTCGCTTGCTGGTGGTACACGATATTAACGATCCAAATTTAGCACGCTCGAATACCAGGTGTTGATTGCGGCCCACCATCAATCCGCATTTCGCGCTTGTGCTCGCGTTCGCGCCCACCGAAATCATCTCACGGAGCTTGATTTCCTTAGTGCCTAGAATCGTCTCTACATCGCGCGCACTCAGCGCGAAGGATGCTGTCGCACACCGCGCCGCGCCGTACCATTTCAGGGATGGATAGATGCGCGCAAATACGCACAATACGCATAGTACTCTGCTGAGAGACGGAGACAGAGATAGACTCTTTCCAGTGGAATATGCACACTGCGTCTTTCAGCCAACCGGAACAGGTGGCATTAAGCAAAGTCGCAATATGAAACGCTTCAATTTGCCAGAGTTTCATGCGAACCTCTCTTTCTCTCTCTCTCTCTCTCTCTCTCCAGTGCCCGTCGTTGCGCTATACTAAATTAACGTACTTGAGTGTAAAGTGTCGAATGTTACGTACCGACATCCCTCGGAGTGTAATTTTCTAACTAACCGTACGAGTCTCTCGGGTAAAACTATCATTTCGGCGGACTCTTCGCTCTAATTTCAACTTAGCATCAGAATCTTGTGCTTGAGTGCTTTTAGGAAAGGACATACGGATCCACTTATGTATACATGTACTAAATAAATACATAGGTTGTAGAGGTGAGAGCGTGTGGCAAGTACTTATAATTGAGTAAAGACTAATGCGACTTTACGTAGTGGAATCGTAGAGCGCCCGGGAGGGCATAAAATTTGATTTCAAGTCTGTCGGACCTGTTTGTCAGAGGCACAAAATTTCAATTAATTTCGGAAAGTTTGTACTTCAGCTCGTTACGCTGACAGAAATACATAACATCCGAACTGCGGGTAAACCGATGGACGTTACGTTCGCATAGTTTTCAGGCCGCCGACACGCGCAATGTATTTTAATGTCGACTAATAACGCTCGAGTTGAATAGAATTATAATAATGTCGGAAGGGTCGCATACGCACCGTGACAATCAATCGGCGCCGGATCAAATGCTCCGGTAATTTTAATGCGGAAAACAAGGTGATTATGCCCGTCCCATTTGCGTAGCATGACATCGAATTGTGTCACAAGCGAAATTATCCTCTCGGGAGATGTGCCGGACGAAAGTGGCCACATACCGCAAACCGATCGTAGCCGAGCTTACCCTAGATTAATATTCAAAAATGCAGCTTTAATTGCACCAACCACGAGAGCATCACTCGCGTGGTGAGTGGTGAGACTGGTGAGTGTTGCCAGTGGGTTCCAATGCAAAGGGAATAACTATGCGGCATGCGCCCTTTAGAGCGCGAACCCTAGTGCTTGTAGGTTTCCACGTTAATAGGAGGATGTACGAGTATTGATACTTACGCAAATGGTTCCAGTGGTTCGAGTGCAAGCATCCTAGGTATATTGCTCCTCCTCTCCTCTTCCTGTCTTTCTACTGGTCTTACTCACTCCTCGGGTTCTCGTTAAATAAGGGCACAATTAATGCACTGCCTGCAGACGGTATTATGTATATGTATATGTATATGTCTCAGCATCAGCAATGATCCAGCGCAACGAGCGGTGTATTCTGTTTCCTCCCGAGACGTGGTGGCCGTGCGCTCGCGCTCTGACCTACACGGATGCGACGACGAACTCTATGGAAATGAGATTAATAATAACCGAAGGTCTCGGTACTCTCGACAGTCTCACAACAATTGCACGCATTATGCAAAATGCTAAGAGTAGTCTGAATAATAAAACTCCACATACCGATTTTAAAGTCGAACAGAATTTATATGAAAACTTTATTCAACCGTGAATCAAATTAACATTGTGATCGTTGGTGGTATTTCATAAGTGGGTTACGCACAACCGATATCGCAATAATATCTGCGTAGTTCGAGTGGTCTATTAAATTACCTGGCGTTATAACTTACAATTTAAACAACCCGTTACGCAATATACATACTTGTGGAGATATTACCATTTAGATTTACTTGTATGATACGTTGATTCGTTGGCCGCTAATTATTCGTGGCGTCGTATCGTCCTTTATTTTGCACTCGTGCAGAATCACTGTGGGGGGGAAAATTCGTCGTACACGTTTCTCTCGTAGAGGCTTCGAAACCCAAAGCTGTCGACCGTTCTATTGAGACAGTGTACGTTCTCTGTTACGGCCGATAGCAATTATTTACTGAAGTTAATTAGATCCATTGACAAGGTACACAATAATACATGGAAGAGACGACCGGCTACCGTAGAATAGTGGGTTGGTTGGTCAGCGCGGAACCAGAGCTAACAATAACGGGACGGTTCAGCCGTCGAATACCATGGTCGATCAAAAGAAAATGTATTTTCAAAACGAAATGCAACCGTCTGGTTGAGAACTGATTTTTTGTTTTATTAAATACGCCATTCATCATTGGAAAAAAGTCGTTTCGTGGATTAGTAGCCAGAGAGAAAGAGAGACAAAAAGAACTGGTAAAAATTCAAGAGCCACGAATTAGTTCAATATTGTACTGCGGGTAACGATCTCGCGATGGTCGTTTCGTTCGCTATAATATTCACCATAATATTCGAAGGCTCGAACGAACACACGCGCACTGATATTTTAGGACCGATGGAGGATCCTCAAAAGCCCAGCGCTTCGACGTTCCTTATGCGCGTGCACCTGAGCCAGGGCCATTCTGCGAATGTCAGAACTAATTTTGGACGTTACGAACAAGGTCATCAAGGTGAAATAGGGCAATAGAAGATAATGTCGTTAGGCTCGAGCGCATTGCGGTTGGATTATCACAATTAATTAGATACACCTGTATACGCGGTAGGCCGAATAGGAAGGTGCGAAGCGACGCAACGGGGGTGTAATTGGGTGATCCTGAGGGTTTCTAAATTTTAACACAATGTCGGATGACCTCCGATCGACGGCTCATCTGTCGCTATCGGACGCCACACTGGACACTACACCGAGGCTCTCGAGGACCGTTTCCACTGGATCCCAAGGGGGAATAGTACGCGGTGGCTTTATTCCCGATTGGATTGTTGCCGGCGCGCTACTGCCGTTTGGCCCTTGCAGCTTAACGCTCACAAGAGCTTGCCGCCGGCAAATAATCACCCGCGATTGTCGCGATTTCGCGTTAGCTTGCTCGCTTGATCAAACTTTCGCCCAAGCTCGAGCTAATGCCGAAGTGAATAAGGTCGTCAGTAGAGAGAGAAAGAGAGAGAGAGACAGAGAGATGGAGCGATGCATTATGGAAAGTTATGTTGGGTACGAACGAGCGCGCAAGCACATCCACGTGCAGCGAGATTATCGCCGTTAATTATGACACTCATCGTAGACTGATTAGAGAATTACGGTACTATTATCGTGGAAGTACATGTAGCTTACATTTACACATATCACAACGGTTAGTACAGCGACGTTCCGTGAAATGCCAATTAGTTGAGCAACGTTGGTACTCAATCCTGGAATACCTCTCTACTTCCCTCTCTCCTGATGAAACTTAAAGTAGGGGTGAGTTCGTTCAGAGCGCTCAGCAGTGGTATAGTGTTTGCCACACTCGACCGGCGTCGAGTGGATCTCCACGGAACAACAGTTGGAGGCTTGAGCATCATCGCCATGGCAACCAGGAGCCATCAGTTATTTACAGATATATATATATATACACATATATATCTTAATAAATTTAATCTAATTTTAGCTAATTCTTCGAGGACCCAATGGGGACCAGGTTGTACGTAGTACGTAACTTTCGTCCCACGCACGGTGCGATAATAATTCGCTAACGGTGGCATAAAGTACGAGTTTGCGAGCCATAAACGGGTTGAATGGCAGTAGAGTGTATATCGTATACGGCACAGGACATACACGAGAGCTCACCTTGTCAAGCTGCTTGTGCGATAGGTCCAGTGATATTCGAGTCAGAGTTCCAATTGTCGCGCACGAAAGGACACGACACCCTATGTGTGCACCAGGGAAGAGCGTCTCTAGTATTCCCCAGATCCGAGAATCGTGCTGTTGTCCTGCTAACTCCTAGATTTCGTAGAACCTTGCGAAACACACACCACACAATTTTATTCTCCTAAGGTCCATGAGACCAACAGTGGAGCAGGCATGCCGAGTGTCGAGAAGCCTCGGTCCGGGTCTCGGTCACGTCCGCTCGGAGATCGTTTCACTGGGGTCAGTTCGTGGTAGTCGAATGGAGGGCCAACTTGAGGGTCATGAACATTGTGAGCAATGCGGTGCAGGCCATGACGGACGGCGAGGAGGCCATGCTGTGCTGCATAGCCGCTGGATTATCTCCCTTGAACACGTGGACCAAGACTCGAGCAGGCTGGGCATTGCTCGCCTCGCAGGTGTAATTGCCCGAGTGACGGTCGGATGCCCTGGGCACCTCGAGCCAACTCTCGCGGCCCACAAGGTCGGTGCTAACGTTCACTCCCTGATCGATGTCGTAGTTGATCATGCGAAAATTGTGATACCAGAAGAGATAGGATGGTGTCTCAGTTGATTTCTTCACGAGACAGTGAAGCTGCAAGGTGCTGCCTGGCCTCACGAACTTCTCCGAAGGTCCGGCTATCTCTGCTCTCGCCTCTGCAAATGGTCGAACGTGACGAGTCAGACGTGAGCCGCTTACCATGCTATCCACTATTGTTTACTGGGGTTCAAGGCGGTTATGAGGGTTGATAGAAGGCTGCGCGACGGACGCGACGTTCGTGGCGTTCGTGGCGTTCGTGGCGGTAAGGGTTGTGCTACAGGCTTGGCATACGGGACCTTTCGAGCACCCTCGAGCGGCCTTTGTCCTATTTTCCGTGCTGACAGGATTTCCCCGACTTATACGGCGAGCTCGTCCGATGCGACCCCGGAGCCCTCGTAACTACGTTATAGGTTCAGGTGTGATAGACCACGGTAAACAGCGGGCGAAGCCTGTCCCAACATCGACATACTCTTCCACCCTCTTTTCCCTGGATCGGAGCGCCACGCACGCACGCACGCACGCCACCCCCGCCCGTGTCTGCAGCTACTCGCACGCTCGAGCGCGCGTCAACGAGACCGTACACCGAGATTCAAGCGACTGTGCGTGATAGGGTTCAACTCTTTTTCAGCTTCTACGAGATTTATCTATTTCTTCACGGAAACCAACGCGCATTGGCAACGGCCACGATTATTGGCTGTTGTTCAAATAACTACGATGACATAGTCTCGAGAGAACGCTACTGCCAATACGTTCCAGCTTCGTTTTTGAACTTATTAAAATTCGCTTGCCTCCTTTGCAGGCTGGGATTTTTCCCTAATATTTAGCTTCCGCAGGCTCCGTCTTGTCGTGAAATTCCCGTTGGGATTCGATATTTTCGAAGCCTGAAAGAGGGTAGTGCTTCGTATCTCGGATATTGTAAGCGAGAGCAATATAAAGATTCGCTTGTTACACTCGTGCGGAATCGACTTTAATGATACATCGAGCGGGCTTTGCCCTGTGATACAGTTTCTTGATTCAACATAAAAGAAAGCTATCTTGGCAAATCGGCAATGCCAAACTCTATCTAAATTGTCGAGGAAATTGAGAAGTTTAATAGACGAGCCTGCGATCGTGGAGATATATTATTTCCACGATACTTTAAGCGACTATATCATATTTCCATGATTTTTAACGACATCGAATTTTTCAAACGCACTTTCTTAATTTTTTTTTTTCCTTTCTTTTACGGCCTTTGACTCGAAAGATATGGGAGTTTAGAGAAGATCTCACGTGAGCAGGAACCATTTAGACCCCCAACGTAAGATAGAACTTACCGAATCTCTAACTACGTATACATAAGTCCCGTATCAACCTCTAAACCAGCATTATCCATCTATTCTATAGCCATTCCGTTGTCGCTATAATAGCCCTAAATGTGGTAAGAGGTAATCCCCATCTACTCATCTGGAAGTTTTAAGGGCACGGTGCCCATATCGGGCAATTAAAATTAAGTTCGCCTTCAGCCGTAAAAGACATTATGCAAGCTGCTGGGAACACAGTTTGAATAGTATTAGAGAATACCTGATTGCAATTTTTCCATTGGTTTTATTAAGATTGAATTTTAAACTGTCTTTATTCGGGACACAATGCACCAGTAATATTGATTTGAAACTTGATACTGAATTCTTTCCAACTGGACGGCCTCATTAAGCGCGCTTTACTCAACTTCTTATTCCGTCGTAATCCAATTTTGATTTTCCAGGACGAAGGAACTTATAAATTGGCATACCGGACCACGCGTAATTTGAACGAACCCGAACCACCCTCCTGCGATTTCAATGGTAAGTTCTATTGCCAATTAAACCTGTTTTCCGAAGGGCGGAGTTCAATTTCGCTCGGATCTCATCCGGCCGAGTATAGTTTCCAGAGCGAAGCGAAATACATACGTATGAAATTCTTCCCGTACCGTATATCAACACACGGTATTGCCAGGAATATCATTCTACGATGAGCAACACGTAATAATAATTAACCGCTGGCTCTCGCGAGAGTAGTGTTCACTAGAGTATTGATTACGAGTATTCCACGATATTTTACCGCGAAGCGATGTAGAGTGGAAAATTTATTTGCAAAATTCACATTATAAACTATGGCGCCCGCTTGGAAGCATATAAAACGATATAATCGGAATATCCTCGAGCGATTCAGCAGTACATATATCAATCCGAGAATCAGAAGAATCTCGTCACAGCTACACGGTGCGAGTGTAAATATTACTCGTCCTAGATTCGAAGAACATAAATATTAAAAGTACCTGAGAAAGAGTGTCGAGTGTATTCGTCAGGCGTCAAGGCAAAAACACCCCCACTGAAAAGCTGGGGATGGATATAAGGGGGCGGGGAACCAGGGCGTGTGGGGTGGAAATTAGATAGCGGCAGCGGTGGTTGCGACATACACCTACACAGATATATATATATATATATGTATGTACATATATATCTACATGCGTACTCCCAAAAACTGGAATCTAAATGCAAATACACAAATACTGGCGCGCTTAAAATACCGCGTTGGGGGTATGGCAGTAATTTACGAAACTTGTGCCTCTTGCCTGTGATAAAAAGCATTTTCGCACTATTGATCGGGCGCGTCTCCTTAATAAAATCCAGATAAAAGTGCCTTGCCTTCCAAGACACTCTTCCTTTTGCTGGCGGTAGGGTGGCTAAAGAGGCTCGTTTACCCCGTAGTGTCGCTCCATCACTACCAACCATCCTCGACTGTGCCACGTGGCCAGAGAATCCTTTGGAACCAGGCAAATAAGACCGAAAACGTAAACACTTGAATCGCCACTGCGAGTTGGTCGCGCCCGTGAAAAAAAAAAGAACCTCTGTCCCGCGACTGTAGAGGTAAGCCTGCAGATTCTTAAGCCCTCCCCGCTGACCCGGAATACAGAGAGGCGAGTGAGTCTTCACTGTTCTACTATTCGTACTCGTCGAGGGCCTCTTATCAGACCCCGGACAAAAGTGCATTCTCCCGACAACGACAACGGCCCTCTTTACCCAACACCCTCTACCCCTCTTACGGACGACTTTCGCGTGAGCTTCTTTCCACTAACGTATCCGTTCACGCTTGCACACGTATGTTCCCAATATGAAGAAGTGTCGTGTCAGTGCGCGTGTCAGTCCTCTAAAATATTTACACCTGTAGTACGCTCGCGTGCGTCCGCGCGTGTCCGTGCGCTCACCCCCTTCAGAAGAAAGTCGGTCAAAAGCTGCGTAAATCAAGAACGCGCTACTAGCTAGTAAAAGAAGCCGCTTGCGCGATACTTGCGAAAAATGTGTATTTTTTCTCGGCAACACCTTTGCGACCCGAGGGACATCATCCCATTATTATCGTTCAGCCGCGCGATTACTTCGTCCTTGAAGTACGAGATAGGATGTAGAGCCTTCCGCGGTACACCACGGTAGATGGGCTTGCGAGAGGCGAATCGCCAGATAATTGTGGGATGAACGAAGGATCGGAATTTATGCACACAATCTACTGGGCGATAACCGATACATCGAATATTGGGTGAGAGAGTGAGGGGTTGGAAAGGGGGGATAAGGGGATGAGAATAGTGGATAGAGGATGCTCGTAGGGAAAAGAGGTTTCGGTGGGCACAGGTAGCTTACGCTGGCGATTAATTTCACGCTTACCAACAACCTCGAGCAACAGAAATATACTCGTGGGCGGATGGGTTGATACTTGGCACTGGTACAATCCGGCGTCCCTCGTCTGAACGTATTTTATTTGAAGAGTCCAATCCTCGCTGTTGTGGAAATGAATTGCCTGGAACCGCTCGTCGTTGGCGTAGGTTGTCAGTCCGACGGTCAGTAACTCCTGAACGTTCTTCCGCTTGATCCACGACACCTGAGAGCCAGCAAAAAGTCTCGTTAGCGAGGATGATCCGCTACCGCGCTATGCCGCGCCCGATGCCCAGTCCCAGTGCTGGTACTACCGTTGACCAGAATTGGCCATGGAACCAGGACCAGCCGGATGTCTCTTTCTCTCTCTCTCTCTTTCTCTATTTCCCTTCCTCTATCCGTTGACCCATCTATCTATCTATTCACCTATCTACCTACCTATCTATCCATCTATCTATCTATCCGTCTATCTATCTATCTAATGGCAAGATCCACCGTCCTCTCGGTGCTACCACGAAATTCCGCCCACCCAGCGAAATCTGTTTCCTCTTTCCACTTCGACTGGTGGATTGAATTTTCATTATTAGTTCGCGCCTGGCCGTCAGTCGGACTTTTTCGCTCCAGCCGTTACTTATCCCGATTACGCTCGAATTCTTTACTCTGGAAATCGGTGGAGGCTGCATGAGTACTCGTGCGCATACCCACTCAGCCGCTAGGAGAGCGCTCTAAACGCGAGCGGTGCACTTTTTCGGAGTTCGATATACATAGTATTTGCTTGTCCACAGCAGTCGAGCAGTTCGGTGTCGATTGAAAGTGTAAGGGTGAATATACTGACAATGACTATGCACGCATTTGTGTGTGTGTGTCTGTGTATGTACATTCGCACGGAACCCGAGTTTCTCTACGTTATAGTTGAGCAACTGCTCGTCCGTTGGAACAACCGGCTGCTATCGGATACGAGGAACCAATAAACGTTGTCTGTCCATGACGGTCAGTAACCGCTGCGCTCCAATATCGAACTTACCATTGTCTGTCTATTACGGCCAGTAACTACGGTTTCGAAGCAAAGAGCTGCCGGTCGAGCTCTACCACTACCACTGACCCTGACCAGCATTGTGCATCCAGAATGGTTAGTCGCCCTTATTCGTTCGGCCCACCAACTCACCAACTATCCTTCACACATGGCGAACAACCCCCTCCCTCTCTCTCTCTCTCTTTCTCCTTCTCGACGAGTAGAGTCGAGAGTAGGAGTATCTCAAAAAAGTACTGGACGAATTCTTCGCTCAGGGATGACGAGATTAAAGTCGCCCTCGTTTCAGGATGCCGCTCCAACTTGGGCGCACGGGCACTGGCACTATCAAAAGCAACCTCCTTGCATTTACCTATAAAGATACTTTACAGCCTGCAGATGGGTTACGAGGGGATTTTTCTCCGGTAGCATATTTACCGGAGTGCTTGAAAGCTTTATAAAGAGACGGTAACCAGAGAGTGTCGATGGGACTACGTGGTGTACTAGCTAGCCGGTGAATAGTCAGCACGTCAGGATGCAACTGCCAAAAACTAGTAATGAGCGATAAGCACCCAGCACATACATACATATATATACATATGGCACCTAGTAACCATACTACGTCAATAACGATCAGTAATTACTCCTCGTTCTCTCGCTTGATTCCGGTAACCTGAAAGCGAACAAGAAGTGCCGTCGGCCAGAATAATCCCACGACTGTGACACGGGATGATTGCACAGCTCGTGACCGGAATTGATCACGAAACCTATACCGACCACACGAATCTCTCTGACAGAGTGAGGAAAACTCGAGTCATTCATTGATCAACGTTTATAGCGCTTATTCATAAAGGAATAAAGGATATATTTCCCATTCGCGCGCGGTTTGCTATTCATTTAGACCAGTTCGAGAATCGTGGTATCCTACAAAAAGGCAGGGGCGTTTTTCATATACATAGACTCGTCCCGAAGTAGATATCGGTTCTGCTATCTATGCACCGGTCAGCGGTCCCTGCGCTCGACTGGAGATTTAGGGTCGATTTAGACCGGTCGCACGGTGACACCCCCTATGCACCCAAACGACGAAAGTCTCTTGTAGCAAGAAGCGCTATCAGTAGGGATAATCCGCTAGGCGAGCCGTGCCATCTCGCACAGGCTTCGCACTGAGAATTGGCCGTGAAACTGGGAAGGAAGAGATCTCTCGCCCTTTCGATAGGATCACATAGAATCTCACCTATGTCTATATGTACTACATACATGTATGTATAGATGTTCGTCTTTATGCTCGTCATAAAGATTCAGCCACCTGCTACAGAGGGATGTGCCCAGCTCTACGGTGAGATTGAATTTTTGATGTTTGTCGTCAGGCAAACGATTGGTGTTTAGCTGATCGACCTCTCGTCAAGCCGCGTTCTCTCCACCCTTCGCATCCCCTCCGAAATAATCAATTACTCGCTGATAGAGAAGGAGAAAACTCGCGAGGACCCTTTTTTTTAGAGTTATCGGGCGACAGCTGTAGTAAGTTACTTTTGTTCGGCAGTCAACTGGGGGTAATCGTTCGACTGTCGAATATCGTCGGTGGACATTAAAGTGTCGTTTCTCTTCATCCGCGATATCCGAGACCAACGGGGGAAAAGACGCGATCGGGTCGAATAATTCGCCAAGCACGGCACCCTGAAGCGTGCGACGACGGGATGATTACTAGCGCCAGTAGAAAAATTGACCGTGAAATTGGAGAAAGAGAAAAGGAGATTTGTCTTCGACGATAAAATCTCACCGGTTTCCCAGTTCGCTTTGCACTCTGGGACCGTACCTCGCAAGCACAAGTTCTTCTGCACCGAGGTTCTCTCCTCCACCAGTCGCTACAGATTAGATCCTTCCGTGGGTATTCTCTCGTTAACATACATCCCACGTATTTCGCATGAAAATATTCACGATCGTTACAGAGTTTCCGCGTTGATCTCTCCTCGTCTCTCACAATCAGTCTCTTAGTGTCTTTCCTTAATCTTTTGGTACCTGACAATCAACCGCGGTCCGAAATGCCGCTTTTCACCGAACTTTTCATGTCGGTCAACTTGCCTCGATCGGCTGAACGTTGACTGGGTCGGCGAATGGTGGACATTTAAAAGTGAGATGTACAGAAATATCGGAAACTACTAGGGGCATGGATAGAGCAAGCCAGGGCAGGGCAGGGCAGTCGATGTTGGCTAGTCGAATTCGAATTCGAATTCGGAATAGCACACGACTGGTATTAGTTGCGGCTGTGGAAAGGCAGCCCGTTTGTAACTGGGTGAACAAGGCGTGGAGCGAGGAACGATCGAAAGAGGAGGAGGAATGTCTCCTGTGGCGAATTCTCTTGCACACTCTCGAAACTCAATCGCGAAATTTCGGATATTCCCTCGGTGCTTGCGCTCTCACTGGAGGCAATTGGCAAAGCCATACGATAATAGGATACGTATCTGTAATGAATATCTATGGCGCGTAACGGGTTCCGAGTTCGCGAATCAGATCGATCCGTTGGCAACTTGTAAGTCCAGGAGTCAAGTCGGATCCTCCTTAAATATTGCATCGAGCGCGTGTGAGCTCAAGCATGATTACGATGTGAAAAATAAATGATCGATGTCGTTCGGTACGAAGCGAAGGAAGCCGAATAGAGGTGGTCGACGCGATAAGTTTGGTAGTGCGATCCACCGCATCTCGTCCTATCACGTAGCGTCGCCTCGACATAGTTTTACGCGTTGGCCCATCGGACGACAGGCAACACAAGACGAATTGCATTTTTCGTATGCGAAGGAGGAACCACGCCCTTTTCTAATCGATTGCCGCAATAGTGGACTTGATTAATGTTGGAAGATCCTCGAACCATTCGGAAAATGTCGAAGATCGGCCGAACCAGCGAAACAGCTAGCTTCAGCATTACGAATTCCTGGCGGATCTTTTCACCCGGGTACCGTGCCGGCCAGTTGAGTAACCTAGCCAGGGGAGAAGCAGCACCCTCGAGTATTTTTCCACCCTGCTATTTTACGTATTCTCTCTTCTAAGGATAAAGTAGATGGCACCGTGCTGTGTCGCTACCTCACCACTACTACCACCAAGTTTCGTTCGAGATCACGTTAAATAACAGTTTCAGCAGTAAATACTTTCGAGTATTGGTCTGGCGTTCTTTCCACAGTTTAACTTGCACGAGCAACCGTGCGCGGGGGATAAAGCGAATGAAACTCGTGGGTGAGTAAAAGGGGGTGGAATGGCGAAGAGATGGGAGGAACGAAAAAAAAAAAAAATGCATTGGCTTGGCTTGGCTTCGTTCAGCTCGGCTCGACGCGTCCTTGTACATATAGGGAGGATACTCGCGCGGAGATAGCTGTACCCCGATCGAGTCGTTACTCCTGATATTATCAGGAACGGCAATAAAGCTTTACCGGAACGTATACATTTTCCAGCCTACGTTATCTTCTGTTTGACCGCTCTCATCTCACCCCCTCCAGATTAACTCGTTTCCCATGTGTGCGCGTGTAAGACATAAATTACGTATTTACATGCTCCGAGTGCATTAACGCTCCGGCACGCCCGAACCTGCCAACTTTTGCCGCGTCCGGCTTCTCCGTGATTTACATGCGTGCAAAAATCCCTTCCTAGCTTTTCCAGCCGAATTAATTGCACATACTTGCATGGAAGGATGCAATGGAGGGGAGGTAGTAGGGGATATATTATAGTTGGAGAAAGGTGTGCGGAGTGCACATAGTTAATATCGAGGACTTTAGCGTGACGAGAACACACACGCATGCACACCAATTCCGACTTTCCTCTTGTCAACGACAGTTGGGTATATTTTCGGTATGGCAGAAAATACGAGCCAGAGCGTATTGTCAACAGGGCAGCGGCTTCCAATTAGTTTTTAGTGTCTGGTTAATGGATCAAAAGCGCGAAGCACTGTACACAGTGATATGGGTTGGAAAGGATTCATTTCGCGCCTGGTATTTATTTTTCGGCTGGAAAATTTGTCGCGGCCGCGAAACTGTCGAAGCCGTTGTTACTCTCTCGGAAACGAGAGTGAAAGAATAGGCGAATTCGTGAGTGAGAGAGAGAAAGGAGAAGAGGGCAAGTGCACGAAAATATCTTTATCGGGCTTCGCATTCATTTTGTTTCTATGTCGGATGGAGAATGGCTCTTGCATAACGCATTTTCCTTTACGGCATTCTCTCCTTTCGCCCTGATTTATCATATTTACAATTTCTCAGGCTGTCCCGATGTCTCCGCGCACCTGTGCCGCTCCGCCTAGGTTCGCGACCCCCGCAAACTCGGCCGACTCACGACTCACGATGCGCGGTATACGTTATATATGGTATATTGTATACATACTTCTTGCGGTATACGATATACGATATGCAATATACGATATACATTGTGACGAAGCGTCCTGTCGCCGCTCCGTCACCGCCAGCCTCCGCGTAAAACACCTTGCTACGCGCGCCGGACCGGGGGGGATTCGCGTTCCGAAGGGCCAAGCGCACAGAAGGATAACCCACTAACCCCGTATTATTATTTTGTATTTGAGACAGGAAAGTTCGGCGATGTCGGCCGGACTGATCACCCGGTCGACATCCCGACAAGCAACCGATCAGCACACACTGGGAAGCAGAGCTGCCGCCGGAGAGGGAGCAGGATCGAGACGACAAGGATCCAGGCCGCGAATAGAACACGACCCACCACCTGTCGACCGCCGTGGGACTCAATTAGCTCATCCCATTAAACCAGGCGGCGTGATTTGCGGCACGAACCTTCGTCGTCGGCCAGGTGCGAACTCGAGGCCACTTGACTTCCGGCGTGCGTAGCGAACAGTTCCAAATTTCCAATCGGCACTTTCCAATCGCGTCTGGAGTAACGAACAGTGTGCAGTAGAGTCTTTCGGCCGCGTTCTAGAGTAATCCACCGAGTTTTTCGGCCACGCGAGTGAGTCTACGGAGCAGTGGCCCGAGGTTAGCAGGCTGGCGGCGACGGTGAGTACTGGATTCTTCCTTTGCGTCTTTTCGGTGTGTGCGTGGCTCTTGGGGTTTCTGTGCGGCTCTTTTCGGGTTTCATTGAGGGGATTAGCTCGCGGTTCGGTAGGTCCTGAGAGGAACAGACCAGGAGAGGTGTGACCGGGGCAACAAAGTCGCGAGGTACGCGACGACTCCGAGGGGGGTCCCCGGCCCTCGGAGGCCTCTCCTGGGACAGGCCAAGGGGTGACCGAAGAGCAGCGAGTGTCCGGCCCTGAAGACGCGTAATCTTCCCCATTTCGTGGTCTAGTCAAGTTCGAGCGAAATATAGAAGCGCGTAGTAGCGAGCGACGAACGGCCTCGTGATTGGCCGATAGCGACACGCGAGCGGCGATCGGCCGTGCGATTGGCCGACGGTTAGAATTCAAACGTTGAGCCTGTTTTCGAGGTTCCAGCGACGGCACGCGGACGCGGCCATTTTGTTACCTGGTTTGCGAGTTACTTATTTCGTTAATAAATCCATTTCTGTGACTTTCTTTACAAAGTTGGGGTTATTGATCCTCGCGCGGTTATTTGTGTCTTGCATGCTCCCTTTTCAGTCGCGCTGAACGAGTCTCGGCCGATTCCGCCGTACCAGGTCGGCCGGACGGTCCGGCGCTTCCCATCGGGCATCGCGCGGACCCGGGTAAAAGACCAGAGCTAGTCGGGTCGGGTGAGCTTTTGTACTGGTTGTGCGTTCCGGATCAGCGTCCGATCTTGAGAAACCACTAAATATTGGCTCCTTTCGGGGGGCCTGGCGCCCACATCCGAGATCGGCGGAGCGTAGCAAGCATCAAGGGCGGCTATTTGCGGGCGGTTCGGGCTGCGGTGACGGGTACGGCCGTGCTCGAGCACGGATCGTCGTTGCAAATTTGGCGCCCAACGTGGGGCCCGAGGGAAGCGTGCGGAAATATTAATTTATCGAAATTTAACGGTGAAAGGGGAATAGAGGCAGTAGAGAAAGTTCTAGAAACAGTAGATTTCAGCCGTTAGCATCGGATTAAGATTAGTAATTATACCGTTCGCGGACCGCTCGGGAACAATAGGCGTTCGAACTCGCGTAGGGAAAAAGTGTCAACAGAAATCGCGTGAGCTAGGCCGCGTGTTTGCGTTGCGTGAGCGGGATAGCTCGGTGGTGCGGGATGGCGGAACGCGAGGTGGAAGATGACGAATCGCGACATTCGACGATCACGCCGGACTGGGTGGAATCGGTGCTCACATCCCAGGGTTTGGCCGAGGGGGGGCGGTTCGGAGACAAATGTCGGAGATTAATGCTGTTGTTGGCCGAATTAGCGGTGGCCGACGATGAAGCGGCCGCGGCCAGTGGCGTCGAGAGGACGGAAGCCGGTCGGAGCGGGAGCGCGCAGGAAGCGGGCCGGTATAGTAGGGCCCCTACGGTACCGGCCGGGCTCGGGGCCGATCGAACCGTGGATTTAATCACTCCTCCGACAGCCATAGCAAACGAGCAAGATCCGACGACCCCCGGGGGAACATTCGAGACGGTCATCGACGTACCAGCGGCAGGCGATCCGGGGATGGCCCCGCGTGCACCGGTGTTAAACTCGGCCGTCAGAAATTTAGCCCGCGAGTTAGATAGAGAATTACACGCGCCGCGCGGGGAGGGGCGAAGGCCAACCCGCCCATGGGGACCACCTGACCCACAGCGTCACTCGACACCGAACCCTCCGAGTCCCGGGGCCCCGGGAGGCCTCGATCCGCAAGCGTTAGTTCGTCGATGGGGGCTGACTTTTAACGCGACACCCGAAGAAGACGGACGAAAGTTTTTGGATAAACTGGACTTGTACCGCGCGTCGGCGAGAATAACCGATCGGGAAATAATGGATTGTCTATTTATCATATTTGGGCCGGATGTCACACCCTGGTTTACGGCCGCGCGACCTCAGTGGGATACGTGGGAGAGTTTTCGTCGCGAATTTCTGGAACTGTATGGCCGGTTAGAATGCGTCGAGACGGACATCGAGACGTTGTACATGAGGAAGCAGGGGGAAAAGGAGCCCTACGGAAAATTCGCGGCCGACCTCAAGGCCCTGTACGCGCGCATACCCGAAGGAGTCGTACCGTCGTCTCTTCTGTCATTGACATACCGCCGAATGCTTCCGCGCTATCGACTAGGGATTGAGTTCGAGTCCGTAAAGACCCTATCTGACCTGAACGCCGCAGTTAGAAGGAGAGAAAACGAACACGCGGCCATCGAGGCCGCGGCGGCCTTAGCCCAGCTAGAATCCACTACGGCAGCCGTAGATAGGCCGCGCTCTCCGCCGGGAACAACGGGGGGAGACAGTCGAGCCAGGCAACGGTCGAGACGGCCGAGACGGCGAAGCGGGAGCAGGGGAGACGGTCGGACGGTGGAGTGCTACCGGTGCGGGGAGAAGGGCCACTACCAGCGAGGCTGCCCACGTCCCCAAGGATGGAGACCAACCCCGAAAGCGGAGGCCACCGACGAGAAGGGAGAGCAGACGGGAAACTAGGCCCGCCGGTGTCGCAGGAGGCAGCGGACGTCGGCAACCAGGCAGAAATTACAGCCTCCAAACAAGAGATCACCGACGACGGCCACCGGACACCCCCCGCACTGGACCCGTCCAGGGCCGCCCTCCTCTTCGTGGACCTCGTACTCGGCCGCGCGAAAATCCGCGCGTTAATAGACTCAGGGGCGTACGGGAATTTTATTAGCCGTCGGTGGTACGACAAGATGGGAACGAACGCGCCGGCAGCCAGTAGGACCGAACCGCGCTATTATAGGATGGCCAATGGTCAGATTGACGTGTCGAGCGAGATGGCTGTATGCGACGTGTGGCTACGAAATAGAAAACGGACCGTGACATGCAGAATAATGCCGATCGGAGTAGCAGAAATGATACTAGGCGTCGAAGGAATGGCCGCTTTTCAGATAGTTTTGGACTACGGGAGGGGCCAGTGGTACTTCTCCGATCGCCGTAACGAACGATTCGCGATGATGCAGGAAGAAGCGGCGTTGGCCACGTGCGACGGGTTGAAGGCCGCGACCGACGCGCAACGCGAGCAGCTAGAGCGATTGTTAGAACAGCTGATAGGAGACAGTGTCACGGCCACTGGAAAAACCGATTTAATTGAGCACGCAATCGATGTGAACGGCCATCCCCCGATCAAACAAAGGTATTACGCGGTATCCCCGAAAGTACAAGAAGCGATTAATCAGGAAGTCGATAAATTGTTGCGCGAGGGAATAATAGAGCCATCCGACAGTCCGTGGTCCAGCCCGATCGTCATGGTGAAAAAGGCCAACGGAAAATACCGTTTCTGTTTGGACTTTCGACAGGTGAACAAGGTTTCGAAGAAAGACGCGTATCCCTTACCCCTTATGACTAGCATTTTGGACAAATTAAGGGCCGCTCGATATATTTCGACCTTAGATCTCAGCCAGGCGTACTTTCAAATTCCTCTCGCCGAGGCAAGTAAGGAAATCACGGCTTTTACCGTTCCTGGCCGTGGGTTATTTCAGTTTAAGAGAATGCCATACGGGTTGACAGGGGCCCCGGCCACGTTTCAAAAATTACTAGATCGGATCATAGGGGCAGAAATGGAACCCTTCGCGTTCGCGTATTTGGATGACATTATCATTGTAACAGCTACCTTTGAGGAACACCTTCGGTGGCTCGAACGCGTTTTACGAAAAATTAGGGCCGCGGGACTCACGGTCAACCCGGAAAAATGTGCATTCTGTCGGTCAGAAGTTAAATATCTCGGATTTTTAGTGCGCGAGGAAGGGGTACGCGTCGACCCAGAGAAAACAAGGCCGATTAAAGAATATCCGGTACCTCGCACGTTAAAACAATTGCGTAGATTCCTCGGAATGACCTCCTGGTACCGCCGTTTTATCCCCGCCTACGCGACGCTGGCTGAACCGCTGACAGAGCTATTGCGAAAAGATCGAAGATGGGTTTGGGGGGAGCCGCAACAGGCCGCGTTTTTGAGTTTAAGGGACCTAGTGGCGACGGCGCCAACCCTAACTTACCCAGACTTCGAGTTGCCGTTCGTGCTACAAACCGATGCTAGTACAGTAGGGATCGGAGCGGTATTGACGCAGGAACCGGAAGGAATCGAAAGAGTGGTCGCGTTCGCGAGTCGTTCTTTGTCCGACGCGGAACGGAAGTACAGCACAACGGAACAAGAATGTTTGGCCGTGATATGGGCCATCAAGAAGTTTCGGCCATATCTGGAGGGCTACCACTTCACCGTCGTAACCGATCACAGCAGCCTTCGATGGCTAAGAGACCTAAAGAATCCGACGGGAAGATTAGCGCGATGGGCCCTCGAACTATTAGAGTACGACTTCGACATCGTGCATCGCAAAGGCGCGTTGCACCACGTACCCGATGCCCTCTCGCGCATGTACGAGGACGAGCAGCCCGTCGCAGCCGTAGGAGACAACGCACCGGAGGATGGCTGGTACGAGAGAAAGATCCAAGCGGTGACAGCCAACCCACAAGACTATCCGGAATGGACCGTGAGAGACGGCCGGTTGTATAGGAAGTTTGAAGCGACGGTGGACCAAGGAATCCTGGAAGAGGACGCAGACGACTGGAAATGGGTGCCGAAGGAGGGAGAGAAAGCCGCCCTACTCGCCGAAGCCCACGATGAACCCGAGGCGGGTCACCTGGGGACAGCCAAGACGTACTACCGACTACTATCAAGGTACTACTGGCCCGGGATGTTCAAGACCGTCGCCAAATACGTCCGCCAGTGTGCAACCTGCCAGATGACCAAGGTGGAACAGGCTCCGGCGTGTGGATTGATGCGACGGCACTACTCGAACGAACCCTGGGCCGTGATAGCGGCCGACATCATGGGACCATTCCCAGCGAGCAAGAACGGCTACACCTACATTCTGGTGATCCAGGATTTCTTCTCAAAATGGATTGAAGTGATTCCCCTCCGCAAGGCCAACGGGAAGAAGATAACCGACGCCATCGAAGATACCGTGCTGACGAGATGGGGAACGCCGCGCGTAATATTGACGGACAACGGTACGGAATTCGCGAACAAAACCTTGGCCGAGTTAGCAGAGACATTCGGCATGCGACACGCGACCACTCCGCCGTATCACCCGCAAGCAAATCCGGTCGAAAGAGTAAATAGGATCTTAAAAACAATGATCGTCGCGTACTTAGGCCGGGATCACCGCGATTGGGACGTGTATTTGCCACAATTCAGATTCGCGTACAATACCGCTCACCATTCAGTCTTGCAGACGTCACCGGCAAAGTTGAACTTCGGCCGGGACCCAATCCCAACTAGATGCGCGCGAGCAGGGACAGGGGAGGCGAGAGCGCCCGATGGCGAATGGCCCCCGGTAGACAGGGATAGCTGGACCGCGCGTATGGACCGAATACAGGAGATCCGGCCGTGGGTGACGGAGAATTTAGAGGCTGCGTACCAGAATCAGGCGCACTACTATAATCAAGGCAGGCGCGATCGACAGTTCGAAGTCGGGGATAAGGTACTGAAAAAGCAGCATGTGCTCTCGTCAGCGGGTCAAAATGTAGCGGCAAAATTGGCCACCAAGTTTCACGGGCCGTTCGAAATAGTAGAAAAGATATCGCCGGTAGTGTATAGACTGGCCGACGCGAACGGTCGAAGCGTAGGGAAATTGCACGTGAAGGATCTGAAACCGTTCGTACCTAAAGAGCCGTGACCGTGGAATGCATGAACGATTGTGGAGGATGTGAATGTGAAACCTAGTAGAGCTCCACCGCCTTTCCCCGAAGGGGGGGGAGGGAAATGTGCGCAGGGAGAACATCAGGGCACATTAAATAGAAGGAGATCACCATCAGTCCACACCGCTTATTACCTACTCCGGAAAAAAATTTTTTTTTGTTGTCGCGACATTAGTAAATTTCCTTTCGTTATGAGTGTGAATGCAACATAGAATGTGTGAAGGGCCCGTTTGAATGAGAGAAGGAATGAATGAGAAATTGACAAGGTAATAGGCCACGCGAAAAGGGACACTCTCCGAAAGCCTACTAGTCAAACTAACCGTATTTGTGATAATGAGAAAAAAAAACTAGCATGTGTGACGCGACGATAAATGAAGACAGAATGAATGGAAAAACTTGTATAAAAGAACGTGTGCTTAGTATGGGAGGAGGAAACGGCAGGTACGAGTGGTAGCAGAAGTGCAAGTCGAGTAGCGATTACTCGTGAGGAAAGTCTTGGCCGTTCGGAACGAATCGGGGAAAACGGTCGTTTGGGGGGTGGAACCGGGGAGCCGAGACCGGAGACCACAGCCCGACAGCCGGAGGGACGCAAGAGGCCCACAGGGCCTCCCCAATGGGGGGGAAGGATGTGACGAAGCGTCCTGTCGCCGCTCCGTCACCGCCAGCCTCCGCGTAAAACACCTTGCTACGCGCGCCGGACCGGGGGGGATTCGCGTTCCGAAGGGCCAAGCGCACAGAAGGATAACCCACTAACCCCGTATTATTATTTTGTATTTGAGACAGGAAAGTTCGGCGATGTCGGCCGGACTGATCACCCGGTCGACATCCCGACAAGCAACCGATCAGCACACACTGGGAAGCAGAGCTGCCGCCGGAGAGGGAGCAGGATCGAGACGACAAGGATCCAGGCCGCGAATAGAACACGACCCACCACCTGTCGACCGCCGTGGGACTCAATTAGCTCATCCCATTAAACCAGGCGGCGTGATTTGCGGCACGAACCTTCGTCGTCGGCCAGGTGCGAACTCGAGGCCACTTGACTTCCGGCGTGCGTAGCGAACAGTTCCAAATTTCCAATCGGCACTTTCCAATCGCGTCTGGAGTAACGAACAGTGTGCAGTAGAGTCTTTCGGCCGCGTTCTAGAGTAATCCACCGAGTTTTTCGGCCACGCGAGTGAGTCTACGGAGCAGTGGCCCGAGGTTAGCAGGCTGGCGGCGACGGTGAGTACTGGATTCTTCCTTTGCGTCTTTTCGGTGTGTGCGTGGCTCTTGGGGTTTCTGTGCGGCTCTTTTCGGGTTTCATTGAGGGGATTAGCTCGCGGTTCGGTAGGTCCTGAGAGGAACAGACCAGGAGAGGTGTGACCGGGGCAACAAAGTCGCGAGGTACGCGACGACTCCGAGGGGGGTCCCCGGCCCTCGGAGGCCTCTCCTGGGACAGGCCAAGGGGTGACCGAAGAGCAGCGAGTGTCCGGCCCTGAAGACGCGTAATCTTCCCCATTTCGTGGTCTAGTCAAGTTCGAGCGAAATATAGAAGCGCGTAGTAGCGAGCGACGAACGGCCTCGTGATTGGCCGATAGCGACACGCGAGCGGCGATCGGCCGTGCGATTGGCCGACGGTTAGAATTCAAACGTTGAGCCTGTTTTCGAGGTTCCAGCGACGGCACGCGGACGCGGCCATTTTGTTACCTGGTTTGCGAGTTACTTATTTCGTTAATAAATCCATTTCTGTGACTTTCTTTACAAAGTTGGGGTTATTGATCCTCGCGCGGTTATTTGTGTCTTGCATGCTCCCTTTTCAGTCGCGCTGAACGAGTCTCGGCCGATTCCGCCGTACCAGGTCGGCCGGACGGTCCGGCGCTTCCCATCGGGCATCGCGCGGACCCGGGTAAAAGACCAGAGCTAGTCGGGTCGGGTGAGCTTTTGTACTGGTTGTGCGTTCCGGATCAGCGTCCGATCTTGAGAAACCACTAAATATTGGCTCCTTTCGGGGGGCCTGGCGCCCACATCCGAGATCGGCGGAGCGTAGCAAGCATCAAGGGCGGCTATTTGCGGGCGGTTCGGGCTGCGGTGACGGGTACGGCCGTGCTCGAGCACGGATCGTCGTTGCAACATATACATATAGGGTATATTGGAGGTAGTATGCGGTACGCGGTACATACTCGGCACGCAGCAAGTACGCCTCCTACAGCTGGGACTCTGACGGAGGACCCGCGTATATTTCTCTGTCTCGAAACACCCTTCCAGTGGTTCACGCTTATTGAGCAATTCCTCGATATGAATGCGAAACAGGAGGAAGAAGGATGGAGAAAGAAAAATCGAGATAGGAGGAAACGAAAGGACGAGAGAAGAAGAAGAAAGAAGGGAGGAAAAAGAAGAAGAAGAGAGATATAAACCGATGCCTTACATTGCTTTCGCATTTGCATCTGATGGCTCTTCAACAGAACCAGTGTGCATCTGAAAACTGCCCAATTACTACGATAGAGATCGTTAGTGATTTTCAAAGAAGTTTCGCCTACAATACCCGTGGAAGCTTGTTCACTGTAGGAGCCACCTATGCCGCTTCAATCGTGCTAGGCCGAGCGACGCGATGTCCTCCTCGAAAGGTGCTTTCACCTTTGACCCTTTCAATCTTTTTCTCACGCGGATTGACGCCGGATGGTAACAAATTGCGTGTTTTACATTCGCACGGCGGGGCGTGCTGGAAACTCCCTGGAGGTTCGGGTGACTTTGCTTTAAGAGCGGAAAAGATTGCTTAGAAATGAAAGTGTGCGGTGAAAAACGTAGCGCGGCAACTTTGTGAGTTAGGTGTACTACTTGTAAGAGTGAGGGTGAGGGGACTAAATGACAGGGGGCGAAGCGATGAAAAGAGCCTCTCGCACTTGTTTTGATTTCGACATTGCTGTAATAACATTGCGTGAGCTTCTTCACGGATCTTTTGTCCCCGATGTCCGGAGCAGAAGCGAACTCTCCTGGATCTTTCTTCTCTTTGCGACGGGATCGTTTCAACGTGTTTGTGCTTTTCTCGGGATAGAGCAGCAGCTAGTTGCTCCTTGCTTCACCGGATGTCTCCTCGAGAAGAAGGCTGCCGAGGACAAAGATGAGAGTAAGCGCGCGTTGTTCGTTTTGTACCTCGAGAACCGAAAAATAATATCCTTGAACACCACGTTGGTCGTGCACACCGATTTTCCAAGCTCTTATTTAGCGATAAATTGGAACTTTCCCTTTTATTTATCGTCCGATGGGAAGTCACGGATATGTCTGAGCATGAAAACTAGAAAAAAAATTCTCTGCTCGTCTCTCGGTTTTCTTTCCTTTCTTTTCGCACTCGCGTTCCTCTGGAGAATGTTTGAACGCTGATACGTGATGGCAATACTAGGGGCCGAAAAAGCTAGCCGCACGTACGGACTTTCCCCTCGTATCGCGGACCATTATGATCCAAATCCAGCGCGATACCGCACACCTATCCAATTACGGCTTCTGGCTGGATATGACTCTCGTCCTGCCAACGATACTCGCATTTGCTTATCCTTAAGTTACATCGCGTTATTATTCATGAACCGGAAGAAAGATAGCTGTGTAGTAGTATGAAAGTAGTATATGCAGTGATACCGGTTCGACGGTATGTGCATAAAGCAGTTCTTGATCTAACCGGATAACTTTTCCAGTCTTGTCGAAGTACGCAATGAACTCCTCCCACCGAGTAATCCGACATAATTAGTACAAATGGAGAGGATCCTAGATTTGTCTCACCGTAAAACTTGTCGGTTCTTGGGGTATCGTATTCCGCTGCAAGTAGACAAGCGAGAAAGACGAAGGAAGGAAGGAAGGAACGAACCAACGGATGAGACGGAACCGCAATCCGGATGCTCCTTCATAATTAGATTTCAGAACACTTGAACGGATTCCAAATATTACTGTAAATTACGGGTAAAAAGGCTGTCGCAACCCGATTCGGTACCATGATTGTACTTCCATCCTCCACCAGTAACCCCTTTTCAGCACAGCATCCGCCTCCTTCTCCCTCTCCCCCTCACCTACTCGACGAAAAAAGCAAGCAAGCCTCGACGCATTTATACGCGCAGAACTTTTGGGGATCGCAATCGAGATAAAAGCTTCAAAGACCGGCAAGTGCTGTCACGTGGCGCAATGGAACGCGGATTATCCGAGTGCCGCTTAACCAAAATACCCATTACGGTAATGCCGCGAGCCGAACCAAAGCCCCCTTCGCCTCCCGAGTTTCCATCCAGACTTCCCAATGCTCTCGGCTCCCGGGAAAAACGAGTGGATGCGATCGTACATACAGTACTACTCTACTGAGTTCTGTATAAAGAATCCAGGAGGAAGAGAGAAAGAATAGGTTGGATTTGCCGGGTTAGGGATACGATTCGCAACCTGCGTGGTCGCGGTCGCGCGGCAACGGATCTCTCATCCGACCGATCAAGCGAGCACCCTCTTGACCCAGCTGGTCTCATTAGGGCTAGCCACGCGTAGCCACACGCTACCACATGCTGCCACATGCTAGCCGGAACGACGAGGCTGTCGCTGACTCGCTAACTAGAGCGGAGATACCGCGTGGTGCCGTGTGATCGACAAATAAGCTCTCCCCCCCCCCCTTGCGCGGGGGGGGGGGGACACCAGGTAGGTGGAGAGTGCTCGATTCTCTCTCGCGGAAAGACGGCGAGGAGCTAGCCGCATTCAATTAGAACTGGGTGGGCCGGAGAGCGTGCGGGCACTCGCGAAATTGCGGAGCACTTTGCGCTCGTGCTTTCTCTTTCGCTCTCTCGTTCGTGTTCGGTAACGCTGGAGCCTGGGCAAGCGGATACCGCTTGGCCAGCCACAGTGCCACAGTGCCACGTCGCTTTCATTATCCCATTCTTCCTCTTACTCGCTCTCGATTCTGCCGTGGCACGCAACGAAATTTTATACGAGAACGTCCGCGTGGTCGACGGGCCACCTATCGACAATAGAAGTACCCTGCGAATTGTTCGGCGGCGACCTTCCCTATTGATTTCCACCTGCGTCGATTTAACTCGGCCGCACCCCGTTTCCTCTCTCCGCAGACCCCCTTGTACCCTCGTACTCTCGCACCATCAGTTTCTACCCAGCACCACCCAATTATTGCGTAACGCGGCTCCCGTGTCGGGAAAGACAAACACACGTTGTAATAACTCGATGAATATCGTTGGAAAACGAAGCGTGAAACACGCAAAACACGCAAAACCACACTCGGTTTTATTCGACAGTTCGATGCTTCGAGCAATTTTTTCACACTGGTTTTTGCCTCGGCTTCGAGTTCTCTTTCAGTCACATACACCTAGATATCGGTTGTTCTTGCATTATTACGATTCGTTCGATGGATGGTTCCGCACGGTCTGTTGGAAAAGCGTGCGATATTTTGGTACGCGGCGTAAGCGCTAGCGAATAAACAGGGAGAATGGAAGAATTAATGGAAGCGCGTGATCTTCTGGCCTCGATTCTAATCTGTGGGCGAGCAAGCTAGGTCCTTTACGGCTGGCTGTTTTTCTGTACGCTTGAATCGGTGGTTGGTGCGCGTGTGCCGCATTAACAGTAGGTGCACTGGCACTCGGTATGTACTAGGATCGAGTGAATGAATTTCAGCGGTGCGATTCCCCGTGAACATATTTACCGGGCCAGCGCCAATCGCGGGACACTAGGAGCGCTAGCGAGCTGATCACCCTGGCGCCGCTGGCACCGTGATCCAGAAATCAACTGGATTGTTATCGCTCACTAATGAAAGCGTATCTAGGTATGATGTTCCTGCATTGTTAATCTTTCGTGTGCTAATTGTGCGAAACGTGGAATGTTTATGCAGGACAGAAGTAGTCGCTAATGAAGTTGCGGAAGCAACGGATTAATGAAATGCCGCATTAAACCCTTCGGTGTATGTAATTCAGTTTTTGGTCCCACTCTGCATTAATGCAGCGTGACTTTCTCCACAGCCTCGGTCTCCTATCCCGAGGTAGTATATATATGCCTTTGTCCCATGAAATTTTATTACGCTCCACTATACGGTATTATAATAAATTGCGTTTTTTGTTCTTCCTCGCGAATGGACGGCACAATACGCAGCCCTTGTGGAACCCTCTACGCGCGCGCTAGTAAATCTTAATTACCTGATTTTAAAAAAATATTAAGCCCCAGTACCGTTCGCATAATCCAGGCTCGGGAAAAAATTCAATTACGGTCCCGACGTCGACGTTGGCATCGTTGGAACGATCGATGGAATTTTTGTTGCGTTCTTGGCGTATTAGCGAAACTACGTCTAGTTAGTCCTGTTAGGAGTTAATTCTCGCAGTTTACATCTTGAAAAGTCCCGGGACCCAATTTGCAGCGGAGCGTGGTCGACGAACTAACTAAGGAAACCCAAGCTCGCCTAACGAAGGAAAACACAAACATTTTATTTCGCAACTTTCAAAGTAGCGAAGGGAGAGCGGGGTAGAAAGAGAGAAAGTAGGAAGGCGAGAAAGGGAGCAAGTTAGAAATTTTAGCTTCTATCTCGAGATCTCGCTTTTCGCCTTTACAAGTCGATGCAGTGGTACGACGTTGCACGACGCGACGTGGCACTCTGCCTTTGTTTCGCGCCTTGGCCTGTAGAATTTCGTTGAGCAATCACACCGTGCTTTCCTTACGTCAAGAATCATAATGCACCGTTTTACCACGGACGAAAGATATTCACTGACAGCCTTTTGTTCCGCGAGGCCAAAACGAAGGGCATTAACGCGTTATTTCTGGCCAAGAAAGAAAAAAAAAAGAAACCCACGTTAAAATAATGCACCGGAAACTGATTTTAAAGTTAAAATTCCACATCAAGCCAGCAAAACGATGCTGTCGCATACCACGTCGGCCCACTTTCCAGATTTTAATTCTATTTTATCTCTGGCGCGTACATGAGCTTTTCAATGCGGATCGAGGCGGATCCCCTCGACCCTGCTTTTCTTATTACACTCGAATTTTTCCCTCGCTTCGTTTCGCCTCGCTTCGACTACCTCGCCTCGCCTTGCCATGCTACGCTTCGTCGAGATAGACCACCGTCTCATCCTCATCCTCATCCTCATCCTCATCCCTATTCTCCTCCTTCTCTTACAACCTATCTCCTGAAAGCAGGCCCGTCGTTTCTTCAAATTTGCCGCATTAATAACAAAGGAGACAATTACAAGGGCTTGCATTCATTAGGCGGGTTCGGTAATCGAAAAATTAGCCTGGAGCGAGCGCGGGCTCCGACGTCTCCCTCTTAGAGGATTTTCTTTTTTTTTTTTTTTTAAACTCTCCCCATAATTTCCCGTTCGGATACCTCACACGTACTAGCACCTAGGCGCGATTCCGACAGGAGAAGGGTAGACTCATTGCTGTCGGAGTAAGCTCTCTCGCGCACGAGCGCGTTCCGCCCGGTATGCGCGAGAGAGCCGCGATAATAACTTTTCCTCGCTTCCGGCCGCGGCGGCCGCAGCGCCCGGGAGCGGGAGTACCGCTGCGAGTAATGCCTTTTCAAAAAGTTTTGAAGAATGTCCTGCGCGCTTGGAATCTCACCATGACATCACCAAGGTTGTGCACGACGCAGGGTAGAAGAGCCGTGGATCCAGCTTGCGCGGATATCACCGTTGAGTTCTCGGTACCAAATCTCAGCGGTAGAGTGGTCGACAGCTCGATGTCCACTGGTCTCATCGTCATGCTCTCCTCCAGAGAATTCGAGTTTGCGGCCACGATCACAGCGGTGGCTGCAGCCGGATACTCTGAAAAATAGCAGCTAAATCAGTGGCGCCTTTTCGCTTGGATGTTCCTCCGCACCAATTTCAGAGGCAAGCATTCTCGTTAAGAGGCTTTTCTCCGGACTTTGGTTAAACTCTCCCGTTTTGCCGTGTGCACCTTTGCGAACCAACGATATTCCATCTACCTGTACCTCTCTCTCTCTTCCTCTTTTCTTCTAGATATTTCCGAAAGATCCTTTGCCACCCTATTTTTTCTCTTGAACCACCCTCAAACTGGTTGGCATGAATGCCCGCCCGCTTCTGGGAGAAAACGAGCAGAGCTCGCGTGTACGAGAATTTGTGGGATGTAATAGCTTCTCTTCTACTTCCACCCCCCCAAACATTTTGCCTGTACCCTTGCCTCAAGAAACCATCTGCATCTACTCGCGGACCGGGTTCGTTTTCAACTGACCATTTTCATTTGACCATCAAGACGTCAAAGAGGATGCGATCGATGCGGCTTGAAGATGCTTCGAGTTTCGGTTCTTCGGTCCGATAAACCGCACCGAAGCGCTTGGTGGAATCGTTCGGTCGAATCCTTCGACTCGGAGGAAATCAAAACAAAGGAAGGACGTGCGGCAAGGTCTTAATAAATAAAGAGAAGGAAGCCGATTCGTAGGGTTTTAGCGTTGGGTGCCGTAAAGGAGGAAAGTTCGCGATGCAAGAGCAACTACACGTCTTGATGGGAGCAATAAAAAACTTGCCCGGAATAACAGACTGGTGGACTGTGGAGAGACCCTCGCTCAGTTCGAAATGCCACCCTCTCGAAGGAAGTTCCGTTAGAAATTTAAATTAACTAAGCGCCAAGTGTTTGCCAGGCTCTTCTTGTCGTTGCTTTCGCTCTGGCAGGATCGTTATTCTGCGGTCACGATTTCAACGATAATTTGAATTTATCAGCAGAAAAAGTTCTAATCGCGTCACTTATCCGAACTGAGATTATCTTTGCTCAAGAGTGTTCTCTTCCTTTCTCTCTCGCTTTCTCTTAGGCGAATAGGGGCGTTATTTACAGGAGCTGGTTATTAGATTGCTTCTTTTGGTGTCCTGCGGGGATTAACAGCCTCTCCCCGTCCAAGAAGTTTCGACTTTGCGAAAGCCAAGCCAAACCGAGCCAAGCCAAGCCAAGTCAAGTCAAGAGCGAGAATTCACCAAGTCACTCCCTTTAATAAAAAGCTCCCATAAAATCTGTTGAACCGCGATGAAAAAGGCTTTGCACGCGCGAGTTATTATTAAGAAGAAGCGTGAAACGTTGTGTTGAGCTCCTTTCTATGTCGTTGCATCCAAGTTCGGATTGCAAGTACAGTTAGTGGAAAACGCTCGCGTGACCAGGTATGTCCCATGGGGTCGGTGAAAACGAATAGCAAAACTTTAAGATTACCGGAAACTTTCATTATTTTTCAACGAGACCGCACGACTCGACATTTTTCCTTAAAATCCCTTGACCCGAACGCTTTCCGATTCCCGTGGAAAAGCAACTGCTCTCTAGCCGTTGTAAGCATAAACCGTATTACGGTACGTCATTTGCGTAACATAAATGTTTCCTCAGACAACATTTGCCCGTTTTTGGAAATTCTAATTTTCCACAGCGATGCAAATACTACTTGGCAGAGCGTGACGAGGTTCTCGACACTCGATGCGGATTGAATCTGCCTGTTTCATTAATTTGCATATATCTGTAACGCGAAATCCGGCTCGCATAATATGTATAACTGAGGGGGGTTGGGATGTGTTGCGATGCCATCCCGTGGACAAGCCGGCCTGTCAGTTGGCAAACTACCTTCGGCCTCCCCCAAACCAGTCAGCCATCCGGCCGATGATTTATTTATGAGCGAATACAAATAGGAAAATTTTATAAACAACCACGAGAAATAGTTTTGCGCCTCGGTAGCACCGACTGGCACGTAAAAAAACGAATGATACGGGTAACGAATCAAAGGACAGAATAATAAGAGAGCACCGAGCATCGAGGTGGCTTTGCTAGCTATCAATTTTTACGCCATAATAAAACTGTCTTGTCAAAGGCGAGACACAAAGGAGCGTAAACTCTCGTTATTCTTCGTATCTCGACGAGTCGTGGGGGATATCCTGGTGGCTAAACAACCGCAATATCCCTAAACTTCCAATGTACTCAGTATCCTTCGAAGTAATTTACCTAGCGACTTACCCTCAACACTCGTTAAACGGAGGTAAAGTACCGAGATGTCGAGCTCATTCGTTTCACTAAAACTTGCGGCCTCGGCGTTTACAAGTTTGCCTGGACCATACTGCAGGCCCATCCGCGCGCGTTCCAAGCCGAGCAGGCGTTGAAATTTCACGCCTTTGCGATGCCAGATAACACACGTGGCCTCTCGCTTCAAATTTTCCACAATTCACACTTTTACATATATATATGCGAATCGTGCGCGCGTAATGTGACCAATCCAAGCTCGACAGTCCAATAAACGGGACACGGTTCTGCCAGTGAAACCATGCAATTATTTCCGCATCGCATTACGATTAATATAAATAGAATGGTCATTCAATTAAAGGGATAGTAGCGGAACGGGCCAACTCGCTTATTCGCTCATTCCGGTTCGACTAAATAAGACTGGCAGAGAGCATCGTTTCATTCATAGCACTAGTAGAGATATTTTGAACGGGCATTCGGTGAATCGGGTTGCTAAAAAAAGATATAATCTCACTCGGTCGTTCACGCGCACACAACTGTTCTCCCCTCCCCATGTTTGTAGGGAGCCGTGTAAATCAGTAGCAGCGGTGCTGCCCACTTTGTATTCGAGTATCTCGACAGGAGTATTGTTTTATGGTGGTACATTATGTGCGGGAAGATTGAAACGTCGATAAAATATTTCTACGGAAAAATACGGTACTGCATTATCAGAGCGCTACCCGCAGATAAATCTTCCCTTTCGAGTGTTTTAAACTAGACCGATTTTCCAGAGCATTTAATAAGTATAGTCAGTCATAAATACCCTCTATAGTATATACGGATACACATTGACTTGGAGATATAAGCGGCAGTCGAGTTTGGGAATTTATGAACCACGCTTCGTCGTAGTCCCTCGCGCGCTATTTCGCTTGTTAGATGCGTGTACCTATTTCGGTGTCGACTGTTTTTACCAACAAAAGTCGCGTACAGATGTAAAATAAGCCGATCTCGAGCGTCGAGCGTGCAGATGGTCGCTTGGATATACTATATATAAATGTATATGTATATATGGAACGGGTATCAAAACCGGCCACTGCAGTCCGTTCCGTTTCGTTCACTAGCCTAAGTATATTTAGCGGGTGGACAGATGAGCAGACGGAAAGTTGCGCGTTCTGCCAGCTCGAGTGGCCAAAAGGCGAGCCTTTTTTATTGGCTTCTAAATTTCTGAAACTTGCACGACCCACGGTCACAATTTTTACTTTGCTTTTTGTGATTTCACCAAACTTGCAGCAACGGTACGCGACAGCTGCCAGTGCATGAAAGTGTAGCTTAATGCGCCGTCTTACGAGGGAAAGGTCTCTGATGCGATGCGGCCCAAATGTCTGCCTTGATTCCACGCTATTTTCAATTCGTGGGACGACGGTGGCGGGCATGCGTGCTTGCGAGTGCACAATTATATTTGTTGTGGGTAACGCGAAGGGAAATGCGAACGGGAACGCGTGCCGTATTGTTTGATCGTGATTTTCCAGGATTCGACGAGCTCGTGGCTGGTGATTTTGGATGCCACAGCGAAACGTGACGTATTATATTAGGTAAATTTGATGCATGTGGTTTGCGCTGTTTTCCAGCGTTACCAAAGAGCAAAGCGTCGGCGAACCGTTTTACTCGGCTGTTTCGCGCACCAACTGGCATCAAGTTACGATCGGCTATAGTTGAGTGCAGTAGCGAGAGGGCACACCCGGCTGTTTCAAGCTCCATCGTAGAAACAAATCAATGCATAAGACAGACGGCAGGCAACGGCAACACCTTCGGGATAAAGCGCGAGAAAGTTTGCCGCCACGAGATTGCTCTCTCCTTATTGGACCCTGCGAGTCTAGCCGTACATTACTGCACGGACTTCTAGTCTATTACTTCTCGGATCATCGAGTATATTGCGTTACCCGGCAGGATGAACTGGGATTATACCGTGGCAAAATGTTTGCAGTATGCAGCTATTCTATACGCTAAGCTGTAAACGTGCTTTATATTATATATTAAATTTTCTCCCATGAGGACGAGAGTACACGATCTTATTTGCATTGCGAATGCACCGGATGCCAGAGCGCAGAGAATTTTTTCCTTCTCTCTTATCCCGGTGAAATCTTAATAAAGCCCGGTGGAGGATTGCAATTATACGAATCGCACGATGGGCTGTAAAAACAAAGGAAATTTCGTATTCAGCCGGCGAGTCCTAATATTAAATCAGACCCAACATCGATCGGGTTAATCCCGACTAGATACCAGAATTCCTTGCCGGTTGAACGTAAATTTTGCGGTGAAACAGCCGCAGTAGTTTTGCCAGCCGATTCGTAAAGATAGTGCTGGGCCGGGTGTTTTCATTCGCTTTAATGGTAATTCGATATGAATACGAGTCACGTGGTCCAACGCAGTCGTTCGTGTAGGATCAGTCGAGAGGTCCGTTACTAATTGCCGTCGAATTAGTCACTTTGTCGCTTCGCCCAAATATTGTCCCGTTGCCTGGCTACTCCGGCCTGGCATAGTTATGCTCTTGAGCAAATTTGACTCTAATTTCCGACATTTACCCGGTACACTCTGTCACGTCTAAGAACTGTGTTCCACACTCGTGTGTGCATTAAAGGCGACAGTACAGTCTGCCGTTCTCCGTTAACAATCACAACAGTGCCGCGGGGCTGTTTCGTTAACGAAATAGCTTCCAGCAAATTAATGAATCACGCGAGCCGTTTAGCCAGGCCGACGATGGAGAAGACTCTTGGATTAAATGGCTTTCACTCGACGCGACGTACAATAATATCCCCACGAGCTCGTGCCCTCTGAGAGAGCTCGTTATCGCGACTTATTGCCTTTGAAAAGATTTAGTTAGCAGACGCGAGTAAGCTGGTAAAGCTAGCGGGCTGGATAACGCTCTCGTAGGTAGGTAGGTAGGTAGCTAGCTAGCGATCAATGAAGTCGTTGTCGGATGGCAAGCCGCGGAAAATGAGCAAAGTGCCAATAGTGAAATTCTGCCCGTTGTTCGAGCCGGGGGCGTAACGCTCGAGACACAGGGGCCAAGGGATCGGAAGTGGTTCGCGGAATTGCTGGAAACAAGTATCGAGGCTGACGGACGGAGGTGGCACGACTTTGGGGACCGCATTAGCACGTTAAATGGATACATTAAGAACTTTATAGTTAATTCAAGGTAGTTCGGTGCCACTCCTAAGGTGGCACCATCGTTTCCGCTAAATTTCATTGCGCTCAATGCAGTTCACTGGCAGCAACGCCTTCTCAAATGATCGATAAAGTACACAATGTCCCCGAGCTGGCAAAAGAACCTTCCCGTCTTTACTTTCCCGGAGAGACATGTGCATTTGCATTATTCGCCGCACTGAAAACCTTTTTCATTAAATATGTATCACCGTACGACAGCTTTTAACGCTATTCGGTCCGAGTTTCTCCGATGCAAATCACGTCGCCACAATGCAATATTAATCTGCCAATGAATATCGGATGTTTTCAATATCGTTAACACTCCCAACGTCTGCATTATAAATAACGTGACGCGTGGGATATCGCGATATTTACCGCGAATAGCCTAGAGAGGGATTCGCTGAACGTCCAGAGAAAATCGCGAGAGAGTTGAACTTTTTGTCCCGGGAACCAGTGGGGAAAAAAAAGGTTGGCCGCATTGAAAGCCCTCCTGGAATGGAGCTGCGTTAAAGTCTTTATGGCTGATTGAAGTCGAAACAGTGATGTGATTAGAGCCAGCGACACGCCGGGTCAGTGGTAGCTGGAAGACCAGGGCCCAAGCGAAATGGACTGCCGAGTATTATCGAGAACGATCTATAAAAGCGATCCTGGGTATCCCGCGAGGTTGATCCTTAACAACGAAGCGGGTTGGAAGGGGGTGGTAGCAGGGGATAGAGCGCGATGCTCAGAGGCAGTCTACGATTACGAGACTCGTAGGTCGGAATGGATTTTCCGGAAGAGCAAGGAGCAGTAGGGCGGTGGTGGAAGCGTTACATCGAGCGAAAGGCAAATAGAGTCGGTTGGTCGGCTGGTCGGTTTGTCGGGAGAAACAAGCGGCAAGGGGAGGGAATTGAGAAGTGTGTGTACTGTGTACTCACCAGTTCGCACGAGCACATTAAGTAGGATGGATAGCAGGAGGGTGGTTGCCCGGTATCCGTGTATTATGATCATCAGCCACCTCGATACAGTGAATCCCGCGGTGTGCCATAGACCGGTGCCCTCGTGTACCATATTTTTCTGGCTTGGCCTTCTTCAGCCGGCACGCCACCGCCAATTGGCCCCACGTCGCCCGGCCTCATTCACCAAGCCGCTCTCGGATATCACCCGTCCAAGCCAACGATGTAACTCGGGATCGGTCGTTATCACTGATGAAAAACGCCCTCGATCCACCCTAACAGTCTTCTTCCGTCAAGTAGTTCCGATGCTTGCGAGTTGTATCTTTGTATCGGTGACGAGAGAGAGACACGGCAAGTCCCGTAATTCTCCGCCCTCCGCCCTCCGCCCTTTTCCGACCTCGCCTTTGGTGACACACCGTGCCACCACACCACACAGCACTGTACCACACCACACCACACCGCACCGTACCGCACCCTGTCACCCAACGTCACTTGCCGTCACTCGCCGGCACCCGGCGTCACCCTGCATCACTGAACGTCACTCCCTCGTTGATATCGGAAATGGAAAACCTTTTACGTTCGCCGGAATTGTTCCGTTTAGCTTCGAGCCCGTCCTAACGTTCCACTATATTCCGCGGCTATAGTTATTCACGATCAGCCCACTCGCGCTCTCTTCGCCTCTCTCACTCTCTCGAGTCTTGTTTACATCATCAGGATTTATTAGGGAGTATTCGACGGTGGTACTCGGCCTTGTGTCGGTTGTATCCGTTGGATGGGAAGGAGTGGTGGCTTGGTAAGACCGTAATATTGCGTCGCTCGTGGGCCGGTCGAGCTGAGCCAAACCAAACCAAGCCTTACAGTGGATCAGCGGCCTGGCTGGCTTGCAGATATTGCACAAGTTTCTTGGGTATTGCGGTGAATTGCACGGCTGCGAATCGGCACACCAACGCGTCTCACCCGTCCACCTTCTTTGACAACAAATTCACCGGGGTATATCGGTGCTTTCTTGCTTACTCCGCTTCGTAGATGCTTCTCCCTGACATTACAACATCCCTCCCTCCCTCCTGCGATGTAATTCGCCTTGCGGCACCGTATCGGCTCTCACCCGGCGTGCTCGTCGTTCTTGGCGTTCCCAGGAATTCCAGTCGACGAGAAGAGCGTCGATGCCTTTCCGCGAAAGTTCTGTTCGCGATGCGGAACCGCGTACTGCTTCGTTGCGAGGGTATGGATTACTTTTCCCCCGCGGCGTGCTCTCAGGATCCGTTCCAAGTTTCCTTTCGAGCGGTTATCGGGAGAGGCGGCACGAATCAGGAAATTCGCGTGTCGAAGCAAGGCGAAGCAAGGCGAGGCAAGGTAAAGCAATGCGAGGTAAACCGAGGTGAGGCGCGCTATGAGTGGCGCGATTCGCGGATATTATTGAAGTTGGCGAGATATCGTGGCGAGCTTTTAGCGTAGCGAGGCCGTTCCGTCGGCATCGTTTGCCGGAAAACTTGATATTACGCCGAGGGCGGTTGCGGTCGCGGTCGCGGTTCTGATCGTGAATGCGATGGAGATAGTAATCGTGGGTTGGGACACCCCTGGGCCAAGGTTCCCTCGGCAAAGTTACCTCACCCGCGTCGTGGTCCTTGGCGTGGCGTTACCACGGGTATCGTACGTACGTTATCAACGATACAAAGCGCCTCCGGTACTGGAAGCAAGGCGCTCAGCTTTCCTCAACGAGCTTTCAGCGCTTCCTCGTCGTCACTTCAGCGTTCGTAGGCTACTTCAACTGAAATCTCCAACTTCCTTTTCAGCCAACGCCGTTGGCGGGCTCACAGCAGCGGGCGGAAGACGAGGAGAATCCGCGCGCGCGAGTCTTTCGCGTTTGCCTAGAGTTTTGCGGGATCTCCGGCCGGCCCGGCTAGGAGGACTGCGCACTCGGCGGCAGGGCTAAAATTAATATTATTTTAAAGCGGAAGGGCTCTCGTGCCGGTCTCGTTCTCGCTCACTTTCATTCGCACGCGGCTCTGCTGACATCGGAGCATGCTGCGGCGGAGCGTCGCTCGAGCGAGTCGCGCCAAGAGACGCGAACTAGGGCGTTCCAGTTTCGCGAAAACTTCTTTTGATCCTCCCTGGGAGAGGGCCGCTCTTAGTTCTCTCTTCCCGCTGCTCCTCCTAGGCCCAGCTGGATTGCTGGGATCAGCAACCCGAAGAATTTCACGTCTTTCCGACAGACCTATCCTCTTTTTTCCTTTCTCTCTCTCTCTTCCTCCCTCTTTCTCGCTCTTATTCTCTCTTGCTCTATCCCCGAGAGCAGATAGAGCACAATTTCGCGGGGTATTGCACTAAGATGCAGCACCGTAAAACACGACACTGCTCCTAAGGTGCAACACGCTTAATGCTGCGCTTTAGGCAGACGAATTGTCTTACCGTTCATCCGCAGTTCTCTCTTCGGTGGCTCAACAGGAATCCCGAGGTGCTGCACGAGTGCTCAGTAGCGTGTGTTAGCAGGGGATAACGCGAGCTGCTCTTCTTCAAGTGGCTTTCAGCGCGACGTTTTTACCGCCTAGCTACCGGCCAGCTATGGCTTACTTTCACGAGTCGAGAACTGGAAGCGCAGAGATGGCGAGCGACTAGGCAGGAAGTTAGCAAGGATGGGAGGATTGGTTCGCACGCGTAACCTTACGATACGCTCTCTTCCTCTTTCGCTTCTCTCTATCGCTCGAAGAGTTTCGTGGGTTTTCGACTTTGAGGATATTGTGTAAGTTTGCGGCCCAGGCGGTAGCCAGCCCGTCCAAGGCACGAAGGATACGGAGGGCACGGAGACAAACGAACTGGGTCTCAGGGGTAAGAGGTGGGTCGGTCGGGGTCGGTGTGTCCTGAGCACCCTTCGAGGCAAAGTTCGCTCTCGGACCGTCCACCTGCGTACACACACGAAAACGCGTGATCCAGGGCCTAGGGTGCTATATCTTTCTGGAAGATGTTCGTGGTCAGCTCGTTCGTTTGAGGAATTTCGGCTGTCTTTCCTGTTGGTATTCGTCCGAAGCTTAGTCCGAACGCGTCGTTTCAGGGATTACGGATGACCCCGCCTTCTCGAAAACCGGACACTGCTGCCGCTGCTGCTGCTACTGCCACTGGTGGTGGTGGTACTGCTGCTCCTTCTCCTTCTCCTCCTGAAATTCGAACAAAGTGGATATAGTAGTCTACGGGGCGATTCAGCCGGACCCATATAACCTTCGCGACAGGGTTTGACTCTTGTAATATTTTAAAGGTAAGCTCCTTTTTGTTAAGATCCAGCTCGACTCTCCAGGGCCCTCGAGCAAGCCTGATGAAATAGTCGAGGATACGAGCGTAACTTCGGGAGGACTTCTACTTCTCTCGCTTCGGTCCCGTCCCGGAGAACTCTCTCCAGTGGAATTGTACATGAGTTAGATTTCAAGAGACGTGATTAACGAGTTGTGATACGAATGTCAAGATTGCATGCGCGCTCGCTTCGAGCATTATTAAATTGGCTCTGTTAATTGGAATTTCGAGATAGGAATACCTCATCATTCGGACTAAAATCGAAAGATAGCCTGCGGCTTCGCAGCTCTCCGCGAGGACATTTTTATCGTCATTGACGAATAACGCGGCGTTCGCTCTAGTGAAGTGCACGGAATATGAAAAATCTCTGTGGGCGTACCACGTACGAGCATAGCATACGGATTGTTCAATACTAGCGCAGCGCCTTTTGCGATCAGTCCGCGAATGTGCCTCTTACAAACCAACAGCTGCAGCCAACAATAAAAAAAACCCGCGGCTTGCGCGAATTACGAGAGCGAAACGTCCGAAATATTTTCGCCCATTCGTCAGAGGATCTCGGCAAATGAGTGCAGCCGACGCGAAAACAGTTGGTTCGCGACGGCGAGAGAAAGAGAGGGAGAGAGAGAGAGAGAGAGAGAGAGAAAAAAAGAGGGAGAAAGAGGGGGCCAGGCCAAGAGAAGGTTCGGACTGAAAACGATGGGGCATTTATTAAGGGATCATCACTTATTACAGGATTTTCGGAAACGAACGAATCGTCGGGACAGCAACGTTTCTCCGGTAGGCGAGGCCCGTGAAAAAGAAGGTCTTCCTCGGCGCCAAGAGAGCTCTTGTCCTATCTCGGGTGCGCCGAGCGCGGTGCTAAGCCCCTGGAAGAGACGAGAAGACGAGAAGAGCACGAGAGCACGGTAGCCGTACGGCGAAATTTAACGAGCGACTAAGGTCGTGCGGCTGGGGAAAAGGCGAGGAAAAACGGGGCCGAAGAAAGAGGGATGTAAGCGACGGTGCGAGCGGGTGAGCGCTCGTCATGCCAAGAGAGCACGGGGCGGCACACTGGAAAAGGGCGCGTCGCTCGTCGTGTCGCGTTGCTGGAAGCGGCTGTGGAAGCGGCTGTGGAAGTGCCAGGAGAAACGCTAGTAGAAACGCCAGTTGGAGACGGGCACAGCCAACGATGCAGAGCCAGAGAGCAAAGCGCGCAGTCAGTTGCACCGGCTGAACCGCAAAACGTAACGACACCGGGGAAAATATCTGGGTTGGATTAACGGCAGCGGTGCGACGGATTAACGGGCGAACATTTGTCGCGCAATACGGTGGATTAAACATGCTGAGGGCTTCGGTTAGAGGGTTAAAGGGCTAAAGGGCTCGCTTTCGAGGAGCGAAATCTCAAGATCGGCGCTTCAAGCTGCAGAAGTGAGCCATGTTACAGGAGGAAGAGGAGAGAGACGGAAAAGAGAAAGAGAACTGTAGGGCGGTGAGGGCATAGGCGCGGCTTTATGAATACTAATTGGTATCGGAGAAGACATTTGCCGGAGGAATTTATCGGGTTTATCGGGCGCGAAGACCCGTCATAGCTCAGATCAGCTCATTGAAAAGAAATATCTGACGACCATCCAACCTGGGGATCCTGAAGGGCGTAATATGCTGAGAAGAATTCCGCATTATGTAAAGGGCTATGGAGCCTCGCTGTTGAATAATGTAAATCCTTCTCGCATAAACGCGTACACCCGGCGTACACCCGGCGCGGCGCGTACGGCAACGTATACACGATGGAATGGTTTGGCCTGGATTTGGCATCCGTACTTGGTAATTAAGTTCGCTCTGCCGTGCAGCCTTCTCTCGTGTGGTACACGAAATTGCGCCATTGCCGGCCCGATTAAAGTGCCGATAATCCTGAGCATCGATTTAACCTATGGCCCGGTATCAATTATCGGGTCAATCGTCGTCGAATCCTACCACCCACGTCCTATTTGGCCACTTGACTGACTCGCAGGCATTTAAATGAGAATCGGCCGCCTTTACTTCGCGGAGCATGTATCCTCCGGGCGACGTCTACGCCCAACTAGAAAAAGCCCTTGGTCCTCGAGTTTCGGCTCTAACTTGAAAGCCAATCGATCGAAAATCGACCAGGATTCAGTCAACGCTGGACCCATTCTACCGTGCGCGAAATTCACCCTTTCCTCCCTTCTCTTACGACCTCATTCATGCCAAGCGCACTCATTACGCGCTCAATATCGATTTGCATTTTGTGCACGTGCATAAGGTGCACGCATCATTGTATTTTCCATATGCGCGCTACCAAAAAAGCCGGTGAAAATTCTTTCAAGTACCACGTTTAATGGAGATCAGTAGGATCGGGGGAAAATTTAATCGCAATAATGATCACGGTTCCGCAGTTCCCATCGGTTCGCATTCTATCGTGTTATAATACCGTCCAAGTTCGAAAACAGAAATTAAATCAGCTTCTCGCCGAGCGGGAATGACATGCGACAAACGATACACAAAACACTGAATGAGCCATTGTCCCGTCATTAGCGATGGAGCCCGAATTCAAAGTACCGGCCGAACAATTTGCTTTTCACCAGGAAAATCTTTATTAAAAACTCCGACCGGTTTTGTCGCCGGGCCATCAATCGAGGACATTCCACAGAGGCATTCACAAAATGTTGCTAACTTGATCATTTTCTCGAGGGGGCAAAAAAACAATATTGTTGTTCCAACCAACAGCAATCCATTAGTGCTCTTAAAAAAATTGTACAACCTATTTTTCAGTCGTTTCAATCCCCTCTCCACTCTACCCAACTATCCATTCGCGAATCTGATTCAGTTTTGCGCTCTGCACACTGACCCTCTCTCTATTCCGTTAGCTCTTCAAACCGTGGATTTGCCCTGGATAAAAAATGCACACAAAGCGAACTTTTGTAAATAAATTCCGGGGGCAAATTTTCCAGACGCGTGCATTTGGTCGCGCTGGCACGCGGCTACGCTCGACATAGCGTACGTCCAATTGCCAGATTATACGAACAAACTCTACGCGATAACAGGACATTCGATTTTTATCCGGTCGACCAGCAGTCGATTTAAAAGATGGATCGATGGGAAGGGTAACCATTTTCACGGAGAGGATCCGAGGGGCGACTGTGACGCGGTGTAAATCTGATCGCGTGCTCGCGAAACAATAATGGTTCAATATTCAATCAGAGTGGATTGCAATGGACGAAGCACCACCACGATCTCGTGGTTGCGCAAGTCAGGAATTCTATTGGTTTCAGGCAAACTATCTTATTACGAATGTACACAACATACCGCTAAGAGTATTTAGCAAAGTCAATTCTCCTCTGATATGGGTTATTAATTTAAATTCCAAGTACTGCCAAACAGTAATTCTCTTGTATAAATCAGAAACTAGGATGGGCGAAGGGCAACATTCGGTCAGTCGGTCGAATTGTACTTAAACCAAATCGTGAAAAGGTATGTTGCCCACGGATCGTCCATCACGATCGACAGAGTCATTGATCATCTGCGAAAAGCGCACAACTGAAAAAAGCAATCAGAGTCGACACTCGATTCGTCGTCAGCACCGGCAAAACGTTCGGTCGTTTTCTCGTTCTTTCTCTCTCTCTTTCTCGATCTCGTTCGTTCTTCTCTCAAGTCGCATCGTGCAGCACTGTGCACCACTCTCCTACCAATGATAAACAGTGAAAATGCTGTTAACGGCAATGACATCCCGAACCGCCTGGAAGTTAAACGACAGAACGTACATCAAGCAAACTTTCGCGCGCCCGAGCAATATTTACTCCGCCGCGAGGAAGTCGAGCCACTCTATCGAGAAATATCACGGAGTCGGTGCACCTCGAATCCAGTCCACTGGATAGAATCTTATTTTCTGCTCCTCCGTTGCCCGCTCAAGATGTTCATTAGGGAGCATTACCTTTTTGCCCTTTTTGTCGCGAGTGCGCATCCGCGAATTCTCCCCTCCCCTCCCCTCCCCCACAGGCCATTTGCCCACTCTCGCCTAATTAGATATTAGGAGAGCCAGCTGAAAGTGTTTACAAAGCAATTTAAATTACAAGGTAGACCCACTGGCAGCCGGCTAGCTGGCTCGAGTGAGAGTAAAAAATTTTACTTTGCGGTAGGAACTCGGAAATAGCGCCATACCGGGCAAAGGACTTCTCGTTTGTCCGGGGCAAGGACGAGTCGTTTTACTCGCGATTTCGTGAATCACCATCCGTCCTCTGTCCTCGATCCTCGGTTCGTATTATTGTATTATCGGGCAATTATCGAAGCGTGTTCTCTCGCGTGTGCACCCTCGCGTATATGTATATATATGTATAGTAAAATAACGGCGTGATTAAAATAATCGCTCATGGATCTGCCGCTTGAATGGCGATAGAATTAATGTGCCGAATGAAGCTGCCGATAATGGGAATTTATCGCCAGGTAATCACCCCAATTATCGCCGTTTAATTACCTCTATGAATGACAACTTTCTTCATCCTCGTTTTCGAAGCGACGAGCGCACGCGAGACGTTTGGCATTTACTTTCTCGACGACAGGGAAGTGCAGTTAACGAAGAAACGAGAAAGTTTGAGTGAGTTACCGTTATGAATTAATGAGTCCCTTTTACACCTAACTCAGCACTGCGCGGAACGAACGTGTCGCCAGTTTTCATCGGGCTGACATCCAGCCTCTTATCAAAAATTCAGCCCGTCGAACAATATTTCCGTTCCGCGTTACGTAACTTTTCGAGGTGAAACGAAAATAAAAAAAAAAGGCGTAACGCATTCGGCTACCCCCAGTGCCGTTTTTTATTCACCCGACAATTTGGAACCTCGAACTTTTTGCCTAAATCACGCGCTACGTTTCACAGCTTGAGAATTACGTCCCGAAATTACCTTCTTCATTAACCCCTTGCTTGATTGCTTAAGATAACTGGGTTGGCCTCCACAAGCGAGAATTTATAGTCCAAGTTAAAATCTAGTTCACTGGAGTTCTTGCCCTCCCATTGAATCCACACGCCACGGGTCCGAGGAGCATGTCGAATATTAGAAACAAATACCTCCGACAAGCCTCGCTCCCGATCTAGTCTGCATCCTCTCGAAAACTTGCCGCGGACGTCTTCATCGGCCGGGGCATCTATCACTGAGCAAACGACTGAGAGGTATCCGCTCGGTATATGCGGATCCAGACGTATGTATACATATACATGTACATATACTAGGCGTATGTATGTATGTACGACTACGTGGAGCTCGCTCTAGCTACCTAGAGCGAGACTCGCGGGTATCATCTCCCCGAAAGACAAAAAGGTCTGACGTTCCTTTGACCTCTTTAGATAAAAAAAAGTCTGACATTCGCGAGGAATTCAAGTAGATACGGCTGTTATTGCAGAGACAGGGCATATAATACAGCCGTCGGTACATGCTCTCGAATAACGCGTATATTGGACGCATATTCAATGAGCCAGCGGCCAGAATGGGTAAAAATGAGCCAGGGGCGGCGGTGGCAACAATGGGAAAAGAGAAAAGCATTTTCGCGAGTTTATCCGGGACTGTTATCAGGAACGAGCTCGGCACGCGATTGGAAAGTAAATTTCACTAATTCCCGCGGACAATCAAGTCACGTTAGCGCGCTTGCGACCGCAGACACCGTGAGAATACACTGGCAGAGAAAGGGCGCGTGACGAATGCTGGCCAGATGAATGTACGTATGTATGTATTGTTCCAGTCAAAATTTTATCCTAAAGGGTGAGAGAAACTTACGTGTTGCCTCGCGGCGGATTCCAATTGGGCGCAGAAGCACGCAGGAGCACGCATCCTGTTGACATCGCGCCGATAAGGGATCCTCGGCCGCTTAACGAGCCTACCAGCAGTCCCCTATGCCTCTCGAGGGTATCATTTTCCAGCTACTTGACGACTCAACTTCCCGTCGACGCTTCACGGCCCCGCTGATGAGAACTCGACACCGCACGGCGCCGACTGCGTCAGGTCTAATGACACCGCGAACTTAATCGCGACTCAGCAGTGCTGCTAATTGGGCGCGAACAAGTGCTTACGCGCGCCAAACGGTCAAAACAGGAACACGCACAACCGTTGTGGTAGTAGTGGAGTCGACAGTTGAGTCGGCAATGATGTCGGCAGTGAAATAGCCAGCGGCGGCGACGGGGCTCACAGGCAGAAAAAGAGCTGCGCTTTGCCGAGTGTGAGAGGTCGCGCGCTCCCAGTCGTCGCGCTGGCCGCTTTCATCCCGCGACACTAATACGGTGGCGAAGAAAGGAAAGAAAAACTCGTGGCCGCTTATCGCGGGTCGCGCGACCAGACCGAGGAATTGGCCCAGTGGCCCGAGATGGGCCGGGAAAACAGGTAGAGGCACAAGCACCTGTGCGTATTCTCCGACCGCGAGCACGAGTAGACGGAGGCGCGAGAGAAACGCGCGGCTACGGCGTCGATCTCGTCGTGAATTGCACTGGCCGGTTCAGCCCTTTAGCGAGTCGGAGGGGTGGTGGCGAGAGACGGAGAGTCAGCGGGAAAAAGAGAGATAGAGAATAGAGAGGGCGAGAGAAGGCGAGAGAGGACGAGCGAGGGTGGGGAAGGGATAAACGTAGTGGAGGGAAAGCCGGAAAGAGGCGAGGGGGTGCGGAGCCGAAGTGGGATGCGGGAGGTAGGGAGATGGGGTTGCCAGAGGTGGGGAGCAGTGGAAGTTGGCAGAGGGCGACGAGGGTGGCTCTCCAGTGAGAGGGAGAGAATGGATAACTGGAGGAAGAGGTGCACTGGAGAAGGATGAGAACGCCAGGAAGGAGAAAGATGAGGCGCGTCAGGAGGACGAAAAGGGGAAGAGCACCGTTGAATATATGTATACATACCTCGCAGCATCCACAGTGCTGAAAACCACCGTGGTACGTTTTGCGAGGCTCGTCCCTAAGAGCGAAGGCGAGGTGAGTCGCGAGGTGAGTCACGAGGTGAATCGTGAGGTGAGTCGACTCGACCCAACTCAACGCGATTCAACTTGACTCAACCTGACTCCCGCTAAGAGGGATGGGATGAGAGCCGGTGGCCTCTACGAAATTAAAAGAAAAAGCCTGGGGAAACACATCGTGTCGCTGGAAACGGACTGGTACACACGCCACTACTCTCTGGGCCACCCTCGTGCTCGCTCGCTCGCTCGCTTGTTTTTTCCCATGCTTTCTCGCTCTCTCCGGTTCCTTTTTCACTGAACGACTCGCGCGTCCGTTCTCCTGCCAGTCTGGTCCGTCTGCTTCTCCGCGCTTTGGGCGGAGTCGCTTTCACCCCCCTTTTCGCTCCCTTTTTTTTTTACTCCGGTACCGCCGTTCACACACGCATTCGACGCGGGAAATTATGCGCGCGAACATATTCGCGGGCGAAGACACACGGGCTGGAATCCGCTCGAACGGGATCTGGCTCGAGGTTCGGTCTCGCGGCCTCCAAAAATTTTATACTGCCGATAAATCTTAAGCGAGCAAGCGAGTGTGCTCTCGCGTTGCTTTTCCTCGGGGGATAGAAAAAACGTCTTTTCTTATTGCGGATAGATCGTGCTTAGTGGACAAGCACGATTTATCCGGACTTTCTCCGAAGATTTATCCGTCCTTTCCGCAACCGCTTCTAGCCCTCTGCCGCTCGTTCTTTCTCCCGTGACACCGAGCCAAAGGGGGTTGCGTTGCGCGCGTCTGACACAAGATGAGTAGTTGTGCGTCTCTGCGGTAATGGGTGAGTTCTGGCTGACGCATCCTAAACACCTGAATCAGAACGACGATACATGTATGTAGTTAGCTAGCTACCTATCTACCTAGGCACCCATAAATGTATCTCGAGCATATCTTTTTAGTGGCTCTCTCTCCAAGCGCGCCTCCTCATCTTCTCACCACTCAAGTGTCCGACTGGGGGAAAAAGCCCGTGGGGATAGGTCGGCAGAGAGACGCCTATGCAATTACCTTGGCAGAGCGCTTTAAATTTTCCCCAAATTACCGGGTCGTGTTTCACGTCGCCGTACACGAGCATCGAAGTGTGTACGTACCGGGTGGTTTCTCTTTCTACCCCGACTCTGTTTTTCCGGCGCTCGACGCGCCCAACCCTAAACTTATCCTACAGATATCCTACGTCGAGCCTGCCTCAGCTTGGCCTCCCCCTCTGTCTTCCGTCAGCCGCGAAATAAAAGTCGATCGTAAGTGCGAGGCCAAGGAACCACTCCGCTCATCGTCCGTAGATTTATCACTCGGCTTCTCCTCGGGTGGTGGTTCGACGTGAATCGCTGGTTTCAACGGCGCGGCCTGGCGGCCTGGCGGCAGTCGGAGAGCAAGGCTGCTCCGATGGCTCGGAACGGGTGGCTAACAGGAGGCAAAGAGGGCGTCCAAGGAGGGTGACCAAGGAGAAGGGTAAGAGAGAGAGAGAGAGAGAGAAACTCACTCGCCAAGGGAGGGATGAAAAGTCGAGCGTGACGAGCACGCGCTACGCACCCCGTCCTATAAAATGTGTACAATCGTATAGAGATCGCAAGGGCGGACGAGAAAGACGAGAAAGAGGAGAAAGAGGAGAAAGACGAGAAGGCGACGGATGGTATATAGGCTAAGGCGAAGGTGGAGAACGCGGCATCGCACCTACCGATGCCTGTCACTGGGGAGGCTATGATTAATGGTAAGCAGTCGCGATTCGAATTTCTCCGTAATGGGATACCACGGGCATTTTAAGGATAACCCAGGAGACACGCTCCTGGATACCAGGCCGACTCCTCACGCAGGCGCCTCCGTCTGCCGCCCCACCCAGTTGCAAGAATTGTCACACCACCAAGAGAGCACCACCCGTGCCGTATTCGTGTTTCGGTGAGAGCAGTAGCGATAGAGGGAAGGAGAGAGCGAGAGAGAAAGAGTCGGAGAAGCAGAGGAGTACGCAATAAACTGGCGCGTGCGTCTCTACGCGAGTACACGTGCTCACGGCAACCACTAGAATTTTAATAGTCACCCCCGGCCGCGCCTGGCGCCTCTCGCTTCACACTAGTCTGACTAGTCCCTTGTCCGCTCGCACCTGCTCACAGCCGGACAACAAAACTCCAGACGGTACCAACGCTAATCCACTCCTAATTTATTTAAACCTTTCTCGTTACACCTTTCTCCCGGATGGCACCGCTTAAAAATGCAAAAACCCAACGAACTCGTGTACATCGCTTCCCAAAGCGATTACCACACCGCCTGGTTTCCTCACGATTTTAATTTCTCTTCCCAGGTCGCGAGCTTATTTCGCGCTTACAATTATACTCTAGGCTCTATACTCTACTCTCCACAGCCTGATGAATTGTATTTAAAATTACGCGTGGTGTCAATTCTGCCGCTTTGTGAATTCCCCTCTGTAGAAACGCAAGCCTACGTCAAAGCTGCTTTATGGTAAAGCTTTGCAAAGGTGCGTAGGGCGAGCGCAAAGAAGAGAATCATGGCAATTTAGCGCGCAAGAGTCAAAAGGCAACGGTGCAAATCGAGAGAAGATAGGTATTTGTAGAAAGAGCTTCTAAAGGGTTTGCGCTTACGCGAATTTCCTCTGTGAAAACCGGCACGCTTGAGTCGGCCCCTTGTAACATCTTGTTATCCTGCTCGATTTTATGGCTATTGCCTCAGCCTTTTTCCTTCCCCCGTTACCGCTTAATCGAGTCCTCTCGATCCTATTCTTTTACGCCAAATATTTGCCGGCTCGCGGCTCTTGCTGCCGGATCGGGCAGTCGTTCAATTAACGATAGATAGCGCTGATATCGTATTCTACCAGGACTTAATAAGATGTAGAAGATGTAGAACGTTCTGAAAATGTAGTATGCAAACGAACTGGCCAAAGCACCGTGGCTTTTGCCGTCACGCTATAGTAAGCCAAGTGCGGGTGTAGACTCTAACTAAAGAGTATCTCACTGTTCGAATGTTTTAATTATCGGAGCGTTTCGAAAGTGGAATGCAAATGAGGCATCACGACCGTTCTTCGCATGCAGGACACTGCCTATTAATATATCCCTCGTACTGGAACGCAATCGATTTTTTGCTTCTGTTTTCCTCGGTTTTTTCCTAACTACCGTTACGCGGCCACGAGCTCGAGAGACGTGTATCATCCCGACCATCCCGCACCACACCGCGCACCCAGGATCATGTACGAGCTCTGAAATAAAGATTGCCAGCATACACGAGGGCTACGGACTTTTAATGAGGCGACACTTAATTAAGTACGAAAATCGAAGCCACATTGTCGTTGTGCATCGCTCTACAGCCGATCTACCGATACGGTGAAAACTGATATTCGAGCAATCATTACTACGATGTTACACTGTCCGGGATAATCTTTCCCGGCAAGTACGCGGGAAGAAACTTGGTATAAACTTATTAGACCGAGCGACCCAAAGCCAAGAGACTAGCTTAGGACAGATTTATCATTTCTGTATGGTTTAATTAGAAATTCTAACAAGTTTCCATGGTAAATATGGTCTATTTTCAAAGTTCTAACATACTGTTTGCGGGAAAGTCAACCGCGGACTTTTGCTTAAGGGATTCATTCGTTATTCTCGTGTCTCTTATTTATGAATACAGTGGAAACAGATTCGCGACATGATGGGAATTTGCATATAAAATATAGTCAGCGTCCACGACTCCGCGTCAGCGTCCGCTGACAATCAACAGAAAGGGACGCTCGTTAGGTAAGCAAACTGGCGATTTAGAAGAGTCCTAATTAGAACCATCCTCTCGGACGCTTTACGGCATGTGTACCGGGCCTTTTATTATCTAAGAAATCCTAAAATAATGAATGCTGTCCAAGACGACCGTGCGTCTAAACTCTAAGCATATTACTCCTAGTTTGTCCTGGATACCTGCGTAGATTTATATTTATTACGTTTCTCGCGCCACGTAATGGTAGAAGGTAGGTAATGGGGGGTGGTGAGCTTTAGCAGAAAACAACTGTCCATACTTTAGAAAAATCCACGAAGCTACCCTCTGTACAGCGATGCTGGCAGAAATTGAATTAAATCTTCCAACCGTGCCACGATTCTCCTATTTATTATGTCTCGCGGATATCTACGGATTCTGATCGATACCTCTTCGGTTTTCCGTGCGGTAGCCAACCATGCGCTTAAGAAAAATAATGTTCCCGATGGAACCGATATACGAGATCGGATTAGAAACCGGTACGATTACCAAGCTTGCGACGTATACAATTAACTATCGACCATGACCAAGCCAATAACTGACTAACGAAACAAAGTGAACTTGATTGCGACGTCTCCTCTAGGCTATTTGCAAGAAGATGAGCTCTTAACAAATATACGAGATGGCTATAGTATCAGCTGGGAACGGGGGTTGCGTTTTAAAGCCAATAAATGCCAGGGTTAATGTGTCATTACCACTAGTATTGAAACCTTTCCCCAATCAAGAGAAAATACTACATAGTCGTATTCTCGAGTTTCCAGTCTCGTCCATCTATCGTCGACCTTCTTCGCGACTTTTCGCCTGTGCTTTTGCTCTCACCAGTCTCGTAATTTATTGCGACTTACGGCACAAACAAATAAACTCGCACCCTCGCAAATTCACTTCCTGACCGTCGTCAATGGTGGCCACCGGTAGTCACCGGATTCGAGGGTAAAGAGTGGGTTTTATTAGTCGGGTGCGCCTACCGTCGAATTGGCAGCGCTCTTCGATTTTTTCCCCCTTTTGGCCTGTTACTTTTTGTTAGAGCGGAGCGTTCGCGACGCACGAAGGATTTATTGGGTCTGGGTTACCTGGGCATCTCTTGGTAACCACCACGCAACCCTATACCCCTCGCTCCCCACCCCCCGTCAATTCTCCTCTTTTTTTTTCTTTCCTTCAACCAGCAAACCGAACCCAGTCACTCACCCGATTTCGATAAGGGTTTGAAATATTTCGGAGTGAGAATTCTCGATATGTAACCACTCGGCAATTATTCCTGCAGGCTGTGGCAAGGGCCCGATAAATTCTGGTGGCTCGCGCTGCTGCATACCATTAAATCGAGTGGCCGGTACAAAGACAATAAAAGAATTGGCTTCAATGAAGCGAAGCACGGCTTGCAACAGAGAGCAACAGATGCGCGGCTTTTGTGTTGGCGAGACCCAAGTTAATTAAAGGGTTCAATCGTGTTTTAATGTTTTCCTCGCACGTAATTTCGAGCGGTCCCATCCGCTGCCACGCGCCGCTCCCACGGTGCAACTCGAATTTACGAATTATGCAAATCGTGGAGTCCGCTTTCGGGGGTGGGAAAAAGAGCTTTTATTGTAGAAAAATGTGTATACTTTGGTGCTTTTCTCATAAATACGTGTCCTGGGCTTTGAACATAGTGAATTGTTAGTGGCTTGGGTCGACTACAGCACCCAGAGCGAAAAGGTACAGAGCAAAAATTAGAATATGCCCGATATTTAACAAGAATAAGCCTGGTGTTTCACTATAGACAGTCCAACCACTGAATATGAATGAGTCACGGTATGTTAATAACGAATTTTTGTCTTCTGTTGAAAAACTGAAGAAAGAAAGAGAGAGTAGGAGAGAGACAGAATTCATATGAAGCTTTTTTGTATGTGCGCCAAAGCGCATTCTCGCATCGACAGTACCCTGCCGTTTTTTACGCGACAATGGCTCTCGTTCTCGAAAATTTCGTGAATTTCTCATTCATCGCGGAGATTGTTATAAATGTTAAAACTGAATCTACCACAGGACTGTATTGCCACAATACCTGTACTCTGTGAGGACCGATTTAAAGAAATAGGTTGTGGTTCATTTAAAAAAATCTCCTTGCATTTTTTACATGCCTCTGAATAAACTGGAGTACGGCTTTTATTTCGTCGTTTATGTATAGTGATGTCGCGATGAATGTTGGTCACGTAATTCCGCGCATGTACTATTGCATTCCTCGTGGTACCGATTCCAGTTCCCTCCTGATCCCAACTCCAGCATTAAATTATCCCGTAATTATTCCTCGTACTTTCTATAAAGTACCTGCCAATGTCGTAACCAACGGTGCATCTATTGTTGAAAAATGGCGAAAACAGTCAATAAAGTGATAGACGTTTCTTGGAGATTCGGTGGTAAGCTCAGCTAACCTCAAATAATACGAAAACAAGTGTTTGAACGAGAATCAATTTTATTATTGGAATTTTTTGGTCTGTTGGAACTTTAATTTTAAAATTCGCGCAAAATGTACAATATCCGCGCAGATATCCTAGCTTCAGTATTTATGTACATATTTCTGTACAGCAGTCATCTTTCAACTGAATCTTTTAACCCGGTGATAAAGGCTTAAAAAATCTGTTCCACTGTGTTTATTAAAATTTCATCATTGTTTCGAACGTTCCGCAATAATATTTCTAATACTAATTGAACAATAACGCTTCTTCGGAATACATTATAATACATTTGCTCGCATTACGTGGATGAATTATATGAATAATAGAACAGTACCAATTGAATCCCAGAGCTTGAAATACTGATGTAGGATCTAATGCCAATGCATGATTGTTCCAGTCACTGTTGCAAACAGCGAATCTGACAACGTGGGAAAGCCGTATCTCCAATTGAATTTACATTTGGACGTAGACGGTAAACCGACGCATATTTTCGGAGAAATGACAATAAGCCAGTTTTACAAGTTTTTGCATGACTTGGAAAAGACTAAAAGTAATCTGGACTTATTAACGTAAAATATGCGTCCATTACATAGGTTAAAACACAATTGTACTATTCATGATAAAAAGTTACAAAATATATAGATTTGTGTCACCACCGAAAATACACTGAAAATTATCTGAAATCTTAAATAATCATGATATATCAATTAATACGTAAATTAAGATACACAGAAATTCGATGAGAGGATCCAACAATAAAATCTATCTTACGTTTACGAACTTTGTATTCGTTCGATGTTACTATGACTAGTTTTCGTACAAATGAATTATATTTTATAAAAAAATATAGTTTTACTCGTTACCATCCGTAACCAAATTGAACCTTGTATCCGTCGTACGAAGATGAACTTCGGTAATATAACTATATGTTGTCTCTGCACAATGATTCATGCCTCTCGAGATCGTCCCCTCCTTGATTGTGCATTGCACAATATTAAGCAGACTCTTTAAAAATTTCTGCCAAACATAAATCCGAGGAAGTGCAGTATTTATTAGCAAAGAATATACCACCCCCTGGGACTCGCACGATACGATACCCCTTTTCGAAGTCCACGCAAACATTCACGTTGGATCAGATTCGAAGAATGTCTCATCTGAAATCAATTATAAATACTCATCAATACCATTTGGTACCATTCACGGGATGGCTTATTGGATAATAGAGAAAGGAAGTAGAAAAGCGTCTAAAAAATATATATGAGAGAGAGAGAGAGATATACCATATATACAAAATTGCAAAACTTTATTCACTTTTCAACAGTTATTATACAGATTACAGCTAAACTAACCACTTTAAGTTAAAGTTAAAGCACAGCGTTTCTTCGATCAGAGTGTAATATCAACAAGTGGTATAAATAATAAGATGAAATTTAGTGGGTGATACCTGTGTCCATTCTTTATACACAAGTACCTATCATATCCCGATAATTACATGTTTCGAAATTTTAATTGTCACGTTGAATTTTATAATCTAACACATTAGAAATATTTTCGTTTACCGTTTAAAAAATCTTTGTCGTCAATATTATAACACACGCAACCAAGTTTCTATTGAATTACTACGGTCGTACTTCTTTGGATCGTCGCGCACACTAAATCATTATGACTCGGGTTTTATAAATTGGAAATATATGAATCGTTGAGCCGTATATGCATATTATAAAAGCACTAGTAATGAGATTCTCAAACTAATACTGTTATTGGAAATACTATTGGCAGAGCAATCAATTATTTTGAGATTACGAAAGAATGGAGGATTTTGGGAAGCACGTTGTATAAGGGTAACTAATTGTAAGTAGGTAAACGGAAAGAATTGGGCCAAAGTCATAAATGTAAGGGATAAAAATCGCGCGCGCAATGGTCGCGTTTTCAAAACTCTCTCATTTGAACATATAAATTAGAACATATACTGGCTTGAAAGAGATTAGTCATGTGAAAAACAGGATGCTTTACAGGTCGGAATGTTCTACGTTTAAAATGAGGAAGCGGGTTTATTATGACACCTCTCTGATTATAAGGCTCTGCTAAAGCTAATGCCGGATTTTTTACTTCGGATGATGTGTTTTCTTGGAGCTTCATTTCGTTCAGCTGTTGTATGGACTTGCCTCTTTCTGCCTTTTGCTGAATCGATTCTAAGACTGGTAGAATCGCACCTAGTAGAGGCCGCTTGGACGGTTCACCTGACCAACACTGTTCCATTAACGTCCAACACTCGTCATCGAAATGAGCCAATCGTTCTGGACGTATTCCTAATTGAAACAAAACATTTTTTTACTCGAGTGTCAAATATATTTCATTTGGAAATTGCAATGCAATTGGATTTTGGTTAATATTAAATAGATAAGAACCTTTTCTTACGCTGGTCCATAATTGCTCCTTGTTATGAAACTGTTCGAAAGCATAAGGTAATCTAACGTGTCCCGCACATATGTACCAAAATAGAATTCCAAATGCATATACATCGACACTGCTATCATAATGACCAGATAGTAATTCTGGAGCCATATGAAGTGGTGTACCAACGATGCTTCCTGACATCATGGCTTCAGTAATGCAGAATCCGAGATCGGTCAGTTTTGCTCTATTTTGCGTATCGAGTAGAACGTTTTGTACCTTGATATCCCGATGAACGAGTCCCTGAGAATGAAGATAGCGTATTCCATCCAATACATCGATCGCTATTTGTATTCGTTCCATCCACGATAAACCCGATCGTATACCGCAGTATAGGTCGCGGCTCATACGATCCGTGATCAAGAGAACGGCGGCGCCCAATCCAAAACCTCCACCATAAGATTGATCTATGACAGACCCCCGGATTTTAACTATCCTTTTGTGATCTGGAATGGATCTAGTGTAATAAAATTCCATAGCTAGGTCATTCCAGTGTCTTTCGTCTGGCGGAACAACAGATTTTACTGCACATGGTCCTGGAACTCCGCCCCAACCATCACACGCGAATACGACTCCGTACTGGCCACGGCCAATTTCCTTTCCATAATGTGGTATTCCGTATCGTACAGCGTCGATCATAGAAGTGGATTCCAATGCCAATTTCGCCAGTCTTGGAGCGTGAAATTTTCGGATAGTTATCCGTTGTTCTTCTGTTCTCTTCAGTTTTCCGGAATAGTAGTTTTCCAAGGATCTCAATGATGCTTGAAACGCGTCATGAGATAATTTCACCTTATCTCGAAACTGCATTGATATTGTTCTAGCTAATCTCGCAGCGGAAAGAGAGTTTAGAATGTCTATCGTTATTTTCTTTCTCCATGTTGCGTCTAGAGTAGGCGTTGGTGCCCATGGCAATGGTAAAGATTTAAAGAGTTGTCTCAATCTTTCGAGAAACGAATGAACCAAGGATGGAGATGAATTTTGTAATTCGACGTTATAAGCAGCCGAAAGTATTTGTTTTAAAGCATCACTTGCCAGTAAACTTCTATCGTGTTCGTAAGTTTTTTCGAGGCTTACTAGACAACGTTGAAGTGTACCGATAAACGTTTCGCGCAAACAGTTTACGGAATTTACCAATTTTTTCGCTACTTTTTCTCCCAAACGCTCAAGAACTACCCGTTGAACTTCCCTAGTCACAGTCCTTACTGTTACAGACCACTCGGTTCTTCCTGAATCAGTCACTGGAATATCTTCTTCATCTTCTTCTGGGAAAGTATCATCAGTCGACGAGAGAATATCGTTTTTCATTTCTTGAATAATTGCTTGGATTAAATCCGTCAGTTCTTCTTGCTTCTCATTAACTACCTTCATTAGACTAGCATAAAGTTCAGTTTCCTTCCGCTGAGCATATTGAATTCTTCTTGGAGTTATTTGTATCTTACGGGCCATGTCAAACGCGCTCAAAATGAATTTTCGCAAACTCGTATTATGCACTTCGTTCAAATAAGTACTAGCATTAACGAGATGAGTTTGCAAGCATCCGCGTATGAAGTATAAAATTCTTTCAGTTTTCTTGCATGAATCCAATAGATCACTCGGACTGACGTACTGTGCGCCAACCAACCATGTGAGTTGATCGACTTCAACAGACTCTCCCATTCCAAGGAAGCCTAGATTCGTTAGCTGATCGAGCCATGTTAAGCCTAATGAATTCATTTTGTCAAGATTGATACCATCCTCATTTTTATCTACCGTAGAATCATCATTCGAATTTAGTTTATTTTGTAGCCTATGTTGCTCGGATTCTGTTAATTCCGCATCTACACTGTCCAAGGTAATATTTCCCAATGACGATATAAATAGTACAGGATTAAAAGGATATGTCTCTTTTAAATCCCTCAATTCTTCTAATTGTTGCTTGGACAGTGCTCGATCGCCCAGTGCATAAAGAAATATTGGTAAAATCCTAAGCGTCCCCTTAGCGAGGACTTTAATTCCTTCGTTGTTCGGAGCAATAAAAATTTGTACTCCATCCTTCAACAGAGGCTGATCTAATTTAACTTCCAGCACAGTCGGACAATTAGCATCTTCATTTTCCGACTTGGTGAGATCTTCGATCGGAACTGTATTCCAGACTTTATCGGGTCCTTGTAAATTTTCTACTACTTCGTATTCTAAACCTAAAGTGAGACTGATATGATTCGTCGAGCCATAAGTAAGCTTGACCCATCTCCATGAACCGTCGCATAATGGTAGTACTTCGCTCGAGAGTAAATTATTCACCAAAGACGCTTTTGCTTTACTGTCTTGGCCAAGAATCGCTATTGCTGGCGAGTTATCCAAAATATGTTTTATTCTATCTAGCGTCAGTGGTGGCAGCAATTCCTCCACAATATTACCTGCAATAACAGTAATACGAAATGAATCGTCGTTATCTCGCTTATTAAAATTAATGAGACGATCTTATGGTAGAAAAATTGTATTTCATACCTCCGGGGAAAAAGTTGTCTAGGTTAATCACTTCCAACGCACGCTGTGTTTCTTCAAGAATATGCTTAAGTTGACTCCGGTTGCGATGGTATTTCTTAAATTCTTGTGGTAATTTGCTTACCATTTTTAGGCTCTATCGTACAAGTTTTGTTCTTCCAAATGCTTGTCATACCCCGTTGGTGTATCAATACGCTTTGGCTATAAGGGATAAGAGTCAATGAGTCAAGTTATTCGTTCTCAAGAGCTTTACGTTGATCTTTCGAAAGGTCTACGTTTATCAACAAACTTATCAATTTCCAGTTCTCCATAGATAATAGAGAACTTAATTACAAAGGACTAAAGTTCAGTGGTATAAATATCCACATATACATGCTCTGTGTCCAAGATTTAATGTATATTCTAGAAGGATTTCTCTCCTTTCTAACGTAAAGCATCGAATGTAAATGCCATTTATTGTTAAAGATAAATCCGCGGCACAGTTCCGAATCACATGAATCACATCCATAAATAGGATCGAATATTATACTTTACATTACGCCGATGGGGTAGATACATACATTGATGTACTGGAAAACGGAACAATTTTCCAATCATTCCCTCAATAACGACTAAATGATTCCCACTATAATCAGCATGGTGGATCGTATTGAACTGTTGAGATTTTTCTTTTACATTTTGTATCGGGAAAACTACTTCGAATTCACGTTCGTTAATAAAACTCTGATGTTACGTGCAGTCAGTCGAATTGAGCAAAGAAAATTGTTCTACCGTAGAATGATTATCAAAATCCGATGGTCAAGGAATAGAGATACTGCTTAATATCACTTATGACAGGTAAATAGAGTGTGGTGGCACCAATTCGAAAAGTTGTTTACTTAAAAATGATAAACCCGACAGCCGACATATGTATGTATATACGTGGTTGTATCAGGACACATGTCGAAGACCAGACTAATTGAAAGCGCGGTTACTTTGAGTGAAGAACGCCAGTGTTTCTCCGCTGCCACATACACTGCATTCATATACCAGAGGAAAAAAAGAAAGCAGTTGGAATTGCATGATAAATTGAACGGATCGTTTGCTTGCCACGATATATACGCCTTAAAACCTATATATGCCTGTACTGTCGCTCTATTGCGATTAAGACAACGCAAACGAGCAGGGTAAACAAGATTCCCCCCTATTTGGTTAGATAAACTCTCTTAACGGTATACATGCTTACTAATCGGTAACTTTTATAGTTTTCTCTCAAGTATATTTGATGTATGAGTTCGGGATTTTAAGTGAAATCACCGATACCTAAAGTTTGATAACGCTCATTAATACACCATCCACACGATCAAACATAAGATTCTTTTGCCCGGTTACGTATATTATTGTGTCATATAACAAATCGAGCAATATGACGGAAGTGTCGATTTAACTTCTAGCATCACGCATAATTGCGATGCCCCAGGGAGCATATACAATAATCTTCATTGAATATTGGTTTTAAGTAGTTGTGTATACATATATGAATAGTTATTGGATACTTTAAACTCAATATAATGTTGCACTTGTCAGAATCATAGCATAAAACGTTTCATTTACTAGTTTGGTCTTTCAGAATTCTTATTGACAGTACTAATGATAAATCTAATACTTTCGAGCAAATTTATTTGTATTGACAAGTTAGGATATGTTTCAATATTTCACACGATTCACAGAGATTATTTGTTACTGTAGTGACCAAAAGCGACTTACGTTTTTATTTCGGATAGCATAAACTTTTAAAATCGGCGCCTAAAATCCCCGGCTATTCCCGGCATTGCTCGGCATGCTTACTTATACAGGGTGAATCCCGGTCACATTTTATATTACCGACGAAGTGTATAGGATAGACATTTTTACCTTACGTGGTCATCGGGTCTGAAATGCCGACCGGGTACAAAATTGCGGGAGTTTTAGCGCACTCTACGAAATACATACAATAACGATATATGCATCGGTACATATGTATATGTATACATATTAGATTTAGTGTCACAGCCCTGTGTTGGCCTGATTGCTAGCGTCACGGAGATTCTGTCTAGCGCCCCGTCTTTAGAACTCATGTATAACATTCTTCCACAGGATTTCGTTCGATTCACTTTTATGAGGTGTGTACTGCACCTTTAGCTTCTGCACACCTGCTATAAATATACATCTCATCATTTATACAATATTTGAATTGAATTAAAATTTCAAGCATTGGAGAGCATTCAGAGAAACATTTACCACTTATCCTTGATTTATACAGTAGAAAGTTTAAATCTTCCCGGTGATAATAGCTAAGCCTGATGACCATAAATTAAAATAATTTAAATTAACATTAGGTAATAAAGGGGCTTCTGCTCGATTCGTCAAGATAATAACTCATGCGTAGAATATTATTTTAGGAATAGATGTAATTAGTATTATTATGCGATCCCATTAGTTTTATGATGCAATTTTATTTATTAATTCGTGAATATAAAAATATCTATGAATATCGAAGTTCCTAACAAGGGGTACAAGAATCCTGGTATTGTAATTTTGAGAAAAATAATTGAATACTCACTTCTGACACATCGTATGTTGTCTATGCGATGGACTGTACATGAGATAGGGGTTGATTTCACAGGGAGAGAAAGATGAAACCGACGCAGGCGCAATCAGTGTGATTCAACGATAGATAAAGTAGCGTTATGCTAACGGAACTGCCAGTCGCTATGCGCTCACCTCAGTACGCAAAGTGTTTTTTTGCATTGATCAATTCCTTCCGTGGTAGTTGCTCGCGTAAACAGAAACGTTTCGAAAGAACACGCTTTCAATTGCCAAAAGCGCTCAAACGTAAAAAGGAAACAGTTCCGAGAACTTAGGTGGAGTTTTCTTTTTTTTCATTTTATGGCGATCCAATGGACGGAAAGCGCGTGAACATTTTCAAAAATGTAAGAGACTAATACTATCATTGCACCTAATGAAAATCGAATTATTTGAATTATACGTATTTTAATGAGTTGTAATTGTAAGGAGATGGCGATAAAAGTTTAAGTCAGTCTTTTTCCAATTCATCTCAATGAAAAAAAAATACAAATAAAAATAATCGGAAATGTAAACATATGTTCGCGAGTTGACACAAAGTACATACACCGTCGCATCCTTTGCAGAATGGATGTAAGTTCATTGGTGCCGGCGGGTCTTCAAGCGGGACAAGTGGACCTGTGCGAAGTGCAAGCTGGTTACACTAAATTTTCGGAAAATCTGAGAAAATACACCCCCCAGGCGATACAGTGTGCGATCTTTTGCGGTGGTTCCCGCTGCAAGTATGAGAGCCCAAAGGCTTGGCCGCCAGTCCACATGGCAATACAGAACATCTTTTCGCATTGGTGAGGCGTCTTTTAAGCTGTTCATCAAACAATATGCACTTTCAAGTAAATGCTAGAATTAGAAATAAATTGAATTGATATAACTCAATTCTCCTGATACAGATAGTTTTCACTTGCCTGGTACGAATGGCCCAAAACAATTCATAGTTAGCTGCGTGCTACCAATTCTCTTAAGGAAACTTAATCGATGATTATCATGCGACTCCCACGCGATTTAAAGATTCCACAATTCCCTCACAATTCTCTCAGACTCGTATAAACACATTCAACCGGATTTCGTGTCAAAATCGCATTATTCATGCAAAAAGCCGTTCTCACACGAAAAACGCAATATTCAAAGCAGAACCAATTTGAATCTTAAGTGTTGCATAATAAAAATGCATGCCTGTTAAATATATTATTGGGAGATCTTATCGTATATGGTGCTCGGGGTACGTGATTCAATTGTAGAGCGTGTAAGGGATGATATATTTTTTCAGGGTAACGGACGATGTCCTCGCGATGGCCCGGCCGAACACGGCGCAAATAATAAAGAAAGACATAATTGCACAGTTCCAAGGGTGGAGCATAAAAACCATAATAAACTTGCAAACGCCAGGTGAACATGCGAGCTGCGGTGGCCCACTCGAACAGAGTGGCTTCACCTATGACCCGAATGTCTTCATGAAAAATGGCAGTACGTATTTCTTCCGCTAAAATATATCTTTGTCAACCCTTACTTTATCGTGTCTCCCGCGGTAACGAGTACGTCCGAGTTGAATTAAGGAAAGAAATAATAATTATAATAGTGGAAAATTTGGTACAGAGAGTAAGAGAGAATAATAAAAGTGTGTATGAATTATCTAACTGATATGTACTAGTGGGTGAATATATATGAGGGGGTGGGTAGAAGGAACGGCTGTCCTTGTTAGGCACGTAAAACGCGATAGGACGAGGAACCACCTCTAATCCTGAGTCAGATCGAAGAAGTTCACTGGGAACATGCAATGCAGCAAAACCATGTTTCTATACCGAGGAGTCAGAACCTCCCAGTTCCGACGTAAACAGGACGACACGACCCGATGTGTCTTGGATCTTCGAGTCATTTGAAAGATTAAGATCCATCCCTTAGATCGCTTTAGTGAGAATTTCCATGTCACGAAATCTGTTGCAGTTTATTACTACAACTTTGCCTTGAAAGACTATGGCGATGCCACGATGAACAAACTTTTGGACATGGTCAAGGTCGTCGCCTTTGCCGTGCAAGAAGGAAGAGTGGCCATTCACTGTCATGCCGGTAAATCTATTCACTGACACAGTTACCAATCCTAGTTTATTTCCACGCAAGCCTTTTTACCTTTTACCCTTTCAAGGGCGCTTTTTCATAAAATTCTATCATTTGACTCTCGAAGAATTTTCTATGCCAAAAGCATTAGTCGCAAATTAGCCAATCGCGAAATGCACGCGAAAAGCATACATCGAAGAGCAAAGTCGTCAAGCATTTTTAGCATTGAAAAGTAAAAGCAAAATGGAGTGAATAGAGAAGTCGATGAAAAATAGTGATACGCCCCGGTATTGTTATATTCAATTTCCGTTATCGCACTCCACAAGAAAAGTCAACGTTTAAGTAGTTTGCCGTGAATATATCCGTATATTTACGACCCTTAGCTCCTTGTTAAAACACACCGCTTATCAGTAATTTGTAACCTTTAACTATATCGATCTACTGGGTAGTGCAAAACGTATTTCATAGTAACAGTAGCATTGCGGTGCATTGCGTGCTGCGTAATGCAGAAGTGAAAGCCGATACATGTATGTACATACATCGAAACCTTTTCCTTTCCATTTCCACAATCTTTTTTCACCTTGCCACGAATCTTATCTAAATCCACCAATTTCGAGGATTGCGTGTAATTTCCGCCACAATGGATATACAACGGTGCATAGAACTCCACTTTTCGGTGTCTCATTACGATTGAATTCACCCGAAACTCACGAATACCCTACGATCGTAATTTGGCATACACGCGTTTCATGCTGGTACATGCAGTTAGATTAGAAAGTCACATTGAGATTTTATCGTGTCATTTCGCCACGCTGGTCAGTTTGATTAAAACTATGAGTTATTGTTCGTGCAATCACGCGAAACAAATCTATGCAAAAGAAAGTAGTAGATAATGCACCTATGTCATTTGACAAATATCATTTTCATGTATAGATCGTAAGAGACGCGATCTAGATGATCGTCCGCGAAAAGAGGATTATTCGAGATATATAATATTTTTCAAGGGAGCTACCCAACTGCTTGTTGGGACAAGAGTTGATTATTATGCATGATACAGTCACGAGATATGTAGAGAAAGAAACTAGTTCGATCGATGGATTGATTCTTCGGTTAACAATAGCTAGTAAACTGTAACTGAATAGTGACTCCTATCACAATATTCTAAAGTCTTATAAATTACCCTATCGATAATTACGTTGATTATACTCATTGAATATGACTATTGCTTTCTCGTTTCGTTTAATTGTCGAAAATACGTTAAGAAGTGCGACAAGCTTATTAGCAACCTTCTAAGCAACGTAAATGCAGTAGCTTGTCAGGTTGCAATAACGTCTCGTTATCTTGTCTCGAATTAATCGAATATCCGAAATAGCAGAGGCGATCTTTGTCGTGCGTAGCACGCAATCCAATTAACGTGGCAAAGGGATAGTAGGGGATTCCGAATTGCTAAGAAAACAGAGAGACCGCAACAATATCGAGTTATTATCCACCAAATACATCATAACTCTCGCTAACTCCGTTCACGATTAAGGTTTCCGTTTCCGGCAGCATGATTCGAACACGAGTAGGTAATTCATCCCCCGAATTAGACGCGATCGATCGTGAACCACTAGTCTTTCTGAAGAGGATATCGCGAAATGATTTGCGTCATCGTAACGAGTATATATATACATATATTCATTGAGATTAATGACAAAAATAAGAACTAGTGATTCTCGAGATCGGAGTGATAGCTTTCTAAGATTCAAGCTTCTGATGGAATCCAATTGACTCGTAGAATCTTATTGCAGTTCGCGAGATTCTCGAATCGCGATTGATAAGACTCGGTAATTAATGGGAAAGTGTCTAAATAGTTCTCTAAGATAAATTACTCTTTCAGGCCTCGGTCGAACTGGAGTTCTGATCGCGTGCTACCTTATTTACAGTCTTCGTGTGAGGGCGAACGATGCAATAAGATTCGTTCGCATGAAACGACCATGCGCGATTCAGACGCGAGGACAAATCCTCTGTATCCAAGAATTTGAGCACTTTGTGCTTCCACAAATGATAGTTTTCCCTTTGAGTAGCGCGATAGGCGACCGCAAACCATGTAGCCTTCAATCGTACCTGAAAAAGCAACAAAATGCCTTGCACGGATACGAGCAGCGTACCTTCAAATATATTCCAAAGGTTTTACTGTCAATCTTCTTATTTTCACTATACAGTATCATATAAAAATAATAATTAACTATTGGTCCAATAATTAAAAACGCGATCTTCTCATCAGATTGTCTTTACTATATGCGAGAGGATCCTGCAGTTATGTGACTGTCAAGAAGATAATTCTCCCTGCGAAATTAAATTCGAAGTTTCGAGCTCGCCTTTCACAAATAAATTTATATCTCACGTATTGGAAAAGTTACGGGACAGTAAAGGCAATATACGACATTCTTTCTCCTGCGCCGAATCTCTTGCCGACTCGTCCTGCGATTACTCCGGTGAGACTTTCTTCCGTAGATTGGAAACTTACATACATACATGTAGTATGTATGTATGTATATGTTCTTATAGACCTGCTCTGTCACGCTTTTCTATAGGATCGACGAAAGCTTGCGGTAGCAGTAGTCAAGGTTCTTCGCGAGATACTTTCGAGGATATTGGAAGATTAAGCGACGTGTTCTGCACCTCGCCAGACACTCCTTCCTGCGATTCAACCTTTCCAGGTGTCTTGAATCATTTCCTAATGCTCAGTCACTATAGATATAGATATATCCTCGATGCGACAATACCAATAATACGAAAAAACGTATAAAGTAGGTTTGGACGACAACTATATCGACGATGTTCTGGGAGATGGTATTCGAGATCAAGATCTCTTAGATAACGATTGTTACAAGGAAATCCAATCGCAGTTGGACTTGAAAGCTGCCGCGCGAAACGAGTTTTTAGAAAGGGTAACTACCGAAGAGGCGATCCGAGCATTGATAAAAGACAAGGCAATTATGCCGGATAAAACGAAGAGGCGCCTGCAGGATTATCAGGTTAATTTCGATATAACTAAGTTAATTAATAACTATCGGATTAATGTCTATAGACATGGACACTCGTGAATATTGTATTTAGATCGATCTGAATCATCGATGCACCGCTTGGCAGAGACTGGAATTAGAGACTGACTTGGACGTATTGTCCGGATTATTGTTCGAATGGTTGGAGACATTAAAACACCCTTTACTGGATGTCGACAGTTTGAGTTATATAGTTGCTTGGAGTTCAAAGCCTCAAAGGTGTCTGGAAAAGCTACCGACTTGTCATCGATACTTGTTGGAATACTTGCTACGATTTTTAATTCGTCTCAGGCCAATGACAGCGGAGAGCCAGAGCCTAATAACGAAGAGGCTCATGGCCACGCTCACACATCAAACTATTTGGATTAGAAACTCTTTCTATCCGTCCAGTAAGTATATATATATATATATATATATATTCCATTTCCGTGCAAAAAATCCTCTATGCTAATAATTTTCACTCTGTCACCGTCGCCCCGTTTAAACAAATAAAAAGAATCGCGCGAGGGTCGGGAAGGAAATATTCTCTGATCCCAATGAGCTTTAACGTAGCAGAGCCCATTCGCTCTGCCAGCAGACAATACCGGGAGAAGCGCCGGAAATATTGATTCGTGCGACAGTTTTCTCCTACGCTATTTATATTTTATTATCAGTAATTATAGCCCGCATACACATACTGCCAATAGTAAAGACAGATATCGTATCAGGTTTTCTTCGTGTCTCGAGTGCACTCGATTCATTGGTAGAGTCAACAAGAAGAATATAATCCAAGTTATGCGATCGACTTTCTAAAATAGCTATACATGTACATAATTGGTACTCTTGTACAATTATGTCTAATGGCTTATTACAGATAAGAATCTCCACAAATTACGACGAGGCACGGCTGGCAAATTGAACGAGTTTTTCATTAGGCTAATGAATCTCATAGAAGAAATAAACACGCAAGAGTTAGAACATCCACCGTGGACATCCAAATGGGAATTGGTATCGCGACAATTGCATCGAGTGGAGGGTGAATATAAAAGTGACGAATGTGCGTGAAATGATCTCAATAGACGTAATGGAAGGGATATATGCCGACCAATTGGTTGATTTATATCAAATAGTCGATTTTCATTACACATGAATTAAATCTCTATATTTACTTTTGCGACGGAAGCTCTTCAAGCGATTCTGAGGGTTAATTCGGAGCATTACCTTACGCAATTTATTGATTTAATATCTTTACTTGTAAAATATCTAGTTGAACTCTTTAAATAAAGAAGAATATTTTAGTAGTATAAGTATTGAGTGTTACTTTGCCTGTCTATTATTCAATTTTCCGAGAGGAGGGCGCTGCAAGTTGGATCCACATCATCAGCCCTAATGGTAACAGCAGAGGTATTTGCGATGTCGTAGGGTAACCCGGGTCTACTATCGATTTAAATATACTTTCAGTGGGAAAGAAGCATATCCTGATACCAACACATACGAACTATAGAATATACAGACTGGTCACATAATAATTTTCAAAGTCGTAAACCTGCTAATGGCGTAGGATTTTTTTAATTGTACTGTAAAGTCTAATGGGGAGGTTCTAGGGATTACTTATCCCTATTTAAAACTTTTTAAAACCAGTGGTTCGATTGCAAATTCTACTGGAAGTTACTGTGACTGAGAAGAATGGTGAGGAAATCGCGAGGGGCTTTTAAACAGTATAGAAACTATCGACGAGAATCAGGTGCTCATTATGGAATTAATTATTTTGGACTTGTTTTTTGGTGTATACGTCAAACGACCAAAACTATTTCTATTCGGCATATTGAATAGTCAGTGAGAAAAGCAGGAATTTGGAATCAAGATCTCAAAGAACTCAGAGATATTTATATTCACGTGTTGCTGTTTTATTAAGTATATCCTTTTAAGACGATTCTATTAGATAAAGTCTTAAACGCTAAAGCTTAATTCGATCTAAAAAATGCGATTTCGTAGTGTCTTCCTATGTACAGTATGATATAAGTTTTTTTTCCTGTAATCTAAACACATATGTCGTAAACACATTAATATATATATGTATATATAAATCTTGATATACCTAACAAGATTATTAAGCATATACAAACGATGTCAGTCTTATACAAAGAAAGTACAGTGAAAATTATAATTCTCGGTACTTAGAATTACTACTTAATCCGTAATCACTATCCCGCTACCTTCTAACCAAAGGTCGATGAAACAGTTCAGAAGTCGTGCGTGGTTTTTCTTTTAATAACACATTTAATTTCTTAGTAAAATCGGTACATTTTTACAAGGCAACTTATCATACAATACTTAGGAAAATAATCGAGACATAAAGTTCTAGGAAATCTTTAACGACCTAAGAGCTCGGATTGCATCAAAGAACTTCCTCGTTTTTTTTTTCTTTTTTTTTTCTTCTTCTTTTTTCATGCGGCACAGTATTAATACTGAAGATTTACAACTGTCATCCAATACCGAAATACCGATCGAAATCAAACGAGAACGCATTAGGTCCGCCGAGATGCAGAGTTCAATTTGGGCAATATTTGCGAATGAGACTCATTGAAAGAAAAATAGACTCTTTAGTCAAAAATAGTACTGAAAGAATTAAAAAATCTCTCGATTTCGATACCTCTCGACTTCTGACCCTCTACCAGTAGATTTTTTTTCTGCGGTAACTCTGAGAGTGAACACGTGCAATGTGTCAACTATGCACCAATGTCCGAACTAAACACGTAGAACCGATAGACTTTCAAGATAATTTCATTTAAAACTCTACCAGTGAAATCTTCAAATAATAATGCAATCGTAATTCCCCATCGTAAATTCGAATACACATTCAATCCGCATTGATTGTACAGTGGCTTTTTATTGATTTTTAACCAGAGAGTAGAATTGATATGACGCTCGATTACATGGTACTGAAATATAAGTGGGTAACTTCTTTTCGGTGTATGTGCGTGTGTGTGTGTGTGTGTGTCTGTGTGTACGTGTAAATTGTCTATGCATCTACGAATGTATAATTGTATATAAGTGTTGATGTTTTTTTTTTTTTGCATATACTGATGTCAGAGGGCATATAGAAAGTAAGAATGGTAACGATACGATGCGTTTGGCACTGTTCACTCGATAAAAGGTGTCCCTATAGTTGATATGATCGCGCTGCGCCTTCGCCTCTAACAATATACAATAATTAATAAATATTAGAAAATCGTATGAAAAACGGTGAATGACTGAAAAGTCGCGATTTGTACAATGACAAAATTGAGAGAACGCCCTCGTGAAAGAATCGTGATGATGATGATGATGATAATGATGATGATGATGATGATGACGCATGCGCGCGAGGTGTGTGTGTCGTCTTGCCTGAGGCTGCCAAAATGTTTTTTGTGCCAAAGTTGCAAAAAAAGAGAGATAAAGAACTATGACACGGCGGAACAACAACCCACCCCTCTTTTACGCTCGTACGAAAAAATTTAAACATTTTTACAAACCTATTCGAAATATATAACAAACTTAACAGGGAACGTTGAAACATGTACAATTATAGCGTAACCCGCAAGTAACGTCTCGACTACTGTACAAAAAGAAGTGTGTATGTGTGTTGTGAGAAACGTAAAGATTTTGTGTGTGTGAGAGAGAGAGAGAGAGACCGCGTTGCCGAGCCGAGAAAAAAAAATCATTCCAATCGACCTCGTTACCTCGAGACGATCCTGTAATTCCTCTATCCGACAAAACGAGAAAGTATCTCTCTGTAGTCGGGCTGCTACCTCGCAAGAGCAGCCGGACCTCGCCACCTTCGCTCTTTCGGAATTCTCGCTGCCCTTAATGTAAAAATTAAATGCAGGCGGGATATCAGCAACGTATGCGTAATTAGTGTATGTTATATTCATATATATATATATATGTATATATATATATATGCACACATACCTGCATGTATATGCAGGTGTGTGGATATATTGTATATATTTCATATATATATATATATATATATGTATATATGTATACACGTAGACGACACTATTCGATAAAATCATTCGTTTGCAGAATGACGCGTTTTTCGCGAGTCCCTAATGCCTCAATGAGTGTCAACTATTTACAGGAGTGTGTCTTCTATGTTATATCGAGTCCTTAATCCGTTATGCACAATACATGTGTAGACTTAGATTAGCATCGTGCGCGAAAGCGGGCCCAGCCCGTTGATAATATTCTTCGTTTTTTCTTTTCTCTTGTTTCCTGAAATCCGCGTATCAATATCAAGCCGAATAGTTAACGTAACTATTTGGATTCTCGGGAAAAATCGAGTGTGCGATGAGTGGATAAAATGAGCGTATAGAAATAATTTTGATATGATCCTGTCAAATATTAGGACAGCAGACCTACACACTGTGACTAGGAAATAAAAGCGTGATTAGTTATGTATACTTTATGGAAGCGGATCTTGGAGAACACGATACTTGAAATTGTATTGCTTCAAGATGATCAATAAACGACTTGCGATAAAATTCGTACTTCCACACACTCGATTTTCTTCACTTTGTTTTCTCGTGTCATTTGTATTGCAGCGATGAACGATGCTGATCGATACAACTGCGGTGCATACATATCAGCATAACTCGCCAGAAAGGTGAGAAAAAGTCTGCAGGCTTCGCTAAGTGCTAACAGGAACAAATTTACAAAAATAGTACAAACGAACCTATCTTCTTTGCCACAGATAAGAACGGAGTATACGTTATAGCTAAGATATGTCATTCATCGCTGCAAGTCTTGGACTTTTATTCAATGAATTTATCATTCTCTACGATATTATAATAATTTATTGGATCCTGTTGGATGGATCGGGCACGCTTTCGCTGAAACATCGTTCTGGGTCTCAGAGATCGACGGGTATAATCTCCTCGGCTCATGGACGTGTCGTGTTTCTATCGAATTGGACGCGGTCGCGTTCACCTTTACAATTTGGAATTCGACCGAGTCCTGGGCGCGACAATAAGGGATTAGGATCAGAGGGTTTTCTTTTGGGTATGAAGGATGGGGGAGGATGTAGAATAGGGAATCTGATCGACATCTAATTCCTTATACTTCCGATACGTATACGCATACATAGTACTTTAATTTATTTATAAGAGTCCATACCGTTCGCTCTTGTGTGTGTGTGTTTACCCTCGGTTAGCCTCAATGAACCCCGTCTTCTTGCACGATGATTTTTTTACCGCTCTTCCCTCGAGCTCTTCCTCTCTTCGCTTCACGTCGTTCGCACGCGAAATTCACTAATGTGAGCGCGTGCGCATTTTACAAATAAACCCTTCATCAGCCTTCCTACGGTCTTTTGGCAACGGAGGAGGCAAATTCTGGCCGACCTCTAATCCTCGATAATAATTAAATACGAAACTACTTACGAGTAACTTGTCTAGACTATACAACGCTACCAATAGCGTAGCGGAAGAGTACGCCGGGATGCAATTCACTCATTCATCGGTATAATGATCTCTTGTATCACAAGCCTACTAACCATAATCCTAATTCAGTCGGCCCCGGGCATATCTACGACCGCCACTAGCACAGTTTCGCGACTTACTCCTAAATTTACTTCTTCACTTTCCCGCGGAATCCTCTTACTTTCCTCGATCGACTACTATTGCGTTTCGTTTCTTCGATCATTCCCGCGCGTTATCTACATTGCGCCGATCAGGCGTCGACACGAGTCGCGCGAATAAAAATCAGCAAAAAAATGAAACAAAAAAATGGTGGAGAGAGGAGGTCGGCGTCGATATGATTATCGGATGTATACGCGGGTCAAACGCGTTGCGATCGAGAGGGAGATCGACTAGCCGAAGTCATTAGGCTCGGGAGGAGCAAAGCCGACGTCGAAGTTGCAATAATGGTGGCCCATTAATGCGAGGGAGAGAAAATCCTCGGCCTTAAAATTGCACACGAGTAAGCTATGGCCACGAGAGCAACAGTGTCACTCATTTTCCCCGGTAAAGAAACACGTCCCGGCGCGTGGTGATAGTTCCTCACTATATCAAGTCGGACGCAACATCATACGCTAGTTGGTGCAATCCGTTTCTGCATTTATAATCCATAGTCGCAATGTACACGAAAGAGAGAGAAAGAGAGAGAGAGAGAGAGAGAGAGAGAGAAATATATGTATAAGTATATATTTATGTATATGTATATGTATATAGATATAGCCGCGGTATTCGAGAACGAAACGAAACGAGGGGCAGGGGAGGGGAAGGGATAGGGTTAAAAGGAAAATACATCGTTGTTCGCAATTGCTTGTGTAAGGATATGGATCGAAGGATCGCTGCCGATACCGCCGCCGACTCGAGTACCACTCCAACCAATACGAAGTCGGTTCTTCGTGTATCGCGACTGCTCAACACCAGGGTCTCCTTCTCGGCACTGCCCTGGTGTACTTCGGACGAATCTTCATCGTTCGATTACCATTATACTGCCGCTTGACATCTATCGCGGCTCGGATATGATCAGTATGGGGTTGTTGCTTACGAAAGAGGAGCGGAGCTGCGGTTGGTCCTGGAGGCCTTTATCCTTTTCTTTATCTCTTCCCTTTGACTCTCTTGAATCCTTATCTTGCCCGATGTCCACCTCCCTTCAGCTTGGTTTCCTCAATCATTCGTTTACTTTGTTCCTTGACTTGTCGTCGAGTCTCCTGGATTTGGGTTGCCAGGGAAAAGGAATCTTAGCTTCCTGCTTCATTTTCTTCCTATGCGTAACTTCTGCATTCGTCATCATCGTTTAGTCGCGGTGCGGACAATGCCCAAAGGCAGCGCGCGGTTCCTCGCTCTTTGTCCTCGATGATCTATTGGATGGCCAAGGATCGATACTACGCTTCGTTCTGATCTTCTGGGGTCATTATGTCAGGCGCCATCGAAAGGTCTTCTGCCATGTCCTCATCGTGGCCAGAGTCGTGCCCGTGACTCTCGGGGTACTCCCTTTCGTCTACTTGATCCTCTTCCGCTTCTTGCTCCGTGGGCGCGTCTACCAGTTCTCGTTTTATTAATCTCGTCAGCTTTCCACCCTCTGGGCTCTGGCCTTCCTGCTTTATGTGCACGGCTGGTTCATCCAGTGACCTTGCAGACAGGAGAATCATCATAATAAAGTAGAAGCTCCCAATTGGTTCGATTCGTTCGATTCCCATATGATTGTTCTACCACTTACATTAGGTCGTTGTGAGGTAGCCCATGCTCCTTGTCAGGACTCGTGGCTGTCGACGTGCACATTGAGTTGTTTAAAAAGCCCATATTAGACTCTCCGAGTGCCGCCTGGAAATACTCAAATCGAATTAGGTCGTTAATGATAGGTATTCAAAGTCCCTATCGTCGAAGGGGTACGAAAGACAGATGAATACGATTAATGTATCGTTCGTAAACGAACATAGAAAGAAGGGAATAAACATGCGGATTGTTACCTGGAGATTGGCGTTAAGCGCATCACCGTACATCGTCGGGCTATGCGTCAGTGTCGGACTTTTCGACGGCACACCCCTGTATATCGAAACAGAAAAGACAATGTTAGTGGTGATCGAATTTCGACTTGAACAAATTACCTGAAATATTTAAGACTCGAGTGTACGAGATAAAAGATTAGTTGTGTCTATGTTTCGGTGGGATGAATTAAACTTGAAAATATGGGAATAGGGGGTGGATATCGAAGTTTGTATGTGTGTGTGATATGTGTATAAATTTAGCGTGGATGTAATGTATGTATATGCAGTTGTGTCGTAAAGTTATAAAGAGAAAAAGAGAATAAGAGAAAAAAGTTGAAGAAGAGAGAAAGAGATAGAGATAAAGTGAAAAGAGTAGAGAGACGTAGAAAATGGTAATATGAATAATGTATACATATATATAAAGATATATCAAAAAGAGTTAAAAAGAGAGGAAAAAAGAAAGAGTTCGAAAACTCTTACCTAGGTTACCACTCCCACTCATTAGTCCAAAGCTCCGCTCGGTTGAGATTGAGCGAGGTTAGATAAAAAATGTTTGAAAATTTTTTTAAAAAAAGCACTCTCGTTTCGTAAATTTGAAAAACGACAATACACCTTCAATACGATTTCACACTTTCCTGATAAATAGATATTTACGAAGCGAATACCCCACTTATAAATGGCCTTCAGATTACCTGTGCTTACCTTCCACAACCCTCTTTCTCAATTAGTTATCAGTCTTGGAATACGATTTCTGACCCGACAATATACTTTCTTCAGTATTATTGTTCAGATGAAGAAAGTACTCTGGTTCATTGTGCTCTTGCAATGTATACTGTAAAACGTGACACAGATAGAGAAGCTAAATCTCATAGAGGCAAAGTATTTATGTATTTCTTAACTCGCGTTTTTTGCAAGAGACAATACTTTTGTGCATGCGACAAGAAAGATATAAGAAAAAAAATATACATCCTGAGGCCATTTATGAAGTGACGCTGAGTGCCACACGAAGAGAAAGCGAAGAATGGAGAAGAAGAAGATAGAGAGGAGGAAAGATTGAAAAGTTTGAAGAGCGAAAGATAGATAGATAGATAAGTAGATAGATAGATAGATAGGCATAGAAAAAGATAGAGTAAATAGTTAGGTAAAAATTGATAGAGAGAATAATATTTTGAAGAATCTTAAAAAGTGAATATAAAAAAGATATTGAAATTTACCGAAAGTCCAAAGTTAGTACATATTTTATAGGATACCTGAGTTAGAAGAGAATAGTCGTGGCGAAGACGGGTGAAGAATTCCGTATCATCCGAGATTACAGTGGTGACGCATAATTTACACAATTTACACATGCGCAAGTAGCCCTGACACGCACACACACACGTTATCAGTCAATCGGAACACACCATTCACGCGAGGAAAAAAGCGTTTGATGAGGCGAAAATAATATAGGGGGTACACTCAATGTTTCGGCGAAAATACATCTTTAATTTCTAAAAGAAGAAAAGAAAATCGTCGAAGCTTGATTCTCTCGATACAGCAACGACTACTGCTAATCAATCTGATGTGTGCAGCGATTCTACGATTACACATGACGTTGCAATATTGCTCCAGCAAAATAGAACAAAACATACGAGGAGGAATAGAATACCACAGCCAGGCTTAAGCGCGAGAAAATAGCGCTAGCTGGCTAGGTGTCAGGTCGAGTGGCAGCTTCAAATAAAAAAGTTGCATTTCTCGTCGAAAACGAGGAGAGGGGCGGGGGCGAGGAGAAGGCAGCGAAACCAAAGATAAAACACGAAAAAAAAACAAAAGAGTATACACGACAAAAAAGTCCACCACGCAAACGCACCCACTTTCTCGCTCACTCTCTCGTTGTCTGCGACACTACGAAAGCACCTTACGATTATAAGCGCAGTGTTCTCAGTGGTATAGGAGGAAAGTTTAGGGGATACTCGGGGGAGAATATTAGGACCCTCAATTATCCATGCGAGCAACCACTAAACACATCAGAGAGATCCTGCAGCTCGGACCAATCGTCCTGTGGCTGGGCTCCTGCAGGATCGTGCAGGATTTAAGCTCTTGCTCAAGGGTATGGTATGCTAGAGCCTTGGGCTACGGTACTAGTGACGTATACTGGGATGTGCTATGAGGGCTGTCTTGGACGTCACAAGCAGAGGTGTGCAAGATAATAGCCCTCAACTACCGCTGGAGCGTTTTCGACCTTTATTATTATATCTTCCATGCAATTTTTTTCCCATGAATTTCTCTGTGTGATCTCACTGCCAGTTCTGATCTTGACGGTACGCTTCTGGGAATATCATCAGATTTTGGGTTTTCCCGCTCCACACACACACACACAGACCTGGGCTGATTTTCGCGACGATTCTCGCCGAGAGCTTGCCCACCTCTGATTACGAGCAAGGCAGATGGATAGAGAGTGCTACGGTCCAGTTTTTAAGGAGACGGATTCTAGAAGCACTTGAGAGGCAGGCATGATGCGGAATTCACTTCTTTGGGATTGAACAAATTGCGTAAAGCCACTTCCTGCTGCCTTGCGAGTCTGAATTGAAAGCACGTTTCGTACACACGGTACATAGTGACTAATTACGATTTTTCCCGGAAACCAAGAATTCCCTGAATAAAAACTACTCGTTCGCATCCTTTGGATAAATTGATATTTTTACCGCACTGCCTTTATATTTTTTGCTTAAAAGCTTCGTATTTGAGATTGGAAATTGCGCGTAAACGCGGCGACAAGTTAAAATTAGAATTAATTTTGCATTAGCGAGGGTTTCGCGAAATCGCAAAATCGCAAAATCGCTCAATTAGAGGGAAGAGAAAGCGCGCGAAACCTGGATCGCGGCAAAGGCAGCAGGTTCGAGCGGCCGTTTAGTGGTTTCAGTTGTAGACAACGACCAAGCGAGAAGGTGCCGGTCGCCGCGTTGTAAAAGTACCGCGGTAAGGTCAGAACGTCGCGCCAGCCAGCCAGCAGAATTCTAAAAAGTGGTAGTGCTTACTGTGCGGAGAGGTGGGGTGGAGTGGGTGATGGGGTTGGGTCATATTTCCTGGGGCGGCCGCGGGACAGATGCCGCCGCTTTACGAACTCGGCGTCGTCCACCATCCAGAATGACCCGAAGTCGTCCTCATAGCGCACAAAACACTTGTGCAATGATAGATTGGTGCGGATCGCGTTCTGTATACACAGACAAGACCACCAAGAAATAGAGAAAAAGAGAATAAAAAAGATAACGGTTGTTTCTGCTTTTCTTTCAGCTTCATCATTGCGCTTTCATTCTCGGAGTCTCGCTCGTAAGCGCGGCTCTCGTGGAGGGACCACTTCCTTTCCCCCTAAGCCCCCTACAATCGGAATCGGCGCACCACAGAAAAAACAGAGAGATAGCGTAAAAGAGAGACTCAGCGCAAAGAAGGGCAGGGGGGCGGATGACGAAAAAAAAGTGATACGCAGGAAGGCGGGCCCCTCTCTATCATATCACTACCTGACCAACTGCGATTCACCGCTTCTCCGATCTCTGCTCTCTGGCAGACCCAGCATCCGGCTCCTGGGTTTCGAGACTAGACTTGGGTCGGTTAGTCGCTGCAAAGCCCACATGCTTTTGTTAACAAGCACACGCGCACACCCTTACACGCTTACACACGCTACTCTATTCTTCCAGCAATCAGCTTCTCATCCTCTTACTCTCTTTCGCTCTCTCCCTCTCTCTTTCTTTCTCTCTCTCTCTCACACACATGCTCTTCCTTCCGACTTCTCCTCTGCGACCCCGCTCTCTCGTCGCGGCCGATGTCATCTCCCGTCTGCCTTTCGAGCACCTAGTTCCGTTCTCCGTACTCTTCTTCGTACGCTGCAACCCACTCACTCACACACCCACGCATTCCAATTGCTGGCTACCATTGCACACGAGACACGGCCAACTAAGAAATCCACACGCACACACGCACACGGAACGACTGACACAAAATGACACAAGGGTCGCGCGGGTTCCCGAGCGCAAAAGTGAATGGACGAAACCCTTTTGCGACTCAATTCGATTCTAATTCCTCTGTTACTCTTCTATAACATTAAATCAAAAGTCTGGGGATCCACTTTGCGACTCGGGAAGCACCCCGAAGATTAGCCAAGGAACGTACAAACGACACAAGCGGCATACAGTGGAGGGTCGTCAATGCGTATAGGTGTTCACAAGAGGTTTATATATACTCGCACACACGCACACACAGAGGTAAAGAGAACTCTATACATATTAATGCGCACGTATACGATACACAAAGATATAGAGGTACAAAGAGAGAAATGTAAAAAAGTAGGCATTTCTTTTAAAGGGCGGGGGGGGGGGGCAGGTTCAGCGGGCAGTGGGGCACGATGTGGGTGGATCACGAAGGTGGTCAAAATACACCGTATGACTCAATGCACAGGGGCAGCGTGCGTGTATGTGCGTATAGATACATACGAGGCTTTAACACGCACGTGTACGTTTGCACACGTGCGCGCATACACCTTAAATCCTATTTATATTATACACGTAGCCAAATATTGAAAGGTACGTGAATAGTAGATGAAGCTAGATATACGTATAAAAATAGAATATTAAACACTATATAAATAGATAAATATCTATAAATATGTATAATATATATAAAATGTAGATATATATAAAAATGTATATATATATAGTATAAGTATATAAATATTAATATAAAAATGTAAAAATATGTATGAAAGACGTAGATGGTTAAAAGTTTGTAAAAATTGGCGATACGTATGGGGGAGAGGGGTGGGGGTTAGCGGTATGTAAGAAGATTAGAAGCGTATGGGTGAGTATATAATATACACATCTATGTAAAAGAGAGACAGAAAGAGAGAAGAAATGTAGGTATATAAAATACGGATATTATTGGTGCAGGGAACGGAAGCAAGAATGTAGTGGTCGAATGGAATTACATAGGTTACCAGCCCAAATACATGTCGACATGGGCCGGGGGGGGGGGGGGGGGGGGATAGATGAGCGAGAAGAGTAGAGAAGAGTAGAAGAAGAGGATAGAAATATTTTCTATATACAATATATAGAAAATATGTATATATAAAAATATATATAATATATAATATATATGTATATAATATATATATATGTTTGAAAATAGAGAATAATAGAGTAAAAAACGCGGTTGTATTTTTGTTTTGTCGGTGGGGCGGGGGGCAACGTACCCGGTGGTGCTGCAAGCGCGTTGAGGACGTCTCTTGTAAAACTCCACTTCGTCCACCGTCCATACGGCGCCTTTCACGTTTTCGACTCGCATGAAACATTTGTGGAGAGACAGGTTGTGTCGCACTGCGTTCTATACAAAATAATACACAGACTAAATAAGCAACGCAAAAAGGAACGAAGCCAACTCAATCGCGGGCCCGATTTTCCCGCCTCGGGGTCACCGCCACGCGGCTAAAGCGCCTAGGTTTAACCGCGCACGAGCGCGGCCAGTCCCAGCCCCGACACATTCGACGATGTTGCACGCCTCTATGCGATCGTACGTATGCTCTCATGAGGCGAGATTATATGAGGATGGACATGACTTGGGTCAGGATTATGGGAATGCTTCAAGCGTTCGAGATTCGCGTTCTTTATCGCCAAGCTGGTATCGTGTAGCGTGAGACGCTGGTGAAGTGTGTCTTTTCGGTATGCCCATCTTACCTAAGTAGAATCACATCGGATTATCCGGATTATGTCTTTCGTGCGATTTAACCGCGTCGAGTATACCCGCGTGAAAGCATTGAATTTTCTACCGAGGCCAACTCGACAACCTGTCACAACACTAGGAGAAGAATATACCAGTGTGAATCATATTTGAGCCAACAGGTAAACCGGATCGAGTTACGTAGAAATGTCATTGCAGTAAAATTTTGTGACTGATAAAAGCTCGATTTGTTTCGCGATACCTTGACGCGATTCTCTCTTCGTGTACCACTTAAGCTGGTATACCGAAGGACACCAGGATGACATGGATCGAGAGCCACGGGTCTGATGAGAGACGTTATAGGGAAAGAAGAGGGAAGCTCAGAGAAAAAACCGAGAACTGATGGAACCAAATGTGAATTAGTACGTTGTGTTGCAGCAGCGCAAGGAGAACCTGGTGGTAAATGGTCGCGCAATGGAAAGGCCGTAAAAAGGACATAACGAACCAAAACGATTAATCGAAAGAGGCACGGTATGTGGCATTCCTTTATCGTTAATGCACAGCTAGTTAACTAAGTCTAGGGGCAACGACAACAATAATTCATGCCGCAGGGCCGTACAAATTCCAGTGAGAAGAAAAGAAGAGATAATCGAGATCGTGGAGAACGGCCACCCTCTCTTTCTCTCTCTCTCTCTTTCTCCCTCTCTCTCTCGCTCTCTCTCTCTCTCTCTCCCTCTCGATCGAAGCAAACGATGATGGCACTTGCTCTCGAACCAGATGCGATCCTGTGGCTGCCTGACAAACCTGTTTCGAGGTCAAATTTTCATATACACATAACCATGCGAGGCGAAGCGTCATGGCAAACGTCGATTACTTCCACGCTCACTCCCACACACGCAAAACACGCGCGCGCACAATCTTACCAACAAGCGGATTCCAGGCGACGCGTTACGACTCTAATGGGATCAGCTAGCAACAGTAGAAAAATCTTTTCCGAACATTTTCAAGAGAGAAAATACGAGAAAATTTTATTGTCAGAAAACATTTCTCGCAAATATTTATATCCAAGAGGATCGAAAGAGTCGTAACGCGGCAATGTTCCACATGTTACCAATTCTTCTTCCCTATTAGGGAAAACAATACAATCATCGTTACCAGCTCGTCTGCTCGGCACGTCACTTTTAGCCTGTTAATTCAAATTAATACGTAAGATTATCTGAGATTCTTGAAAGCTCATCCTTTCTAGTTAAGCGCATTCAGCTTAATATATGCTGCTCGTAAATGCAAATTGCACGACCACTCATTTTATCTTTGCGACTCGCGATCAAACGTTGCATAACTCAAATCGCGTTGATTTCAACCAATTTGAAGTTGCGCACTCGAGTCGCGTAACAATATTCTTGGCTGTTGAAATTTCTTTTGCGAAAAATTTATATTATTGTTCTGGTCTGAATTTTACCTGAGAATTTCAGGCTCGAATTGAGCTTTGAATTTAGCCTTTAACTCGATATTCGATATTGAATTGAGAATGCTTCTAGATCAAAATTCGAACGATCGCGTGCATTTACCCTCGAAAGCTTTCAAAATAAATATCGGCGGAGCTCTTTTGTCTTTCTCCTGCGCATAGTATCGCCGCCTTTCAATGCTAGCGCTTATTTGAACCAAAGTCATGAAATATACCTTCCACGTTGCAGCGTTACGCCGGAAGTAGCAGAATGTGTTTTGGAACCAATTGTAGATTTCGTTGAGGGTCAGTTGCTTGTCCGGGGATTCGATGATCGACTGCAAAAATAGGAATGATATCGTTTCATATGTGATATACAAAGTTAAGAAAAAAACTGGATGAACTACCCTCACCCACTATCCAGATTTCCTCGTTAAATTCAGTGAAGTCTGAAGGGGAGGTAAAACACTCATTGAGCGTTTTTATTTATACTCATATATAGATTACTCACCTGACGAATTAAGGATGCATATGTGAACGGAGGTCTGATGTCGGCATTCTTGTAGAATTCCCTATTTCGTTGAATTTCTGAAATATCAATCAGGCTTGTTTGTTTATCTCGTGAGACTCGCGGTAATCGCGTGTACGCGTGGGTTACAATTCCCTTACTGTCGGCTAGTAAGATTATCGTCACCATCGAGTTTTGTGCAAGGACGTCGCGAACTGTGGTGGTGGTGGTGGTGGTGGTAGGTGATTTTACGACAAACAAGCAAACATTGCGAAGGCCACTCGATCCGACCGTAAGCCTCGTTCGAGGAAGAGAATCGTCAAAAGAAATTTCTCTAGTACCACGTAAACTCTGTATGCTCTCTTCAGAGTTTGCATAGTAAACATACTATAGATAAATCTGCGTTGCAACAAACCGAATTACCAATTCGCGTGAGACGCACGCAAAATGTTAATGGTCAAATTAAAACATATATACATATATCTTCTCTTTAATTCCTCGTACAACCGATGGAAAGCCGTATATACCAAGCTATACAAGTAAATATAATAATTTTGCATGCTCAAGGCCAATCTTGTCTCTGCACTTTCATTTGTTCTATTCTTAATCATCGTCGTTAACACTATGGAGAATGGGAATAAGCGAAAAGCATCCAAGACTCGGAAATAAGCACACGTAAATCCCTCGCTTGCATTGATAACCCAATTGCGTATATGTATATTTCGCGAATCAATTCAAGCCGGAGAATAGAAAATTGAGAGTATTGAAGTAAACGTTGTTTTCTATTCGCGTGTCAAAAAAAAGGAAAGGTTTGATTCTGTGGGGTAGGTCAGTTGTCAAGCATGCAAGGTGCACCCGTTCCGCAAGAAAATCCTTAAAGCCATCAAAGGAGCGTGGAAAGAAGGTTGACAGTACCTTGTTGGACGTCAAGGCCAGCACGCTCCAGCATGTAGGGCAGCCCTACACGGTGGGGAGGGCGGGCAGCACAAGAAATAAGGAAACAACAGAAGCATCGGTAAGAAAGAAGTTCGGGCTGGCATATGTGAGAATTTTCGTTATGATTTTCGTTCTGATCGGCTCATTAAATTGCGATATATTATAGTTTTCAGTTTTTTTTTTCTTTCTTTTCTTTCTTTCTTTTTCTCTGCACACCCTTCTCTCACTACCTAATTCGTGTACATACATTCGCCCTACGCCGCCAACAAGGTGTCGAACACTGTAGCTCACGTGAACGCTTATTGCTACCGTGAATACATATATATGTATATATACACATATATACATACGTATATGTATATATATTTGTGCGTGTGGTAGAGTTTACGATAGGAAAAAGGCACGAGATCAAGAGAGGACCGTAAAGAGCATGTGCTACAGGATTTTGTTCCGTCGGGGCGCATCCGACGTAAGCGAACCGAGAAGTGCCGCAGACACCCTAGTTAACGTTAGTCAAGAACTGATACTGTATAATTTTCACTTTACTCGATGCAAGAAAATTTTAAGCGAAATTGAAAATTCCATTATAGACTTTTTTTTAGTACAATTCTGTATATTATTATTATTAGAATCTAATTAGGAGATAATCTTCCACGAGGAATTCTTGAATTCATTTCACTAGTGAAATGAAATTTGTAAGGACGCGAAAAGGTGCGGCACTTGATGACTCGCGCGTCACCCCGACTTAATTCTGTTTTAATCGTTACCTTCGTTAATATCTATTCCAGATCTATCGACGGCTACTCTGCGCCTTACAGTGCCCTCGTCATACAGTCCTACGAATAGTATTCAATTTCTCAATTGGCAGTTGATTCGTATTCACCTTTCTCGGGATAATATTAATTCATTTTTAAACCACACACGTATTCTCCTTTGAAGTAAGCTAGATAATTCTGAAATGCTTTGGAAGTATGCGATCGTTCGTATCGAAAGTGAATATTTGAATAAAAGTTTGGTGAAAAATCAGTTTTGAAAACCTAATTAAACCGTCAGAGTATATATGTTCGATTGTTGGAAAAAACCTCGCGAATAAAAGAGCACAATGGATTTGTAGGTGGAAAGTTACGGAAACTCTTACCTCCTGTTACAGAGAGCGCGGATTTATCACTGATACGCCGTCTGATGGGTCCAACCATGCTGGGCATGTTGGGCATCGGTGGCATTACGGACATGTTGGACATGTTGGACATGTTGGACATGTTGGAGATGGGTGGCATAGGTGCACCACCCGCAGAGGGTGGTAACTGTCCGCTCGCGGGTGACCTTACCGCCGAAACCAGGGCGGACATCGAGACAGGCGACATTTGCGAGACGCCAAAATTCGGTGGAGGCTGATTCATTAACGATAATTGATTTAGCTTTGGTATACTCGAGCCCGTCTGTAAGCATAAATAGGAAATTCATGCCACTGAGAATCGCATCTTCGAATTACAAGGATGGACCGATAAGATTAATTATTCACGCGTGTAATATCGAATATTTAATAAGAATGACTGGAGAAGAGGCGGTGACCCGGGTGGCGGCTTTCCGAGGTTTCTCCCTCTGGCGTTAAAATAATTAAGTCGCCCTGAGCGGAGGACCGCCGCCACGTCGACGTGCCGCGTTTGGACGAAGGGCTAATGCGATATTGGTATTCTCCGACTGCTGGACTTGTTAGAGGTTTTAATTAAGGCGATATAAAATCAACGCCGCCCCGATGAATTATTAATGCAAACTTTATGTATAAATTAGCGAGTCCGCGCCCGCAACCGCGTTAAAACTGAAACTGGCATTGTGTTGTTTCCATACCGCGCGAGGAGCTCGTAAAATACCCTAACTTTACTGGGGCTTTCCCAGGAAAATCCGACTTTACGATCGTCGAATGATCGTGTCGGCAGACTTTACATCATCAACGCGATCATTACGATCAGGATTTTCCTGAATCGAGATTTTCTCGAGTCCATTCGCCATGGGTGCGTACCTTCAACGAGGCAATCACTGAGTAAAATGCTCAGTAGCAAAGACTCATATATGCGCTCGTATGTAAATGAATCCGATTCACTGTGGGTATTGCGCGCGAATTTAATTGGTTCTCTTTATGTCTCGAGCACCACGATATACGATCCCTCGTGAAAGAGAGAAGCTTACCGATGACTCGGAGGACTTTGGTGGTTCCGGGGATGCCATTTGCTTTGCCATATGTAGATGGTGCATCATAGCGTTTAACCGGTCGCGTTCTTTCTGCAGCTGGATCTCCAATTGCGAGACGACCTGCATTTGAACCCTCGCTTGCGCTGTCGATCTGTCATCTAGTATGTGCTCCGAATTTAGGTGTCTGGAAATTCACAAAACCATTCGATCTCGTTGGTAATCCGCAAATCCAGTTTGACCGAAACACCGAGAAGGAATCAGACGATTTGGGGAGGGATGGTACAACGAGATTCGGTATTTAAGAATTTCGGTAATCCTTCTTGGTCGCAAGCGCAACGAAACGCTACAGCGGTCGCCGGGGGCTGAGGGTGAAACGAGGGTAAAGAAATGGTGGAAGGGGGTATGGGGAAGGTCGCTTAAGACCAAGAATGCGACAAGGTCCACGAGAGGGTAGGACGCAGTCGGACGGGGAACCGACGGAAAGGGATTAGACTGAGAGAGGCATAACGATGCGGTCGAATGTCGTGAATATTAATGAGACAAAGGTAATTAGCGTTTTTTTAAGTAACGGCTTGTTTGAGAGAGTTTGCACCGGCGAGCTACGTGATTACTAGGGATTGCTATGGGTCCAGAGACTTTGGGGGGGAGGGGGTGTGTCAGAAGGGCCAGCTGATGGCAAAGTCACCGGATGTCAATGAGATACGCTGACTCCAGCAATTTTTCTACGCTTCCTTTGCTCCCACACCCCAGTTACGATCTCCGAATCCACCACCCTTAGTGCGACTGTTGATTTCAACCCTCTCGTTTCCAACACTTTCGCCTCTTTAAGATATTGTACATTTGGAATTACTTACTGGAGGAATGCTTGATGGTCTTCACATGTAACTTCACAGCCTGGCCACTTGCATACCCTATGACCGTAAAGAGGATGCGCCTTATCGTTGCAAGAGACGTCCAACGGTTTTTCCTCGAGAGGCGTTGTGCCATTCATCTCCGAGCGACGATTTGGAACTATTGAATTGAGAAGTCCTGCGGTAGTCCGAACGAGAGAGAAGATTGCATTTGCAAAGTAAGAGGCGTAAGCATCGATAACGCAATGGAAAATAAGAGAACTAAACTTGAATCGGCTCAGGGAAAGGGGAAAATTTCTTTACCGTTCATTCCAGCGCCAGATTTCGGTACATTGGAATTTTGATGGGTGTCTGGACCGTCTGGAGTCTCTGACTTCCATGGTGGTAGTCCTTCGCCTGGTTGCAAACCTGCTTTACGAATTTCCATTTTTATAATACACTTCTAGCAACCCTTCTTCCAAATCAAACAATACTATCTTGCATATTAATAATTCGATAGTCCATTGTATCAAAGGCGAAATTTTAAGGAGAGTATTGATACAGATTCGAAATAAAAAGTTACTGATAAACTTCGAAAGAGTAAAGAATGAGAGTGGGAAAAGAAGACTTCGGGAAGGTGATGAACAAGTTTATATCACGCGTGAATTTTTAAATGCAAAGTAGCCGAAAGTGCAAGCTAGCGAGTTTGCTGGTTTTTCCTCTCATCCATATTATTCCATCCCTTCGTCGCTTTATATACATATACACGCGTCAGAAAGAAAAACATCGCCGAAACGAGATCCTGCGCAACCGAAACACTTCCACCCGGAAAGTTTCGTCCATGCTTAAGTGGTAAATGGGTAAGGGGGAAAAGGGTGGATTATTCTGGGCAAGAGAACAGAAGGGCTGGCTATAACCAACCCAAGCAAGATTTGAAACTTATCAAATTAATAAGTTTCTCTTCACCAATAGTTACCACTGTCTAACACGTACGAGTTACTATCTAAATATTAAAAGTGATTTCTCTATGAGTTATCTTATCGCAAATTGCACATACTTGACGATGGATTGTGACCCTGAAGACCTAGGCCCTGTTGCAGCAGATATTGCCTTTGCGTAATCTGCAATTGTTGAATCAATTGTTGCTGCTGAAGAGCCAATTGCTGAAGAGGTGCAGAAGCCTTCTTCTTGTCGGCAGTTTGCAAGAGATGCGTTTGCTGAATTAGATTCAACTGCAACTGTTCCTGCAGTTGCTGCATCGCTTGCTCCAGTTGTTTCCTTCCCAATTCAGCGAGTTGGTGCTGATGCTGTAAATATCATTGGATTATTTTTCCGAATGACTAAACAACTCGATTGTCTAACACACTGTTTCCAATGGAGGGTAGGTATTCGTCTTAGGTAAAAAATTAATTAATTTGCGAGAGAGAAAACAAGCAAGACCAGCCACGTTTGAGGGGTGGCATATAAATCACGAAGGCAGATAATTCTTGGAGGTCGAGAGGCAAGGAAAAGATAGAGGGCAGTTGATGGGTACCCCGAAGACAAACAACGAGACACAACGGCTGATGGCGATGCTTAATTGCTTACCCCACCCTCCAGAAGATCCGACCCATCCCAATTTCTCTCTCTCTCTCTCTCGCTCTCTATCTGCGCCTCGAGGATATTTTAAAACAAACTTCGAGATAGGCGCCCTTTATCATATTACTATAAACAAGAACTGCACGATTAATGGGTGAGGATGCGGTGGTCCTAATGAGAAACGTTAATTTCTGTTGTAATAGCAGCTTTCGTGCGAAAGAGATTCGTCAAGAGATTCTTTACACTTGTACATACATGTATCGAAGAGATGAGACTAGATGAGAAACTAGATACATTTAAATACTGTTTAGTATACCGCCGCAATAATCTCATCGCGCAAGCTATCTAAATATGTGGAGCAAAGGATACTGGTCAGACTATGTCGTTGAGTAAATATTTGATGCGTCCATCGAAGCGTTTGATCCTACGCACCAGACTCCCGTACATATTTACGCTAAAACATCTTTCAGAGGCACGATGCACATTCGCGAGTATCAAGGGTCGTTGGGAAAATGGATTTTCCGCCGATAGACTGAGCACGGCGTGGTCTACTATGTATTTATTGTTGCGCTAGCAGTAAAGAAGGGTGTCCTGTTTACAGGAGCAACCCTCGTCGCGGAGCATCGAAATTCCCAGCGATTCTGTCGACGGATCGCTAAGTTAGACAACACGAGTTCTCTCGGACGTCAGAGATTACTGACTGAACTGTAAAGCCATTGCGATCATAGGCAAGCAGAAAATGTATAAAGCAGTAGTAGTGGTCTCGAAGCACGCGATCGATTTAACGATGCAATGATTTCAATGCCCGCAACTGAAGTAACATCGCCCTTAAGATAACATTGTAAACACCCCTCGAACTTTCTGGGGTGTGGTCAATGTAAAAGAGGGAGCAGAGATCGTGCCCTACATCGAAGCGTTCGCTTCTTATAATTAAAATTACCAATGGTCAACGTAGAGCGATAAAAGGCGCTGGTGTTTGCACGGGAAAGTATCTGAAAGATGTTTGACTATTCCAGAACGCAATGCTTGCTCGATAAAAAGGGCAAACTTTGCTAATGTACTCTGAAGGACTGGCACAATAACCTCGGTGGAATGAAAAACGAAACTTGAACCTTGCCATACTCTCTCTCTCTCTCTCTCTCTTTTTTCTCTCCTTCCCTATTGTGATCACCCTCTGCAAGTAAAGCTTGCGATCTTAAAAGGAATCGGGTACTTACATTTTTCAGCGAGGAGAAGTACCCGAATCGCTCCTGATTGGACGCGTGCTCGGAGGAGGAATCCTGCGCAAGCATCCACCGTCACGTTAACTTAATATTACGCGTTAATAATAGAAATTTAATAACGATTGGATTCGAAATTTACCTGATGATGCTGTTGTTGTTGCTGTTGCAAGTAGAGGCTGTGTTGCTGCATGAATGATTGCAACTGAGTTGGACTAAGAATGTGTTGCTGTAGCAATTGCTGCATCTGATGGAGTCCGCTGGCGGGACTGAGCATCATCTGCGAGGGATTCTGCGAGGGTGGTGCCCCTGGCGGTCCTCCAGGCGGCGGACCTTGGGAAGGATTAGGCGGCGAACCCCTTTGTGGGGCTTGTGGACTCTGATGCGGACTCGGCTGGGGCCCTGGCGCCCCGGAGCTCGGTTGTTGCGACTGTTGCGTGATGATCGACTGCTTTTGCTGGGTCATGGGTGCTGCCGTCACTGTGTGCCCACCAGGACTGAGCTTCCCATTGCTTTGGTACTCGATCGTGAGTTCTTGCTGCTGCGATTGCTGCTGCAGTTGTTGTTGTTGTTGTTGTTGCTGTTGTTGTTGCTGCTGCTGCTGTTGATCGCTGACACTGCTTGCACAGACTTCTACGAGATTTCTGCCGGATTCCCGGCCGCGAACTGACTGCAAACGATCTCGATCGCGACACTCCCGCTCTCGGGATGATGCCACGATGTCGCGCGATTGCTGTTGCTTCAAGGCTGCAAAGAGCGACGTAGCCTAAAACAGAAAAGGTAAAGTTTAGGGTAGAGTCAAAGGAGCTTAAAATTCGGCAATCCTAAAGTTGAAGAAATAGAAGCAATTATTTATTGCCGTAGAGAGTGCTTTAACTTAAGTATACAAGGATAACGGTTTTGGGTAATTCTAATCGAGGGAGAATTCTAATTAATAAAGTGGGAAAGTTTTGTATCGACGACACTGGTTCCGTGAGAGTTCGTAGCTGTTTGTAGAAAGTCAAGCCGCGAGATAAGATGAGGATAAAGGAGGAAGATAGTGTGGACGAAGGGAAGAACATCGGCAAGACGTCTTGGAAGAGGGTGGAAAGGCGGTGGTTGAGCCTCGGGCAGAATATTCACGATATAAATGCCGTGTAATGCGCGCACATTAAACTTCCATCGTATTTTGAGCAATATTGATCTTATCTAATGGTATCCAAGGCGTTCTCCTTCATCGTTGCTTGGTCCAGAATTCTCCTGCGAGATCGCAGAGAAAACTGTGATCCGAATGCCGCTGAGTCGAATCTCTTAGACTGTTTGAACAGTAAAGTTTGTTTTATTAAGTCCTATCATCGAGTACAATGCCTAGCTGAACAGCAAAATTATACAATCGACTCTTCTCTTTCCTTTTCAAGGTTTATTCTCGTCTTTGAAATAAAAGAAACCAAAGTCTCTTGTATGTCCTTGATTGCGCTGTTGAATCATTTTCTGGTAATCTTTTGCAAACTCCGTGTGCAGGTCGTGAAAATGTCACAAACATTTCCTTAAATCATCGGGGTACGTTTCGACGAATGTGAAAGTACTACTGGTGGAGATAAATTTAAAGCAGGTCTTCGCTACCTGACTCTACCGAGTTGGTCGTGGAAATTCTGGTCACAAAGAAACGATTGTTCCTTCCTGAGGAAAACCCGTGTGTCTCTCCCGGCAAATCCACTGCTGCGAGTCCTATGCTAATCTTATTTGTGTACGATTACGTATGTTTATAACATGCAAAGAAATTCCCGGGCGAGCGTTATCAATGTTTAGTCAGGAGCGTCAGCGCGTGCTGCTGCCGCTTCGTCTCGAAGTCTGTGGGCCAAAGTAGAAAAAGGAGAAAAAAAGCAGTGAACCAGGAGGCATCCAAGAAAAACAAAGGACGAGAACTTTCGCGATATTCCTGGCTGCGCCAATGGAGCAACCAACCCAAAGGGAAATATCCTTATCAGAGCGGTATTTAGCTAAGGGCTAAAGGGCCGACGACCATGGTTAATAAATCGGACTTGGCTCTGAATTCCGAAAAAATAGCTTCCAAGGCTCTTGACGCCGGAAAATAAGGAGGCTCGCGAGGAAGTTCGCGAGGAGGCAGTGCGGTACGGTGTACTACGTTGAAATCATAAGCGCTGGCGACAGGGTGCCGTTTACTCAGCGAAATTAATGAAAAGCAACGATCGACCAGAGTTGGTTTTAATCCACTTTAGCCACGAAACGTGAAAGCTGGCCTACCGCCTTTCGCCCGGCTAGATCGGGATCCTTTAATTCGCTAATTAATACCGAGCGACGACGCGACGTCCCCGTTCTCTTAACGAAGAAACGAAGATACTTCTTAAACGCGTCTGAGACCGGTCGGCCAGGATCGAATGGAAAGGGGCTGGTGGAAATCGAGGCCGGTGAGGGTAACGAGGATGACGGAACCCGACGTGTGTACACGGGCGCGGGCCAAAGGAAAAAAATATAAGGGTACGAAAGAATGAAAGTATAAGAGCCGACGTTGAAGGGCCATCGACTACAGATAAGAGGGACTCCTAAGACTCTTTTAAGAAAAGGTTAAATAAAGGTCGGGAGCCGCGCTTGTTGTTGGCTGTTCAGATTCCTTCGACCCCTTTCTCTTCTCGGAGCCTCCTCCTGCGGCTTCCTGCGGTCTTCTCTAACGCCACTTATTTGAATCCTGAAGGCTCCTTCGAGTTCGACCCCCCGCCTTCTCAACCACCGCACCGAGTCTTCATATCTTTTATATATTAGAATTTTCACGAACGTTCGCCTTTCTCCCCGCGCACGTTCCACCCTGTTTACTGTTTGGATTTATTCCCGCTCCCACCCCCTCGCTCTTCCATGCTCCCGAAACTCCTGCCTGTATATGAGCTCCTTATGTACACCCAGGTCGAGTCGCGGCGCGGTGAGGTCTCCGCTTTCCTCGTTATACTCTTGCTCTTCCTACAGCCACGCCACCAGTACCGCTTGAATCTTCGAGCCCTCGCGTGCTTCCTTCCGCATCATCTGTTTTTGTGGCCCGTTCCACCTATGCTATATCGACGCGAATTCGCCTTCTTGTTTAGCCGAGCGTAATCTCCGACTCTGACTCACTGAGAGATTTCGTCGAAATCGTACTGAACCTTTCTTACGAATTCCAGAAGACTCGCGTTGTCTTCGGCTTCGAAAACGAGTCTCAAAAGCGAAAGGAGTTTTTTCAAAATCGTGTCAACGGAGGATTCAATTGGCGAGCTTTGATTCGTGGCTACTTTTCGATGGTGATTCGATTATCGAGTGCTTTGCGTACAAATTACCGATGCAGTTTCAAGCAGAAAATTGACTGGATGCTCGAGTTTTATTGTGTCCACGTTGCTCGATGGTCCGCGAGAGAACTCGTCCCAGATCGATAGGATCCGTGAAATTTTAAACTCGTTACGGGTGCACTGTCTCGAATGTTTATTCAGCACCGTTTTTTATGCGCCAACGATGCGTCGACTAAACTACGGGAGTACAGTATCCGGACGTTACGGACACTTTCAATAAAAAAAATAGCCACGAAAAAATTCACTGATTTGCACTGTCGATCCGTTTATTCCGCAAATCCGAATCGGATTTGCTTTCCAGCTTTATTCTTTTTTTTTTTTTTATTCTGTCATGCGTTGAGCTGTTGCATTACATTTTTATCGTTGGCTGGCGCCGCTGGAAATGTCCCATTACATATGGGTCGATTAAAATTCCGATCCGTCAAATTTTACCTCGGTCTGCTCCGCGACACATTTAATCAACCATTTGCGTGTGATTGGAAATTTAGAAATCTCCGCTACTCTCGTTCAGCTTAAGGTGCAACGTTAAGTATAGAATCGATTCGTCAAAAGTGATTAAAAAAATACTTTACGTGTGGATGACGATTCGGAGTGGTAGCGTAAAAATGAAATATCAAAGGGGACGCAAGCTCGAGTTCTAAACAAGGGTTGCGCCAAGGCTTCTCGTTTCGTATTCAAGCCGAGGGCCAATCAGAGGCGCGTCTCTTTACACCCGCCTCTTGTTGACGTTTGTCATAATATTTTAATATTAAATCGCGTTACGGGCAGCCATGCGCTCGCATAATCAGACGTGGCTCTTGCTCGGCCCGGTTACAGGCGTGTCTCTCGCGAGTGTGTCGTATCCAAGCCCATTCTCGTTTCGCACGCTCTTTCCCTCTTTCTCCAGCGTTGTCCAGATCTCACTGCGAAACCACTGGGAGAAAGAGAGATGCGAAAGTGGGTATTCGTCACCCCGCCGTTTTCACGAGGAATGTGGAATACAAATTACTCTGAAAACTCCCCCTTTTCCAGTGGCTTGTACCCCCTACTTCTTCGTCCTGGATGCTTCGTGACATGCGCGCAATCCGAGAGCCACGGTCATGTTAGCATGAATTTGGGAATAATTTCGAATTACGGGAAACGCGATGCGCACTGTATCTGCACCCTCGATTTCTCATCTCCTTCTCCCGAGAGAGAAAGACAGAGACAGAGCTTCTTGTAAGAGCAGATTGGAAATCATGTCTTGGAACTTGGTCCGCCGTCACCGATTTCTCGATCGTTAACCAGCTTTGAAGTTGAGACACGTCGGAAATTCACTATGCAGCGTCGATCCTCGTAGAGATAGACGTCGGGACAAGGGCAGATAAGACCGGAGAATTAACGGGGAGAATACTACTGGTGATCATCCAGGAGAAAAGGAGAAACAGAGTCATGGACACTCTCAGTCGAGAGATATTATTTGCCCTTCCAACGAGCGATTGGCAAGCAAGTATTAAGAGAATGCCGATGGAATCTATTGGAGAATGGTAGGAAAAAAGCTCAGGGGTATACTGTATTACAAATCTGGCAGTGGAGAAACCGAGGAAATTCCCGGGGCGTCTCGTGACTTGACGGCGCTTCCGAAAAGGATCTGCAATATTGAGAGGAATTAACGATTCCGTGGACGTCCGTTCGGACGACGGATCAGGAGTAGGAGGAGGAGGAGGAGGAGGAGGAGGAGGAGTTGGAGGAGGAGATGTAGAAGGGAAAAAGAGAAAAGGGAGAGTCAGTGGTCGGGGGCAGGTTTCCTGGAACGACTGACTAGCCAGGTGGATATTTGGAAAATGGCTAGAACCAAGCGAACGGAATGTCTCTGGGTTCCATCGTTAACGGGTTGTGTACATTATAGATGGCCCCGTGATTGGTTCGTCAGCCTCTCAAAAACTCGAACTCATAGCCGTACTACTCCTCTTCTCTTGTGAGTCCTATGGACCCCCTTTGTCCAGTCCAGTGCCTCCCTTGCTCCCCTCTCGTTTCGCAGGTTCATTTCACCGGGCTACGATCACCGGCGGGAGATCACGCTCACTGCCTCACTGGACTAGCTTTTAAAACCTTCGCCTCTCTGATTGACAATGTACAGAAGCGCTTTTTCATCGGCATCAATTAGTATGACTCGCTCATGTCCGAGCAACCCCCACCATGGTCACAGCTTCGATTCGCATACTTTTCCCGCACACTCTTCTTCGTTCGACTGTTCAATCATGCACATGGCGACAGCATTATTTTCAACCTGTACGGCTTGTGTGTGACTAGCTGGAAATTTCCCATCGCACGATCGGGAATCCTGGTGCGTCTCGCTCTGTCGACTCTTTGCCGTCAAACGACAAATATTGAATATTCAATGTCTAGAGTCTAGAAGCTTATTCAACTTTTTTCCCAAAGAGTTGGCAATGCTCCGTTGAAAAAAGCAGCGTTGTCGCGACGGTCGTTTTTGCGGAAGAATTCTGACGAAAAGGGTAACGAAGAAAGCAACAAAGATTGGCAGCGTTATGCATGGCAAACCTTGCCCGGGGTGTGTGCCCCTTCATCGTAGGTATCCGGTGTCTGTATGTACAAGAATTAACGCACAGAGGTGGGATTGTCGCAGCTGGGTAGGCGAGATACAGAAGGTCGGGGGTGTCCAGGCTGTCGGTGAGAAGGGACGGAAAAGCGCAGAGGCAGACAACGAGAGAAACATGAAGATCGTGGGGGAAGAAGAGAGAGAGAGAGAAAGGCAGTGCAGCAGGGGAAAATTCGACGAAGGGTGAGAACGAGAACGGATAACAGAGGAACCGAAATAGAGGGTGCATCGGAGAGAGTAATTCCGGCATTCTGCGGGTTTGCTTACATCCATCGGTTCAGCGATTTCGGCATGTGCAATGACGGATCTGCAGTCCCGCACCTCGATACAAAATGTCGCGGAAGACTTTTTGCTTCTTCTAGAAGAATGACCCTTCGTTTTTCGAATCGACTGAACTTTTACCCAATTAAGCTTCTTTGGTGCACTGGGCATAGGCATGAGTATGATTCCACCAGTAGTGGGAAATATATTACGATATTACTACTACCAATAACGAATAAAGTGTATTCGTGAGAGAAGTCTGCCTCATTTTCATCAGCGGCGTAATCCCCGCCCTATTTTGATTGCTCTCGTTTCGCTCGCGCGATGACAAACTCCACTAAGTCCCGAAACATTTTGTTTCCAGCTCGTCTCGAACTTCGGCCATTAGCGTGCTTCCGTGGGAGGTCTTTACTCTCTTGAGAGTGAGGGGTGAATTCCCGACTTTGTTCGCCGAAGAAAATGAAATAAAGGATGTATCTGTTTGGTGGAGCATAATTTCCCTGTTTCTTGACCCCCCCCCCCCATCTTCCGGTAGCTTGCTTGCTCTTTCGCTCCCTCTCTCTCTCTCGCTCTCCCTCGTTCGCTCCGGTTGCGAGCCTCTGGGCCACAAGTCGTTAATGAAAATCAAACAACGGAAAAATTACATCCACTTGGCGGTAACCATCGTCCCACTCCTTCCCACCCTTGAGACTTTGCAGGGCCGAGGCAGGACGCAGTATAGCATGGCCGGTGGTTTTGCCTTCGTCAGCTTTTCCTTTCTTCAATTGCATTCGCTTGCCAGCCACCATTCTGACAGTGCAGATAATCGTGGTATTCTTTCTTCGACCCTATCTTGTCGCCAATTATCTCGTAGCTTCCCCCAACGAGGTAAAAATAACAAATACCGTTTTCGGCGAGTCCGATGGTCGATCAGAGCGAATTTCGAGCTTCCAAAGTTTCGTGCTACTAAATCCCAGACTTAAGGCAAATAAAGAGGAATCTGGATACTGTTATTTCCTTGAAACAATATATAAAGTTGCTCTGCTTCCCGGAGGTCGGCAAATCGGAGAGGAGCAAGGCTTGGACGATGCCAGGTTAGAGATAAACATTGCGTAATGATTATTCAAAGAATGACAAGCGCGAAAATTAATGCTCGTTCTTAATGTAAGGCTGCTTATGCAAGCTGGGCGGGGTCTTCTGTTTCTTTACAGTACGATATCCGGGTGCATCCTTAAGCAATCAGCAAGTAGTCTATTCGCGGTAGAGGAACCTCGTGTTTTACTTTCGTTTCGCTTAATAATTCAGTATCAATTAGTGGCTGTTTGAATTATGGAAGAACCTTTCTCCGTTCCTGACTTTCCTACCGACGCGCGGCTTCGGATATCTTTGTTGCCGAGGAGGCAAAACGAAAAACAGGACGAGGGCAAAGTCTCGCGACATGTCCATAATCCTCAACGATGTCTCTACTCTTATGTAATCACATTAATTATGCGGGAGGGCAAATGTCGGTGCATGGTAAGCCCGAAGGTTTTAGAACTTGGTCCGAACTCAATGAATATATCACCAACCTATCCTCTGACGAAATCAGCATGGGGTTATATAGCGTTTTCTGAATTTATTACGGGAACCATTTGCACCAAAGAAAACGGGTCTGATCGTCTGAAAAGATCCTACCATGCAAACTGGAACAACAGCAGGGAGCAGAACAGGACCGAGGAGAATTGGATAGTGGGAGAGAAGTATGTGGAAGCGTACCGCGGTGCGGCAAGTAGAATCAGCCGGCAAGAGACAAGTAGAATAAGACGGACGGAAGACGGTGAATAATGGAAAGTAGGAAATTCCTTTTCTGGTAGCCGCAGAGAGACGAGCTCCATTAAAGGTCCCTAAATCCCCAACGTACTCCACCCCCTTGCACGATGCGACTCTCACTCCCTCTTTCTCTTACTCCCTGACCCGCCTCGTCGCCCCCTTTTGGTACATGAACGGATCATGACCAAGCATACGGGCGTTCGCTTTTGCTCGTAGACGCATATTTATTCGCAGTCCATTTTGGTTTGTTTGCACAAACGAGAGAGTCCGTCAGGCCGACGTCGGACCTCCGCCTCTGCCTCTGCTACTACGGGGCGGCACGCACCACTGTAGTCGTCGTTACGTCTGCCCGCTTTTTCCATTGCCACCTCCCCCGCTTACTCTTGCTTTTGCATTCCAGCGCCCAGCTCTGCTCACTTCCGGTGGATACTGCCGCTGGATACTACCGTCGAGGGTGGTATCATCGTCACCCCAAAGCTGCTGAGGGAGATCCCCGTTTCTTCTTTTTTTTTCTTTCATCCCCAGCTGCCGCTTCTCCAACAGTTTCTCCGCTTCCACTCGCAGACACACGATTTTTTTTTCCACGGCCTTTCACATTCTCGCCTCGTGCTTTAAAGCCAGCACCACCACCATCCTTGGGATGCATTTACATTCTCAATTTGTAGTCTAATTGTGTGCAGCTTGAACAATAGCGCGCGATGCTCACCGTGGAGAGCGATTCTTTTTACCCTCAAACAGAGGGTTGAAAGTCGAAGAGCTGGACGGGCGACAATCAGCTTCGAGTTTAAAGCACAGCAGTGCTTGAGAAGAATATCGGATGAGATTGCGGTTAAAAATTGTACGGTATTACTTAAGCCACCCTCGACGAACCCGAGGAGTTCTTGATGATACAATTAAGTCGGGCAACAGCGGATTTTCTGACTCGGAAAATTATCCAATATTTTTCATGTGCCGCCACGAGGGTACGTCGCACAGTTCGTGGGATAGGGGTTGCGCGCCTGAGTAAAGGGTGAGAAAAATGCCAGGTTGTTCGAAGCTCAGGAATTAGAAACGCAAGAGGGAGCGAAGAATATTGGGAAAAGTATAAGACGATTTTAAATAGGATGAAAGGGTGGCCACTGTTCTTCTAATGAAAGGTTAGGCACGCCAGGAATTCTCTTGATGGAGGCTGATGGCCCAGAATAATTAAGGTGCATCGATTAAGTAGATATATCTACAATCGTAAAAGTTGCGCTTAGCCACAAACAATAACAGCTGATATATCCTGAGAGAAACGAGGCTCTGGTGGTGCTCGTTCGAGACTCCTTACTTCTTCCTGGCTTACATTCATTTATTACCACCCCTTGGTATTCCGCTCTTGCAATCTTACTTCCCACTTCTGCCCTCTCTTTAATATCAACATTAATATTCAAGCCGCCGAACGAAATGAATATTAAACGCGGTAATCGTTTTAACTCTAGTCCACTGATAATGTTTCTACTGCCGGGATAATTCAGCAAGGTGTTATACACCGCAAGGGACTACTCCTCTGAAACCTGAACCCCAAGTTTATCATCCAAGGAAATCGATGTAAGAACACCAAAGTAACTATAATGCTACACTACAGTCATTTCACAGTACCAGAATACCTGCTTATGATTCAGTGCATCGAGTTTACCTTTCGTCTCGAAGTGTCTCGGAACATGAAGAAAAGAGCACGTGCCGATTATTATTGGTAGAACGAATTGCAGCACGAAGCGGCGACAGCCTCGCGAAATGTACAAACGAACTCGTGAAGTGCGAGAAAAGTGTCTGCCTTGCAGAAACCTAAAGCGATTTCTTGATTCGCGAACCGCAAAGGGAAAGAGAGATAAAGAGACTAACATCGAGAGGGAATAGAGTAAATCACGTTTCCCTGTTTTTCAGCCGCTAATTCACGGAGAATCGCGATGAAGAGAGGGAGAGAGAAAAGAATGAATTCCGTGACGAGGAGAAGCAAAGACAGAAGAGCAAGGCGCTGACGGTAAGAATCGTGGCTGTTCTCTCTTGGTACACGAAAGCCGCATTTGTATTCAGTCGACACTGTCAGCGGAATCCAGGCTGTGCGCTCTAAGATCGCGGCGGATGAGGTGCTTTAAAAAGAGAAAAGGAGTAAACGCGGATGGTTCGCTTGGTCGAGGGTGAAACCTAAGGAGAAGGTGCCGCTGCCGCCGTCGTCGTCGCGGTACTATACTGTTGCCACTGCTCCTAAGAACGACGAGGAAAGATGAGAAACGACTGACAAAGTCGAAAGAGAAAGAGAACGAACTGAAGAAGAGAGAGAGAGGGGGGGGGGAGGAGTCCCGCGGTTGCAAGAGCGATCTCGCATATTTCATATGCAAGGGGGCTGTTTCGCTTGGCCTCGGCAATATTATTACCATATTTTTCACATAATGCGCCCGCGTGTATGTCTCTTATTTCACGTAACAGTCCACCCAGTCGAGCCGCGCCACGCTTTTTCGTCTTTGCCAAAGCACGCGAGGGGAGGTGGTTCGTCTTGGCGAGGGAGGTGACACAATGCATTTTAACGTCTTATCATGCATTGCTCCTCCGCTAGTGGTTTTATACCCGGTGCAGTGCGAATACGCCAATGAAAAGATTATATCCTGCAGTTCTAGCAGTTTAGAGTCCTGCATTGTGGCGGTTCCAAAATACATGTAGATATGATTCTCATTCGGGGAGTCCAACTTGAATATCCTGAATTTTTGGCGACCTACGTGCACTGGTGCACGACATCGGACTTGAGAAGATCTACGAGGCTAGATTAGAAAGAATTGGTCTAGGGTAGAAGAAATTCCATGATCGTCAAAGAAGTGTCAAAGCTTGAAATTAAAGGGAGATTAGCGAATGGTGAATTAAATTCAAAGTAAATTGTACCTCACATTTAAATGGGAATCTACTTATGCCAGACGAACCGAAGCTTACGGCCTTGGCACCAGATTTGAATTCGGCGAGCTCGAAAACCAATTAATTTCAGGTTTTATTCGCGCTCTCGTTAATCCAGTTATGATAAGACAGTCATCCGTGAAAATTGCTCGCCACGTGTAAACACACACTCAATTAAAGAACATGCATCGCGAGTCGTGTATACCTTAGTCGCACCTGAACAAATTCTCGCGAACACACCCCTCGCAGAATGCGAGCTATTCGAGCTATTTCGTTCTGGCCAAAGCTAACTGGCCGCACCCTGTAAACACAATTAAAGTTTGTTTCGTGATAGTCACCCCTTCATACCTTAGACTATATGCGAGGCCCCGAGAGAATGACATCCCCGCTACTTAAGCCTCACCCACTCTAATTGTCTATATGAAAGGAAATAAATAATTGTACATCGTGAAATCCCGCTCTGATTTCACAGAATAATAATTCGAGTGGTTGCAAGATAGTTCGGTAAAAGAAAAGAAGGCTTGAAAGTGGCGAAGAAGAAACCTCACCACCTACCGAAACATTTTTCTCGTTGAAGCGGGCCAAATAAAATTTTAGAGTCGTCGAGCTGTCGATAAGATGGGGGTGGCCGCGGATGGAACGAGAAACGCTCCGCTTTTCAATACAAAGAGGGTGTGGGTGTGTGTATTCGAAACTACCAACTCACCCCTCGTGTGTTCGGGCTACGAGGAGCGCACGCCGCGGAACCTATTCGTGTGTAGATTCCGGAAAATTATGACCGATAAAGAAACAAATTTCGAATTCCACCGAAGCAGGGCGTTATAAACATTATTCCTCTTGTAGCAAACCCCTTCTACCGTGGGTCCTACATTTTCACGATTCCTTCTTCTCGCGAACACCATTTCCTTCCCGACCATTCCGCTTGCCGATATAAACAACGCGAATCTCACATTTATTATATATATCTTCTACCGATCAGAGGTTGCTCGTGAGAATCGATTAAGCATAGTCGCCGCCGTCGCCAATTCCGTCGCTTCCACTTTCCTATGAACGTGTGACAAACTCCTTCGAGGGAGCGGTAATATATTTATCGCACCGAGCGATCGCGGAATCTACTGTAAACCATTGTTACTTGGTCTGACGGAATTCTCCTGCCGTGTGCGTAATTAAAATCGATATATCGTCCGAAGTAATATTCCTCGAGAGATTCTATCGCGCGGTGTTCTGCGAATTCCGAGGATCCCCTCGTTCGGCAATAAACCATCCTCCTCAGGTCTCTCCTCGACAATATGCGTCTTTAGGTGATTCTCCGCGATGTAATTGAATATTGATATATAGGTGATGCAAGATAGGATATGATGGGCCAATTGTACCAAGCCCGGAGCTATTAACAGCTACGTTTATTCTATTGGATCGCGGAGATCGAAGTCTCCGGAGGATATGAGAAAGCCACGTAAAAGTCTATACGTTGTCTTATACCGATAGAAATTATTCTACTGGTGCAGTGTGCTTACCGATTTGCCAAATTAGGGTGACAATTGTCAATTGGTCTGGTTATCTCGGGAAATGAACTCACCTGAAACATAAAGAAAGTGAATTGGTCAGACAGAGCAATGTATTTGCAGAATCAATTGGCAATGGCATCCGTTTTGGATGCTTACGCAAACCATTGTTCCAGACAAGGTAACCGAAAATTACGATCACACGGTGGAAGGTGAACCCTTTATGAGTGCACGAAACGGGCGCGAGGACTGTTTGCACGGTACGCATACGAAGAAGGTAGGAAGGCAGGAAGGAAGGAAGGAAGGAAGGAAGGAACAATCGCAACGAGAGAAGCAAGAGGCCCGCGTGCAAACAAGCAGAACCTGTTAATCCGTAGAATCGTCCGAAAATTCGGCGTTGCGTACAAGTTCGGCAATGTGGGTCGAATTGTTTGTACAAACCGGGGCGCGTTTCTGTATTTGTACACACTTATGTACACGGCCGGTACACATGAGCCAGCCTATAAGGCCACATATGCGCGCCTGGAGCCGTGGGCGTTGAAGACTCGCATATGGCCATCTTTCTTCCACTCCGGACCCCCTTACCACCCCGAAAGCTCACTACCCTCCTTTCCTTCCTTCGTTCCTTCCTTCCGACCAAGAGCCAACCTCCTCTAGATAAATAGTTGTGTAACGCTCAACGAGAGGCATTAAATAAATAATAGCTGTGCCGCGGTTTATGAAGTTGAAAGGAGAGCGCGCCGCTCGCTCGCTCGCTGAGAGCAGATGTGTCAATACTCGACGGCCACGTACCGACTACGACCGCGAGACTCTTTTCTTTTTCGGCATCTCGCCCGCTTCATCTTACTCGGCCAAAGTATGAATGCTCATCAGCGGGAATTGCTAACAACTCGGCAAACAAAACTCCAAGAAAGCCTCCATTATTTTGTTTAGGCTGCCCAAGAATGACATTGTCCTTCTTGTGGACAGATTAAATTAGCGCAGAATCCGGGTTCGACTCGTACTTGTCGATCTTGAGAATAATGTCGAGAAACGTCTTTCGAGTGAGGGGTCGCGGAGAGAGAGGCTAGCGTGAGCATCTCGAAGGTTCGAATGATCGTGACAGAGTGGTGCGATCGTAGGAATGTTCTAATACCCTGTAGCCGCTTGCTCGGAGATTCCATAAGGGGGCAGTTTATATGCAGGCTACGGGATGGGTCAGCATGGAAGAGAGATATATATTTTTCAATATAACTCTGGCTCGCTCGCATGGTAAGGACCGCGAGAATCGTCCAAGAGAGTAGGAGTCGACGTTATTTTTTATCTTTATTAGATTGCTGGGTATCCGTTAGTTGAGGTTCGACGTGCTACGGACGAACCTGCATGAATATCAAGTGTCCGGTAACACGTGGCGCATTTTATCGTCTTTCCTGGCGGCTTGGCCATATCCTTCGATCCACTCGACTCTGTCCTTCGTCAACCCTTTTATCGACTCCAGCCCAAGAAGAGAATCTTCATGGTCGTTCGCGAGCATGGCCTTGGTAACTTGCCTTTTCCCACCAATTCAACTTTGACTTTCCGCGGACATTTCTTCTAATAGAATTTATTTGTCTTCTCTATTGAATCGGAAACTCGGTTGAAATTTCGAGGTGTATTCGAAGCACGTTGGTCGGATGTCGTGGCATCGTACACGTTACGAGTAACGTGTAAATGGCTCTTATCGCAGGAGCGGATAATGAAAAATACAGAAACTCGTAGATACGGCTGCCCTCTGGGAAGACAGAGAGAGAGAGAGAGGAGAGCTCAAACAAGAATAACGTGAAGCAGGATGTTTGTTTGAAGGTCCGCTAATGTCGCCGTGTGTATTGTTTACAGAATAACCGCTCGTTTCCCCCTGCGAGTTATTCGAAGTTTGTCGATATTGAAAGACTCGGAGCGGCACGGCGGTATCGTCCTTTGAAAAATACTCAAGGTAAACTCGCGTGTTGATTGTATGTTCAGCGCGGGAGAGTGCTCGTGTGTAAAGACCGTGTGCGCGCACAACGCTGGAATTTCCAGGACACGGTTACATCGAGGCTTCATCGTATAGCGGTCCTCGCCCAACGAGCAATCGTAATTCCCACTAAACACGTTACGTCGTTACATCATCTGTCTTCGAGAGTAAAATAAATCTCGACAAATCTCCGTTCCATCTTTCTCTTCGAACTCTCTAAAACTTACGAAGGCACCGAACGTCGAATCCTTTGCCACGCATCGTCTAATAAAGTCCATAGCATACATCATGGACATTATCGTCATTATCTACCGGTAACCAAAAACGACGGGAACTAATTAGACCCCCATCAGGTGGCCCCGTCTCGACGGGGTTCTCCTATGTTATTCCTAGGTGGTTCCAAGCGTTACGAGGCGTAAGGACGCAGCGTCCACCGTGTCCGGTAATAATTAATGGAGACGTAACGAGTGGGCGTAACCGTGGACTAATATGCGAAATAAATCTGCGGTAATAGTAAGTAATTTGGCCAATAAGTCGATAACAAATTGGGTTTGCCAGAGGCAGTGCGCACGGCCGCCGCGCCCGTAATGGCAGGCAAGTGACCGGATCCACCCCTTGACGCCCTCTGCTCCTCTGTCATCCCTTCCGCTTCGGACTCGAGTCCGACTAGATCTCCCTTTCGCGAGCGTATTCATATTTCACGGACTTGTAATATAGGAAAGTTTTGTTTAAGCCATAAAGCCAGGTGGGGAGTAATCGGGGTAGAGGAACGGGTCCTTCGGGGGTGGTCACCCTTCACTGGACGTTGCTACGACGAAGAAATGGAGAGCACGAACTCCGCATTGGGGGCCGAAAGCGAGAACGAAGAAAAAGTAAGAGAAGAGTGAGAGCGATGGAAAGAGCAAATGCCAGAAATAATTCACGATGTGTGTGATAGCATGCGTGTATACATGTGTGCAAGTGCGTGCGCTTTTTCACGCGATACACGCCTGTTCCCTTTTCTCGCTGCGTGAGCGCTTAAGTCGTCGGTCGGTCAAAGAATTCTATGATAAAGCGAGACCTGGAAACCCTCTAGGAGACCATTTACATCGGCCTCCTTTTCGAAGAAAACTACGAAGAAAACCATCTCTCGGTACTCTTTCGAATTATGTACTTTGCTTTCTACTGAAATTAAAATCCAAAGAGATATATTCGAAGAGAACTTGTTTCGAGACGATTTGACTTTTTTCATGTAGGTTTCAGATTTTACTCTACTTTAGATAGGTTAGATGGAAGATATGGAAGAATATATATACATGTTGCAACACCCTAAAGGTGAAGCCAGTCGAAAGAAGCGATGTCTTTCTTTCACTTTCGAAAGAGCATTCGGAAAAGCTGCTGGTCAGTCGTAATGAATAATGTCCACATCTGTTCGAGACATCCCATCGGTAACTGCTACCCCCGTAGCTGCCCGCCGTTCTCGGCTCACCTTGCCGCTCACCCTAAAAACCATTTCCACCCCATCGCTGCTTTCTCGCCCGATTTCGCTGCATATCAAATTATGGACTTCTGAATGGCCGATCGTCGCCTGCTGCTGCTGCTGCTGCTGCTGTGATATATTTGGATATATTAAATTTTTTTTTTCCCTGGCAGGACATCCCATGGACCCAAGCGTCTACGCTCGACTAGAATCGATATACGGTCCGGTCCGGCAAAGGATCCGACTTTCACGCGACTTGAGGTCTTCGTCAACTTTATCCACACTGCCCTTTCGTAGAGCTCCAATATATGCGAATGAAAGATAGTTATGGAAGATTTTAATTTTGCAGAATGTTTTATTTATTCCAGCATACTATACCAGCTATTCCTTCGATGGGAATGTAATTTTTCTTATCCGTTAAATCAACAGTTCAATTTTAGTAGAGGCAGCAGTACGTATCCGGATAAAAGCCCGTATAAGAATTGGCAAACAAGTATTCGTTCCAGCATAGCGTTTCCCTTTAGTGGAAGCATAAGCCTCGCAGAAAGGTCGAGAGGCTTCGTTTGCATAGTCGCCAACACCTTGCGTGTCCATTAGGCGGTGGCGGTAGGGGTGGACGAAGCGCGCGGGGGTAGCAGAGGGCTGCTGGCCTCCAAGTGGACCGAGAGAGACGCGAATGGGCAAGAGGCCCAAGGGGAGGGTACGGTAAGAGGTGTGAACCGTAAACGCGCCACGTGCGGCAAATGGAAATGGACCAAATATCGCTGCAAACACTCGACCGTGTGAGTATCGATATACGACGCACCCTCCTCCATCTCTTCGGTCTCCTGATCCCCCTTTTCCTACGATCAAGGCACATGCACACGTGTGCGCGAGAACATTCGCGTCCCACCCACCCATCCACCCTCTAGTCGGCTCGCGCGCGCGCGAGCGCGAGCGTTCTACGCGATTCCACACGGTCCGTTTGTCGTTTATACTCGGCTCACCCACCCTTTCCTTTTACCAGCGACCAACCCTCCGGTTGATGTGAGCTTGAAAATTCGCCGGTCACCCGAATCCATCAGGTATCCGCAAAATATCGTCAGGCATTTCCGCCATGCATTCTCTTCTCTCTTGTCAGCTCCTTCTATCCCACCCTTTTCCTCTTCCTCTTATTTCTCCTCCCCGAGTACCAACTCGGGACGATTTATCGGAAGGATTAATCAGAAAACTCCGCGATATTGCTGCGACTCGCCGGGCGCGTAATAAACGCGATACGATAATACGCCGTGGTGGATCATAATTTGGAAATAGAGATTCGGAGGAGGAGGAGGAAGTGGTGGTGGTGGTGGAGCACCGATACCAACGCGATTCGAGGGTCGAGAGAGTTAGTGGGTCATTCGGAGAAGCATAATTTCGAGGTGCACCCTTTACCGAGCGCACGATACACGACACACGAAAACGCAGTTATACGCCAGGAGTTGGCCGCATTAAACGCATTAGCGTACGGGGGGATTAACTGAATTCTGGTTGGTGGTGCGAGGCGAGCCAAAAAAGAAGGGAGCCCACCAGCAGCCCAAGCTCCCCGGGCCGGACGGAACGGGTGGTTGGAGAAAGCCGTTTTCGCCTTGGTATACCATACGTACCATACGTCCGTACGTCCGTCCATCCGTTTATCCATTCATCCAATTCGCGAACGAGAACGAGAAGCATGGAAAAGCGGCTGGGTGGCGGAGTCGCGCCGTGCTACGCTACGCCACACCGTACCGTATCCAGGAAAGAGACCGGCCACTCGCGGCCGTACCGAAGAGACAGAGCACAGGATAGAAAGATAGCCAGCCAGAGGGAGTGCAACGAAGATAGACCGAGCGAGTGCTTCTAGCTAAACAAATATGTACTCACGTACTCATTCGCCTATCTCCCAGTCAGTCCTACCTACGCTCCTACAGCCCTTTTAAAGACTTTTCCTGCTGCCCCAACCCCGAGATCCGTGCCACCGCCAACGTTCGTTTCCTATCCAGCTCCCTCCCGATGTGTCCCTTTGCGCCGACCGCCGACCGCTGGACGACGCGACGTTCTCTCGGATTACGGAGTCTCGCATTGCATGACGTACTCGACAAGTCCGAAGCGACAGACCAACTACAACTTGGAAACGTTTCAAGCTTTGCCGGACCGCTACTCTCTTATATATGCTTTGTTCCTTCGAAACCTTTTTAACCACTCCTCTACAATCTTCTTGGTGTATAAGTTCCTAGGCGGCGAGTGGCTCTTTGTCGCGATTCAGCCACGCTATCGTGGACACTGACCACTCTTCGTTTGATGCGACGGCATAGTTGGTTACCTGGGAGGCTGGTTCAAGAGAAACGCACCAAGACACACTACGTACATACTGACTCGCTGTTTATTTTCTCTGGAGGAACGTTATTATTAGACGGATCTTGGGGTATCGAGTCGAACCACCATTCTGCTGGCTCGTTTGCGGTTACCAGTGTGACCCATCATTTCGAGGGGCGTTACTTAAGGTAACAATAAATCGCACCATTAACGATCCTCGAACGACCCAATAACCCGATGTATCTTTACGATTCCAAGGGAGAAGAAGCTTCCTCAGCAGACTGTCGAGTCTCGAGAAAAACTGTTGAAAGTAAGAGGAATCGATGCACCGACCTTTGGGATAATTTTCTTTTTCCATTGAGAGTATCTTTGCGAATGGAAATCGAGGAAGGATTTCGTAGGATCATCGCGAATGGTAGGAACAGTCGTGGGAGAAAAGTTACTCTTGCCTATTTGTTTCGTCGCAACGTGTATTGACATTGCGCGACGGTAGGCGTCGCGGCGATAATATATCGATGGCTCAGTGATATATGCTCCGTCGGAGTGAGTGGCTCTGCAGAAGAAAGACTTGTCTCATAAAGTATAGGGCGATTTGTCACGGCAGTTTGTGATGCGACCGGGAGAGAATAATCCTCTGGATATCATCTAGCGTAACTTGCTCCCCTTCTGCTCGGGATCCTCTCTTCCCCTACGAGCTTTCCGATTCCCGTTCCCTCTCCTGAGAGCGGATTATTCCTGACCCTTCGTTTCTTCTCTTTCTCCCTGTCATTCGTCTCTCACATGTTCTTCGTTAAGTCTCGTTTCGACGGTCGACGATCGTACGATAATAACTTGCGCTGCACTTTCCAAATTTTCTCTTTCACAACTGGAACACGCGAAGCCTTGCCACTTGCAATACCGAATCCAGTCGTGGGTAAAATTGTGAAATCGACAGTTTTTTTATTGTATTGCTTTTTATAATTCTTCTAAGAGCACGAAATAATTAAATTATGACTCGTCAAGAGACCTCGTATTACGTGGACTGGCAGTACGACCTTTGCCACATTTGTTTGACTCGTAGTAACCGTAACTCACCCTCATAAATTTTCCCCTTTTAGCGATTAATTTATAATTATCGCTTTAATGTTTTCTATAAAAACCGTGAATTTCTTGGATATAATTCATGCGTTAAGTCAATAAAATACTGTCTTATAATCACCAATTTAAAAGGCTTTGGAAATTTGCTGGGAATTAATGGATTAACCTATCGATAGGCTTTGTAAGTTTTCTGGATAAATTAGCCCCATCCGTACAATTTTCTGTTTCACCGAGACGGCACAATTAAGACTAACTTCTGCAACTGCAGAACCCACTCTGCGATCGGTCATAATTCTCAAGGACGTCTGCTAAAGAGAATAGTCCTTCATTCTTAACGATAGAAGCTTTAATTTTGGGAATGAGTTCCATGTCCTCAACTGCAGCCCATAGTATTAATTTATAAATGGCTGTGATCTAATTAAAACATGCAGGGTGATCAGAATTCTCTGGTGCCGTAGTTTGCGCTCAAGTGGCATTCGCATTGCCACCTGCAATGCGATTATACATTAAAAGCTCGATGTATTATTCAAGAATTGCAGCGTGCTTCCCACTAAAAGTCCGGATAATAATATGCATTGTTACGTGCGACGTATCGTACCAAAAAATCGATCGAAATCAGTTGCGGTTGGTCGTGCCATTGCTCCTCGCATCCGCATCAAAATTAATCATCGAACAAAGTATTAAAAAATTCATTCTAATTCCGCAATTAATTGCTATTCGAGTGATCCTCGAGAAATAGATCCCATATTATCCGCCCGAAATAAAATAGATTGGACATTAATTCGACGCTAGAAAGATGGATTTGAACGATGGAACGTTTCGTGTATATGAAAAAGATCAGAGTGGCTTGATGCGCACAGGAGCGCGGTAGCCACGCGACTGTCGTGCAGGTAGTCGAGCTTCCAGCTTTTCGAGCATGGAGCTTCGGGGGTTTCGCGGTTTCGGCGGGGATAGGACGAACTGGTGGCGAGGAAAGGGTGGCCTGAAGGGAAGGAAGGGCAAGAGGGATAGAAGCGTCGGCGCTCCAACGATACACACTATATAGTACTCTCAACAACGATGCGTTCGTCGATCTTTCTCTCCAGTCAGTGCGTGCCACGCGCCCGACCAGAGAAGACCTATCCCCTATGCCACGCTACCAATCGATTTTACCGTCGAAAACTAGCAAATCAGTCAAAGCGAACCGTCGATTAATCAATCCTTTATCCTATTGGTGGAACGATATATCGAATGTATGAGTATAACCTCAAATATAACTGTGTTCAAACAGGATTAAATCTGACGATACAACTGCTGCAGTACAATATGTTGCCCTGCAAATTTAATTAAATAGAACGATAAGATTTATCGAAATCGACCCTGTATTCATCCTAGTCTTATCGTCACTTATGAATGACGAGAAGCGATACGATGACGATAGTATAAGTACCGAAATACATGTACATACATGTATGTACACTCTCTTTAGTCTACGTTTATTCTTTGGCAGCCGAACCAGAAGCGGAGATCACCAAGACACGTGTCATCGCAGAAAACGGGAGTTCGCAAATTGCGGCTATTCCTGGTGTCATGTCACAGCTGTATCGCGGAGGGCGAGTGCTATGTACGGAGCGCAACTAGAGTAATTGTCGGACATCCTAAACCTTGGAGCGTATGCATATGAAGATTGATGTCATGATCTCATTACGCGGCGGTCTATCGAAAGAACAAGCTACTCTGACCCCTATGACTCTCATTTTTTATTCATAATACCGTGATTATCGCAGGAAGTAAATTTGCAAAGAGGCGTGTATATGTCTATCGATGCGTGTGTGGGAGATTGCGAATACGCGTGTTTAGGTAGGAGCTACCGCACTCACGTTTCCGCGATTTATGCCACCGAGGATCATGATGGAGAGACCGAGTTACTTGTATGTATGTACTCGAAAGACTTGGCGTATTCTTCGTTTCTCCTTCGCTTATTCGCTTCATGCATAATTATCGAATCGATCGTGCAATTACGAAGCTCCTTTCATTACGAGGTTCGGAGCATTCCGCGTATGGAACAGCTTCTATCGATCTCTCAGCTGTTATTATTTTCGGCAGAAAAACTTAATTCTTCGTAAGTGCACTCGTTTCATCGATAGAATTACTGTTCTACTTTATCTCGTTTTACGCTTGCTGGAAAGAGCCGAGCCTCATCGGTACGATGCTCTCAAGGGAACCGAGTGTTTACGTTTTATCGTCGACGAAGCTGTTTTCCTTATCGATCGCGATTGTTATCAGGTCATCTTGCAGGCCATTGCTTGCAATTGCATCCACCCAGTGGACAGACATGCATCGTCGTACCATAAAATTCCGCGAGCTAAAGAGGTCTGGATGAATTCTAGCTGATGGGACAACCTATCGAAGGACGTCAGGCTCCTTATGATGCGGACAAACGATCTTTGATGAAATTGGAGAAAGTTCAAACGTATACAAGTGACTCGACGCGGAAGATGATGCATCGGCTGTCATTAGAATTTATTAGGATCATGTTCATCGTTAGACCGGGTTTAGGTGATTCCCAACAATTTGCAAGATTTTATATTACAGAGCATCGGATTCCACGTTGAAATGAGATTCCACACTCTGTAAAATGCTATTTCACATATCTTTCATAATTAAGCCTTGTAAGACACGCATACTAAACGTGCTCGGCACATGTTTTCTGACCGCCGGAAAAATAAATAAACATTACGCCGTTATTCTTTCTGGCCTGTACACAGTTCGACAGACTGATGTGTGTTTAATGTATTTCGTGTGTTTTATGTGGCAACTGCCCCTGTACTGTGAGCGTTTACGAAATGAGTGATGCAACCGGGTGCGCCACCAATCGAAAATATTGCTTATTAAGTCACGTCATGTTGTTTGAAATTTGTTTGGCACAATCGAGACACGTTATCGCGTGTCTGTTGAATTAAGTCGCTGCGCCGAGCTATTTGAAATGGCGTGTCGTCATCAATTTCACAATTCAGCAGGTGTACAACATCGCGGTGCGCACCTGTTCGTGGCGATTCGAGCGCAATAGAGGAAAGCGGGGCAATCTGATATCTCCGCCAGTTTAAGATTACTGGCGATTCGCCGTCCAGAGCTCGCGATCGGCACACACGTTCCCTTGGTGCGTACATAATTGCATGAGTGGTTGAGTGAGGGCACCGCGCACAATTCAACTCTGATTTGACTTACTTACACCACTTGACACCTGACGGGAGAGGCTTGGTCGTCGTGCCTGTTTCACGGTCGCGACAGGGCTCCTTTCATCGGTCCTCGAATGAAACTACGACAGCCGGAGGCACACCGCGACTCTCTCGGGTAAAGGCGCGCGCGCGTTTGAGAGAGAAAAAGAAAGAGAGAGATGGACAGTTACGAGTGACAAATCGTTTAATGATGTGTCGGTCACCGTCGTAAGTTAAAATAACTCGCGTAACCACTTGCTCGCGCAGCACCGGCTCGCGTACTGATTCGCGAAACTCTCCTCGATACTGGTGCACGCGCTCGTCACCATCCAGCGGAAAAACTTCCGCGCGGAGGATCTTCCCGAGTTTTCACAATTCGTTCAGTCGACCGCTGCCGCTGGCGAGAACACGCTTCCTTCACGTCCAACTGTTTCACTTAAAATCACTTTTTTCCAGGCCGACTGCACGTTGCATCACGTGCCAGGTCACTGACGCGCGTATTTATAACCGGGCCGTGTTTATTCACGCACTTTTCACGCGCAGCCTCGCTCGTACTTGCCGCGGGCCATTAAGAAAAAATTTCGAGAGCAGCAGCACCTCCTCCTCTGCTTCCTCCTCGGCGCATCCCGCGCGCACCCCGCGCGCCAAGAACAAAGAGGCCGCTGCCGCCGGCCAGCGATCCGCGAAATTCGGGCTGAAAAGAGACAGCCGGTGATCGACAGGTCGCTTCGAGCACGATTCTTCCTGGGAGCGAGACGGTGGTAAGAGGGAGAGACGAGAGGAGAGGGTCAGACACGAGGAAAATTGTCTAGGTCAGACGGAGTCGGGGGAGATCGGACAAGTTAAAGAGCCAGCCAGAGGGGAGAGGGTGGAAGATGGACCCTACGTACATACGTGGCTATGTACCTACTTGAGTATGTGGCCGGGTGTGTGGGCATATGGGTGGCTGACTATGAATCGTATGTAGGAGCGCACAAGAGTGGTTAGTGGGTAGGAGGGAGACCGAAAGATCGAGATCGAGATCGAGATCAAAATCGAGATCGAGAGAGCGGTAGAGAGGAAGAGAGCGTAAGAGATAGGTAGATAGAGAATGAACATATGTGTGCACATAGGTGGTATACGTTGGAATGAGAAATAGTAAGAGAGAGGGAGAGAGACATACCCAAAGTGACAGAAGTGCTCGCACAGGTGCTCGGACCGCGCGCGACTCGGCCGTTTGTCTCGGGATATGCACGGTTAGTAGACGATATCGTGTTTGGGCCGACGCGCGAGGCAGGCCTCCTACGGAGCCACGAATAGACAGAGAAATACAGAGCAGCGCGAGGCGCGAGAAAGAGAGGCGAGGTGAGCGAGGGTGCGAGCGCGCGCGGGTTCGAGCGAGAGAGGCAAAGAGAGGCGCCCCGAGGAAGTGCGAGGCGCCGGTGGTAGGGCGACTTGCTGTGTTGTGTCGGATGCTACCGGGTAGCGAGTACTTGTTGTTGAGATGCCGACTGCGAGGGGGTGTCAAGGGAGAGGGAGAGAGAGAAAGAGAGAAAACCCTGGCGAGCGAGGGGTAGTTGCTGCTGTTCCAAAGGCAGCGAAAGAGGGAGAGAGAGAGAGAGAGAGAGAGAGAGAGAAGATGGACAGGATTGAAACGAGAAGAGGGAGGGAAGGTGCAGCTACTGCCGCCGCCACCGGTGACGACGGCGGAGAACCGTTGGAGGCTGGCTGGCGGAACCGAAGCAACGAGAAGAGGGGTAGAGAGAAAAACAGATAGGGAGAAAGAGAAAGAGGGAGAGAAAACAGGGGGTGGAGGAGAGGAAAAGAGCGTGGGGCGGGGGTGGCACCCGGAATGGCCTTGCGCGCAGTAGCAGCTACACCGGCGGTGGTGGCTGGTAGCTGGTGCTGCCGCTGCCGGTGACGCCTGCCACAGCCGATGCTGCTAGCCGCGGAGACGAAAGCGCGGGATAAGGCGATGCTTGCGGAGTAGGCAACCGAGAATCGCGAGGGTAGCACCGGAACACGAATCAGGAAGGACAGCAAAGTTCGCGTGACACCAGCTCAGCGCTAACCCGAAACAGAAGTGGGTCGTGACGACCCGGAAGACAGGACGATACATTCATACTCGTTGAGGACGAAGGATCGCAGGAATGCGAAGAAGTAAGTCGCGATGATCGAAGAGAGAATCGTGGATGGAAGAGCAAAGGATCAAGGGCTCGTAGACTTACCCTAGGAAGGGAAGAGGTAGGTGCATCTAGCCTCGAGAGAAATAACTAAGGAGTATAGATACGAAAATGATGAAGGTATAGTGTGTGGATACGACGGTGCAGGGTATACGATACCTTTACGATAGTAGGAGGCAGCCGGGACGGCGATCGTGCCCGTACGATACGCGAAGTAGCCAGAACGCGAATATATCGCTGGGGTAATGGCAATTGATGAGGAGCGACGGTCCATGTATAGGGTGCGATGCGATAGCGGTGCACGAGATAACGGGGACGAAGGCAAAGGCGAGGCAAGGCGAGACGAAGTGAGACGAAGCGAGGCGATAGCTAAGCAAATGCAAAGGCGAAGGCGAGGACGGAGATAGCGGCGCGGGCTGTCGCGCGGTTGTAGTGTAGACGCGGCGCGGATGCGCGCAACTCTGCGGGCGGGCACGACTCGCTACGCTGTTTTCCTCCCTGCCGTTAAAACAATAATGCAATATTTAACCATACACGCGCAGGGAGCGAGAGTGAGAGCGAGAGCGAGAAAAAGGGAGGGAGGCTCAAGTAGAGAGTGGCATCGAGGGGTAGAGGGAGGTTTCGACAGGGAGGTACGGCGACAGTGGCAGTGCCGCTGGGGCGAGAAAGCATCCGCGGTAGGGAGATAAGGAAGGTAGGGGTGACAGCCACCAGCCTAGAGTGGCCGAGGAAGGGCGGATGTGAGCTTTACCCCCCCACGAATCATCGAGCCAAGGTACGTCGGCCCTCTCCCTGTCTCTTTCTCTTCTTCATTTTTCTCTCTCCAGTTGTCTCTCTAGCAATCGGAATACTGCTTCGCGAACCGTTACTCGCCTTGCCGCCTCGCCTCTCTCTTCTCTCTCGCTACCTCCGTTCTCCCGTTTTCCTAGGGATATCTCTTTCCTTGACGTTGCAACGCTTTTGGGAGAATCCTCGGTAGCAGTGCAGTGGTAGCAGCAACAGAAAATGCGTGCATCGGTGGAACGAGGATTACCGTGAGATCCACGGGAAGCGTGGGAGGGAGAGAAAAAAGGTGAGAAAGATGTACGTGTGGAGAATATAGGGGCGGATTCGAGGTAGTGGGAGATTCGGAGGCGGCGCGGCGCACTCCTATTTCGAAGCGAGGACGCTGACGTGGGGCAGTGGAAGCTTGCTGCTTCTAGACGCATTCTCCGTGAACGATGCAGGTGGATAAGAGGATGGACCTTTTTGCTTAAGAAGAACCACCATGAAGGTGGTGCACAACTAGCTAGCACGTTAACATTCAACTCCTAGCCAAGTACAGTTTGAATTGCTCCCGAAAATTATGCAAATAACCTCTTGTCAATGTTCTTCGTTAATTTGTTGGGAACCAATTTCTACTAGATATGAGAAAATTATTCCCAAAGCCGATTTAATGACTGGGACAAGACAGTTTATGTGAATTGAAAAATGAAACTGAAGAAACGTCTGAAATTAATATACGGTTACTGGAAGACAGTATATCGTAGCACATCCTCTACTGAACGAGGTCATTCTCGTCAACCCCATATCTTAATTAATAGCTACCCGGAAACACTGTCGAAGGCCATAACTTAAGCAGAGGAATTCAAGTTTTTGACGCGAGAACGTCCCGTAAAATCGGGCTTTGACTCGAGTCATAAATCCTCTGCATAATTCCAAGAATAATCGTTAGGAGCAGATGCAGCTAACAATAATCTGTGCGAATATCGGCAAACGTCTAGATAAAAATTCTCAGACGTATTCTTCAATACTCCATTGTTACCTCAATACGTATTTTTGTATGACTCGACTGACTTAAGAACGTCAAATATGTATTAAAAATGTATCGAACTGACAAGTATTACAAATAAAATTGTTCGATACGAATATAAAATACTAAGAATTCTTATCAAAATCCATTTCTTAGTTCTAATACAATTTTCAGCTCATTCAACTTTAACCTTGAAACCTTTCCAACAATTACATTCAGATTAGCGACAAGTTCCGAGAAGACTACTCACAGCCCCATTTCTACCCTGGCCATGATTCCACACCAACTGATTTAAGTCCCACGTTCTAATTCTCCCAAACCTAAGCATCAGTCAAAAGGAAGGCACGTAGACCTCTTCCAGCTGAAATTAAATAAGGGTGGGTTAGCTGCTGGACGTGCATCTTTCGAGACATTTCGAGACATTTTTCGATGGCAGTTTGAACTAGAAACGAGGAATGGGATACTTGAGCAAAAATTGTCATTGGCCGAAACAGATTAACTGAGTATTGGATGTTCCCAAAAACGAAAGGAGAAAGCGACTCGTCGGAGAAGGTAGGCAAACCGGGTAGAAAGAAGGAAGGAAGGAAGGAAGGAAGGAAGGAAGAAAGAAAGGATGGAGGAAATTGAGGTGGTTCCGTCGAGATAACCGGTACACTTAACCGCGTGTATAGCTATTCTTTGGATCACAGAGGTAGCCGGGTGGCTAGGCAGCCAGGGAGCTAGGCAAGCAATGAGGTAGCGAGGCAGCCAGTGAGGCAAAGGGGGGCCCTGGTGCGGAGGGTGTATAGGGAGGGTATAGGATATACAGGCGGTATGAGCATGGGTATGGGCATTTGGGTAGTGGCGCAGGATGTAACGGGGGTGGGATAAGAAGACGCGTGAGGGGAGGCAAAAGCGTTCCGGGGGTGGTAGCCACCCATTGCAACCCCCCACCAGCGCAGGAGTCGCGTCGCCGAGGCTCGGCCAATAAGGAGGACCGCCAACACAGAGACAATTCAAATGCTGCGCCAATAACAAACGTCTTTTGTTGTTATACGGCAAACTTTCTTTTCGCTGGTCCTCTGTTTGTGCCGTCCCCGGAATGCCCACTCCCCAGTAAGGCCGCGCTGACTGCCACCCTCCGTCTTCTAGTTTTCCTCTCTCTGCATCTCTCCATTCTCCATCTCCCTCGATTCCTACCCTTCCTTCGTTCCTTTCCGATTTCTTCTTCTGTTCTGCACCTCCGCCACCCTTCCGGCGACTTCGTTCGAGGCATATTTTCCTTTTTTTTTCCTCTTCTCTCCTTTCCCCGGAGCGTCAACATATTAAAACGGGAGAGGGTTGGTCCGGACTGCGCAATGCTGACTCTGCCTTTCTCGGTCCTCTCTCGTTCTCGCTTCTCTTTTTCTTATCCTTTCGTACTCCTTCCCTTGAACCTTCCACCTCTACCGGTGGTCATCTCCGGGAGTACAGTGGAGCAAAGGCGCGGCGTGGAGCGGTGTGGTGTGGTGTGGCGCGCCGTCCTTGCACCGCCCAGCCGTTAATTCGGATACGGAACTGCGCCCCTTAATGCGCGTCCCGCGCGCTATGCCACCTGACATCCCCTCCCATCCCACCACCCCCGTTGCAATTCTGTTATTCTCCGTCGTGCTATGCTCCGGGGCTGGACTATTGCGACTTCCAGGACGAAGCGCCACCCGTGACTTCTGGCCTCTCGTTCGGCCAGAAATTAAAAATCCGCCGATAGGATAATTTTGATAATCCGATGGATCCGAAATGATCGCAGAATTGGTGATGGGGACAGACCGGTCGAGGGTGGAAATGCGAAAAAATCCTGGGTACTTTGTTAGCAGTCCTCCCCCGCCGTTCCTGTAATCGGTATATTCGACTCCGGGCGCTTCGACAACGAGTGGACATCCGATCGAACCCTAATAAAAGTTGGTCGATTCACTGCGGTTAACGGATTCATATTCTAATGCAAATTTCACGGGTAGCTTCAATTGAAAATGAATCGTCCTATATGTGAACTATCAGAGATGAGTGACGCGAGCTGGGAATGCAATCGGAAAATTTGCTACCTGATAAATAAAGCGTTTTAGTAGAACCAGGCATAATCAATCGCGTGTAGTGTTTTATTTCAGTTGGTTTGGCGGCACGACCTGTTTGGCTACAGAGAACCTCTAATTAAAGCTTGATAAAACTTCGTCAATCGAGGCCCGCTTAATGTCTCCTTTAAAAGAAAGAGCATCGCCTGCCACCCTCTCAAGCTTGAACTAAAATGGAGTCTCGCCGGCGGAACGAAAGGATAAATATTCATTGACGTCTTCATCAAGACTTTTATGACCCCGAGTCACCGAGTCAAGAGACTGGGAAGTTCGATCCACCCCTACGTTTCTTCACCTTAACGGCGTTTGTTATTCTGGTCTGTGTGGTATCCACCACAAATCAACCCTGGTATTCTCGATGCGACCATCATCTCGAATAGAAGGAGTATTTCTAATTCATAATCGATGAAAGGTGATGCATTTTGCACTGGACAATGCATCGCAAAACACGATGAAAGAATAGACCGAATAAGAGAAGGGTTGGAGGGTAAAAAGAACCACGAGGGTAGTCGGAAAGAAGGCGAAAGGGACGGCAAAATTGAAATTTCTTCGCTCGAGCGACGACGCAGCAACTCATAAAAAGTTTAAACGTTTCACTCGGAGTGGTAAGCGTTGCCGTGAGCAGGAGTGCGCGCGTGTGCGGGTACCGGGGGTGCGGGTGCTGGTACTGGTGCGGGTACGGGTACGGGTGCGAGTCTTGCCTTTTTTCCAATATAAACTCTCTTTTCTCGCTCTTGCCCCGTCGATTGACTAGCGGGCTTTTCCACTCAGGCTGATACGACTCAGTTATATACCCCCTCGCGGAGATGCTTACGGCTGGCAACTTTTACCCCGCGAGAAATTAGGGGCTTACTTTGCTCCTTTCCACCATTGCGGCATGCGGGCCGCACTCCTCGTCGCTGTTCGTCATCTCCCCTCGTCCTCGTAAAGCCGAGTTTATGTATGTGCCTCCTGGAAGATGATCCCTCGCACGCGACAATTACTTTCTCTTTGGCAAATTACTCCCACTTATTTGAGCGGAGGAAACGCGAGATATCGCTGCCATAGCTGCCGAGACTAATTAACAAAACCCTACGCGAAAGGGGGTTGCTGTACAGGTGGTTGCCATTCGCGGTTGCCAAACACTGTCCGCGGCTGTCAAGAACTATCAATACGCAATATACTTACTCGGTTCGGTTTTTTCCATTAACGAGTATGCCCATCAGAGTGATTCGTCGGTCCCGGGGCTTGAGAGGGAGGGAAATGTGTGGGTTTCGCGAGAGCGTAACGAACTCGCGTAGATGTTACCCAACGGGAGATCGCTGCTTAAAAACGGGTAGAGTTCGAACAAGCATGCCGACCATCGCACAATAGAGCCGTCAGGAAACAATATAGAAGGCTTTTTATCCGTGACCATCGCACAAAGGTCGTCCCTGACACGAAGCGAAATTTAATCCGATCCCCCATGGAAATCCGTGCACGAAAATCTGGCTAAGTGCGCGCACGCACGCGGTCGTTCGCCGCGCTTACTTTCCCCGTCAGTTTTTCCCGGTTCCCAGTTCCCGGTTCCCGGTTCCAGGTTCCCGCGGTGCGAAACCGCAGATCCGGCTATCCTACCCTACGATAGAGATACGCGAGTAGTCCGCTCTGTTCTGTTTGTAGTTTGCCGTGTATTCAGCCACGATTCGCTGGGTACTCGAGCAGAGTGAGCGCGCGTACTCTACTCTCTGCCTTTCTCTTTCTCTCTCTCTCTCTCTCTCTTTCGGCCTGGAAGGAGGGTTGCTGATTCCTGTTTGCCGATATGCTGATGTAATTATTATATTGGTTCCATAGAGTGCACGCGGCTTCTTATTATTTGCCGTATTAATGCTGGCGGCGTTCATTAGCTCAAAACTGGTATCTGAAGCTCGCCGAGCGGAGAACAGCGGTGAATATCGGCGAACAGCGGAAAACAGTGTGGAGATTCGGGGGCAACGGGGTAGTAGAAGCAGCAAGGGGGAGATGATAGGAAGCGGCCATGGCGAATATGTAATGCTTGCCACGGTCCAGCTAGCCTCGGAAGAGAAAGAGGATCAATCGTAAACCGTCAGCATGCATTTCGTGGTTGAGATTGTTTCGACGGCATTCCATTATGAACGTGGATCGCCATCCGTGGAAAAAAAGCGAGTACCAGAAAAAATGGATGTTGCCCGACATGGCAAATAGGACGGTGTGCATCGAGAGCACGGAGACACCAGTGATACACGTGGAAATTATTAACCGGACTGCTGCACACGCTCCTGGCTCTTGGACTATCGATAAATATTGGCGCAACGGCAACGGCCCTGGAGGATAGCGGGGGGTGTATTACCAGGGCGCATAAGAGGGATTTTAAACCCGCCGTTACAAAGCGCCGCGGCCTTTTTTTGCGCTCGGCACTCTGCAATTGTTGCGGTGTGCGCGTAGTGTGCGTTCGACATCCACTCGCGAAGCATCGTCAAATTAATCCTTCCATATTTCGCAGCATGCTCACGCTCACTGTCGTCCGGCCGAGAGCCGTTTATTCCCGGAGAAACAGGAAGTCCAGTACGTTCGCCGAATGGGGAAGTGAGCTACCCGCTGAAGGAAACAGAGGCGGTGGAGAATACAGAAGGGTGGCGTGGGTTACTTATAGGTCGTGAAGGGGGGAGGGGTGTCAGAGTCGATATCTTGGTGCGAGTCTGTGTCACAGACGGGACGGACGCTGCTTATGGGGTGGAAGTGAGCCGAGTAAGTGGAATGAAACAGCGTGAGGTAGAATGCGAGGAACGCGAAGAGAGAAAGGGAGAGAAGGATAGGAGTAAGAGAATTGAGAGGTGGGGTAGGGTGTAGGGTGAAGGGTGCTGGGTGGATAAGTTTGGTGCGCGCGGGGAGGTAGGTGCGGCTGGGGTGTTAGGGGATGGGTACGAGAGCGAGGGGGCATGATTAGCATTACACTCTGAGCCTCGATGATCAATAGTGGAAACGTCTCTCCCTTCATTCTCATTCTCTCGCTGTGTTAGCCTTATCTCCCTACCTCCTGGCACCCTCCCCGCCGGCCCTCGGTCGCTCTTGCCATCGGATATGCGCGAATCTACCCTGTCTCCCACTTGCCGCCACCTACCTATTTCTCTGCCTCTGCCTCTATTCCGACTCTGACTTTTTCCTCTTTCACCCGGGTTTCCTTTTTTCCACCTCTCTCTCTCTCTCTCGGCGAACGAATGTTCTGGGAGACTCGCTCGGAAAACTATGTACAGATTACGCGGTGGACCGGACCGGCTCTCTCGCGTCCTGTTCCATCGGATATTTTCTCGAGGCGGTGGTACGAAAAAAATATTTTATCGGCCCATTCCAGAGAATAGGAGCCATGCTATGGCCGACTGGTCAGGAAAGAATTTGCAAGGAACACAACTTTTTTAATATGCATTGGGGATACAGCCACCTTCGAATCTCGGTGCTAGTGGCAGATTCACCCTGCTCTGGTACCTTACGAGCCACTGGCAAAGCGTTCGCCGCTATTCTCGCATTTATACCCGGCATTTCGCGGAAAACTGCGGAATCAGCCGAACGATGCGCGTGTATATATATCTCCGCATGGATAGGTACCCACATAAAGGGCCGAGATTTTCAGAGCGGCCCGAACCTATAGTATAGCGGGTAACACCTTCCTCGGGCGGTGCCATTGCAGACCTCCGAGACCCGGGGATGTTTTATTTGACGGTGTCAGCAAGCGGGAGATATTAACCGAACAGCTCTCGCCCGGTGGAATTATGTGGGCGGACGGCTCTCCCGTTGCCGCTGTCTCTGCCATTGCCGTCATCTCTACCACTGCCACCTCTCTTCGCGAGATTCGACTTCCACGGAATTTCCGGAGAACGCGCGATACTAGCATTAAGGAGCACCAAAGAGGAGAACAGAAGGAGAACAGGAACGAGGTAACCCGAGGTTGCCAGGAGAGTAACGACGACTAGTCACATAGGGAATCTACCAACGAACTTTGCCATTCCGGATACCATGGTACCCTGGAGACGTTGCTGCGCCTGCCTAACTATGAATCCTCTTCTCTCGCTCGTTACGCTTCGTCTGGGTATCTACATCCGCATCAAAAGTATTTCGCTACTGGCCCCTACTCCCAGCGCGCTTTAAAGATCTCCGACTCCGCGAGATTAGCCGCGAGCATGGCTCTCATAAATCTTCGCTCTTCTCTCTGATTCTCCGAGGTAAAGGCGAAAAAGAAACGCTCGCTCGTTTTTGCAATCGTACCTAAGAGATACCACTACTCGTTGATATTCGCACTGGCTGAGTCGCGCGAAGATAAAGACCTTCTGCCATCAATTTATACTTATTGGAAGGGTATCGGAAAAAAGAAACGTAAGCATTGTTTTGACAGTAATCAAAACTTTTTTTCCTCTGCTGAGGAAAGAGAGAAGGCAGACGCAAAAAAGACAGTTGGCGGTGGTAATTTTGCGGGGATCAAGGTACACGAAGAAGGGTTATCGAACGAGAACGGGGGTCCGTTCTTTCATTTCGTAACAGAGTTTATTCAGGATACTCCGCGCGACTTGGGTTGCCCGTTGCCAAGGACGAGTGCGCAAAAAATGTGCTCGCACAAGCTGCTATTTATTATTCTATTAGCGAACCCGACGTGCAAGAGAAAAACGTTGAAAAAGCCGAAGGGATGAGCCACTCCGTGAAAGGTCCGTCCGAGAAGACCACTGAACACAGGAGAAAAGGATCCGTTCGGACCGATACTGCGCCAAGTAGAAGGTTTGTTGACTTTTCCTAAATATTCGATGTCAACTACAAATATCCGCTCCGAGTTGTATGCTTCAACTCTGAGAGTGCACCCTCTCTGCGAAATCGTTCTAGTGGCTTTTTCTAGCCAATGGCCACTACGATCGAAGGGTAGCTACCCTGCATTCTTAATTTGACTGCCTAAGATCTACGAGAGATTTCTTATGCTTCTACAAAGATATTCGTATAGGAAAATTCTCCGATCAGATCCGAATTTCTTTGCAGAAGAGAATTCACCGCGAGATAGTCGCGTAATGACTACCAATAATTGCGTGAGAATAATTACTGCGGGCAAAAGATCAGCGGCTCTCGAGAGCTTTCCCCCTTGATTCAAGCCGCTTCCTCCTCTATTCCTGCCGCCTTCGACTTTGACAATTTCTTTTAGCAGATCTCTTTTCAGTTCATTTGCCGGAGCGACCTTTTTTCGCGCCTGCCGCGCGCGCCGTACAAAGTGCCGATCCGGCGTTGTCTTAATGGCTGCCAAGCCACTCGTCCTTATTGCAGACTTAATTACTGCCTGACTCCAGAAAGTTATAATGGCCAACAAGAAGTGCTGCTCCACGAGTGCTGCTCCGGTTCCTTTTATCCGGGCGCACAAATCACCGTCGAAATAAAATTCCTTGGTCGAACGATATTTCAAGTGATTGCGCGATTACTCGACCTGTCGGGGAGGAGGGCAGAGTCGCGGCAAAATGCTCACTTCGATAATAACGTCTGTTATAAGATCCTTTGTCAATTTAAATATACGAGACGTATTCGCTTGAGTCAAACGAAGAATCGAAAATCGCTCACAAGGGTTGATAAGAACGAGAAAAGAGAGAGAGGTGAAAAGAGAAGGAATAGAAACAGCGAGCCTAAACAATATCTTGCGGCAATGTAAGGAGCGTCTATTGGGCCATTACCGGCGGTGGCTGACCATTTTGGCCATTTGGCTTGGACAGTGCTACGTCAGCGGTCTCGAATCTCCCTTCTGTCCTCCACCAATTTCCCCCTTTTCTTCTCTCCTGGACCACGACTCTTCTTCCCTATATCCCTTGCCTGTCCCCAGCTCATCCTTTTCTACGTTCTGCATTCTAGTGAGGAACAACTTTTTTTCCACCCATTATCTCGAATACATTTTCCGAAGGGAGATACCTCGTAAAGATCCTATTCTTTCGTATAGTCGATCGCCGATGACACGGTATGTATTTCGTTGGGATTTGAGCGAGCGAGAACGATAGAGATCCGATAGCAGTAAAATATTAAACATCGAATCTAAATTTTGATCGATCGACTACCTTACGAAAGAGTATATGCTGATTCTGCTGCTTCGATACTTGGGGCTCTGACTCTAATGTGACAGAGTAACAACGGAAATTACATCTTATTCGACCGTAACTTTTGAAGATCGCGCTTCTCCCTCGATCATCTTACGAGAATCTTACGCATGCGTATCTTTATACCGAGTCGGCTTCGCCTCCCCTTTCCAACCGGTGTCCAAAAAATAGCAAACTTTGGAGATCCTCGAAGGGCGATAAAGCCACGATGATATATGACCGACGATAAAGCGGAGACATTGAAAGGCCACGATCGATTTTCTTCGGTTTCTCGCTCCGCTATACATCCTCGTGCGATTTTCTTTCTCCCAAAGTAGTGGAACACCAGCGGCAATGAGAATGAATCCTAGGAAACGTCGATTCACGACTCTGACGTTGAACTTGATCAAAACTTTGCAGAGTCTCGTAAGCATTATCATCTCGAATGTATCCTGACTCCAATATCTACATACAGTGACAACAAAAGTTTGTCACTGTTCTTCTCTACGAAGAAGATCAACGGTAAAAGCGTAGTAAAGATCGAATGCAACAGTAGTGATACTTTGTTCTCTTCTTGGATACCAGAAGAATCTCAGTTCTTTGACAGCAAAGCATATTCCAAGTTTCTCGAATAACAGTCAAAGCACAAGGTAGAATGCTCGCGGGAAGTAATCGTTCTCCAGAGTCGTCTCCCTTGCCATCTCGCTTTCTCAAAGAGACCTGGTACACTCTTCCCTTCTTCCCACCTACTTCGCTTCGAGATCCAATTCTCAGCAACTGCTTCTGTCATTCTCTCTCCCACTCCCAAACTCTCTTCTTCGCATTCGGGTACAGGACTCCTCACCGAGCGAAACATTGCGCGAAATAACGTTAAATATTTACTTACGGGACGATTGTTCCCGTTGGCACGACGATAAACATCATTATGTAATGTATATAAAGCTACGCGGACAGACAGGGGGGGCGTCGCGATGTACGTGGCTATGCTCGCGGTGCTCTACAAAGTTTTCTGCACCCTCAAGAATCACCGTAACATTCTGCACCACCCTCTTTCCGAGTCGCGGTCGAATTTATCTTTGCAGAGAATGAAATAAACAATACGATTAATGAGTTTCCGGAGAACGTCAAAATCTCGAGTATGGAATATCGAAATGACGTTGAATCGAAGTTGGATGGTAGATGTCGATCAGTGATCGATTAATAATAGATAGTAATGATAATAATAGATGTCGAGGAGGAGAATGAGTCTGTGACGCGAAACGCAAACGAATACATGCCAGACAGTTTATCTGGGGAGTTGATATTACTCTGTAAGGTCCCTTAGGGGTTAGCAAAGGGTCGTCGCACAGTCCTTGATGGCGACGCGATCGCCACTATCCTTTCGAGATCGTCGTTAATTATTTCTCAGTTTTCGTCTAGCATCGTACTTGAAGAGGGGAGGGGCCTGTGCTACTTCTCGCGCATTGTCCTCAATGTATACGGGAACAATCTTTCTGGCAGACGTCGTCTGGATCCATACGCGAATAGCTAAACTGATTTGCCCTGATACATTATTAAACGAAGTTATTTTCAAGAAGATTGGGATCGTTCGAAAAAGGTAGCGCCTTAAAAAATCTACTCACAGCACATGGCGTTTCCGGCGTCGTATGACTAAAAACATGGAATCCAGCTGTGTTCGATTCTTACCTGAAACACAAAAAAAATTCTCTGGTTAATATCTGTCCTGACAACATAATAATGATCAAAGAAAAATTGTGTAATTTTTCTTTCCGATTGGAAAGATCCATAAACAATAGTGAAGTGGCAGTCATTGATGGTCAATGTGCGAAGCGTATAAATCGATTCAGCAGTTAATGAGCGTTGTATCAGGAGTCCAATAAACAGTTGAAAAGGGGGATGCTTAGAGGGGATATATCCCCCGATATCGGAGTGTGGCAGGTACTTTTGTGTCGTGGTGGTCAAGAGTACAAACGCACCGGGTCCGATAAGTGGCTCTATCAATCCATTCGGTCAGATAAGGATTTCGCCATTGATCGCCAGGTTCCCATATCACCCTGGCCAGTGGTGGACGCGTTCGTTTCGCTGCGATTAATGGACAACTATCAACGAACCGAGAGCTACCATCAATCACGATTCCCGAAACACTCGGCCTCCGCTAATCGGCGATTTTCTATTTTCACGTGGTGTTCTGTTGAAAATTGTTTCTGCCGTTTGTTTTCCGGATTTGTGCACGCTTGAAAAGGCGGCGGCCTTCGTTCGCGATATTGACCGAGTCATTTGTACACCTAACTGTGGTAATAAATTGCGCCAAGAAGCTAGTACAGAGTGCGTAGCTCTCAAGCGCACTAGCTCTGTCGAGTCTGCGGAAAAGAATAAATTTCCGTGGAATGGATAAATTTATGCGAAGAAAAAAATACGGAAGGCGCCAATCAGGTTTAGAAATTCGAATGTACGCATTTGTGTTTGATTCACGGAAAGAACAACTTCAAGTTTCGAGGATAAGGGCAGCGTGGAAGGTCGATGGCATACAAGGCGAATGAGACCGAAGGGAGGGCCGATTAGAACAATATCACATTTTATAGTTGTAATCGAGGATCATAATTGAACAAGTTTGTATGCCTGTCTGTTTCTACGAGCCCTCACCCTTCAGCTTCTTCCACTTCCACTTCGACTTCTACCGCCTCCTTGAAGACACCCTCGGAAGAATGCCTCGGGTGTCAGGCTGCTCTCGCTGCTTCTGTGCTACTCCCTCTCCTCCTCCCCCCTCATTGCTACCGTGCCGTGCCACTCGCTAATCCACGACCCACTATCCCTCTGCCAGTATAACCAGGACTAACAAGATTTCGTATATGTAATTGGTTGAGTATTAAATTGCGTATTCCACCGATGGGGCATGGGAAATTTCGAGCTGGAGAGGCTGGAGACGCTTTCCAAATCCGGGGGTGGATAATAGCTGTGGGTTGGATCATTTGGTAACATACTGTACTGTTGGTAAGGTACGGTTAGCGCAGCCGCCAACGTATCACGGATCTCCTCGACCGTTTGCATCCACCCCTTGAAGATACCACCCCCAAACAGGAGTTTTAAGTTTCCCAATTGAACGCGACTTCATCCCCGATACTTGACGGTTCGCAACGTGTTCTCGCTTAGCGCAGGATGCATTACGGGAGTGGATGCAATGAAATGGGAATAATCGGTGTCGAGGCTGACACTTGTAGGAAATTATTGCCAGAGCTGCGTATGAGAGGGTCGAAAGGAGTAGTATCCTTGGAACGAGACTCGTTGAGGATACGAGAGACACCTTGGAACAATCCCTAAGGGCCGCCACTGAACGGGACCAATCTTGTACGGACGTCACGGTCGGCCAATAAACGCGAAAATCACTAAGCTAACTACTTGGGGCCACTGAGGCTTGTCCTCGGTGCTACGAACCCTTTCGCCTTTCGCTTCTCCGATGCTCTGCTCCGCGCATAGAGTCCATGGACTCAATCCCTCGAGTCGGCCCACGCCCGCAACCCGCACTCGGGCTAACCTTCTGCCAGCGCGGCGCATTTAATTAAGCTGAGAGCGTCCTCGCGATCACGGTGTCCTTACGAATTTCGAACCCACCCACTCCAAATCCGTCGGATTGGATTGCGTTGCTGCGCGGCGAAACTTCTCGTGCCTAATTTCGCTTGGGAAAAAAGACTGAACCTTGCTGACTACCGATCGGCATCGATCCTCGTGGATAATGCACATTTGAATTCGCGAGCTCCCTTTTGCGTCTCGGGGAGAAGAAATCTCGCACAATTAATTTATGTGCATGCTACCACGATTTCCATAACTCCCTTCGATCAGCCGCATGGCTCCTGGTTTTCCGAATCGATCGGTGAGCGAGCGAGAAGCGATTTCTATTTTCCCTCTGATATTTTATGGTGATCCTGAAGAATCGACGCGAGACATTCATCGCTACCGAAGGAATATGGGCAAAAGGGGGAGAGACTGACAAAAAAATGTTGCAGGCAGTCAGATGCCTGAGAAACTTTCAACTTTCATCCCTGATCCTCGTGTTACTGTCTTACGACGAAAGTAGCTCGGCAAACAAAGCTATTTATTAGCGTAATATCTTGCAAAACTTTCCTCCGGCATCTTCTGTATTGGTCTCGCTTTCGATTCTACGAGAACTCGCTACCAGACAGCTTTTTCGGTCCTGCAAACACCATTCCCACGTTAAAGGAAGCTTATTACGACTGGACGATTGTAGGAGGCCCCAATTAACGAGTAGAACTCCCCGCGTTTACAAGGATAAGCCGCGTAACTCTTTGCTCTCTCGAGTTACCCGCACTGCTCCTATTTTTATTCCTGCGGCGTACAGGAACTACGTTCCGTCTGCAGCAGCAACCATTACCGCTCCTTTGCCACGGGGCTCGCGGGCGTTTAATGCACCTGCCGCGTAAGTGGTCGCCCGCTAAAACAAGGATCAACATCGAAGAGAAATCCGCGCCTTACGGAATACATCACCCACAGTATTTGCATTCGCGTTCCGCGTGGTAATATCGCTTACTTTCGCATATACATATTCCCCTTTTACACCTCACCTTTACTCCTCATAATTCCACAATGTTTGTTTCCGTCGCTAGCTTGGAGAGCAACTCTCGCTGACCGTGCGAGGATCAAAAGTACGTAATAGTCCACCTGCTTTTCGCTTGAGCCTATTTCGGTCTTCCTCTCTCCAGCTACGTCACCGTAACGTTGAATCCACTGGGTCTCCTCTCTGTATCCGAAGTCACCCCTGAATTGGGACCTCTCGCTTACACCAGTGACTATCATTCGGTAGAGTTTCTTTCCTTCCACCCTCAACCGCGACTGGTTTCTCCCTCGAATACGTAAGCTTCGAGTAAGCTCTCTCGGCGAGCAAAAGAGAGAAAGAGAGAAGGAAGCGAAGAAGGATAGAGGAAGAGGAAGAAGGAGAGAGAGAGCCCCGCGGGCAATTGCGCGCCCTGTTTAACTAGCCTTTTAATTAGAAACGCTTAAAAATTTAGCGCCGCCACGAAATACATTCGGTCTCCTCAAAATTGTGTGTGGCAGCAACCCCGGCGAGAACCTGGCGGGGGTGGCCATGGCTCCTTTTGTTGCGTTGCGGCTCTATTGTGTTCAGTACCGCCTAATATTTACCACCTAGGCACTCGGGGCTGCACCATCCCACCTCGTGCGTCAGGCTCCTGCGGGCCCTGGGCCAACCCCCCTCGAGTCAAACCTGCAAGGAGCAACGACTTTGGCCAATTTCGAGAGCTTTAACGCGAATAAACACACGACCCCCTCCTGTCACTTAATTCTTTTGCTCATCTTTCTTGCCGATGCTACTCAAGATCCATCGCCTGAGGCCTCTCGATCGAGAGAGGGAGATCGATGCGAACATTGCCAGACGAAGCTGCTTGTTAACGAGTTACACGGTACAGTCCGATAATTAATGTCCTCGTGGATGGGTTCGTCTTTGTGGTAGGCAGCATCGCTTGGCCAAAGGTATCCCAACCATCCAGTGGAATCGGATAAAAAATTCTACCTCATTTGATGCCGTCGGTTATATTAACAGAGGTATAATAATGCAACGTACACCAGCCACGCCAAAGTTCTTGTACATTCGAGGGCGTTTGCTTCCTGGCGAACGTACATTTCGTGTTAGCGAAAGGGAAAATATTGAATACAATATGGGCCGAGCCATGGTATTATTTACGCGCGAGTACGGATTTAAAAAAAAAACTTCATAAAGAGTCGGATTTAATTCGTTTTTGCGCGGCGAATATTCATCCGTGGCAAGCAGGGTATAGAAAAAGCCCTGTATGTGTATGTGTTTCGGAGTACATTATATGTGTATGTAAGCTCGCGGTAAAGTACAGCGGGCGGGCGGTCAGTCAGCGTTTGCCGTTGCTGCGAATAAAAATGATAACAACGTGCGTGTACAATTGCAAAAGGGCTTCTGTAAGAAGTCCATGCAAATTTCCGCGAAATTCTACAATATCGCGAGCAGGGAAATTTTTAAAAGGAATTATCGTGGCAGCTACATTTATTACGAATTTGGACTACTTAAGCGGGGGCTAACTTTTATTCCTTACATATACCGGAATTTACGCCAGAGTATTTGAGTCAAAAACAGCGAAAAATCCTCGACTCTCGAGCTCCAAAGAATATCCTTCATTAAACTACACGCCCACCATTGTTCCGTAGGTACCGAAAATAGAAATTTCCAGCAAAGCGCACCAGCTCGTCGAGAGCAGCATCAAGCGCAGCTCGCTCGAGTTTTCCGCTTCCGCAAGCTGCATCACTGCCTACCCTGTCCGTGCGATATTGGATTTATTCAAGCGGCTCACGGAGAAAGTTGCGCCTTAAATAAAAACCCTTGTCTCTCGGGTCTCCCTCTTGCAGGGCTTTCTCGCGAAAAACTACCATCGAGCAACACCTCTCTTCGCGCTAACTCTCGGTGAAACTTTGACAGCGGGGAAAAATACCGAGAGACATTATTAAATATGATTATCCGGTAAGGAAGAGGATCTGAGGAGTCATCGCAAGGAGAGGCGGCGCGGCGTGTCGAGCGCAAAGGGGCCCAAAAGGGGTGAAGAAGACGGTTGGCGTGACGATAAGACGAAGGCAAGGGTGCTAAGAAAGAGGAAAAAGAAGAAGAAAAAGAAGAAGCAGAAGAAGACACACGAAGGGAGTGAACGCGCAACGGTGGTAGGAGTAAAAGTAAAAAGTTGCAAAGTAGTGGTATGCGACTCTAAGGGGTACAGAGAACTCGGCTACGGGGGATGCAGCTCGAGGGTGCAAAGGGTGAGGCGGAGGACAGGGCGTTAGGTTGAGCCGAGCTCAGCCGGCCAAGCCTGACTCGGCTCTCAAACTTTGATACGATTAAGACGGAACGAATTAATCTTCATCCCCGCGAACGCCGTCTGCTGGCAGCCACAGGGATGGAGGTGGCGAAGAAATTTTTTTAAAAAAAGGGGTGAGCGATCGCCAGAGCGAAAGAGAATCGCCTCGACTGAAGCAAACTGAGAAGGAGCGCGACCGACCGATCGACCAAAGTGTCGAGGGCTAAGGGTCGCTCTTACGAGAACCCTCTTCACTTTCCGTTGCGAAGGTGACGTTAATTAGAAAAGCACGACGAGATTTCTGGTTCGTGACGACCGTACCCCATAGATTCTCCATTTCCTTGTTTGAGGTTGGCGAAGGGGATGTGTGAGCACGTCGAGGATCTGCGTTTCCTGGGAATGTGGAACTTGTCGAATCGGACATGAAATACTCTCGTCTTAAGGCGAACAATGCACAACGTGTCCATGTAGACGGGGGTAAGTGACCCCATGAGAATAATCGCGCACTAATGCAAAGTACGACGAATGCGTTAAAGAGATCACACCGATGCTTGTCTCCTCTTTCTGTACGGAGGTACAGTGTCGAGCGACGAACGGCATGGTCAGCAGTGGTCTACCGGTCGTTTTTAATCCCATTGTGAACATGGCTTAATCGAGAAACCATTACCCCGGTTTGCTGCGCGAGCTAGAATGTCTGGAAGGGTAGAGCCTCCTCTCTTACGGTGGAAAGGGAAGCCACGCGTTCCCGCGCGGGATCGGACCTCGGTCCAACCGAGAGAACGAGAATCCCTGGCTCCCTATCGTACTCTTCACCACCTCCTTTTATCCCCGTTAATTGTTCCGCCAAGAATATCTGCCGTGGACGTTTTTTCCAAGGACACAAGAAAGCAGTCTATTAAGCCTTTGGTGCCGAGCATTCGCGCTCGCCCACCTTGTTCGCAAAGACAAAAACCATTAACGAAAGACAGTGCCAATCGAACGACTGACCAATGAAGACTACTACGGAAAAATGGGACACGTAAGAAAGGAAACAAGTTAGCGATTTTCGTGCAAGCCAGCAGCAGTCACTGCTGATCACCTCGGTGACCTCGGTCTTCCGGTAGTTTGGTTCTACAGGACCTCGGTGACCGGACACCGACACAACGAGGGACAGAAAGCGAGCAAAACTCTCACTGGGTGTGGTTTTGCTGATCGAATGGTATTTAGCAATAAAGTTCGCTGCCCCGTACAGGCCACCGTGTGAAAGAAGCAGCCCCTGATTTCGTCGGGGTTGCGAAAATTACAGCTCTGGCCGTTACTACTCTTCCTCTTCCTCCTCCTCCTACTCCAGCGCGTGTTAACTCCGTCTGTCCAGCGGGCCGACAACGTCCAAGTGGCCGCATTTAAGCTCGACGTTCCGTGTACGTCGTATGTATCGACGAGCAGGGGCTTCGGTGCTCCAGGGCTGCGAGCTCCGGGCTTCGCACTCGAACCAACTGTCGAGAGGAGGGGAGATGGTGGTGGCTGCGGATTGCTCACCGAGGCGCTGCACTGGGGCCACTGGCAACCGAGATGTACGGGTCCGGATGACAAAAAGACCTTGCTCGCTGTGAAATCGACCGCCATCCACCCACACGTCCGGCACCGTTCTCCTCCCATTACGAATGGTCGTGGCTAGTCTGCCACAGGACAATCTGCGGTGATCGCTCTTGTCAGTCGCGCTAAGCTCGGCATCCGATTCGAATTCCGCGAATCACCTTGCTATGGACCTTTAGCTTCTCCTTTTTTTAACGATTCTACATAGTTCCTTTACCTGGGGAACAGTTGGTGACAGTCCAAAGGGTGCTGCCGATTATTATCGAATTGTTCTCGTTATTTCTCGGTCACCGGGCACGAATTCGTAATTAGACAGTGTTCCGATGGCAAGTGCAAGCGGATGAGCACTCGAGATGGTATAATTTTGACAATATCGCGTGAATCGATTGACTAGCGGAACTGTAGAGCGAAGGTTCTCGAACGCGCGTCCGTACTAATGCGAGCTTTCGATTTGTCTTAAAATACGATTTAGCCCTGGGGGCGCGCGCCGGTCGGCTCTATTTACCCAATCGGTCCGCTGATGATCGGGAGCGAGCGTCGAACGCCGTCGAGCAGAAGGAAAAGTATAGAATATTTAGCGTTCAGTGAGCTATAAAAGCAATTATATGGGAGCCATTGTTTGTCGGGAGTGCGCCTCCGCGATACGGGGTCGAACCAGTCGAGACGACGCGACGGTAGTTTCAGGGAATGGATCGACGACCTAACGGTAGTCCGCCAGTGGGGGGATAGGAAGCATCGGTCCAATGAAAATCAAAAGTACGGAGCAATAAATACGGGCGAGTCGATCCAGCAAAGCCCCCCACGAAATCTCAATTCGGTTCAAACGCGACACCCTCCTCTCTTCTGTCCTCCTCTGCCAAAACCGCTCGACGAACTTCATTCTTGCGATTGAATGCTACGTAGCCCTTCCCCCTTCCCTTCCGTTTCTCCGATGAGAAGCTCCGTAAGATGCCTGCCGCGAGAGATAATTTATGCAGCTCGGCTTCCTTGGAAAAAATGACCGAGTCTTTCCTCCTCGCAGTCTGGCGTCCACGAATGAGAGTCTCATAAAAAAATCTCCATACTCAGAAGAGAAGACTGTCGAGACTGCCTGGTCCACGACAGTCGCTTAACGTCTAATTACGAGTAACAAATTGATTCGAGCAGCCGTGCCGAAACTCCGACGTGCAGAAATGAAAAGATGGGAGCGAACGAAATGAATGTTAACGGAGGAGGAGGAGGAGGAGGAGGAGGAGGAGGAGGAGGAGGAGGAGGACTGGAGTAAAAGAAGAATAGGAATCGTCCATAGGAAAACTATGTTGTGCAACCAGCAGCTGGAGTGGAACTTGAGGAGTCCAGGATGCGAGGAGAAAGAGGGGCGTAGACGAAGGGTGCGGTGGGACGCGCGGAGAGTCTTTCTAATATAAATGTCCCAGCCGAAAGACCGGAGTGGAGACATTCGCTAATTAAAAAACTTGAAAAATTAATACACATTTCTCTCGTAACTCCGGGGTTGTGTTACTCCTCCCTTAATTCCTGGTATCTGATCGGCCATCTGTTCCCAGCCGTCCCGAAGCTGGCTGCTCTTTTGCCAGACTTTTCGGCCCACCTCCCTTCTTCCCGATCGCGTGGATCGACGTTGCTACGCACTATAAACCTCATTCTCCTGTCGCTTGTAATTACGTGACGCGTATAATATAATTTTTAATTAACGTCAACTCACATTGACTCTCCACTCGTTCCCCTACCAGATCGCTAGCACATCTTATATCGAGATACGGAATCTCTTGGAAAAGCGGAAGTAGAATCGCGAATTGGGAGACCCCGTGGTTGTGCGGAAGGATGAAAGAGAGAGACAGAAGGCAGACAGGGGTGTAACGATATCCCTCGATAAACGAGTCGGCCGAGAAGGGATTCACGGCGGAAGGGTTGACACGGCGACACGAGAAAGGGAGAGAGAGGATCCCGTAAAAGGGGAAGAAGGAACGAGGCAAGCTCCTGCTGGCAGGCTATCGTTATCAACAATTCAATAGTGTTTAACTTATTTATGTCCCGTTAAATGCCGGGACTAATTAGATGGCGGCATAAAGATCTGCCGTACCCTCGGTGGGCCCCCTTCCGAGTGGTTCGCGTAGCAGCGCCTCGTGGGGTGTAACGTTCAGGAGGGTACTGAGGTTAGAGAAGGCTTCCATAACCAGCCGGAGACAGACAATGGCAAAGAATGGGCCAGAGTCTCTTTGAATAGGCCTCAAGACACTGAACGCTATAATGCGAAAGACTCCATTGTGACGCGGGCAGTTAAGTGCTCCTGTCTGGTCTCCAAAACGAAGTGGGCTATGCTTTCCTTCCTCGACATTTCTCACTCACTCTCCTTTCGAATCTCGCTTCACGCTATCTCTGTCTGTCTCGCTCATCCCATTGCTCCAACGATTCCTCTCGATTCCTCTCGATTCCGCTACCCTTTTATATCAGTCCCTTCACCTTTCACCCCCCGGCCCGCTCGACACCTCGTCAATTCGGCCAGCCGAGGCTGCCGCACCGTCGCGCCGGTCTCCGATGATCCAAGATATTAAGGCTAACTGCAGCCGGACTGCCGCTACCGTTTGGCTTAGGCATCTCGGGAACTGTTCCTAATCGCTTCCTGTACTTCCACGGGATCGAGCTTAATCGTCGACCGACCGGCCGGCCGACGCATTAGCTCGGCTCGGGTCCTATCCAATTTTTATCGGGGAGCAAATGCAGAGCTCACCTACATTTTACCGGACCAGGCGGCGCAAGACCCGACAAACGGTTCTACGTATTTCAAGAGACGGAACCCCCGGTGGAAAAGAACGTCGGGGAAAGAAGCGAGACAATATGAAGCGTGGCCGCAGAAACTTTCGGTACTCTCTGGGAAAGAAGCGCCTGACCGGGGCACGATTCGCCGATGATAAATCGTTTAGACCTTTTCAACAGAGTTGCTCGGCCGTGAGTAAAGCGAATTTAAGATTCCACCGCTGGAGACTCGTGAAGCCGGTGGTGCTACGTGGCCAAGGATAATGCACGGATTCTCAGACTCCAGAAGAGTCGTCTTATGGAAATAAAAGAAATTGGGGATCCGTAAAAACTAATTAATAACGCTTGTCTTTTGCGTACAGTAAATTTCTGGGTTCTTATCACCACGCACATTCGATAGGGATTATAATTCAATGCCTGGATCATTCAATGCAATGATCACAGAAATATTTCACGAAAAATTATATTTCCCAGAGTGTAAGAGGATATCTTGAATCGCAACCAAGGTCAGGATGCAACGATGTAACCTTAGTTTTCGTTGTTCAGTCGAGCGACAAGAATACTTTAAACTGTACACCATGCAACGCAGCAGGTTTACGAGGTGTCGTTGGGAGGTATGAGTAAGATTGCCTGGTGCTCAGTTAGTACACATTACATACATAAGCCATACGAAGAAGCAGCGCAGAACGGGGATACGTACGCGGTATGGATATGCCAGAATACAGCTTCGCGTACCGAGCGTTGCTTTGTGTATGCTAGCCTCGGCTATACGTGACGTACGATAAACAACACGTGTATGCATGTACCGAGAAAGAAAAGCATGTGCAGTAAGAAATCTTGAAGCAAAGCGCGAGTTCACTTATCTTAGCGTTGGCTTGTTCATTAACACACCCCGCATCCACTTTTCTTCCCTCGAACCCGCTAAACGTACAACAGGAGCCAAGTATGTACTCCTAATTAATTACACGACGAAATGCTGCTGTATATCAGTCAGAACACGACTGTTTTATACCCGATGAAAAAACATAAGTTCATGAATAATAAAAAAACACGAAATATGCACGAGCAATTAGTAATACCGTGTGTATGTACCGCGAGTCTAACGTTGAATCGCTGAATCACGGTTTCCGTAGCTCTCAGTCCACGGAATAAACTAGCAGTTTAGTGGGAGCTTTGATGAGAGGGAGACAACGTGGGCATCTGAAAAGCAAAAACAATTCCGAGTAGCAAGGCGCGATTCGCGGTGCCTCTCACGTATCCAGCCACTACACAGTTCTCTGATGCATTCGGTCGTCGTCGTGCTATCCAATTACCTGCCTGTGTGTATGTGTACGAGCATGTAGCGCAGCGCACACTTGCTTTCTTCTCCTGATTGCTCTGAATTCTTGCTCAAACAGTGTTGTGCTTGCAAACAACGCGAAAAGAGAGAGGAAAAATAAAGTCAGTGTCACGATGCGTCGTGGGTGCATTTAGTGGATTATTTAAATTGTTAATCGGATCTCTGTTGAACGCAATAAAGGAGTCGGTGGAATGAACAGAGTAAGGCCCGCCACTCTGGAAAGTATACGTTTCACGAAAGCGCGAAGTTCAGCGACGCGATAACTTACAATTATCGTAGAGAGATTTTATTACGGCAGATAAGCCCCGTCGTTTGCTTAATCGTATTTCGCAAAACCGGAATGTACCTACTCCTGGTTACGACAGTACTAGAGAGCTAAAAACATTTCAGCGACAACTCCGTTTATCATGATTTATGAAATCAGTTTATTGATTTACCCCGAGGCACCGCGGAAAGCCGAGGGCTCGCGCGGGGGCTCGGAACGCGATTAACGAGTACAAGCCGGCGACAACTGTAAGCCCGATGAAACGGGCCATGGAACTTCTCGTCATCCGACAATAACCGCTGTCTCCGCACCACTATGAAAGAGTAAAGACAAACCAGTAGATCCTTGCTAAGAATAAATTTAGACGACTGACAAACTCGAGAAACGCAACTGTCGTCTTCTCGAATCGGGCGAATGGACCAAAGCTCATCCTACTAATTGAGTTCGCTTTTTTCATTGTGGATTTGCGGTGATTTCAGCACCACGAAAATCCGCGATCCTGGATACCCGAGCCCTTTCCCTCGGGAAAAACAGAGTGTGAGAGAAAGAGTGAGCAAGGGGTACACAGTGTCGGCATTCAGAGCTCGTTCGTTTCTCTTATACCCTTGATAGGCACTCGTAAACCGAATTAACAAGGTGACCATGTGATCACAGGTTCTACGTGAACCTACCCACCTAGCATGATTAAAATATAAACCCACAGTCGTGACGAGGCGTCGGACGAAAAGAGAGAGATTGGTCCGGAAAACGGCGTCGGAACGCGCTAGAGGAGAAGGTATAACGGAAGCGGACAGTTTGGTGCGGGTGAACGCGGATTCGAGAGTGTAGAGGTTCACCGTAGACACCTGGGCCCGTGTGCGCGAGCTTGAATACGCGTGGGTGTAGGTAAAAGCGCGAGCAATAAGAGGAGCCAGTAGAGGATATCACAGAAGTGAGGTAGCAGCTCGGGAAGAATTGTAGGGGGTGGAAAATGCATATCCAGAGGATGAAGAGGCGGCAGCCTCTCAGAGCTAGCACGGTACAGTGGCAACCCTCCCACAAGCATACCCGCTCCCGACGAAACCCGTATCTTTCGCGAAACGTACATCTACCCCACTACCACACCTCGGTTCCTCTCTGCTATCACTATCCATCTTTCTCGCTCTCTTGTCTTCTCCTGCCGACTCATCCCCCTGTAGCCACTTACAGTGCTTCCAAATTCGCGTAATAAAGCCAACGGAGAGGGCGAGGCGCCCACGCTAAGTACATTTACACGGATAGATGAAAATATCAGGAACGAAGGATCGGCAAAGGCCGGATGTAAAGGATGTAGAGGTTAAAGGTAGTGTGGTGGTGGTAGTGATGGTTCGCTGGCAGGGCTACTTAACGTTCTTTGCCCCAACGAAGATCGTGTTACCCCGAAAACCGAGTGTATAGGCATATATTTGTTTATACATATAGTGCACTTTTCCTATGGAGAACACTGACGGTGGGAAACGAGAGGACGAAACTCTCTCTCGTGTGTTATAATTTCGAGCGTTACCGTTTGTACCGGTGCACGCTCTATATTTGTCCTCGGATAGGCGAAGGTAGCTGGGAGCTGCTTGTCGGTCTTTTTGGCGCGCTACCCTCTCCTGCTTCTTGCCCCCTTTTTTTCGTTGGATTTCGAGAGAGCGGATCACTCTTTTTGGAGGGCAAGCACCGGCGTCGTGTGTTTGGCTTTATTTCGCTCGCCCTTCGACGAAGGAAGGATTCGCACGTGGAGGGGTGGGATTATACCGGAGAAGGATCCTTTCCAACCCAGGGACAACATCCTCTTAAAACAATTATCGAAATAATCTACCAGGGTCTTTCTCACGGAGGAGAAAAAAATTTAGACAACGGATCTTTTACGTATCAATCGAACCCTTTATACGAATCTTTTCTTGCATCTACGAGCAACGATCATCGCAAGTGGACTACTAATAATAATTCTCTCGAGTAGTCTCTCGTATAAGAAGCATATTCCACCAGTCGAAACTCTCACACGGTTCTACCGGTCCGCTCACATCCTCCCAACGCAGTGCAAACTGAGTCATAATTTACAAGGGCACCTAGTCTCTCCGGCGCGAGTACGAAAGTATCAAGGGCCACTTGTTCGTTTTGGAGCGAGCAGGCAGGCAGGCAGGCAGACACCGGTGCGTTGCCGGTGAAGATGTCGGATATCTCATCTCCCCATCCGCGGCGCGCGGCCGGGCATAGGTATATTTATTTATTCGTTTTTCGAGGAAGATCCATGGTCGAAGGGCGGGGAGGAGAGGTCGGGGTCCATCAGAAAGAGAGAGAGAGGGAGAGAGAGAGAGCGCGAGTACCGAATCCGCGAAACGTTGAAGCGCGTAGTTACCGGAACCGTAGGTAGCCGGTACTTCCGTCGACGTGCAGCTTGATAGAGGAGTGTGTACGATGTTCATCGGATACGGACTCTCGCTGCAGGGTACATTCGAGCAGATTAACCGGAAGGGATTATTACAAAGGAGGGTGGAGGGCTGTACGCATTTATTCGGGCCAGCGAATGAGAAGGAATTGCATGTTACTCTGCGAGTAGCATCGCCCTCTTGCCAAGAGAGAGAGAAAGACTCTTTTTAATTTTAACTCCCTTTTTTGGCTGTACCTCCAGCCACGCGCGGCTCCTGTCCTTCAGTGATACCGGCTACGATATACCGCCTCGCTTCTCTCAGCTGATGCCCCCCCCCCCCTCTCTCTTCCCGCCATATCTTCCTATTCTCTCAGTCTGTTACCTCTACCGTTTATAAAAGCCTGCGGGCATTCCGCGTAACGCGACTTAAGCTCCGTGCATATTATCAGTTTATCGATACTATACTACGACTGGTAATGCGATATATCAACTACTAGATCGCGTTTTCATTGTTTTCGCCGTTGGCACTGGACTCTAATCGAAACCAAAGAATAAACAACCCCTGCAAATCGATCGTACCAATAGTGCCAATATCGTTCGCGAGAGACTATTAATAAAATCTCAAACATCTGTGATTATTCGGCAACGTGGAAAAATATTTAAATAAGAAAAAGAAATTGGAAAATTTTTAACGGTTCTTTGATACAGAGAAGAAAAGGCGGATGATGGCGAACGAAAGAGATATTTATTCTTAAATAAACTGCGATTTTAATTCTCGGACCATGGACGCGATTCTCGAAGGCAGCACATGTGTGTAGAGTTTGTTCATACGTGGTAGACACAATCGTAGGTAGGAACACAACGCCAATGCGTATACACTCGCGAATTCACGTGCACGCCCGAAAATACACAATCGGGATTAACGCATGCACGTGCGCGATCTTCTCCCCAGCGTATATTAAACGATTCAACGAGTTTTATTTATTCAGGAAATGAAAATCCTAATAGACTTTTGCTTCGCTGCCGTATTTTCTTGCCGGCTGTTGCCGACCGGCAAGCGGAACCGACGTATTGACGAAGTTACCTTTTTGCCAGGACGAATCGGCACGGAAATCTTTCGATATGTATTCGGCATAGGATGATATCGTTTGCTACATCCCACCGAACGCCATCCTGTTGCGACCGATAACATCGCGAACTTTTCGGAAGTTGCTACCAAAAACTGCTTACGCCGACGCTCTAAAAGCAAAACAGTACTTTCTGGGAAAACAGCGAGCAAATTGGAGAAACAACATTGGCTGGGAGTCGATCGGCAAAAGTCGTCGAATAAATTCGAGCGTAAAAACAGAAATGGTTGATCTCGCGCGGCTTACTTAGAGGCTAAACGCAAACGACGTCTTGTTTAAAGGGCTGGGAGGACGTGTGTGGGAACGGTCACCCGTTATAAGAGAACGGTGGTAAATATTAGGTACCATCCGTGGCGGCGCGTTAAGTGTACAATGGCGAAAGGGCTCTGGTAAGGGGTGTAACGCAGAAGGGAGCGGAGAGAGAGAGAGAGAGAGAGAGAGGGAAGGACGGAGGAAGGATACCTTTCGTCCGTAGAACAGCTGAAGGTAGAGATGGAGGCGGCGACCAAATTGAATTTGGGTTCTGGCCTCTGTTTAGATTCCTCGTTGGTTGTTTAGTTTAGAGGAACAAAGAAAACATCTATGTGTTTATTCTAGCCGACGCTTCACCCCTCCCCACCTAGAGCGTCCCAGCTTCAATGTACCTCTCGCTGTATCTCGCTCTTTCGCCCTGGTTTCAACCCCTCGCGAACCCCCGTGAAAGCACTCTTTCCTCTTCTCTTTTTCCTCATTTCCCTCGAACGGGGTTCTTCGCCGATCCATAAGCTCTTTTGCCATACTGAGCTCCTTGCCGCGGCCTCCTCGACTCTTGAACCCCTCAACCCCTTCATCCCTTGAGTATTTAATACGCGTTAGATATTTTGTTACACGATTGCTGCTACTGCCGTTGCTCCTTTTCCAGGAAGCAATTATCCGTCAGGACTTTTCCATACTGATAACGAGACATTGGCTGGATTGTCCCGGGTGCTTTCGCTCGATTTCCTATTTTCCCTAAAGAGACCCACTAAATCAAGGAAGAATCGGAGTAGTAAACATCCGATAGAAAATATTCGGCCATCGAGCGCGACAGTTATTATCCCCTGTCTCTTGGATAAATGACACCCATAGGTTCTCTTTCCCCCAAGAGTCGCAGTGCCGCTCGCGCCCAAGTGTTTTTCCTCTTAGTTATTGTTATTTGGTCGACGAACTTCGAGCTATCTCTTCGAGCCGAACTTATTCCCGCTTCGTGCCCGGACTCCCGCAGCAGTGGAGAGCCTTCTGGCACCCCCGTCCCCTAGTTGGAAGACAGATTCCAAGGCAGAGAGCGCGCACGGACTTACTCGCGCTTTCTCCACGGATATTCCCGTTTTGTGGCTGTTCGAGGCTCGCGAAGAGGCTGCGGAGAACGCAATTTCCAAAATAAACGCTCAACGCCGGCTCCGCAAATAATCATCGCGCGTGCTTTTAATTAAGTTTCACAGTCTGAGGCGACGATGGAGCCGGCGGCGCGACGCTGTGGTGCCGATGCTGCACTCGAGGAAAGCCTCCCTCCTGTCCGAAGAATCCTTTCTTCCAGAAAACGATAGAAGATCTGCATTTCGAAAGGAAAATCCCTCTGAGCTCGAAGTGGGGCGAAAGTCGAATGACAATATACTCCCGAGCAAAAAAAACTCGGCCAACTCAATGAGAAACTTCGCGGGAGTGCGAGGTATCTCGTGCGCTTTCTCTCTCTCTCTCTCGTAGCGAGATACGTTATCGGGCAAATTTTGGATCACTGGGTAATATGAAGAGGCGAATGCCTCGAGAGAGTAAACAAACGCACGGTACCACGCTCGAAGAAAGTAAAAAATTCCAATTGCCGTGACAGTCACAGCCCCGGGGGACTGGTCCGATAAGTGCGATAAGCTACGTACCGGCGCGCGTGTCCCTATCGCGATAAAAGCGAACAGATGTGAAAATATTCTGTAATACAGTTATATGTATACAGCTTACATTTGCTCTATTTCTCGTAGGTTGAATAGAATACCGATGACTCCTTACTAATAGCGATATCTGTTTGCCAGCACGCAACCGTTATTTACCCTTTCCTCGAGGATGATAAAATTTTCCAATAAAACCTTTCTATCATCGGGTTGTAGGGAAGCTCTCGTTATCGGGAAGAGGCCGATTGATCGGTAAAAGACTACGAGTGAATCAGAGCCCAATTATTATTATTACCGCAGTGAGGATAAAAACAGAGGGATGTTTAGAGATCAATCGAAACGAAGAGACAGTTATTTCAGGTGTAGTTCACGTAAGATCTTTTGCTGTTTGAGATTTCAGGGTGAGAACGAGGAGGCAGGGCTCACCGTTGTCCAATAATGTTTACACGAAGCGACACGAAATGTTTGGCCGCGATTCTCCCGCGAGTTATTTCAGGTGGCCACAGTAGCTTCGTAGTTTTGTCAACCGTCGTTAAGCCGATCGTGCAAACTTCAGGAATCACACTCACATCAGCTCGTCATCGTTCACTCGATTTCTGGTCATTGCATGCTGTGCGCTAACTCTCCCGCCCACTATTCTTCAACGTTATCTTTCATCTCGGGAACGCGTCGAACTAAAAGTCCTGGGACCAAGAGTGACTGGCAGACGGCCAGTCTCGGCACGACGACGATGACGACGAAGCCAAAAGTATATAAGTACAATAACGTCGCTTTCACAGCTCAATTCGGAGCGTGTATCTTATGTACTTGTTCAACGGTGGCAAAACCAATGAGGGAAGATGATGCTCGACAAGATTTTCTCAGGTATCGTTCAATGACAGGAATCGAGCGTGTGAATAATGGAGGGTAATCGCCCATGCCAGTCTCGCTCGACCTTCGCCCCCTCGGGGGCTGAGGGGTGGAACTCGAAGCGGGAAGCTAGAAGGGGTGGGATTTCTAGATTGGATTTAAGTACACAGCCGTGAGCCGTTTCGGCCAGTTAATAATGTAGCTCGAAACCAAGGACCGCGACGAAGACTGCTTGCGAGACGTCTTGACTGTTGTCGCAAGTCCTGGTTTCTGCCTAGGTCTCTCTATTCCTTCTCCTCCTCTTCCTCCTTGTCCCGATCTTCCTCCAGCAGAACGGGACTTCGACTCGCGACTTAATCTCGTAAACAGTGACCTCCACTGATTGGAGCGTTTTACGAGGTAGCCTAATCAAGGTAGCTAATATTTTGTTCCTTGGAAAGTACGCTCCACGCAACTACCCCTCAGCCAGAATCAACTATTCATCCGACCCCTCCCAGTAATTTATTAAGATCCTCATTGCCAGCGTCGTCCAACAGGATCTTCGAAGAATGTTGCCTGCGCGCGAGCAGCGAGCTTACTCGTCGTAAGGAGCCAAAGAGATCGATGTGAGAAAAGCTACTGGTAAGAGTGAGCGAGCGAGAGACACAGGAAGAGAAAGATAGAACGAACGAGCGAGCTTTTATGCTCAGGCCAGCTGGCTCAGCACGACAAAAATTCTTTCAATTACAGAAAAGCGAATTCTCCTTAACTCCGAGGGCATCGATATTCATAGCGAAGCGTGTTACGTAAAAGTTCCGCCGGCGAGATTCGGCTCGAAAGGGGCAAAGAGGCGAGAGAGGCGAGGGAGGATGCGGATCAGGCTGCAGGCTGGTTATAGGCACTCGAAGAGAGAGAGAAAGAGAGAGAAGGGGGAGGTGGAGGACAGGGTGGCTGTAGGGTGGCGAGGGTGGAAAAGTATAACGGAACGTAGGACCGTAGAAGAAGAATTGGGCAGCGAGGGGGGTCTGCAAGCGGGCTTGATTGGAAAGGACAGCCTATCCGCAATTTGCGATCCGAGAGAGACCGAAAGATAAAAACGAGGGAGAAAACCAGAAAAAGAAAGAAGAAAGAGAGACTGGGATGCCAGTCGGATAGGAGGTGAGAATTCGCTTGTCTTTCATCGAGACTTTCTTTCCTTTTCCCTCCCCCTTTTTTTTCTATTTTCCTCTCGCGTTCCTTCCTGCTAAGCATCCCCGCCTTATACGCAACCCCTTTTTGCATTTCAAGGGATGCTGGGAAAGGCACGAAGAGTGTTGCGGATAGCGAAAGGGGAGAATGAGCGGAAGAAAGAGAGAGAGAGAGAGAGAAACAGAGAGACAGAGAGGGCCGTCAATACCGCGGTCTTATCCGAGATCCTTTGGATTCTTGCTCGTTGCGGAGGCGTTTGGATATTAACTGGGGATAAACGGACTCAAGATTCTAATGAAATATTGACATCGCTGTGAGCAAAAGTTTGTTTAATCAAGGAATACCATCTCCAGTCGCGATTGCGAATTTCCGAGCGGTTGTCGCGATGCGGGGGTGCACCATCGTCCCGATGAACTTTTTCAGCCCCGATTAATCTTGCCACGATTCCAGCACACGGAGGAAAGAGACCAAAAGAAAGTCGTGCGAGAAAGAAATTCACCCAGCAAGAGAATCAAAATCGATGTATCGAATTCTATTTCCAGTAATTCTATTCTTGACTCGCTACAGACCGAAAAGATGTTTCGATATTTCAAGTATCAAGGATCAAGCTAATATTAAGATACACAGACTATGTTGAATTCGCCAAATTTAATCGGCTTGGGAAGAACCAAAATGAATACGGGTCGCAATGTATCATATGTGCCTCACGGGTCAAGCTGAATAGATGATGGAGATTGAATCCGTCAAATTTCCAATCGCCACATCAATAATCCTATGCGTTAGATTACGATGTGACAGCTAAGAATTCTCCTTTTGGATAAAAGTACAGAAGAGAGATCCAACTACCTCAGCTTTCACTACTAATCCCCGAAAATCAAGAAGGTGCAAGTATTCCCGTTCCTTCTCTCCGAGTCTCACAAGGCGGCCGTGACGTGACGTCAACCCTCGGTAAGAAGGGGGTGAGCGCCACAACTTCGGAAACCCCTTTAAATTATAAACAGTGTCAACCAACGCCGCGGGACTTCGATCGCGGAAACCGCAGGAACTTGGTCTCTGGTTTCTCAAGACAACTACAATCTCCGTTCTAGGAGTCTCGGAAGTCTAACTCACGCGGCTACTCCTGTCTTCAAGTTCCACGTCAATCCACCTGGAACCGGAGTAGCATTAATTTCAAAACAACCGTGAAACAGACATCCGCCTGCGGACTCCCGAATGCGCCAGGAAAATTCTCATAATAGGAGTGTATCATTATGTATGAATTCTGGTTCTCAGTCGTTGGCTTAGGACAGCTAATTCTTTTGATCTTTGGAGGCTTTGACAATTTGGTAGCATCGAAAGAAGGGAAGAAAGAGAACCCATAGCGAAACCTGAGACAAGAGTTAAATTCAGGATTAATTGGAAATGATTGAAGGAGACAATTGCGGTTATCGGTTGGAAGAGGCACAAGTTTGCAGATCAGGAAAGTTCCAAGACTGGCAAGAGACCGCTGGGATCCCTTCGCGGGACACAATGGAGCACCGGAAGTGGTCGAGCCAGCGCGGCACGGCACAGCACGGTATGGCGAGTGGTCAGCAGGACTTGATAGTTTCTCAAAACTCCATCCCCGGGACTCGTAAATCTTGCAACAACAAAGGGCACGCAACTTCTCACAGTTAAAGCTAAATGACCCCGCTTGTTTTCGCGTCTTGAATGAACTGTCCCACTGGAGAAAATGAATCCTGCGTAAACGTCAACATACGCGATATCATCAGAATCCTAGTTCTCTCGACCAGGACATGACACGTAACACACTCTGTTTCCTACGGCAACCAATGATTACGATTTTCATTTTTTTTTTTTTTTTGTAAAGTCTTCACAGCCAGCGTTGTCATCTCCGCGAAGGACAAAACTAGACCAGTGTGTCGTTAAAATAATCCCCAAAATATCTCTGGGTGTATACTTGTGTATACGTGTCAGCCCGCCGATAAGCGAACCTCTGTTTACACGTAACCAACAGGCGAGCAGATGTACGTGTCGCACGTGTAATTCATGGACGCGTATGCGTGCACACGCATTTACGCGGTGCGTCACGTGAACTTGATATTCATCGTCGTCACTATCTATATACATACAAGCGTGCGCAGCAGCGTGTTCGATTAAAAACCGCCCGCGTCTAATTCGTCAAAAGCAAAAGGATTCGTGTATAGTTTTGGAGGAAGAACGATAATTTGACCGATGAAAATCTGTGAGAGTATCAGCTGCAAGAGAGGCGACCGATCGTAAATTTATATTAAAAGCTTAAGAAGACCTTTTCGAGGGCACTTTTACGTTTATACATATATATGCGTGACACGCGTGAGCCGTGTATGCGCATACATGCATTCGAAAAGCGAATGTATAGTACATACATATACCTAGCTCTCCGTAACAGACCATATCGTTCCCCTTTCCGAAAGGAAACCGTCGAAAAGGCCGCTTTAAGGGCCATAAAACATTTGTTTCCCTCAGCGGCACTCGGCCGCCGCTGGCGGAATGGTATATTGCATTTGGCCGCGAACGCACGGGATTTTGAATTGAATTTGAAATCAGGCAGCTCGATTTTATGGTGGCTGGGTGTCAAACGTCTCGAGAGTGGGATCGCGTACCGACTTACCATGGGAAATCTTTCAGTTTAAAGGAGGTCGAAACCCTGACTAGTGTGTTATCGGTTTACTCTTGGTTCACCGTTGTATTGCGATACAGGATGCGGACGATCGTTCAATTCCCTTTTCGATTTTCCACCACGATTCCTACCATCGAAGTAAGTGTACATACATACATATACGGTATCACGATTTCTACCGAGGTCTTTACGCTCTGTTCCACCACAACCAAGCGTCTTTTTACTCACAGAGCCCACGAGAGGCGTTAGACGGCTTAATGTCTCAAGCTCTATCGAGTATAAACATCTGCTCCACACTAAAATTAGCAACGCGCCTGCCAAACCACGTTATCGGGCTTGTTTCGATTTGCCAGGCGAATGTTGTTGACCGATTGTTTAGATTGGAGGAGTTGTGTGTTATAGATGTGCCGGCCTCGAAATCGTCGAGTAATGGAGGCTGACGAGGCAAAACCGAAGTAAAACCGAGGACTGCCGAAAGGGCAGAGATCCACCAAGAGTAAAAGGAAGACAATGCGGCGAAAAGATTAAAGTGCTAGAGGAATGTAACACTCGGTGGAATTAATATCGTACACCTACCTGATCGTTGTCTTGCTGTTCTTGGCCATAGGAGGGGGTATCACCGTTAGGGGTTGTTGCGGCGGAGGGTCGCTGCGACGTTGACAAGTTGATCGCACCGTCTCCGTCTGTGTCATGATCCATTATGCCATCGTCCTGAAATCACGATCATCGTTACGTCAATCATCTTTCGAACTGTGCAACGAACTTTGCGCATGAATAATGCGCGCATACGATTAGGGTTCGCGAGGGATAAAAGCCGCGTCATCTATGACAATTTATTGTTAGGTTTATAATTATTTTTCTCCGGCCTTTTTTCCTTCTTAACGAGTCCTACAAGTGTGCACTGGATAATTTCGAGGCTGCCTATGAAACATTTGCCGTTGCCCGCGATACGTGTCACTCTGAAAAAAACAACCTCTTCGCTATCGTCAAATCCTCGAGGACTTTTCAAGTGGCATTATTTTGGAGCGGAACACAGTTAGCGCACGTGAATCCGTGCGCTCCGGCTAAGAGTAATAATGTTTAGCTCGAGTGGAGTGCTAATAATATATCGCCCTCCCGGAAACGACTCTAGAGGAGGATTGTTTCACGATTTTACGCCTGCAGTAATATGGAGCAACGTGTGCCGAGCCTGTGGCTGCGAGCGCTATTTGACTGTCAGCGAGGATGTTCTAGCAGTCCACTAAAATGCAAAACTTTCTACATCTGGAATGCCCGGGGACTTTCGGAACATCGGGGATACAAAGAGCGAGAGAGAGAACATGCTTACTTCACGAGGAATCCTTGGTACCCGGCGCACGCTGGAAAAACAAAGCACTCACTGTAAGGACATAATCGAGTGACTCACTACCCGGAAAACTATTCTTCCGCGCGTCACAAAATAAGTGTCAGATCACTTCCGCGAATCTGTCAATATACATAGATACACAGCCGCCACGAATCACACTACATACGTTTCAATACATTCACGAAAAATCACTCGCAACTGCACCCACCAATAGCATCTTTCCTCCCTGGCAAAAAGGGTAGAAATTCCAATAAGATTTTTCTCACAAAAAATCGGCGTTCTTCCCGCCAAGAAAATCCTCCAGAGATATCCAAATTGGTAAGCAGCGTGTATCACGCAGGTGATCCAAGCACCGGTGGTTCACCTGGCACGCACGTGTACTTGAGGGTGGCGAAGGGGGGTGGCAAAAGGAGGGCCCGGATCGCAAGTGGGGCGCGCGCGCGCAAAATTGAACGGAACTCACTCTCTTGCGCGCGGAATGGTTCGCGAACCACATAGGAGAAACCAAGAGAAGAGAGCGAAAAGTGGGCGAAAAGCAACGTGAACGGTGCGAGCGAGTAGCGAGAACTAAACACTAAAAGCGGCAGAGGCATACCAAGCGGCCCGACCGACGGGGCTGTTGCTTATTGTGTAAATATAAACAAATATAGTTGAAACCAACCAACAGGCCTGCTTTCAGCCTGCTTCCCTCTCTCCCTACCGTGTCTCATATGCCGTCCTTTACTCTCACTTCTGTCTTTCTCACTCGCTCTCTCTTTCTCTCTCTCTGTCTTTCTTGCGACTCTCCTTCCCCACTGCTTCCACGGCAAGCGCCTATATCGCTGCCGCTGCCTCCACCGCCTCCTCCATCGCCGTCATCGTCACCACTGCTGCCTATCATCCCTACTCCAAAGACTTACCGCTCGCCTCTCACCCCGCACCGTTTACACCAACACCCACCCTTCTACGCGTCCCTGACCCCACTGCCGCCAGGCAAACCAGTACATCATATGAGCCACATCGTGCCGCCACGACTCGCCTCGGCTCGAGCCGTTCGAATCACTTTGCCTCGGCTTACTCGGCTAGGTTGCGAGTTGCTTTGTCGTTGCGCCTTGCCTTGCCTTTACGATGACTCGCCTTGCCATACCGGTGTGAACCTTACCTCGCTGACTTGATTCCCCTTTCGCCCCTCTCTCTGCCCTCGCTACCTTCTCTCTTTCTCGTTTGCTTTCCCCCTTACTGAGAACGCGCGGACGTTGCGACCGTCTCGCACGTGGTGTTCGGTTGGATAGAGAGTGACGGTTGAGCCCTTCGATCTCAGGTGGGGAGGGACCACCGATACAGGGAACTATTCAAGGGATACCGTCGAGGATTTAATTGAATCGATGATCGATCGTAATGAATATACGATGAAATTAGTGAATCGATCGGCTAATGATTATTTTTAAGGAATTTAAGTATGTGTACGTGTAAAAGATATATCGCAGGCATTATTCGTGGTTCGAAAGATTATTTGATTTTCCATTTAGAGAAAGATAAGATATACCTAGTTGATTTAGCGCACCGGGCACTCTCAGAGTTGCTGGACATTACGAGTATGGAAATACAGTATTCTTTGGTTAAATACGCGTATACGCATACGTGCGTGACTAACGCACACATGGGACATTTGGTACGCGCGTACACGTGTGGTCTGACGCAACCTGAACCACCGGCTCGAGTTTGTACAGGCGAACCGGAAATAGGGGACGAAATGTTCCTCGAAACAACGTGTCCTTAAATATTCCTTTCACTCGTACTTCGGGCCCATAACAATTATACATACGATGTAGAGCAATACTTTTGTTGTGTTCCCCACTGTAGCAGCGTAGCCAAAAACTCCTGGTTTTGTATTACGATACGTAACGATTGTGCATTCAGTTTTGATTCAACGACAACGAACAGACGCGCAAAATCTTGACGTTCAGACGATACGCTCCGTAAAGCAAGCAAGCAAGCTAACCAATTTTCTATAAGCTATGTACTTACACCTTGGCTCGGCAATACGCAAGACCGATCTAGGTGAAATGCCAGCTCCAAAAACGAAAGCGCTTTAGTCTTGCGCAACTGGTTCCCCCGTGAATGGTGCTCCGACCGGGTGCACCAAGGGGAGACTCAGAGGAATTCCAAAAGCGACTTTATTAGGCTTACGATTCTGGTCCTATCAGAACTATTCGGAGCAAATCCACGGCTTTAGCCGAAGCATTGTCGAAGAGCTAGGTGTATCCTACCAGCCCATGCCAGTTCATCGAAGGGGAACTCACGACCACGACCCATCGCCAGTCCTATGACAACAAAACTCGGGACAAAAATAGGCGCAGCCGGCTAGCTATGCTTATGTACGCGGTGTACTCTAAATATGTATTTATTAAGTAAACAGCGTTCGGTAGAGGGTTCCATGGCCACGGTGGAGCGCGTTTCCCATTTCGTCGTAAGCGTACATGTGAATTCACTGCTCTTTAGTCCCATCATTTTATACTATCGTTGTAATTGTTCTCGTGGTCGATCAACGAGTATCGATCCACGGTACGATGACTCAGACGCGTTCAAGAATGTTCCTGTCCGTCTAAGATACTAATGAGGCATAATTAATTCTCAGTACTATAATCGAACGTTGAAAAAGAGAGAAGTGGAATGAGAGAGGGAGAGAGAGAGAATGGGACAGTAAGCGTAAGAAAGTAAGAAATTAAACGTGAGTAAGGGAGTACTATAAACTTCCCCTCGTTAAAAGCCAGACTGGACGAGGGCCTCAAAGAAGCACGCACGATCGAGCGAGCCAACCGTAAAGAAGGATAATCGCACAGTCGAAGTAAGAAGAGACAACAAGAGAGCGTATATCCTCGTGAAAAAGGTAAAAACGACAAGGTAAATGTGTGCCTTCGGACTGCGGTCACAGACGACGGGGCATGTCCGCATATGGAGTCGAACAGGGAGCAGGTATAAAGTCATGGGTACCAGCCCTTCTCGCGCGGCCCATCTAAATAATAAACGAGAGGATTTACCCCCGTCAGGTTCGCGCGGCGGTACATAAAAATACTTGAATCTGAGAAATTAGCAAGGTAACGGGCCATCGCCGGACGGCCGTGGTCGGTTCGTTGGACCACCGCTCGGAGGATCAGAGAACGGAGGCTAGATACCGAGAAAAAGAGCGAGATCCAACGGGAGGATAGATGGGTCGAGAGAAAGAGAGGGTGGCGGAGGCGTTTCGGTCTCGGCGCAGCGCGGAGTGGCGGCCAGGAAAAAAGGGTACCTAAAAGGGTTGAATTAATGTCGCGATAAATATATGATTTAAGGTGGAAACGTTTGCAACTCCGGCTAATTTTTTATCTGAGACCGCGACGCTCGTCCTGGAGAGGGTTTCTACCCTAGAGAAGAGAGTGTGTGTATGAGAGAGAGAGAGAGAGAGAGAGAGAAAGGAAAAAAGGGGATGAAGGAGGGGTGGAGATGGCGATGCGGCAGAGCACGATCTCGAGGGCAAGCAACTCCGAGGGGGGAAGGAAGCAAGCTGGAGGAGAGAGGGCTGGACGAAAAGCGAGTGGGGTGCTGCCAGAAGTGGGCTGGATGCAGGGTGGTCGAATCCGGCGCTTATTTCTTTTTTCGGGTAATTTACTACCGCCGAGAATTTGAGCGGACGCGCGCTTTTTAATAGTTCGCGCCACTCGAAGGACTCTCTCTCGTCCTTTCTCCGCCTCTCTTTCTCCTCTGCGTCTCGACGGCCCCTTCCGCTGATCTCGTGTTCTCTCCCTCTCTTGTCTATGCCTTGGTACTACCCTGGCAATCTTTCTCCGTCTCCCATTTTCTCCTTCTCTTTTTTCCTTGCATCTCCGTTGTTCTCCGTGGATTCTGGAGTGGCTCGCGTCCACAGGATCGGCCAGCGGCGCGGCATGGCGCGGCACCGTACTCGGGACAACGTGGCGGCATCGTTCCGCGACGGTTACGATGAAAATTACGAGACTATAAAGCAGGCATCTACGGAGCACTTTATGTCACTCGACTTCGCCAGGGAATTTTACTACAGGTTACTCATCGCTTTTTTCTAACGTCATTTAGCTCGGCCGAAGCTCTCCACTCGGATAGTTACAGAGTCACCGCGCTATGCGAGCACGTAGAGTTAATCAGTCGTCACGAAACGAGCGCATCGCGATATGTATACGGTTCCTGGTAACGCATCCTTTCCGGTCTTTCCGCGCTAAATAACCCATGAGGGGTTATTTCACTAGCGACTGGCAATGCTCTTTTCGCCTGTGGTGGTAGGTCGCTCGGATAGCATTCGTCTCCGAAGCAGAAATCTGCCCAGTGGGACCGCAAACACCCGTTTCCCCAATTATCAAGGTCCCACGCAAGGCGTCCCAGTCGTGCGGTTCCCGTCGATGCGAAAGTCGCGTGTATCAGCAGCACCTAGAGCATACGTGACGAGGAGCCGAGGACATGAGATTGGGGGAAGAAGCAAGCGGACTTGAGTCAGCCCCTCTTTCTCTCGGACGAGTGCGAGACAAAGAGCAAAAGGGCGCGCGCGTCCCTCAGGAAGCGAGAGGAGCCACGAACGCTTAGGTTTCCGCAGCGTCGACGCTTTTTGGATTAACCGCTTGGACATTAGAATACGAAATTGATATATTATGGTCGAGGAACGGAGGAGGGTGATGCACGCTGGTACGAGCGCGCCGTTTCCTCAAAACTCGGACTCGTCCCTCTACAAACGTTCCTTGGGCCACCACCCGGGGTTGACCGGCCGGCCGGTCGCGGCTACCAGGCGGAACTCTGGAAGAAGGAGGGCGCACACGGCCCGGTTACACATACTCTTTAGGCATGGTCGCCCTCGCCTCGCATCTTTCATCGCATTATCTGCCCTCGTAAAACACTCCTTTATAGGTTCCCGAAATGTCTCTCCGGCTGCGGCATACCACCGCACCCTGTATCACGCTTGCCCCTTCTTTCCCCTCGATCTTCCATCCCCTTTGTCTTGTCGTCTTTCCCATTTTCTTGGACACCGTGCGGATCCTCGAATCCACAGAAATCGCGTCTCGCATCAAGAGATTCGGATATTGGCCTGTGATGGATGTACTGCCCAGAAACCATCCTTCCTGACATTTAGTTACTGCCCCACTCTCATCTATGCGTATCTTTTGCATTTACCCGAAAAATTAACAAAATAAAAATAATTATTTATGCGCCAATGACAAGTTCGAGGTGACAAAACGATACGCGAGAAGAAACTCAATGACAATTGAGGTTCTAACCTTGCGCGTAGTTGATGGCTAATCGTGGAAAATATCGATGCGCGAATCAGTGACAACCGACGGCACATTGGCTTTTTCTCGGTCTGATTTATCGCGCGAGCGATTAGGGGAGGACCTGCCAGGCAGAAGGAGCATTCGAAGTGTGGTGAGCGGTGATCGAGCCTCTTCTCGAGGAGGTTCGATCGGCTAATGGCCTCTGGTAGGTATTAACATTGACGAAGAAGTCGGCAGGCGTTTATGTGAGCGTGGCGTTAATTCAGCTTTAAGGCCGCTACTGGCATCGTATCCATCCCCCGTATTCGTGCCTCTGGTTCTCTTGTTAGCATACTTATCATCGGGCCATGGAATTAAGAACGAGTGGTGGAAGAAGAAGAGGGGTGAGATGGGGAGGGTCGGGGGTGTGAAGGCACGAAGAAACAGAGCGGGAGGGTAGAGAAAGACGTTAGGGGGTGACTGTCGCACCGAAAGGAAAGTGGTGCACGGAGTGGGCTGTTGATAATATCAGTTCGAGCCGAGTAGGAAGGGTATTGGCTGGCGGACTATTGTCGGAATAATGTTGATTGGATTCAAGACCGAAGGCATTAATCTGCCTTCTTTTATTATGGACTGAGCGGGACGATCTTAACCTTCCATTCTCTTCTCTCCTCTTTTCCTAGCGATTCTCTTTGGCTAAAACCGATACCCCGCTTTTGCAGGAAATGCCCAAGTTCTGTGCGCTCAGCCACCGTCTTAAAGCTACTGCTCGTCGATCACTGGCACCAATCAATTCTGTTTGCCCGTAGGAGAGACCGATTGCCCGAGTCCGCCAATATTAACGATAACAATCCCGAATTTGCCGGGTCATTTTTCAGGGGGACCTTGGTCACCCTGAAAGCCTTAATCGGACAGCCGTCGCCCGAGTTGCAATTGGGTTTTGCGCGGAGTCAGAACGGTGAGGAAAGCTGTATCGCGAAAAAATCCTGCGGACAATGGGACCGGGGAACTATCTCATTCGTCGGAGGTTTTCGCTTGGAAAGAAGGAGATCCAGATGGATGATCGTAAGTGGTGGACAGAAGCCGATAAGGGCAGGTCGAGCGGGTCGCTCACTCGCTCGCCCGTTCGGATAGTGGTGCGCGACGCGAGGACGAGGGGGTTGCTGGTCCTGAAGAATGGACCTCTTTGTTTAGCCGTTTATGGTGGAAGAGATTTAGCCGGATTGCCGTCAGCCGATAGCCACCAAGGGTGTTGGCCAGTTCGAATGCCATGGAAGGAAGGGCGGACGACACGAATGGTCATAGCGGTGTTGGAAGCCGACCAGAGAATCCGTGAAACGTTCCTTCACTCACTAATACGTACCGAAGCCTCCTGACTTCACCTATCTTCTCTCTCTTTTTTACCGATACCCTTCTTGCCCTCTTTGCCCTTTTTTCTCTTGGCAGGACATTCCAGGCAACACCTACCGAGGAGAAGATTCTGTGCGCTTACGAGCGACCCCTTACAATGGCCGAGCATTAGCTGACAACAGAGGTGTGGACATCGGATAGTCCTAACACCCTTAACACCCACGGTGAACCCCTACGCTTGATTGGCCACCCGGCCACCCTGACGGCCACCCCGGACGAAACCTTTCGCATTTATAGCCGCTGGATCGTCGGGATCTAAATAAAATCTCTGTCGGTCGAGATAAGCTCTCTCCTCGCCGTCTCGACCAACGAGCAAATCCTCTCGCACTTGCTCGATAAAGACCATCCTAAGGCGTGCGTGCACGCCCCTGTGATTTTGAATATACCTATGGGTCGACTTTATCCATGACTCGCTACCATTCGAGACAAGGACCATCTAAAATTGTTCCTTGACCAGGACAGTCGTAATGCCTCCGAACAACCTTGACGATAACAGTTTGCAGAAGTGTGCCCGGATGACATTATATCGAACAGATGATATCAGTTCGACAATGGTTCCAAATAGACACTCGTAGGAAAGGTAGAGACATCCAAGGACTAAGCGGGTGATACGGTGGACTACAGTTATGCAATAATGAGCTGATGTAGGTAATAGGATTACTCTCGAATCTCCTGTAATTGGCCGCTGAAAAGGTGAGCTCGGTTTTGCTAATCACCCACTAAAAGGTAACTTTGGACGCTTTACAGTTAAGCTTAAGAGGTTTACTGGGCTTTACACGCATGTACGAGACTCTTTACGATTGTTTCCTTTTTCCCCTGTAAAAGGCATAAAGCTCCGTCATTATCGTTTTAACACAATAGGATTAATTATACATTCGTTATTGTACGTTTACAAAGAGATACATGCTGATAAATGATTATGTGCCCTTCGTAAAGTAAAATTTCCATGTGAGGAGCAACCTCATACTCCGAAGACCTACTCGCGATTGCCCGAGGAAAAAGAAATATAAGCTGCTACTATTGAAAACAGTGAAGGAAGTGATGAATGTAGTACTCACTGTCAGTCAGCCAACAATCGTTTCATCATTTACAGCACATTTCCCTATCGCCCTGTCACATCTTTAGCATCGGAAATTTCCCGGTGTTCAAAGAGCAAAATTGGTCGTAGATTGGAAGCTACGGTAAAACGGAGCATTAAGCCATATTAACTCACGTTCGAGTTTCGATTTTGCATCAGACTCGAAATGAAATATAAATTATAATTCGAGGGTCAGCGAATATTCGGAGCAGCACTACGTTTAAATCTTGAGATCGTGAGCGGCTCGAAGACGTCGGAGCCTTATAAATTCAGGACGAATTTAGTGCGGGGCCATGGATCAAGCCTCGAGCATGGGGTTTCGGGTTGGATTAGGGACGAAGTTGCAATTCACTTCGATATATTTACTGTGAGAACGGTCAGGCTCTCGGAGTAGCCATCGAGCTGTGGATGGACAGACCGCCGTACCGCTCGGTTTTTCCCTTTACCTTTTAGAGTAAATAAGGACGCGGTCCGTACATATAGATATATCTATATACATATATGTATCCTCGCGTACTTTCCCTGGTTGAGTGGAGCACGCGCGCGTTCGCACATTTGCGATCAGTGCGTGGCTACCTTCGGCTCTCCCAACCGTCCCCTACAGTGATTTATGAAGTTTCCGAGGTTCCTACGACTTGCAACTTTATTCCCTGGCCCCAATTTTCGTCCATTCACTGGCGATCCTCGACACCGCGCGCAGTTTCCTTATCCAGACAGATCAATCTCGGTGGATCGCCAGTCTCGCGGATCAACCAGCTGATAATCGCATATTGTATTTGTAATCAAGAATATAAAGAGAAAGAAAAGAGGTCAACGAGGGGGTGGAGGAGGAGGAGAAGGAGGTGAGGCGTTGACTCCTGAAATGAGAGAGCGAAGAAAGCCAAGGTACATTAGCCTTCGCCTTTTAGCCTTCGAGTTTGAAGGGTGCTCAGCCGTGTAGTGTCAATGAATAAAAATTTGCGGCGAGGGTAGCCTGGCGTTTGACGCCGATTTTAAAGCCCACCCTCGCACCCTGCCATAGCGTGCTCACTCCGCAGTATACGAAAGGTCTTTCCGTCGCATCTCGCCACCCCATTCCTTCAAGCTTTTCCATTCTGCGAAGAGACATTACTTTATACTGCGGCAGAGCAACGCGAAGAGTCACCGCTCACAATCAACGCCGCGCCGGCTGAAAGTCGCACTTATTTTCGGCTGACTGGCCAGGACCCCCCGCGAAATCTATCCCCACCGACTTCTAGTATATACCGAGCGATCTCCGGACGAGATGGTTTCGTCTAGGGATCATTATAGCGCGCCTTAAGTCGAGCTAATATGTTCTCTGTCGCGGATCCCACCCCTCCGACTTTCCTCGAGGATCCTGCGATTCCCATACACCCCTCGTCCCGTCCCCTGGATACGAGCTGTATATATATATATCCTGAAGAGTAGAGTCGAGCGGCAGAACATTGTCGAAAGAGAAAGAGTGAGATAGCAGGGGTGAGGGTGAGCTAGAAGCTGCTGCGACATAGACAATTTAATGCCGTTTTATAAATTATACATCGCGAGATCGCGAGACGAGCCGATTACCAGGGTGGATCCTTCGTTCTCTAGTTAATTCAACGGCGCGCATGTAGCGGGGTAACCGTCAAGGAAGAGAACCTAGAAGAGAGCCTGGAGGAGAGCCGAGGGGGCCCAGACGCGCGAGTTTCGTTAATACGAATTTCTGATTTGTAGGTTTCTAGACGGCACGGCGCGCCCGTCCATGCCCGAGCAAGTCGTTTATAATGTATTGGATGCTCGAAAGTCAGTCGGTGTAAAGTCGAGCAAATGAAGACTTTATCCACGTTATCGGAGGATTTTCCACGGAGTTATTATCGGAGAATAGCAGCCTGGCAAAAATGTCGGGGAACTTTTTAAATTTTGAGGAGACCGATTTCCTTCGAAAGCGATAGACGGAAAAAGCAAAGCTAAGCACGTGCATAGATCCGTCGGGGACTATTCTCGAAGCAGGGAACGCGCGCGCTTGATCCTACTGGAATGATTCTATTCCTTCGCGTCACGACCCTTACGCGAATGGCACCAACCATTATTTACGAATGAATATAGCGGAAAATTTAACGAAAAATTCCAAGGCATCGTTTCCAACAGCCATTTCAGAGCTCGCGAAAGCCTTTCTTTTTTGGCATCCATCGAATAAAAGGGATTCCTTGCGCTTCTCCATCTTTCGTTATACCCGCAATGTCTCATCCAAAACGTGGCCCTTTTGCCATCCCGAAGATATAACCCAGACACCTCGCAAAGACCCGTAGGTTGTATGAAAAATAGTCGAACGCGTCGCCGAGACGGCTGCCGCAGCCGCGTGGACCCAATGGGGGTCGGCACAGAAGGGGTGAGTTTAAAGGGCGTCGATGAATATATTTGCGACGACGTATCCAATCATTCCCTTATTACGATATCGATACGTTATTTTCATAATACCTTGCCTGGCTGGCAGCCGCGGGTGGGGTTTTCCCATCCCAAAACGAGGCCACCCGCTACTTTACCACCCTCTTTTGTCGCACGCGCCGGAAAAAAAAAGTTGTACGCGAGCGAGGCAACCGACGCGACGTCGAGAGAGGGTTCCTTACGCTCTCATTCCCGCTTGCTCTCTATGGGGACTATCGATTTCGGGATTAGGCGGCAATTTTTCAAGCCTATGGCGAATAATTACCAAATCCTTCCCCTCTTGCTTCACCACAAACGAGCCACTCTCTACTACCACCACCATCGCCATCACGACCTTTACACCTTTACAGCTTCCTTCCTGCTTGCCTGGCTACAAATGCCGACACGCGGTATCGCTCTCAAGGTGCCAAGAGGGAGAATGCCTTGAGAAGAATCTGACGGAGTGATTAACGGTCCTACGTCCCTTTCTTTTCCCTTTGTCCTCCTGCATCTCTCTGGGTTAACGACATGCACCGCGCACGATTCCACGTCGAAATAGTAGCGAGCGTAAGAATTCCCAAGTAATTACTTCCGGGGGGTGTATCGTTTCTAACAGTAGAGTGGATCATAGTTTTCGGAAGGATTGTTAGAGGAAATAGAGGGTGAGGGCTAGAGAGTTGGCTCGATTTTTAAAGATCCTGTGCAGCGATATACTGCAAGGCTAAAACCCAGAAGGAGGTTGTGGCTGCTCGAGCAGGGAGATGACTGGATAGGGGCTGGAATACCTTCATCTGCGGATTACTTATGCACGAGCAGCCGCGACTCATTTCATTGCAACGGAGCCAAGACTCGAGAAGCGAGCCCCGAGTCAAGCCGACGGAAAAATGTTTCTATTTAGCTCGCTTAAGCTCTTTATTAAAGGTTCGCTTCTTCCGCGAGCGAGACTTGGCTCTGGCTTTCAGTTCCTTCCTACTAAACCCCGGGACTGAGTCGCGGGACTGAGAGACTCGAGAAAAAGAGATTGTGGTCTGCTCCTTCCTTTTCGCTCGCTCTTTTTTGTCTCGCAGCTCGACTGCTCGAGGCTTACAGTTCTCAAGATAGGTATCCTTCGGGTGCCTCGCGAGCCTTGGGGAAGAAATTGCGTCAATTACCCGCTGATTTCGGCATCTGATCCGTGGATTACGGGGCTCGCCGCGAATGCTGATCCCTCTTTCGTTTATTGAGCGACGTTTTCCGAATGGCACCTTCTGATTCGCACAGCTTCCGCTGCTACCCTCAGACCAACGTGCTACGCCAGCGTCGCGCTCAAGATAAGACTAACGAATGCCCGATATACGGAATTGAATGTTTTAATAAACCTCCGCTTCTCCTTCGGCAGCGCCCTGCATTCAAAACTCCAGAAGAATAATCCACTCACTGGTCTAATTCAGTGCTGGAGTTTCGAGGGGTAAAGCGAATCTGTCACTCTAAGGCTCTTGAAGAAATAAGTGCGTCGATCTTACGTAATGTCGCCCGGAAGAATGTGAAAAACAAGTTAAAGACAATGCGAGTGGGTACGATTACCCTTTTGCCTTGGTGGATTGGACGATGGACGCGCTTTAGGTGAAGGAAACTCGGCTGGAAAGAATAAAACTCAAGAGTTCGAGGCTGTTCTTTGAGGGCAACCCTTGGATCAGTCGCGATCCCGGAACCCTCTTCTCGAGGCCGATTGTCTCTCAATGTCGACGTAGCGGCGGACGCCCCGTGCAGGAGGGACCAGAGCGGAGGGGTAGACGAGGCTACAAATAATTCCGGGGCGTTATTCGATGGCATATTTTCGATTATCGGCCAACGAAGCGTAATCTCGGCGTAAATGGAGGATCGTCTCTGTATAGCGGAAGATGAGGTGCTGCGGGTTCTCTTAAGAGAAGGAGGAGGTCGAGAACGGAGTTAAGACAGAGAGCAGAGGAGAGATTTGGGGGCCGAAGAGTTCGAGTTGTAGGGTTTGAGAGAAAGGGGAAGGGCATAGCCACCAGCGGCTCTTTAAAAGAAAGCGGGATAAACAGACAGTTCCAGAAGGAGGGAGGAAATGTAAATTTCCACCGACGTGGAACGACGAGAAAAGAATAAGGGCTCGAACACCGTGGGTATATTGAGTGAGCGACTGGCCCTTCTACCCGCGCCACCTCGACCCCTCGCTTCTTTAAATTTCATGTGCCAATTGTGCGCGATTGTCTTTACTTTGCCTCTTCTTCTGCACCGTCGGGAGAACGGTGAAACTCGGCTCGAGCCGAGTTACCAACTTCCAAGATGCGACGAGAACAGAGTCTCGCTAACCACTCCCACTACCGTTGATATTCCTATCAACACGAACCCTCTACGTGACACTGTGATTCTGACACTAGACTGACTCGCCAATTTCTTCGATCCTTCTGTCACCACCCATCAGAAAGACGCATGTTATCCTCTACCACCACTGAGACCTCCAACGTGCATGCGACATCTGCATCGTGGCCATTCGCGATACAATTCGTGCGAAGGCAACTCGATCCGCTATTTATCAAATTTCTGCTCGCTAGCGCTTCCTCCAATAACCGAGCGAATCGAATATTCTTCGCGGTAGTGCGACGAACACGATAGCCACACCGTGCCAGTCGAAGAGAAAACTAGTCACAAGGCCAATTGATGGTAGTGGCTTCTCCAATAACGAGTCGCGAGAACGGTGGAAATCCGATTAAAATTGACTCCTTTACGCGATCGATCCACCAACCAGTAAAATACCTTTGGTCGGAATAAATCAAAGAAGAGTCGCGAGAGGCGACGACGCGTAGGGATCCTCATCACAGTAGACGGTGGGATTTGGAAGGTTTTGCTGGTCAGATACGTCGTGTTGGATGACGAGGTCGAAGGGGGATGATGCAAGTCGACGTCGCATCGGCAGGATGATATTCCAAGAGAGCAGTGGGACAGGAGCAAGATGCTGGTTCGCTTGAAGACAAGAGTTCTCGGGGACTCTGGATCCGGTGTCCACGGTGGATAAAGTGAAAGATTCTCCCAGCGAGATGAGAAGGGCTCGGTGTGACAGGGGTTGAAGAAGAACCACCAGTCGGATGGTCACCCTACGTGCCAAGAATTTCTCTTGGCAGACGGTGCGATGTGACTCTCTCTTCTCTTCTCATCTTCGCAAGACTGTTGCCTGTTTCTTCTGTAGAAAGAAGAGTCGATGGCAAGTGAGAGCGCAACAGTCGCTGAATAAACACAAAGTCCAGTTAAAGTCGTAATAAATGTCTCCTCCTTTCCGATGGATCCTTGCCTGCCTCTTCCTTGATATTTCGTCTTTCGAGTCGCACGATCCTCTTCCCGTCTCTCGCTTTGCTTGCCTTCCTTTCTTTCCCGGAGACAAACGGTATTGAGGGTGAAAATTGACGGCTTTATCGTGCTGCTTCCGTGGCAGAACTTACCGAGGTGCTGTCTTTTCCTCCTTGACGGTTTCGTATTTTCTACTGGCTGCTTTCTCTCCCACGAGTTTACTTCCTCCCTTTTCCGGGCTCTCGCACTCTCTACTGTGAGAGAAAGAGATATCGCAAGCGTAATGATTTCTACCGTGACTGATTGAATGCGCTCAATCGCTCGCGCGCATTCGGGTCCTGCGTGAATTAATTTAGTCCCAGCCATTATTACCACGATCTGTGTCAATTCGCAGCTTTCGCAAGCACCGAGCCCACCATCATTGTCAGCAGAGTTATGTAGTAAAATATTTTGTTCAGCAACTGCAATGAATTATTATTACGAATCGGGCCCTATTGTCTGTTGTTTCCTGGGTTACCGATTTCATATCCCACTTTGAACCGGTGTCGCCAAATATTTATTCAATCTGTTCATGGAAGAACCGCACGGTCAAATGGACATTTATATATGCTAATTTTTCCCCATATCCCGGTTGGCGTACTATGTACTCGATCGTCCTGTTCGAGCTCGCACTCCTCGACGAATCTAATTCAATCATTAATATCTATTTTTCTGGATTCCCCTCTCGTTATTACGTTGCGATCGATCAAGCGATAAAATCGCTATGTACTGACTTATACCACGCAACACCGAATAAACCCATCATCGATAGATATATTTATTTCCCATCACTTTCACGACTTGAGACATAGCGAAAAATACGACGAATAAACATTCGCAACATATGTTCTCCTGCAGTTGTCATGCGGTTTCCCCTGAGATCCTGTCGTTCGATTACAAAGCCAAAAGCGTTTTACGGCGCCTCGTTCTTACGGTTTTACGAGCCACGGATACTCGCGGCAGAAACCACATCGCGCCGTGATGAGGTACTTAGAGCTTTCACCATGTATACTTCGGGGTCTACTCTTAGCCTTTTGTTGCACAAAACTCTTTTAAACGATTCCTCCTGAACGCTTTATTCGACCATACGATTTCATTCTAAATTAACCAATTATCAAAAGTAAACTGTCTATACTTTGACGTGACACCGGAGAAAAAAAAAATAGAATATATTTTTCACGGTGCCGAAAAAAAAGAGATCGGGTGTGTATCTTGGCCGCAAGAAGGATAATAGAGGATGATCCAGAGAAGACTGTCTTAGACAGATTCTCGAAAGATTCTTTCGCAAGAACCAATGCTGGAAGAGCGGAATATCGCTGATCGAAGGTCACGAGAGAACGAACTCGATGTGATCGATGTCCAGGCAGGTCGTAAGCGTCAGCGTCGCCGAAAATAGCCGCGCGATGACGTCGGACTAGGGGGGCATTTTTTTTCCACGCGGCAACGGAGTCGCGTGCAGCCCGGAATCAACATTCCGCGGGCAAGCGCGTATGACGCTTCGATGACGCCAACACTCCCACGCGATTTTCCAGCCGCTGCCGCCTCCGATGGAATTTGGATCGCGAAACAAACATCCTGCGCTTCGTCCACTCGTCCATCCCCTACTCTAACCCTATCCGGAGTGTGCGGGTCCTTTCGATCTCTGTTGTTTCGAGCAGCCACAAATATTTACCAAATATCGATCTCGACCGATCCCGCTTCGTTCGACAGCAGCACTGCACTGTGTCCTGTGTCGCACGCTCGTCCAACGATGATACGCAAATTGCATTTGCATTGACCGCCGCCGTTGCCTCGACATAGCCGATATTTGTACTAGACTGTGTATCGAGGTGGAGATTGGCGGATCGCCAATTAAAATCTGCCTACTCGCGTGCACTCGATGCAAGAATACTCATATATTAATCATGATTTGGTACTCGATCCTATCTCGTTCGCTATGCCCTGGATTTCGCCACTAATGAAGCTTCGCTCGTAAGAATTAGAGTCGCATCGCATCGAATTTGATCGACGGATTAAAACGTTCCCGCGATAGAGATATTAAGAGTTTAATTATATGCAGCCATCGATCCAGACGAGAAACTTTGAGGTATAGAGTATGTATAGGTGTCGCGTTGCATTTTGACCCGGTGTCGATCTTAATGCACGTGTCGTTAAATATGCAAACATTCTGGAACAAAGATATCACGCATTTCGACTTTGTCGTAAATAATGAAGTATGGTGGTGAATGCTGAATGTCTCGAAATTCCGATTAAATTCTTAGGAGCAGTATGCAGATATTAAGTCTGCATCGATATGGCAGAATGTGGAAGAAAATCGTTTTATTTTTACCAACGTGTACCTTGGAATAATGCGAACTTCCGTCTCTACACGTCTCCCACCCTCTTCCGATGTCTTATTGATCTGGCACATTACACGTACATGTCCTCGATAGTCGTTCGATGATATTTTTATTCCCACCGCCGCCGCGCCGGATGGATTATTGTTTAAAGAAACGCGAATATGTCGATTATTCGTCGAAGGTTCTTACAAACTGACGATCGCTTCAATATCATGGAATCTAATGTTTAGCAAAGCCTGGTCACCTTCGGCTGAAAACGAGGAACCGACCATGCGATGGGATCGCAAAAACAGGAATGGCCAAAGGAAACACCGTAGCAAAAGACATAATTATAACGAGCTGGTCCGTCTGACTCATAAAAAATTACTTTCTCCGATCACTTGTTTCAACTGAACATATCATAACAAGAGCTCATTCAATATTCCCATTCGGTTGCCGTTCTGGAGTTATCAGCTTCCTGGGAAAAACCGAGGTGAATCGCGATCCCGAAAATTCAAAGAAGAGAAAGAGAGAGAGACCGTTCGAGGCGGTGCACGGCGGTATCCTAGCTGGACAGCCGACCACAACGAAAACACGATTACCCTGGAAGCGAGTTCGTCCAGTCGACGAAAGAGCCGGAGTACGTCCACGGCCAGCAGTCATTGATCCAAAGACTTACTACTCTTTTATCGAGGCAGAGCTGAGCCTCCTCGTTCTCGCCCATCCGGACGATATCGAACAAAGGTGGTGGCGAGCAGCCACGTAGGTCGTTAAAATAATAAAGGTTGTTATTGAAACGGCACTGCTGGACCGGTGGGCACTCGCGCAAAAATTTGAATTTCTCCCGCTGAACTACCGATGCCTCCAGGTCGAGTAGAATCTACTGTCTTCGGTCGGACTATTGTCCTCTGTATCCACTTGGATTGGGTCTTACATTGTGGTCCACCGCACCGGTACCGATACCGGGGTATCGCATGTTTACTCCAATCTCACGAACGTCATATTAATCAGATACGAAGGGTTGAAATATCGAAGGTAAGAATCGCGAATGGGAGAGGAAGACGCTGATTTGTACAATGGCTGCAGCTCTCTTTTTTTTCCTTCTGTCAAAACATGAATATTCCGTCGTGCGCATCTGCATAGATTCATTCGATAAAAAGACAAGGGTGACGGGCAGGGGAAAGCAGCGAAGAGGAAGAGGAGAAGGAGAAGCGCGCAAGGGGGTAAGTCGCGAGGAAGGAGAGGGAAAAATGGAAAAGAGAAATATACGGGCCAGCGAAGCGAAGACTCAAAGTACGGTGGATCGGAGGCTCGGCTTTCGAGCAGTGACGTATTATGCGCAGGAGGGCGGAAGAGAGGAACCAGAATGTGGGTGGCGAAAGGTAGAAGGTGGAAGATGGAAGGCGTCGCGACGGAGAGAGAGAGAGGGAGAGAACGTCGTTTGGCAATCTTAGGGGATTCCGTGGATACAATGGGATCTCAATACATCACCTCACCTAACCCGACGCCACCTCTTTCACCCACCCAACCACCCACCTGGCCCGTTTTACCGCTCCATGCTGTGCCCCCCTTTGCCGACGTGCCTGACACCCCCTCGACCGCCCACCCAAGCCCGTTCTCTCTTTCTCTTCTCCTCTCTGCACCCTGCACCACCCTTCCAGATGCCGTAATAGCTTAGGAGCCGCCGTAATAGCTGCCACTGCCTTCCTAGAGAGAGTTATAGTTCAACAACGCAGAAATGGAATCGCGGGAGAAAAGAGGAGAGGCAGCCACCGGGAGGGAATGCACCGCGCGAACACAGACAATCTGCTATACGGAGCTCCCAGGAACGATGACGGTGCTAGAGGGAACAAGGGAGCCCCGGCAATTTCGTGCCGAAGGATCCTCGGCTAGCCGCCCGGGGAACGCAATAACCACCGTGGAGAACGAACGATCGCGGGAGGGATGTGACGATCTGTAGCTTGCTCCGATGCACCTATAGTTTCCTAGTTTTGGTGCACTTTCGAAAAAAGTCATTTTCCAAACTCATTTCGAATACACTACTGGAATTTAGTTTCGTTGTAAATTATATCGCTCTGACATGAAAATCCAAAGAGTCTCAAAGACAAATCAATTTTTATTTACCAGAATGCAATATCGCAAGTTGCGATTTGATACGAAACCGAATGCAGTTATTTTGCATTTCTGTCGCAGTCGGCGTGAAAGACAAAATGAATCTCGAGACAGCCGCATCTCCTCGATGTCGAGCGTGGTGCTTATAGCTTCCGCCTCGCATGCCAGTGGGTGGGTAGCTTGCAACCATCTCGTAGCTACTACCCCCGAACCCCAAAGCCTCAGCCTCAGCCTCAGCCTCGGCCTCGCCCCGCCGCCATCGGCCAACCGTAGAAGGTGCATATTCAGGAGAGAAACCCGTGGAAACTTCGGGACGTTGACACCAGAAGCTGGATTCTCGATGGGTGGTTGGGTTGGACGCGACCCGTCCGTTAACATAGTATCCCGAGTAGGAGGTGGTAGCTGGCGAGGAGCGCGAGTAAGATCGAGCGAGGCACCGAAACTCGTCGGTAAGGGATGCTGGGGTAGAGAGGGTAGGGAAAGGATAGCTAGACGTTCATCCGAAGCGAGACAGGAGGGATCTCCTTGGCAGTGGTCGGGCAAAGAGGACTGGTTATTACGTTGAGTTTCTCGTCGTCGTCTTCTTCGTCGGCGGTAGCAGCGCAGCATCGTTGCCCTCGCCGTCGACGTCGTGCGGTCGTGCGAGCTACGTCGGCCGGCGGAAAAGGCGTGGCACCGTCGCGTTCGCGCACCTTTGCACCTGGTGCGCCGGGGAAGACACGCCTCCGTGGAATTCCTCTCTCTGATCCGCCTACATGCCCGTTCCTCTCGCTCGATCTCTCTATCTTCCTTTCACGGACCTCATCCCTCTGCCTCTCGCTCTCTCGCTTGGTCCCTCTGCTCTCCGGCATCTCTCTGACATCTCTCCTTGGTATCTCTCTCGTGACTCCTACCTGCCGACTCTTTCCCTCCCAACGGAGCAGTGGCGATGCTACTGCCAGTGTGGTGGTACTAGTGCCGCGCTGCATCCTCTTCGCTAGATCTCGGATCTTTATTCCCTCTTCTCTATCTTCCCCTCTACGTTCTCCGTGGCGAGCAGCACTGCTCGGTATCTACGCCGCCTCCACCTACTCCACTGTCTCCTCTCATTCTCCACCGGCATCACAACCACCACCTCTGCTTCTGCTGCTGCTGCTGTTACCACCACCACCACCACCATCGGTGCCACCGCCGCTACCACCCGCACCGGATCAGCGCCCCTAGATGGCCACCTCTACTACCGCTATCCTCCCTTCCAGAGGGAGGACGCGAGCTCCTCCACCACTACCCTTACCACCCTCCGCTACCACCGTTTATCTCCTCCTCGACTACTCCGCCACTATCCCTGCTTTAAAACACTCCGAAGGTGCATCTACGTGGGTGCGCGCGGTGTCTGCACCCACCTCGGAGCTTCCAGACACGCATGCTCCTCTGTCTTTTTCCTTCCTCCTCGCTCCTTCTATCTCCGACCGGCTGCTGTGCGGTTTCTATTCGTAGTGGAGGAGCATACATCGAAGTGCGCGCGCAATGTTCCCTCTTCTAGCCGCTACCGCCGCCGCCGGTCCCATCCGCCCACTCGGTCCTCCTGATCCTCCCGGCCACGTGACCCCCCACGTACCGTGCCCCTTCCTTCCGTTTTCTCGTCAAGCCGAAAAAAAGATGAGAACGAGACCGAGACCGAGAGTACAGTCGAGGATGAGAGTAAGCGAGAGAAACGAACCGATGGGGTTGGGAAGGAAGGAGAGCTTTCGCGAGCGCGATTACCGCAGACTCGCGGAAGCCGCCCTTCCCTTCTTTCCTTGCTGGGATGCGAGCTACTGTCGGAATGTTACCGCGTACACGTCTGTACCCCAGGCGGAAGGACGTGCCCGTATTGATCAGCGGGAGTAATGTCTGGAGATGTAGTCGAAATTACTTTGGCTCATTTGATTTCTATGCTTCGTCACGGTAACCGCACGTAAATCGAATCCCTCTCCATCCCTTGCCATAGTTCAGCTCGGTTTTATGCCAACGACGGAGCAGAGTTTTTGCGCTGATACTCGGGGTTCCTGGTAAAGTGCATCCCTTCCAACCTGACTATATAAGCTATATAACAGTAAGCGTGCCCCGGGCTCGACCAGAAATGAATCAACACAATTTCGCCGAGGCTCCCGAGTTTCCTGATTTATGGGACGAAGGAGGTGCCACCTTTGACGCTGCAGACTGTTCTTAATGAATGAAAAATCTTGAAGGCACAGAGGCTAGAACTTGGACGACACTCGACTTAAGAGCTCGAGCCATCTTGGAACGACTAGTGGGGATGGAAATGTCGTGCTGGATTTGCCGTTCGTCCTCAGATTTCCTTCGACTGTCTTCCCCGCTTCCTCTTCCGTCCTGACTTTTATATTACTGGTCAGAGCAAAGAATAAGGAGGACCTATATAGGACGAAAGGAAGAAGGGGTTCGACTCGTGAAAAGGGGTTAACGAGGATTGAACTGGCTGACCCGACTTTGAGATAACCGTTCGGATAGGTGTGTACACACGGACGAGTGGAGAACAAATTCAGACAAAACTGACTCTCGAGAGCAATCAATTAAGAGCTCCACACCGGCCTCTCGCAAAATTACGAACTCTGCAGCGCACAGTGTAAATCGCAACCAATATCTATATAGTCTAGAGTTTTCGACAAGCCGAAATTCACCGGTGTACTGTCACAGTGGCGACCCGTCCCAATTGCGCAACGGGTACACGACCATGTAATACCCATATTCAATAGTTCCCAGTGTCAATAGATCCGCTCAGCTGCGTACATATACAACGATTTTATGGTGCGTCGTAATTTAAACAGCGCGATGCATAAAATTCAAATCGGCTCTCGTAAAAAAAGTCGTTGCAAGTCGCGTAAGTGGAATGGGTTAGTGGTCAGACCACCATTGAGCTAGACTTAACGTAACTCCAAATGGGTAAATATTCCCTCGACGCAAGTGTGTCCGCGTGCAAAAGCCGAGAATAACAAGAGCTACAAAGATCCGTTGGACGAGCGCCTCGAGAGAAACTTTTATACGAGCGGAATATCGACTCCTTTACTATCGAGAACTTAATACATTTCGCCTAACCCAATGCCAATCTAACTCAAAGTTCGAACGAAGGCAACGGCAAGTTACCGCGACTCTCAAAGAACCTCACAACCCTAAGAAGCTTCGACACGGGAAAATACTTGGACAGTTATTAAATTAACAATACACGAAAGCGGCGAGTATTGCACGCGAGTGCACTTAAAAAGTTTCGCGTACTTTTCTCACTCGCGACTCGATCAAAATCGCGCGAGGTTTGGAAGTGGTAGGGTACTTGAGCGTGAGATCGCGCATGTTGGTAATTATTTACGGAATCGGAGCCCTTACGCGAAGCACGGCGGCAGCAGCGGCTTCATTAAGACACTAATTACCGGGGTGCATGCGTGTGCATGTAAGGAGTTCGCTATAGGAAGTAGAACGTAGCTTGGTCGGGGAGCAGCTTACCACCGTATTACCCCATCTCGGAAACTTCCGACGTTGTACCCTGCTTCGCAAGGTACCCGCCGTACCTTGGAGAGTGTTCGCACGCTCCAGACATCTATTTACAAGGTTGCACGTTTCGGTTACGTTGTTAGAGCTAACTTAGCTTTAGCTGGCTTTCGTTCAGCCCGAGGCTGGTCCGTCTGCTAATGGAGAAGGGCAAAGGCAAATCCCGAGGCAGCATCGTCTTCGCGTAAATACTACCATCTTGCCACATCATCACTGATTTCAATATTCCCCACTGTCATCAATATTTCAAGCTCCACTTCAATCAACTCCCAAGATTCGCCCTTGAAATATAACCTCCAGATTTTACTATGGCAAATTCATTGTTGCCATCAGCGAAAAATACTGAACGAAAGTCAAAGACGTGAGACGATTCGCAAAAATGCGCATTCAATAGGTAAAAAGAGTGTGCGTCGGATCGCAGGAGAGAAGCAACGCGTGGTGTATCGCGTGAGAGGCTGCGTTTACCACGTGCGTGGGGGATGACAGGGTGTACACGGCCACAACCGGGCGATCAGTGGGTAGAGGGGTTGTTTAGAGTGAGCGAAAGAGGAGAGAGAGAGAGAGAGAGGGAGAGAAAATCCGAGAAGAGGAGGGCTGAAAAGCACGTGGTAGCTGGCGACGCGCGCCTCTCTGGTGCGGCTGGCTGTATATCTATCGAGCTTTCCACCCTCAGCATCACCTCCCACTTGTTGTGCTTTAGCCTGTTGTGTTGCTATGTTGCCTTGTGTATCGAGAAAGTTCAACGCCAGCTAGACGATGTTGCCCATCCTGGCAGGATCCGGCCGGATCAGAATCAACAGGCTTCTCTCCGCGTCTCGCTTGCGATCCTCGAGAGGAACCTTACGAAAAGACCGGCGATGGAACTTTTTCGACAAGATTAAAATTTCATGATACGCACGGCGAAAAGTTGCTGGGCATGCTCGTGCCCGACAGAGTGCCCCAAGGAATTTTGATGAGAGCGACAACTATTTCTCAACAAATCTCATTTCGAGATTTGCGAGAAACGTCGCGCAAGTTTCTTGCCGATTGCTTTTGCTACTCCACCCCAGGGAAAAGGAGATTTTTTTTCAAAGAACTATAACGTTCAACGTGGCAATATTGAAGGGGATTCTGATTTGGATTAAATACGTGGCCGACCGAAGAAAAATCTTGCATTTAATAAATAATGGTATTCTCGTGTCTCGGGAGAGCGGAGCTTTCGTTGAAACTGGAATTCCACTGGTGAGAAAGATTTCTGAATTATACAGTGTCGGTTTTTATCGCAGTAACGCTTGCTGATTTTCAACAGTCATTTCGTTCATTATCCCCAGAATACCGACGGCCAGGGATCCCAAGTTCTTCAAGGGGATGTATGATTATTGAACGGCCACGCTCACCGAATCTACCGCAGAATTTTAAGGGTGGCAACCCTAAAGGGAATATCCTGCGGCTGCACGTGGCAACTTGCACAGCGCAACTTCAAATTTTAATGGTCACTCCGACTTGGACAATTCGCATTTGGGAATATTTTTTTCCACCGATCAAATTGTCACTCCAGTAGAATAATTCTCTGTAGCCAGTAATATTGAAGCATCACCGTGAGAATAATTTCGAGAACGTTTCCATTAGAATAGATATTAAAACTGTCATCTACGGGAAAAGCGAGGGAAGTTTCAATGTGTCGTTCGGTGAATGGAAATCGAGTGACGATGAAGTGACTTTTGACGAGACCCCTAAAACGCCGTAGCTTGAAATTCGGTAGACATCAAGGGACTTTGTGGCTCCGAGTGGCCACCCCTGCCGAGGCTAGCGCATCTCTCCCAGGATCTTTAACTCGGCAGTCCTTCAGGAGCTGACGGCCACTTGGTATGCAAGAAGTACACCCATTCATCTCCCGATCTCCGCGGGCAACTCCCGACCTCCGGATATAAATTAGCTTTTGTTTAGCATTCAATGCGAGCCGTCTTTTCCACGGAAAGCGACTAGTACCCCCTGGCTTAGACCACTGATCCACGGTCAGACTCCCACCTGCTGGACCCCTTTTCCCTTCCAGGATCCAACGAAGCAATCCGCCGCAATTAATGTTGCCCCAGGTCTGCACTCTACCCCCGCATTACCACTGCTCCCGAACCAATTAAACATTTGCCAGTGCCGCGAAAAGGAATCGCTGCAGTGTTAAAGGGAAATTAAATTCTCGGAATCCGTGGATTCGAGTCCAATGTAAAGAATCCGCTTGCCGAGCAGTTCGACCTCTGCCGAGAGGTAAGTATGTCCATAGTTGGTCCGATTTAAGTTCACCGATAATTTCTACTGTTTCCTGGTATATTAAAAAAGAGAGAGAGAGCGAGAACTATAACAGCTAGGAAAAGATGTGAGCGGATGAAAAATTTCGAAAGATAGCGGATTACGGTAAATCTAGAAAGTTTAATCTATCATTGCCAACCAGCCAAGGAATGGCGCCAGGTCGAAAAGCTACGGTAACTAGCGGAGAATAATTAATAAATGCGAGAATGCATTAGTATGCGTTGCGTGGGATGAGTTCGTGCGGACCTCAAGTTGGATGAGCACGGAGTCGAGAACTCAGGGCCAGGGAATTATAAAATAATAAAGAGAAAATTACGTAATGTGAGGATCAGATGAGAATTAGAGGACAATGAAGACAGGGTAAACCAGCGGTGTCTAAGGGGTTGCACTTATACTGGTGGTGGTGCGAGCAGGAAAGGGGTGGAAAACGGAGGTCGAGGACCAGACGTCTTAATGTCTGCACAGTCGGGAACTCATCCCTTGCGCATGCCTATCTCTACGACCTTATATCTTTCTCCGATAAGAACCTTAAGATTCTGGAATAAATTTAAATGCGTTCAAGCCTTTGTTGTTTACGAATGAAATTCTACCTTTTTCTTTCATATCAAGTACATACACCCACTGATTATGTTCAAAACAAATAACTGTCATTCTGAACACAATTTAAACAATACTAGACAAAAAGATTCCACAAATGTTATCGGAACAGAGTACGCTGGTGGTATCAGTGCTAATCGAGAATCTCAATTAGTAGTCAGAACGCGTAACCCTAGCGCGACTTTATAAATGGTAACAATGTTATGTAATTAGGTAAAAAGTTCTGTAATCAAGAAGTAGATCTTCTGCGAGTCTTCTCGCGGTACCATCGCAGCCCAGCATTCTGATCCTCCCACCCTCATTCGTATTAAAATAGCCTTGCTAGGAAAGCGTGCGTTGTGCCCTGCATATCTTAAAACCCAAGGGCTGCGGACTGGGCTAAGAACCGTGCCACCCAACGCTTCTCTGATTTTTCCTCGCGATTCATATTACCGCAGACGTGGCTCAGATTACGCTTCCCTTCTTGCTTCTCCCTTTCGAAATTTCAGCGATATTGGATCAACCAAAAAAATTCCTACCCACAAAGTCCAAGAGTCTAACACCTTTTAGCCCTCTCTCTGAGAACCACTTTGGTATATATATATATATCCAACGCTCGATACCTTATTGCAATCTTAATTATGCCGTGGTTCTAAGCGTCCACCGCGATATCAAGATTCGCGCAAGACCGGTTACCAGCCGTTTAACGCAAGGCGAATGTATAAACGCGGGTGGTAATTTCTGCACGTGTATAATCGACATTAGTCTTCCCGATATCATCGTATCGGTCAGAATCGTATGTGCTCTACGAAAAAGAGAGACAGAGAGAGAGAGAAATAAGCTAAAGCCTGCTGACGTCAGTGCTTTCATAGTCATAGTCTACTCGATGATCTCATGCAAGCTTACCTAACTTGTGAATCTACCTCAGTTCCTTTCTCGCGTATTCGCCAAGTGTGTTCCTGTATTGTACACGCACGTGACGTGTCTCTAGGTTCATTCGCAAGCACACAACTCGATTCCCTCGCAACACGTGCGCATTTGTCAGCATCTTAGAAAGCCGTGTGCAATGATACTTGTATCTTAGCAGTGTGCACTTCGAGCTCCTTATACGCCAGTACTGACTCATTTAATGGAACATGTAGAGTATTCGCGTTTACTGGCAATCTCCAAGGTAGAGATTGCCAATTTTGTCGCGGTAACGGCATCTCCTCGGGGCTATCGGATATTTTCGCGCGGGTTGTCTTAATGCCGCTGCCTTTTAGGCTTGCGAAATATATACGCGTTACAGGATCGGTTGTTTACGATGCGGATTGGTCTATGCGGAGCTGCGTTAAAAGGGAGTCGTAGCGGTAAGGTGAATTTGTTGCACGCGTGTACTAGTAGACACGACACGCACGCTTAGTTTGCAAGACTCGTCTGAGTGCGTGGGTAGACAGTCTCCCGCCAGAGAGACTTCCTATCGCACGTAAAAGCCCCGATAAACACCAGGCCTTTTTTTTCGCTTTGCGTGCATCATCCGTGGTGAATGAAGGTATTGTATTATAATAGCACGACCAATGGGCAAACGGCTAACGGTAAAAGATCTCCGACCGAACCCGCGTCACCGGAGGTACTTATCCGCGCAATCCGTTTCTGCATTGAAACGATTGTGCAAATCCGATAGTAAAATATTACGATCCTCTATCTTCTTCTTCTTCTCCTCCTACGTCTGCTTTACAGATTGTATATTCGCTAATCTTAATTAACACACTCACAATTGACGCGGGACTTTTTTTCTTTTCTGCTTCTGTTTTATGATCCATCCTGGCTAGCTGCTCACACCAAGGGAGGCTTCGACTTACGATTTCAAAGATCGTAAAAATCTGCGCGATCCTCGCGGCAATCTCTGAAAGGTCGTATGCGAGCTTTTCCAACGGCAAATAATGCCAGGGGGATTAAGAACTCGCGAGCGAGAAACCGGCGACACGCGAATTTACGGAGCTCGGAATTATGACGACTCGTCGCGTGAACGGCTCTCTCGATGTGGGTGTCGCACGCACCGTCACCGTACACTCATTACAAACAAATCAAACAGCGATGTCGGTTTCAATCATAGTTCGCATCACGCGAGAGAAAAAATCAATTTGCAAACTGTTCAACTATACTGACAACAATAACAAGAATCTTAGAATTCATGAAAAGGGATTCGGATGAACGAAAAAGGGGTGAAAAACATATCGCAAAGTTTACCCTATATTCGTCGACACGTTTCCCTCGTTAAAGGGTCCACTCGACTAAGTAACGTCGTCCCGGGACAGTGGGGAAATTAAATAAAAATAAAACGCGAGATAATAACGTTAGAGAAGGAACCGAGAGTCCAAGACAAATAGCCGAGGGAAAACAAAGCGTATTATAAATAGCGGGTGACAGGACGGGACAGGGCAGGACAGGAGAAGTTGGCGACGCGACAAGCGCGCGCGAGGCTACGGTACAAGGGGATGGTTTTCAGGGCGAATCGTGTAGTAACTGGGGGTTTCCGCATGGTCGAGACAAGGATGAAGACAGGACGAGGACCGGCCGGGGCCGCGGACTGGCGCTTCATGAGAATGCTTCGAGAAAGCGGCAGCAACGCCCGCGGCATTTTTCCTACCTGCGGACACAATGAGTGGCCGGATTTCTTTTTCCGGCGTCGTTACTCACCCTCCGGCGAGGGGTCGTATTCTTACCAGGCCGGAATTACAAATTTCAGACAGGCGAGCCCTTCTGTTGGACAGCCTCCCTTTTACTCTTTCTCTCTCTCTCTTTCTATCTCTCTTTACTCCCATCTCATTCACACTTCCTACTCTACCCGTTGTTCTTTCGCGTTCGCACCGACTCGAGCAGCGTCACTTTGCCATCGCCGCTGCTTTATAATTATGCGCTTCTTATTCATTGCTCGTCCCCTGCTGCCGGCGACAAATCCGAAATAAATAGGTCGAAATAAAGACCGTGCAAAAGATAAGCGACACCGCCCTACCCAAGGCTCGAGATAAGGTACTTACACTGGGACGAGCGTGGCCGCGCGGATTCAGCTGCCAAGGTACCGACGATGGCTGGAACTGCTCCTTGCCCCAGGAATCGTTGTCAAACGGATTTTCACCGATGTGTCCCTGCAACATAAAAATCCCAGAGATTACAATAGCCACTCACAAAAAGGACCTTGCCACTAATAAATTTAATGCGATCTCTACTAAATAAGGATTCCTGGACCCAGGATGGGTTCAAGGGACCGTGTGGTTAGCAAAACGAGTCATATCGAAAAATTTCACAAATTTAATTTACCGAGAGGTCAAAATGTTCTGGGTATCCAGTGGTAGTTCGGAGAAGGAGGATAAAAATTCCTTTGCTTAATGGAACAGCAGCAGTAGCAGCACTTGTTAGTTGATAATTAGTAACAAGTTTAATTTACCATTGCACCATGGAAAGGAACGCGATGAATGGATGGAAGGTAATGTAGTCGCGCGTACGAACGTTTGCAAGGATTCCTGTTAAACTAGACGGTAGATTCAAAGGTAGATCCCAGTATAATTTCATTAATTTCGTAGTAACCATAGGTATTACACAATTACCCTTTGGGTAGTTGAACCTGCTTTAAAATATGCCAAAAGCCAGAGGACCCTTCACCAACAGAATGAAACTACGTGTACCCTCCAACCCCTGTGTCGACTTTCTTCTATTTTCATCTTGGATAAATTCGTAAGTTTAAAGATTCATTAAAAGGAACCAGAGGGCTTCTTCCAAAATAATTTCCAAGACAATATTTATCCACCGATATTTCCTCTGGCAGATAAATAAAAGAGGTGGTACGGAACGGAGACAGCGGGGCATCGATCTTCAGCGGGGGGGAGGGAGGGAGAGGTTTGGTAGTTGGAAAGTTTTCTCGCCACTTTTCCGCGCACCAGCGAGCTTATTTTTATAATATATTCCGCGGGCCGAGCCCTCCTCTCTCCACTCTTTCTCGACTTTGCACCCCGTAAGCCTTATTTTTCTTTTAACTTTATTTCTAACCTAGAATCTTCCGACGGCGAGGTGGCACAGACATAAATCACCTGCTATAATGAGAACACTTCGTCTTCGGGCGAGCCGCCCTCTCGCTCGCAGGCCGCATCCCTTACGAAGACCGCCTATTATATTATTCTTTACTTCGCTCGGTGAATATCCTTGGCGTCGCGTCGCCGCGATTATATTAATATTCGTTTGGTCTTCAGGACTATCTCTCGAACTCTGAAACTTCTCCTATTTCATTTAGCCCTTGTGCAATATACTACTGTTTTTTGCCCCCTCCCCCCTGTTGTTTTGATCCCATGTAATAGCTTTTATTATTTCGTCCAGGGTTTTTCAATTTGGCAAAGGATAATATTGCAGCAATCGCGAGTTTAATCAAATTATTCGAGTGACCCACAATTAGACGATTCGCTGGGTTCGCGTGCCGCTTGCGCAACCCTTGCAAATTCGTCGGAACTCGATGACCCATTGGCGAAGCGTGGGTGAGGGATTCCGAAAGCCATCCAACGTTGGAAAGGGAAAAGGGCGAGTTGAATCAGGAGGAAATTCGGGATATAATTAGTGGCAATTACGTTGCGCTGACTATGAATAGCGATAAGGAACGAAAGGAATTGCGTCTTAGTCGATGAATCGTATCGTAAACGGTCGAATAAAAGATCAGGGCATAACGAGTTGAGTCACTGACTGGCTCGGTGAATTGGCATACATATGTAATTCCAGCAGTGCGCCCTTTTAACAAGAGTTTCTGGAATTCCGTTTGGCTTCCCAGCCGTAAACAGACTTGTGAGTTGGACTTGCTAGAGGCACAATCGACGTTGCATTCGTATTTAAAAAGCGTCGGCTCCTGGTAAATTACTATAATTACAGGGCACGACTCTATCCTGCGTGCGACGACCCGCGACACGGCGTGGCACGTAATAGATAACGATCGTCGTATATACGCGATCGATGCAACTGGCTTTACTCATTCCTTCTCTCTCTTTCTCTCCCCCCATTCTTTTTCACCGCTGCTTCTTTATGCTGCGGCAAAAGGAGTGCGTTTCGCTCGCGAGCCACGCGGTATAAATAAACAGTGGCGATGGAAAATAATGAAGCGGACAGCATATATAAATACGGGAGGACTATTGAAGCACATTGTGCGGTTCATTTGCATGAGCCACTCGCACGCTCGTTCCCGCGTGTGCGCGCACGCACGCACGCACGCTCACGCCTTCTCGACCCGCGCAGCTGGACACACAAGCCACAAAAGAAACGCGCAAACAAAACACGCAACACCCCGCGTCTCGGTGTCCTCTTGGTATGTATCGACATCGACAGCGTCGCACTGTCGACGTAACGTCACCGACAACGTTCCTCGGAATGAGTGTACGTATCGTGCAAGTGGGAGTCCAGCATGGAAATAAACAGCTGGACATCTTTCGAAAAGTTACTTAATGTCGTACAAACCGAATCGGCTCGCGAGATCTCCAAGTGTCTTTATCATAAATTTTTCCAAGACACTGCAAGGGTTAATGACATAGGAATATGTAGGGCGCTGATAATTTTCCTAATTCGCTCGCACGATTCTCACGACTATGCCTCCCGCGGCTTCTGACGAATGGCCACCATTGACGGTGTTTACTGCCGCGATCAATTAGCGGCTTATCGAGATTTGACATGAATCTTCCTGTTGTGCCGCAACAATCGTTATCCGCTAATTACCGTGTCAGCGGAGATACATGCGGCCTGCTTGCACGAGTTCCTTAACACCGATGTTATCGTTCACCTCGGACTCGACCATTGGGTTGGTTCACCTTCCCAGTGTATTTGCCAGCCCATCGAATCAAGTTAGAAAACACTGTCGAAAAGGTCGGAAATTTGGGATATAGAAAGAAACATGCTCGAATGAGCAACTATCGAGTAAGATTAGGAAAATCTCGCAGGGTATCATCGAGCTAAATAAAAGCATTTTTATCGAGTCGAGGGTGGCTCGAGGGAGAGGAAGAGAAAAAAAATAGGGGAAGAGAGGAGAGTTACAGGCGTGAGGTGGCGATTGTAATCATATTTTTAGGGGGACGGATTTATGCAACGTGGCGCGTCGTCTCTGTACATAAAACGCGCTTAAAATTCTCGAGGCGAGCGTAAGGTAGGTAGCGTCTTCGTCGATAGCGTCGGGATAGGAGAAGCGCGTCGTGCCGCGCCGCGGGGGTTGTAATTGGCAATATCTATCGAATTTTACAATAAATCTCGGGTAGGAAGCCCCGAAGCAGAGTGTCGGCAGGGGTGGGCCGCGGCAATAAAACACCGGGTAGTATCGCGAGGGGCTGCCAGTAGTGTGCTGGTGCCTCTGCCATTGCCGTTGCCGCACCATGCACTTAACGACTTATCTTATCTGAGAATTAGGTCGCGGTTAGAACTCCTTTAAAACCGGGGGCATGAATACCACCGGTAGACAGCTCGAAATGTGACTCTTGAATTTATGTTTGACTCACGCTTAAGAAATACTCGGTTGAAATTCAACTACATAAAGACAGGGGACCTTGCGTCCGTAAGGGATCGAACCCTTTCGACCAGGCACCCCGAAAATTGTAATTCCCGATAATTTCCTCTCAGTAGATTTATGACTCGCTCAAGGCTTTATCATTAGTGGCACGTGTCAGATTGGCCGACGACGATGTTACTTGTGTTACTCGATGACCTACATCCACCATTTATGTCTGACTGACTAGTCCTTGGAGAAGCAGGCGCTAATATTTGTTCTGATCTGCGTGGCTGCGCGCGGGCGCGAGCTCGCGCCCGCCCGCGTAAACGATTAATTAACGCGATGCAGGCGTATCGGTAATTGGCTCAAAATTCGCGACTGGGGAGAAAAGAGCAACCGATTGTACGCTGCCACCTCGTGGATCTGAAAATACGACTACGGGTTATTTACAGAAAATACGATCGCGAAAGGTGATTTCGAAAAAGTCTCACGCGCACGCCAGCATTAAGCATGCAAAACGCCATCCCCAAATACTCGAGGCAAGGCGCGCACACGTCCGGCGAGTTGAGAAATTTTCAAACACCCGGCGATGTTTGTGCCTGCGTCAATTTTTATTCTCAGCCGTTAAGTCGTCGTGTAACGCCGGCAAATAGACGAAGTCGAGGCGAGCGGACGAGAGCAAACGAGTTACGGCCGTGGGGCCTCTAAAAATAAATATGTTGTTTATTCACAAGTAAACCGGATGCCGTTGTTTGCTTTGGAGCAAATTGTTTTGTTAAGTTTTGCCGAGCGAGAGTATACCGCGAAGCGTTCACTCGTCTCTTCCTTGTCTCTCTCCGTCTCCTGTGTATGAGTTTACGTCCCTGACGGGCAACTTGCGAAGACCGGTCTCCGGGTGCGAGAGAAACGTTCCCCGACAAAAAGGAGGAGCGAGACTCTATACACGTCAAGTCTCAACCATCCTCCTCCTTCTTCATCCGCGTGCTTTTTCCGGCATGTTTTGCTCCTCCTGTTGCTGTTGGATGCCTCTGGCTCTACGCAGATTCCAGCACTAATAACCGCGCCGTAAAGATGTGTGTACGCCTTAGTCTTGCCAGTAAGCGGAACGACCAAAGGACGTAGATATCAATTTCATTGCGTCGTCTTAACTATCAAAACCCCTAACTACCACCAAGTCTACCGAAGATACTGTAACAAGGAACACACCAACGACTCCAAGTGGAATCTACTTTTATTACAAAAGTTTGAACAACACGGGAACGCAAGACTCGACCACGAGCAGTATCAATTTCCACGTCGACCGGGCGGAGCATCTACTTCAACGAGAAGACGCATGTATGTAAAAGAGGCTGGTTTATAGAGTTTATAGAGTCCCCGAACGATAAAGAAGTACGAGTCGAAAATTGAGAGCCCTCGTGTCGCGGTTGAAACGAGGTGGAGAAAAGCCGGACTGGCAGGGCGGATGCACTTCGCCCGTTGGAGATGCGCGAGCAAAGTCAACAGAAGTGGAAGTTCGCGTACGTACGCGTCGTGTCGGAACGAAGCGTAAAATCCGACAAAGGCAATCAGCGGTTATGTAGGGAGCAAGTCCTCAAGACCGAGGGAAAGAGGCGGAAAGCCCGAACGCTACGAGAAAACGAGGAAAAAAAAGGATGGGAAAAGGGGTGGAAAAAAAAAAGCAAGAGAACGTTACGCTGAAGCAAAGGCTCTCTGCTCTCAAGAGGAGAAAAGTAGAGAACAACGGCTCCTACTGGTGCGGCAGCCCGGACTAATTACGAAACACAATTTAAATGGTATCACGAAAACGCGCTAAGTAATATCGTTTGAGCGTGAGGCAAGTTAAAACGGACACCCGGTACAGATTCGCAGATTAATGCTCTTTAATAAACAGAACTGGGAGTTGCCGGCACTCGGCGAGCTGTTTCTCGTCCTGTTCTTCCTCTTTCTCCTCTTTTTCCTCTTCCACCGCCTTCTGCCTTCCCTTTCCTTTTATTTACCTTACAAAAGAAACAAAAGAGCGACAAGCGTGCTCACCTTCGCTCTTACCTACGCACGTGAATGCATTTTAGCGTGGATTACGCGCCGCGTCGCGCCGCTTTCTCTTTCGCGTTTCGCGTGTCAGTACAAAGCAAGGACCACGATTTAAGCGGCGTACATACCCGCGAGCTTATCTAACAGTTTCCCGCGCTTTGTACACAGTACTTCAGCCAAATTTTGCCAGATTCCGGCCCGCGCCTTCTCTGGCACTGGTTCACAGAAAGGTTTTCATCAAAGGAAGAATTGTTCAATTAATATCTTCTATATTCTACTCAATAGTAGTAATGTAAATTAATCAGATTATATTAATCAGACATTGGTTTTTCAACGTCTTAATCACCTATTATAAAAGTGTGTAAATCGTTGGTAGAACGAATTGTAACCACGATCAAAAAGAGAAACTAGAGAGAAAGAGAGATAGATGAAAGTAAAAGAATCGGTCGGTTTGCTCACCAGCGTCTTCACCATTAGTCAGGCTAAAATTATTTGTGATCGTTGGCGCGTTCGTTTGCTGACAAACACTTTTTTCCCCAATTTCGTCGATCGTTATCGTCATCAACGGGACACTTGATCAAACACGACTTGACGCATATAAATAACATCATCACGTAAATAACATTAACACATGTATTCCATGTTGGCTTCATGAACCATCGGTTGATACTACGTACATATACATACAATATGTACTCGCGGATAATTTTAGAGACCGACCGATCGAACGATTACGACTTATGAGTTTCAGTAGAAACGATCGTTATCGATAATATTGTTCTGTACGATTAGTCGCAAGCGGCTGTCGTAGAATCCTTGTTGAACTGCTGAGTCGAATAATTCGACAGGTCCTCTGTCGCGGCGCGGCGCAGAGGGTCGCGTAAAAAGATGCAACGTGGTCTCATCCGTCAGCTCATTCTGAGAAACTGTGAACCTGACCAGGCGCCGCGCCGAAGAGGGCAACAGCACCTCCCAAGGCCGCTGCCGATGAAGACCACCGCGACTGGTATTGTAACGGATCCACCGACGAAAACTAATCTCCCGACGAATTCGAAGAATACAGACATTTCGGAAGACAAACACCTTCGCCGCGTGTGGCACACGCTATGCACACACTTTTAACAGACACCTACCGCGCTCACGAGCGAGTAAAGTTTATTTCGTTATAACCATACAAACGTAAGTCATAATTACGTAATACGCGACACAATTTCCATTCTGGGCTCTTTTAGCCTGGCGAAAAAGCTCGGTAAATTTCTATAATTCTCTGAAAGGGTGACGCGTTGTTATACGCGAAGCTGACCCAAATCCCGTGAGTTGCGCGTAGGCAAAGCGACAACGGAGTTTAGTGAATAACCCCTACAATAGGTAGTCCGGTAATCTTGCAGCTAATCTTGATTTAATCCTTGACAGAAGCGCTTAAACCCTACGGGAGTAGAATTAAATAGCACTATTTAGCAGGGCTCCGAAACACGACGAATTTATGTGCCGAGTTTGCGAAAATCTCTGATCAGTCGCGATTAAAAAGCACCGAGCGAAAATTTGGCGAATCCTGGAAATCCGCGTGTCAGGAGTCAAAGCATTGAATGAGGTTGAGAGAAGATTCGAGTTGAGCGAGATAGTAGAGTCAGAGAAAGAAGTCACGAGAAGCTATCGAGGCGGTCTGCGAGCGTGTTATTTATTCGATATGGGGCGGCAGGCTGAAGTGTCATATTTAATTTTTATTACGCGGGCTATATGCATTGGCCCTGTGTCTCTCGCGGACCTGGCACAGAGACCACCTTATAGATATACAGCAGGGACTGGGAACTCTGGCTATATGTAAATATAGCGTGATACATTGGATACTCGCTTATAAACACCCCATTTTTATTCGGGCAGCGTTTCGCCACCCCGCGAGTCGACGCTCTCCCAAGCCGCCCCATTCACCCTCTTGGTCCTTCTGGCTCCGAGATCATTCTCCTTTCTCCTACCTCCGAGAGAAGAAACTCTTGGCAACCTATTATTTCTAACTTCTTCCACGACATCACGTGCGCGGCCACCGGTGTCCAACGATCATTCCATTGCGATTTCACCGCGAAAACCGTAGCCTCGAGATGAAACGTGCCAATGGCAGCATTTGCCTTCGACGAAGTAACAAATTCTGCTACTGATTAGAGGCGATAACTTTCGCAGTTGGACTAGAAGCTTTTTGCAGTGTAGGAGACAAGGGAGGTGCTATCGATCAGTGACAAGTTTATAGTTCGATGGCCTTCTTTATTTAAGGGAATTTCTGTTTGATCGAGCATCCCCTCGGTGAGAAGGGTCCTCGTGATTTGCCTGATTCTCTCGCACGACCGCCTCTCAATCTCGCCGGCGAGATGTCCCTGGAAGGACTGTTATGTATGCTTCAGGATTTTTTTCCAGCTTACCGCCCGTCACCGGAGGAATGTGTTGATATATATATTATATATATATAAATTAGGAGAAAGAACATGGCTGACTGTCACGAATTACTTTAACACTCTCGGCAGTATCAAAAACGACGAAACAGGGGGAAAAACAGGATAAGCAAGAATCCGAGCAGTTTTTATTCCGTTCATCGTCCTATGCGACCCCCCGCCGGAAGGAAAGTTCGTCGCAAAGATATTTGATATTCAAGAAGTATTCGCCCAGTATTCAATTGAATTCTGACTCTGGTTTAAAACGCGGCAGCTCGAGCATACTCTGATCTCAATTTTGATTCGACAGCGACCTTTTCTCGCATGAATGCTATACGCATCATTGGTCATCAGACCTCTTCAAACATCAGGATGATTTTCTTTCAATGTTTGGCCACCTTTAACACACTGTGAATGTTTTTCTCCTCTCGTGGAGGAGAATACTGCGTTGTTATGCATCTACGGATTCCGGAATCCCATAAAATATAGCCGTGTGCGTAATCGCCGCGGTATATATTGTGTTGCATGTTTACCGTGTGCTGTTCGCCCAGAGTTCTTAGGATTCCCCGTCGAAATAACTGAAAGTCCAGAGGCCTTCAATGTTGCAGCGGCCGCGTAATTATCTTCGTGAAATCACCCGGTTATAATCCGAAAAATTCGGAGGTACAGTTACCGGTTCGAAGATATCGTGTATTTATCATAAATTATGGAATTCTCAAAAGGTCACCACCGACACCAGGGGTTAATGGCACAGACACATTACACTCGCTCCGTAAGAGAACGTATACTATATAGACTTTTATAATAACGTAACACTTCATACGTATTCTGAATTTTTCTTAGCTAATATGCTAATCATCAATATAGAAAGGTGAAGGAACTTGCAAGTTTGTCCAGTTCTTGAAATTATTGAAATAGTGCTCACTGGTCTAGAACAATTGTCCGGAAATATTCGATGAGTGATTCAACAGTAAAATTCTTAGATAAAGAAAACTCTACGGTTGGCGTCACGTACTCGACGTATATAACCGAACAGAGGACGCGGGGGTGGTTTAACCCCGGGGAAAATGTGTATCTGTAGAGTAAAGTCGACGTAAAAATAATGGCGACGGGGCTTACGCGATTATTTATTATTTCATATACAGGAGCAAGTCGATAACGGGGCGAGCGCGGTGCATTAGCATTTTTTTGTTGTTTAAAAATGAAATATACGAGCTGTTGTCGGTGGAAAAGAGAACGAGGAAGAGAGAGGGAAAAAAAGAGGACCCAGCCTAAAGTCGGCTCGCTCGAGGGAGCGCGCCTGATCTCCAAATAAGTGGGTATACGCGTTCCTGAATACTAAGTCGCGAATGTAAAAAGCTTGGGGGCATCGCATCCACCCACTAATAACCGGGAAGCACGCTAGTGGTTCGTGGCCAAGCAATAAGCACTATTTATGCTCGTCCGCGAACTTCCTCTACACCTATAGCCTCCGCGCAAGTTCCTTATATTCGTCGCTAGCCAGCTCGAGGTAAGAGAATTTCGGAGAGAAAAACGATCGAATTGAAGCGGGGGCAATTAGTGCCTCGAATAAGTACGTACCTCGAAACATTTACCTCGTAAATAGCGGTAAAGAGTCGGTGGAAGGCATGCAGCAGCACTCCTGAGTCCTGAGGTGTTCGGCGTGCATGGTGTTATTATTTGGAGATCAGGCCGAGGCGAATATCTAATTGTAGTAACGACCACGATACGTAGCCGCGCCATCTGGCATACCCGCTTACCCGGACCGATATGAAAATGTCTCAGCGAGTCGTCCCAACCGGGCTCAGCTTCGAGACAAAATCTTTGCAACTGCGTCTTTGGAAGCCTGGGCAAAATCTGTGAGGTACACAATCGCTTTCGTCGCTCCTAAACTGTACCAATTACAAACACTGGCGGCTTCTCCATCCCCGATGTTAACTAAACACTAAATACTAACGACACACATCCACCGGTTTGCTCCCGACACCGGGCACGGATCTGGCTTCTCCTACCACTCGAGCCATTTAACACAATGAATGTACGCTCTCGCTGCATCTCGTGAGAGCTGTTGATTACTCGTTACTGCACTTTGCCGCGCTCCGCTCTGCAGCAAGCATTCACCCCACTACCACCCTGTGCACCAACCTCACACCATTCTACACCATGCCGCGACCGGACCACGATTTACCACAAGGCATACTCGGTACGTGCCGCGCCGGGGCATTCATTAAACCGACACTGATTCCTACCATCCGAATCCCTCGGAATTTATGCCAGGCCAGTACTTCTCGAGATTAGAATGAACCAACGCACGGTGCTTTGGCTCCTTTGCGCTACGCGGCCTCCTTGTTTTCGCGGCACTCTTCTAATTAAATGCCAGAAGTAATGTCCCGCTCACCAAGGATCGGTTTATTTCGAAGGGCACGGTAATTAATTGCGAGCAATGTTTACTCCGCGTTTCGAAGCAAGAAGTGGACTACAGGGATCCTGCTGGTAGCAAGACAGAGCGAGAATGCCAGAATAAGCGAACAGAGAGACCCTGGCCACGTTAGCGGCAAGCGGTGAATTGCAAGATTCCGTGTTTATTGCATTTAGCGAATGGCATTGGCCGTCCGCATGCAACTGAGGTATACTAAGCGCTTACATATACGTATACCGATAGACCGTGCACCGGTGTGTACATAAGTACACGTACAGGTACCTCCAAAAATACAACGCGGTCAAGTCGCTCCGTTGAAGGAACAGAGTCCTGTTTAGGTTGCAAAACAGAGACCTTATTTCAGGTGGTTGCAGAGCTTGGTCTCCTCGTGTTTACGTGCACCGAACACGGTTTCGAAGAGGAGTCGACCATAATAAATCACGGTTTCTTCTTGTCAAAGGATACATATAAACACGACTAGTCTGGTAGACTGTTCTCGACTTTGGTAAAGTCGTTAACACCGACCTTCGAGTGTGATTCAAAGGCACTTGCGAAGATGCCGTACAAGGTCTACGGGTGACCAGCAAGATGTTTTTATGGAAGAGTGTACGAGTTGAAATAACTATGCACACGATATGCTTGGGCTCCGCTTTCTAGCCCTCGAGTCTGTCCGCCACACCCTCCCATTTCTAGTATTAAATCTGACCCGATGCAACCCCTACGTTATGCTTTATTGTCTGTGTTCTACTCCCCCTCTGTACGGAACTGTACGCGCACATATGTATGTAGCTACCTGCTAGAAGATGGAACGCGGTCATTCGATATTCCTGCAAAATTTACCGTGTAATTCGCCTAAACGCTGCGGACATCGAGACATCGTATGTATCGCAGAATGTGTGGTCATTTACATACTATGCACCCATGTTATGCCAATAACTCACACAGTAGAATGTTGCTAAGAGCATCGACTAGAAAGGGGACCGCCACTTCTACCGCTTCTCCTTAAACAAGTCATTTTGCAAAAATGGAAAAAATGTCAGATAAGAAACACTGACAATCAATTATCCGTTAATTTTTCAAAGTGACAACGTAGATGGTCCTATGGAGGAAGAAGGGTTGAGAAAAATATCGCGAATTCCAACAGTGAAATTTATACGGCGAAACCGCGACCACTTTCTCCCAAGCGACTTTACCCTTGTGTATTAGGCACCCTAGTCTCGCGACACGGTTTACTGTTTTACTTATTCGCCAACGGCAACTGGTCAGCGAATGTATGTACTTTGTATATAAATTTCGGTTAGAGCGTCAGTGGTGGCCGAACTCTCTCGGGCCACTTTCTATCTCTCCACCCTCTAGTGACCAAGCTCTCTCTAGTTCCGTTGTGTTGCGGTTTCTCCACTCCAAGGGACTCCGTGGACAGTGGACAACGGGTTGAAGTTGTCTTCTGGCACGTCCCGAGCAAGACGTGGAATGAATTACGGAAGAAACCTCTATGCTAACACCGAGCAACCAACCAGCCCTTGCGCTATTCCAAGTCAAGGATTGTCGGTCACAGTGATTTGCTCGCATTGACCATGATAGGCTTGAAATTGCATGGCCGCGCACTGGCCGTAAGAAGATCGTAAGGCGAATGGTCGCACAGTAGTGAAGCTGTCGGAAGAAAGGAATTAAGGATCGGACGAGGTACTTTCTCTTCCACCCCATCCCAAGGGTCGTCGTCCATGCTAATCGAACTCTTCCTCAAAATAATAGCAGCCCCTTTTCTTCAGACACGATGGCGTCGTTGAGCATATACCGTGGATCTCGCGAGTACCGTGCCGAGGCCCGGTCCCGACTGCCTCATTACCCGCTTTTAATGAAACTCTTTTCTCCGGGTGGGTTTGAGCTAAGCGCCGTTGCCAAACCTCGTTTAGGCGATAGGGATCAGAGCGACCCAAGCAACCAAGCGGCCAAGCAACCAAGCAACCGGGCAATCCAAACGAACCAGCTTAGCGCGTTCTCCCTTCCTCGGACGAGTTCCGGCATCGAAGTTTCGTACAAGTTCGCTCAGCCGAGGTAAACGTCTCTCTTTCCTGGCGTTGCAGGCAGCCCCGGAGGAGCCACCACCAGCCAAAATCGACGCGCGACGGGGGGGGGGGGGGGAGAGGTTTCAGTTACGACCGTGTGCAAGTAGAAGAAGAAGAAGACCAAAGGGGGAAGCTCGGGCGAGAAGAGAGGAGTCAAAGGTGTCTGATACGACGACGCCTCCTTCCTCGAACTCTATCGTTTCGGGCCTCCACTTGTTCCCGATTGCCTCGTACTCCACCTCGTACTCTCCGACCAGTTCTCCTTCCTTGCCGTTGATCGGCCCTCATCCTCCCTGAGCCATAACCCTTCGCAAATACTCGAGGGAGAGTAGCCGCTACCGTCGCTTTTGAGCCAAGTTTCGGCAATTATTATGATCCGCGCTGTAACCACGGGCTACCGCAACCGATCGTGACCGTATAGCTGCAGTTGCGTGCACGCGCTCGACGAGACGCGCGAATATTGATGCCCAGCGGTCCAACCAGCCACGAGTGACTACAGTTCTATGTATAGAAGAATCTTTCAGCACCGATAAGAATATCGAACTTCGTATAACACACTACATAGTGAGTCTAGCCTGAACTTGGAATAAGTAATAGAAGTATCGATTCCTCGAAGACAAATGCACGGAGGCACGAGCAATCAGGGATCGGTAATCGGTACGCAGATACTAGCGGATTTGCGGTAACCTAATCGCTTGGGGTAGGTAATCGTGACTCTCCATCGAGAAGCCGTCGAGAGACAGGGGATTACTCGCTTACGCGTATTAAGCCTTCAACGAGCTGTGTACCGCGGTAATGCTCCTCTCCATTAAGTTAAGCAACACGCACACAATACATGCATGCAACCCAAGTTCCATCACCGCGAAGACAATCCATTTTCGAAACGCATCATCATGATTTTTGCCTCACGAAGGCTAGAGAAAAACTGTAAGCTGTGTCGCGCCAGCCACTGTGCCGGACGCGATAACCGTGACAAATCAAGAATTTGCATTGCGCCGCCTACGCGAGAGCGCGGTCTCGCAACCTTATTTACATCTCAAGACGCGTTGGTCGCGCGTAGAATATTAATTTCCCTTGGAACATAATACTAGCCGCATTAAGGGAAGAGGAACAGAGGGCCGCTTGCTTAACGAGGCGCATATAATTAATCTGCAAGCGCGGTACGGCTAAAGGCGAATAGCTATTTTTCTCAGTTTCTCAAATTATTAACGGTAAACGTTTCGTGGAATCGCTAGAAATCCGAGTTCAGATTGCTGAAAAAGCAGCTCGTATTCCAGGATATCTGGTCGCGATCAACGGAAGGTGAGTGCATTATCATTAGGGAGAGCAAAGCGAAGGCCAAAGAAATGTAAGTGACGCGTCTCACGTAACGAGCCGGCTGTCTTTGACTGTCGCGTGGTCACGAGCTTCTCGCAGTTCTCCCCGGAGTAATGCATTAGCTGCATTAGAAATGCAACAAACGGTAAGTCAGCGAGATACGGCACGCCACAAGACACAACAAAAACACGGCTGCGAAGGAGGCGTGCGCGAACGTGGGTGCGCCGTTCGTTTGCCAATGATTCACCGAAGCCTTATATACCGTTATTAACTCCTGTTCTTTATCCAAGCTCGAGAACTACTATATCAGCTTTCCGCGTTGCGTAAAAATTCGGCAAGTCTCTTGGTTTCGAAAGATAGTTTGGCACGTGTGGCTCCTGGTCCGATAACGGTAATCGTTGGGATATTTGTAGCAGGCGTAATTACCAAGGGCAATTACGCGTTTGAATAATACTTCGCGGCAGCACGTTATCCTCTTCCCGAACGAATACAACACCCTCGCTTTTTTCATAAGTCTTGTAACGTGACTTTGTACATTTGCGGGAGCAATTCCGGTAATTACCCCAGCCCGATTTCTAATTAACCGAATTAAAGCTCTCTCGCCTTCCGCCGCGTGCTCTTTGGTGGTTGTTGCTTGGATATCGCGCTTTAAAGTACGACGATGACTCAAGAGAGAAGGAGGGAAGATGAGCCAATCGCATCGGCGAAAGTTCAACTACTCGAGCCTTAGGAAAGCACAATATCATTCTAGAGTCATTTTTAATCGAAATCCGTGAAGAGAGAAGAGCAGCAACGAAATTCCTGGCCCGGTTTGGGCAGTGGTGGCCTAATTCTTTCGAGGTAGAAAGAGAGAGAAAGGTGAGTTCGATTGCGGGCGCGTATGTGCTACATGTTCGAACGCGGCACATGCATTGTACGCGTATCACGAGCGGTCAGGTCACAAGAACAATGGGAGAACTGGAGTATCAGAAATCTCGATTTGATTGTACGAGCGAGTGTTCGGGCTCGTTCGGGCTGTGGTTGGTGGAAGTGTGGCCACACGCGTGTGTTCCTCCTTCTGAGCACTAGAATTATACCGGAAGTAAGATGCACCCTGACTGCGGCAAAGCCTTCGAATTAGTTCCTCCTTCTGGAGTGGCTTCTGCCCAGGAGGAAGGGTTGAGTTAGGGGTGAGTATAAGTGCGGAACCACCCCAGCGGCGGTCTACATCGCGGAAGGAGGCCTACCGTTGATGACAAAATAGCGTGATTACGGGCCATCAAATAAACACTAGACTTACCGTTATTCTGCGCCACTGCCTCCTTCGAACTACCCCTTCCGACCTCCCGACCCACCCCCTTCACTCCTCGACCGCGATGCCAACAACCCCGCTCTTACCACTCTGGCCTACACTGAACAAATACCGACCTCCTTGCTACCGTCTCCTCTTAGCCCTCTCTCACCTCTTATCGTTACAACTCCCTTTAAAAGTCCTTACCGAGGCCATTGGCAGATCTTGCCAGCGAACACGTCAAGCTAATCCTCTATTCGCGCGAGTATTCTCTTATAATCCTTGGCACCTGTCGATGGACCACGATATACTTTTTATCTTTCTGTAACTGATGGATCGATGTGAGAATATAACAAAGAATAAAATATGACAAGTACACGAATGAATATGACCACTGACGAGAAACAATACGCTGATGATCAGACAGTGACAATTTCAATACTTTGATGATTTTATGAAGTTTCACCAACGATTAATCAAACATCGATAAAAACGTAAGAATAAAGGGGTTGAACAATAATCTCCCCAGTGAGTTGCCTTAACAGCTAAGAGTTGTCTCGCAATCAGACGGCGTTCTCAACGGTGAGACTTGCGATTGAATATTTTTTTTCTTTTTTTTTTTCCTTTAATTGGCTAATCACGAAATTATCAGCCCCATAAAGCTCGGAGAGGCGCCAACCCTTTGCGACCCTCGAGCACCGTAACGGCCTTTCCCGTTGACTGGCGCGCTGCTCGCCGCTCTTAATTGCAAATTGGTGAAATAATTGAAACAACTCTCGTAAAAATAGTTGAAAAGTCGTAATTCGGTCGTAAAAGCTGAAAACCGCAACGCGCCACCATTACCCTCCCCCAGACCACCAGTCATCCTCCCCGCGACCTCGCCCCTTTTCACGCAGCGGTTACTTGGAGAAAAGGGGTTGCCGCGGTGAGGCGAAACGCGCGGTGCGGCACCGCGCGCGTCGAGGGTGTCGGAGGAGTTCCGCGTCGGATTTTCAAGGGGCCTCGATCTTCTCGTCGGATAAACCTTATGGCCCCGCGAGATGAAACTGGCGAGGAATTCAAAATTGAACAGCGGTCTGCCAGCGATAAAGGGCCATTCACCGGCCGAATAGGAAAACCCTATAAGAATAATTAATAATCCTTTAAGCACTGCATTTGCGCAATGGTAATTTCAGAAGCTTCAGATTATTCCTTTCTCTCTCTCTCTCTCTCTCCTGCATTCTCTCTGGTATCGACAGCGCGCAATTAAGCCGTCAAGTAGTAAGGAAAAAAACAGCAAAACTGTGCCAAATTGGGGTTACCGGGAACTTGGCGGTCTGTCCATGCAAAATTTATCGCTTCATTTACATGTTACCGTTCGGCTCGTGCCCCGCACTAATACCTCTCGCGATCGATGAATTATTCATAAAACACTACCTCGTCTTCGCTGTGTTTCGACTTATTGTTGGCCTTTTTGGTATGTTGCAAACGATCGAATGCCCGCATAAAATTGGCTGTGAGTTCTGCCGTGTCAATAAAAGTAGCATGAAATGCCGGAGAGCCGATCGAAGCGAATGTGGTGTCTACCTTGCTGTGCCTTCTACGGCTGGCCTCTGGCCAGACTCTTGAGTTGAGTTGCTACCGAAAAAGTATTTTGCATACGGGAAGTCGATTTTTAATCTTCAATCATACTCATCCCAAAGGCACAAAGGGAAACGCATCAGAACGCTCATACATCAGTCTCGACTACCGAACGATCATCTCTCAATCTCATCGTGCATACTTCGCGTTTCCAACTTTGCCACTCACTCTGTTATTCTTCTCACGAAATTCGACGGTTTCGCCGGAAAAAAGGTGCAGACTGTTCGAAAAAAAGCGATTACTAATCTTGCTTCAGAACGGTGAGGCTGACATTCAATAAGTAGCATCGAATCCTCTTGGCTTCTGCTTTTACGAAGGATGTTCCGTGGCGCGAATATCAACGCTATCTCTAATGCCGCCCCACGCCCGAGCGCGTCTTTCCTTCAATCTCCAACTTCTATCCGGCGCGGCGCCTGTTGCCCCTTGCTCTTCCTCTCTAGCCTCAAACTCGAAACGGTCGCTCACCCTCTTCCTCTCATCCCTCTGCCTTCTCCCCGCGAGGCAGAAAATCTGAGAGCGAGATAATTACGGTTGGAAGCGCGGATATTATTTAACCAACATTTCGGTGCAGAGTAAGAGAGAGAGAGAGAGAGAAAGGAGGCAAGGGAAGAACACGAGCGAGAAATAGGTGCGGTGGTGAGTCGAGAGGGCTGCAGGCAGCCTCGGAATGGTGGCAGAGCAGCTTCAGGGCTGTTCTTACACGAACAGCCCAATCAAATATAACGGGCACAGGTATAACGTCGACTAATATTGCAGGCACAGAAATTCCTTCCGTGTTTTCGTATCTCTCTCTCTCTCTCTCTCTCTCCCTCTTTCCCTTTTTTCGTCGATGGAAAAACATTTGACCATGTGCGCTTCTCGCTCAACGGGCCGGAGCTGGAGCTGAAGCCGGAACCGTAGCTGGAACCGAAGCTGGAACATCCTCCGCCACCTCCACCTCTACTATAATGTTTTACTTTCCGCGGTGGACTTGCGCCCGGAGAGATTAATCCGCGCTCCCTCGTGCGTTATTTCAACGGACTACCTTAGCGAAAGACGCTGTGGAATACCGTGCATAATGTGTGCGCTAATACCCTGCGCGCATACTCACCATGAGGGAAGAGAGCCGAAATTGCGAACTGCGATATGCACGGCTTGAAATAAATGCGCCGGTGGCGCCCTAGTGCGCACGATAAAATTAAAATTATCGCCTTGTAAAATTCTCGCTCGCAGTGCTCGTAGCTTCGCACTAGGAGAATGGAATGACGGTGTGCGGACTAGGGCTGGGTCTTAACGCGATCGGATAAGGGTCTCGTAAATTCGAGCCGAAAATATTCTATTCTCGAACGCTTTGATGTTCGGTAGGTTCGAGGGTTTGGGCATTGCGCGCGTCAGAGTCGTGTCGGAGAGATCGCGGCCGCGGCAATGTTTCGACGTTTCGCATTCCCCCGGTCCAATTACAAACCCCCTCAGGATTTCGGGAGGCCCGGGAGTTTCGCTCGATTCTACCGCCCCTCTTGTTCGTTCCTTTCAGCTCTTACGCAGCCACCCTTTCTCCCTTAATGAACCGACCGCGTCTAAACTTTACCTCGACCGCTTCCTCCTTCCTTCTTTTTTTCCCGGCCCTCGCATTTTTATCCACACCAACCTGGCCTGGCTACGCTACGCCAGTTTCTCAGAGCCACAATCGAGAAGTGGCCCCCGAAGTTTCGATCCTCCCGCCACCGTCCGCCTTCGAATCAATGGAATTATTATTACCAGTTTACTCTTTTTATTGTTCGGGACAATAGAAAAAGAGAGAGTAGATTTATTATACATTAAACTTGGTAATTGGTTTCCTAAGTTCGCGGCGAGGATATCCCCCGTTAGAGTATAATGTATACTGAGCGATTGGGTGCTGTGGGTGCACGCCCGCAATGCCGCCAGCCGCCGCGTCCCGTTGGGTGCTACCACGAATTTAAGGAATTTTCCAACGGCCAACAAGAGTAAAATCCGCGAGATATGGCGATTAATATGGCGATTAAAACAGCGCAAGGCTGCTCGAATAAAACCTTGTAATATCGGGGAGCAAAAGCGGCCGCACGACCGGTCCGAGAAGGGCAAAGAAGAGGGACTGACAATGAGAGGTAGAACGGAAAGAGAGAAAGATAAAGTGGGTTCCATCGTGCACCTTCGCACGATCGATTTTAGCTAATTGCAAAGCGGCGCGATGTAATGGAAGAAGAGAAAGAGACAGGGAGAGACAGGGTACCGTTGAAAAGGTGGTAGTGGTCATGGTGGTGGTGCTGCTGTTGCCGGCTCGGCAAGGTTGCGAATGGCACGGGAAATATGCAAAGTGTTTACGATCGTGCAACATGCTGCCGCGTGCTAGGGCCGGGTCCACCTTCACCCCTCTAGGCTCGTACGGTTTAGATGGGTGTATGTGCGTGTCTGCGTATGAGAGGGTTGGCCCGCGGGACACGAACCTCCGAAGAAAGTACGCCGGCAGTTCGCCGCTCCTGATATTAATGTACAAAAGCTCCAATCCCAATTCACACCCTTTACGCGCAAACATGTACACGTACGACGACAACGGAGCTGTGCAACCTACACAGAAGTGGAACCCAACCCCGAAGTGGAATTTTCCAGCGGAGGAGCCTTCCACGGGGTACTCAGAGCTTTTCGGATTAATAAAGCCGCGTGGCTTCTGTGCCGAAGGCAGTCGAACATGAAAAAGCACGCTCCAGACCCTGTTTCGATTTTCCAGCCGATACGCGTCGCGTTGTGTCGTCGCCGACTCTCCGAAACCGCGGTTCCGGATGAGCCGAGGATCGCGAAAGAGAATAGGTACACAGAGAATGTGGGCACTACCAATTTCGGTAAAACTGTTACCCGACAGTTATTTAATCTGCGATAATGAAAAATATGTAGCGAGTGTTTTGGACCGCGAAGCAGATGTAGAGCGCGGAACCCAATAATTGTTCCTTTGAACCACGCTAAACGACCAGATAAGAGATGGCTTTTTCTCTCTCGTTTTGCTTCTCTTTCTCTGGCACCACTTATAAAAACGCAATTTCCTTGTAACAATATAGCATAATAAATGCCGAGGGTTGCTTCCACGGGGGCCTTGGAAGAGGCCACTTTTCCACGGCGTAGACCAACCGGCACGATTCGCCATTACAGTTTGTAATGTACTTACGTAACTTCTGTTTATACACCAACTTTTCCCTCCCCGCTCTCCTTCATCTCCCATCGTGGTCTCAACGAGCCTGAACGTCTCGTTGCGTCTCGCCCCTCAGTTTCCGCGCTTCAGCCCGATATCATTTTTAATGTCGAAAAATTATCCCCATCAGCCGGCAACCTCGGCAGCTTCGGCAGCAGCACCCTCCTTTCGGTCAAAACAACCCAAGCAACCCTTGACTCGGCGACGACAGCATCGTAACTTTCAACTCCCACGAGAAACTATCCCCATGAAGGAAAGCTCCTCGAGGATCCTTCTACAAGATTTTCACCCTGAGAAGGGTGGAGTGATACCACCCCATCACGAACAACGAACGCGCGAATATCGGCCTCTGGCTCGCTAATGTCAGTAACGCGAAACTTTCCCAGCCTACCGGCCGGCTGGCACATCTGTTAGTCATCGAAAAGTCAAAAGAAAAACTGAAACTGCCGTAAACCGCGCTAAGCATCGCGTGACAAATGATTCGTTCATGCTTCGCGAGCAAAATCTCCCAGTGAACGGAGGGGTGGGGATACGATACCAGCGCGGCGACCCGGGAAAAATACGGGTCCCGATACATTGTAAAACTCTAGGTAAGCGGCTGATACGTGGGAGGGCGGAGATTAATGTCTGAGGGTGGCTCGATCGCGAAAATGTGTCGGGACGGGGTGAATCGGCTTGCTCGTTTGGCAGTGCGGAAAATATTCTTCGGGCGATGCAATTACGATACCCAGATACGGTGTGTGTAACGGCACAACGGAACCTCGTCAAGTCGACTGTTGCACTTTTCCCTTTTTTAGGTCAGTACGACAATTTTACAAAGGGTCTGGAAGCTCCGGTTTAGCCGGTAACAATGGATGACGCGAAGGCGAGAAGTCGAGGATGAGTCGCGCACCCGGAATGCAGTGGCGCGGTGGTTCAATGCAACTGCATTGAAAACAAGCCGCGGCGCATCAGAGCCCCGGGCGCTTATAATCGTTATGTTTAGTCGCTCGTATTCCTGCATTTTCTACAGTATTTACACTTCCCTGAAATCTCATGGAAAAATGATAAAATAAACAACGAACCCGGTGATCGCATCGAAATAGGATATCTCGATATTTATTCTGGCCTCGTGTCGAGCGTCTATTTATAATGGACTGCGTTTACTAATACAACGGCGTATTTTACCCTTTATTGGGTGACCGCCGCTACCGTTGCCCCCCCCCCCCCCCCCCCCCCCCCACGATCACTCGACTTCCTTTGTCAAAAAGCCCACCGCGCCGACGGCTGTTTCGAAAAATTCATCCAATACACATTGCGCAGCCCGCAGCAATTTGTCAAAAAATTCACTTAGCTATATGCATGGCAATCTCATAACTTCGAAAAGTACTGCGTTATTATTCTCGCGAGAATACTGTTGTGTGAGAGAGAGAGAGAAGAGGAAAATCGTTCCCGGCGAAATAATCGTAGCTGGTGGTAGAGCCGGAGAAGACCGATATTTTCTCCGTCAATTTGCGTGGCATTGCGCTGGACACTTGGCCGATGTTTGTTCCCTCGCGAGCATTGAGCGACGCGAATGATATTTGCTAGGAGTTCAACGACAAACTAAACAGAATACGGGGCCGGACGAGGAACGGTGTTGCTCGCACTCGCTCGCTCGATGTTAAAGCGACAACCTTCGCCTCCTTCCAGGAAGCATAAGCTATCTCACTGGCCTGTCGCTTTTGCTGCAAATGTATTTTCATTGTCCTTTTATCCCCTCCCCTCTTCTTTCTCGCGATCGGACGCTGCACGCCGCGAGCGCACAAGCGAGCTTCGTCCGATTTTACTCAACTTGATTGTTTTCCGAGTGAATGAGATGAAATTATAAATAGACGCCTCACCGGTATTCTATTACCTTTTCGCGCGGTAACATTTGCCTGGTTCTTCGAATAGAAATTACCAGCTCCGCTCCTACTGTCACACGATCCCAAGTAAATTGATATAAGCTCTCGTATTTTCAGCCCTAACAACCGTCAATCCTCGAGTAATTTATCGCAACTATTCCATGAAATATCCCCCTTCTTACATATATAACCCAATAGCGCACTCGGTCGCGTCGCATTATTTACTTTTCTTTATCCATTTTCGTGAGACTGGCGGCGTGGAAAAAATTATCGACAGAGCAAGAGCATCTAGACTCGATCTTTCCATTTGCTTAGTAATCACCTTTACCGGAGGAAAATTGTGCTTGTAGAAAAGAAGTTAGAGGCGCGCAGGGCAAGTGGATTAGGAGCGAGAGAGACAGAGGGCCCTCGGGATGCAGTAATAGTTGCAGAGGGGGAGAGAGTTGCATTGAGCGGAAGTCGCGCGTAAGAGGCACGAGTGGACCGACTGAGCCCCGGTAAACAATCCGACAGCCTCCAGTCGGTCCATCTCTGATTGCTAATGAATCCTAACGCTATTATGCATACAACAAAGCAGAAAAAAACTTAGGTCCGAACGCGAGGGCAGTAGGTTCAGCGGTAGGATTCGACCACGATTCACACCGACGCGACGTGACGTTCCTAGACATTCGTACAGATCCCCGGTACTGTCCTGCGGCCAGGCGTGTGTGTACGCCTGGGACAAAGAGTTGTGCAAACAGCAGTTTACCAGCGAGGGACATTATTGCCGTGGAGCCGGGCCAGGCCCCGCAAGCAAGTTACCCGTCAGGCACTTCGTTAGTGCAATCCTTTTTGCTCGTTACCTTGCAGGTTGCTTCGACCTCGATGTGTTACGATCGTTACGATACCTGTTTGTAGGTAGGATGTAGTACTACGTATGTACTACGGTACTATGTTCTCATCCACGTTACCACTCGTACACATTGACCACGCGTTCACTCGCGTGGTTACGTGCGTGCGATTTCGAGCGTGGATAATGCGCGAATGCGTTCGGTCTCGCGACTATGTTTCAACTCAGCCTTCTTTTTGCCACCTCGCGAGAGCCCACTAACACGAACTGAAATTATCGGGTATCGCGCGGGACTTGCCCACAACGATTCGATCGCGACGGTATTGTCGAGTCGAGAAAGCCGTCGAACACAACCGCGGATTTGGCAGATCGGGTTTCGTTTACTGGCGGGACAAAAAAAAAAAGAAAAAAAAAAATTCGGCATCCGGGGCGAATAATATTTTGAGTTGGTAAATCTTCTCGGTCAATTAGCGCCGATTGCGTCGTTGTGTACCGATAGCTAGCGGCGTAGCAGAGTGTGTAAGGGGAGTGTTACGCGCGGTAGGTCGTGGCCGATGCGAAAAACTTGCCCCTTTCGTGTAGCTCCTAATTTTAGAATAGCATAGCGCGGCATTTTCGAGGCGTCGGCTGTAACCGTTCCATGAAATTAGTTTCGCGGGAACTCTATTTCGTTTCCATCGTATCACTCCGTGCCGAACATTCCGGATTTTCGCGCGATCATAAACTCATGCATACGATGCATACCCAAATTGCCTGTGTGGTTCGATGCACATGGTACAGGCCAGTGCGAGCGAGTGCATATTATTCGTTTAATAATCGATAGAATCACGTCATCGCGTGCTCACCTCACGATATAAACTCCCCGTCCCCCTTTTGCAGTCTTAGTTCGCGGCTCGTTCGCATTAATGCACGTTACGTGCCTCCGCTGTTGCGAAACACCCGCTGCTGTTCCGTTCGGCCGTACCGTGCGGCGAGTCAGCCCAATACGCGCATACATTTGCCAAATTGCCGAAGGATTCGCGCGAGCCGACCCTTTCGTTATTTCGACGGATAGGAAAAGAGAAGTCTCGTTTCGCGTAAATCACTACTGGCGAGCTTCTGCGCGACCGAGTCGCGACACCTGGGCCTCTTGTCGAGAGTGGTGAGAAAGACAAAGACGAAAGGAGAGAAAAAAAGAGAGAGAAAGAGAGAGAGACCCGATTTATCGCAAAACGGGGGAAGAATCGAACGGAAAGAGCCCCGCGGCACAGTGCGGTAGAGCGCGGCGGCACGAGTAGCGCGGCGAGGGGTGCTATGATCCGTCCTGAGCGGCGCGGCGGCCCCTGAGAGGGCGAGCAACAAGAGAGCCAAGAGCCGAGAGCGAGAGGGCTCAACAATAGCGAGACAGTTACTGTCAACACACTCGGTGCACATTAGTTGTTTCGCGGAAGCGGCTAAAATGTAAAACGAGGATACACGGCAGGGAACAAAAGGAGCGCACGGGGTGGAAAAGGTATAGGATCAATACAATAGTGTATTTGTACAGAGCGACTGATGAGGGGTGGTGCCTTGCAAGTGGGAGGCTCTCGCGCGCGCGATGCGACTGGGGGCTGAGGGCTCGGGGTCGGCGATGCCTCTCTCTGTCCTCGCTCTTCGTCTCTTGTTTACCGTCGAAGGCCTCGAGGGCTTGCGCGAGAGCACAGGAAAAAACAAGTAAAGACGCGATAGCGCTACAATGCCACTCTATGTATATCCCTCTCTCTTCCTACTCTCTTACGAAAAATCACCCTCCACCTACCATTAATTTCTCTATCAGGATAATCGTGCCCATCGGTTCATTGGCTTGCCTCAGTTTCTTTTTTTCTCTATACTATTGGAAAACGGCTTGGCGAAGGGACAACGGGCAAGCGTCACCGATGAATCGCATCGCCTGATAGGTGGTATGTACTACGTATTCCCGGCTCGTAAATCCGTCCGGTGAAAAACAGGTGCCTGGTAATAAATAGGGCTCAACCCACTCTCTGCACTACCGCTGTTATCAGTCTATAAATATGATTAGAGTCTATTGATCAAGGTTGCGTAATTGCGATATTACACTGTTTGGGGGTCTCTAGAACCGAGGGAGAGTCTCTGCTTTTTTTCCTGCAATTAATACCCGCTCTCTATTCTGCTAAACTCGTCGACATAGTTACCCGCGACAGTTAATTATCTATTTACGCAGATCACGTCCTGAGGGAAAGATAGGAGGAGGAGGGGGGGAAGAGTTTCCTCTGAACGGGCTGAGTGAGCCCTCGCGCGCCAACCCGCCGCCCCAACACAATGCCGGAATGAAAGAAAACGACAGCTATTATTTTTTGCGTTACTGGAGAAGACTCGTGATTGCTATTATGGGCAGAAATGGAAACTGTAATGAACAAGGCGCGCTCACGGTCCGTCCGACTGGCAACAAGCTTCGGCAAACAGCCTCTCGAAATCATTATGTCATATCCACTTCATTTGTCCAACCCCACCGCGCGTATCCGCCGCCGTGCCGCGGCGGCAACTCATGGATATCTACCTTTGTGTGTGTGTGTGTGTCTATTGCGTGAGTGCATGCGTGCTTGCCAGCCTGCCTTATACGTGGTACATACGCGAGTACGCGCGAGCGCGCGTACACCTGCGTTGCTAACCCCATTCAATGGAACGTATACAACCAGCCGCTCTCACTCGGCCAGAGCTTTTCGCTTTTTTCATTTTTTGCCCCGCTAAACAACGGGGCGAAAACACAAAGGATTTCCAGAGTTACAAGCTGTACGGGTATCATTAAACAAAAATGAAAGACGGAGCCTAATTAATAGTGTTGGCGGATATACGGGAACTGCGACTAGTACTCCTCGCTACCGTCCATCGGTCCCTTCCTCGTCCACCTACACCCTCCCTCCAGCGAGTACATAAATAACGCGTGACGAGCGCAAATATTCCTCTAATAAATAAACCGCGATTCTCTGATAATCGCGCACGCTACTAATTAATCACCGTTATTATCAGCCCGACTCAGTCTCGGGTCAACGATGACGACGATGGTAGAATTAAAAAATGATTCTCGTTGAACCGTCGGTATGCAAAAACCAAATGGACAGAGGTACGCTAAACCGGTTCTGTTACGAATATCAGAAATGAATTTGTCAAATGGGTGCGGTGCAGTAGTGAGAGAGAGAGAGAAGAGAGCGGAAGCTGCTCGTAATTAACGAATATGCAATAACTATGATTAGAGTAACAGTTTGGCAAATAGAATATTTTCATTTGACAGGTATGTAATCTATGACGCGGTAGAACGGTCAGCGGGGAAGCTGCTATGGTCCGCAACAAAGAGCGCTCGGTTTGCAAAATGAGGATCGAAAATCAAAGCCCACTTAATAACGCGCTGATGAAATCATTCGCGTTCGTACGCTCGAGCACCGAAAATGTCAGACGTTGAGAGGCATTCCCGGTAATATATTTTTGATTAAGTGGTCCGAATGACGGCAATAAATAATAAAACGGGACACTTGTTTACGGCCAACCACAATTGAATCAGTGCGATCACCAGTACCTCTAGCAGACGAGATTTGCCGAAAAATCAAACGAGTACTGTCGGCGCGCGCGAGCGCACACTCGTGCTCACATCGACCAACCAACATTTCGCTCTCATTGGTCATACCGCGAGTAAAAAGCTATCGTTTCATCGATGAGCAGCGAATTCCCGAGAGTACGCATAACGCAATATGTACAAAGGAGAGATTCTAACAAATTCAAAAACACCCGTAGGATTCGCACATCATCGATTGTGAGCTGAAAAATTTGTCCTGGGGCATACTTCCTCGCTTTTCCTCTGGTGGTGGGAGAGACTCCTTGCCCGGCTGAAACCACAAAGGTGCAATGTCGAAGTCTGTCGCGAAGAGAGTTTCGGTTCAACGCCCTTGGAGGTGGGGGTGGTTGGATGAAAGGCACGCGTGCGTCCGTGGCCGCGCGGTACGCGGTCTCAAGGGGTTGCTGCCGGAGAGAATTTGGTGACAGTATCTCAATATAGCCCAGGGGGCATTTCCTAACGCACGGGCGCGAGAAATCTGCGGAAAGGGCTGGCTGCATCGCAAAGGACCCGAATCTCGGCACGGTGGTCCCTCCGATTTCTGGCACCTTTCTGAAATAATCCTCGCGGACGACGACGATACGTGCCAGGATGGGAAGGTGGTCTGACACGGTAGGGCTCTGCGTGTGACTGTGCGTGTGCCTCGGGAGAGGGTGAAACTTACATATGACAAATTCAACGCGCTCCTTCCTGTCCTTCCTTCGTTCCTGCCGGCACTGACACCCATGGCCCACGGCCACGTTGGCTATTATTATTTTCATTCCTTCCCGCATGCCTGTCTGTCTGTCTCCTCTGTCTGACTGTCTGGCTGTGCCTTCTCTTTTTCGGATGTTTTCGCCCACCCCTACGTCACCTCCTACCCTTTGGCCACCTCCTCCTCGCTCGCTGCTTACACCCAGGAGTCTCTTTCCACGTACGTGCTCGGCTCTTACTTTTTTTCCGCCCACCGAAGCCGCGCGCGCTCGCGACACGTGGCTCTCAGAACATCCTCAGGACATCGTTCCTGCCTTTGTGCCAAGCCAACCCCTTTCTTTCCGTCATGGGACGGACGCGCTAGGGAAGTACGTGACTGCCATGGAATTCTCTCGAGCTCCTTGACGTCGTGTGCGCATTAAAAACTGGATCACCTACATTCGGAGGGATCTTTCTCTTCCTTTTCTATTTCTTGACAATGATACAACGAGCGTTTCCCAGCCAACGTCATGGTCGATGGCAAGGATATGCACACTAGCAACGGTAACAGCAACGACAATGCCAACGGCAACAGTAGCGATGGGGCTGGTGCATTTCTCGGAATGGCCTATCGGTTTATCGGAGAGGTGCTAATGGCACTGGAGGCTATTAAAACGCCGAGGAGGAATGAGAGACTCTTTTCCTGGGGTAAAGAGCATCGTGCATACGTGGGCAAAGGCATCGGACGACCAGGATCGGTGCTCTGATACCTTATGATAGTTAAGTAATAAGAAGAATGATAATAACCAATTTTATCGAACGTCAGTCTGTGCCTTTGAAGCCGGCCCAGCCAAGGCCGCACACATTAATTTCCCCAGGAAATAGCCGGGGATCTGTAGAGGCAGCCGAGGGTTGATCGCGTGCTCAAACACACATACACATACACACACGCAGAGGAAACGAAGGTAGGACGGGTCCGTGCACGACTCGAGGAAATACGGTCGGCCGTCTCGGTGCAAAATAATGCCATCAATATAAAAAAGGCGACCCACTGCGGCGCGGTAATAGAAACCGATTTGTCAGGAAGCTTTTACATTTCGACGCAGTGGGTTTCGCATCTGATAGTCCGCTTTATCCCGTGGGACCCCTGTCCCGTGTAGTACTCGTCGCCTTCCCTACCTCCTGACTAGCCACTCACCGTTCACGGAATCGCAGGGTGACCAACCTCCCACTCTCGAAACCATCGTGTGTCCACCGACTCTAGCTGCCACCCCCTGACTTGGCCTGCCTTACCCTGTCCGATTTCACCATCCGCCAGCGTCTTCCTCGCTTATAAAGCCGAGTAGATAGGAAATCTTGTAAAATGGCCCGGCGAAAGACAAATATTACCAGGGATCACTGCCACCGAGACGCGATTTATTTTCTGGGATTCCAGCTGGATTCCACCTCGACGTTTCGGATACCGTCGACGCTGCCTCTTTCTTGCCTCGGGATTTACGCGTACAAAGGAACCGATATATATTCCCGTCTGGCGTAACGAGAGACCGGGAGAGAGCAGAGAGACTCGATGCAACAGCGAGTCGAATTTAATTTCACCTAATCGCGTGAACCACCACCACCACTACTACCACTACCACCCTCGCTATCGGTATTCTACTCGTGTCCTCGTTCTCCTCCTCTTTCTCCACCTCCGCTCGCATTGGCCGCGCGGCTGCTGCAAAGAGGATCGCATATTTCGCCCGGCAGCCAAAAGGAAGAGCAAATGATAACCGACGCGGTGCATGGTGGCTGACAGAAAATTATAATTACGAGCTAGCGAGGCGCGAGCTCGCTCGCGTAAAAACTTAAAGCTCGAAGAGGGGGTGGGGCGGCGATAGGGGGTGTGTGTGTGTGTGTGTCCGCTTGAATGCTGTTCTCGCGAGAGCTTCGAAGGGTGGTGGGGTGAAAAGGCGGGTGGAAGGTGGCGGGGCGACTGTTAATTGAAAACTACCGAAAAGCACAATTGCGCGAGAATTATTTCTATTCATTAGCCGGGTGGCCGCTCGGTCGAGCCAGCCGCCGAAAAACTTTTCCTCGGCCAGGCGTTTTTTCCTACCGCTTTGGCAGAGACCGGCCAGCTCTCTCAGTCCTCCCAATCCTCCTCTTCCTCCTCTTTCACCCTTTTCTACCTCTTCCTACTCTTGCCGCGACCAGCCGCCTCCCAGCTACCCTTTCCTCGTGGTCGCGCGTGCCGTAATTATGTAACATAAATACAATCCCTCTCGCGACGTAATTTTTGCGGTATAAGCTCAAAAGCCCAGCCTCGGCGCGGGCCAGCACACGGTTCGGCACACCGGGTTCTCTCCTCCTCGCCCGAAGAGAAAGAGGGCCGAGCTTTTTCAGGAACGCTTTCGCAAATCAATTTATGGCATAACGCGGACGTTCTCATTGTCCGCGGTCCTCCACTACCACCACCCGACACGGCGACCGTTTCGTAGCTAAACCTTTTGTAACACCGGCAGGCCATTGTTGTGACAGAAAATTATATCGTAATGCTTATTTACGGGGAAAATTCTGAGCCAGGCTTTGTTGGTTCTTGTCAAGTACTACATGTAAATGTGCCCTGATAATGTCCTACCTCCGTGGAGAATTGATCAAGCGCTTCGGAGTAACGACAAACTCCCGCACCAATTATCACCGCAACCACAAATATATCAACCTAGTACTCTACTACCGATACGCACATTATCACGTTTGAATCGTGCAACCAGTACCAGGGTCGGCTCGATCGTGACTCCAAATTACCCTGTAAAATTCCCTCGTCGCGAGGCGGCGATTCCCTCAGCGACGAGCCACGTCGCGTCGATGGGAAAGTTGGTCCTCCGAGTTGATGGCACCGTGTGCAGCCCCTCCAACTGGCAGCAAGTCCGAAGACTCTTCTGGGAATCCCGGCGGGAGTATTTCTCGTCAGTCAATGAATTTACAGCCCCTCTTTACCGAGTTCACCCTTAACCGCTTAACGAGAACTGCTTCGCGGCACGTGAGAAAAAAAGCTAACCGGTTTGGCAGTAGGCTTCGCTCGCCAAGGGATGGAGGCCTTCGTAAGCGGTCTAGAGGGGTGAATTAGCGCAAAATAAGTGCAAAAGAGCTCGGAAAGCGAAGTTACCCCGAACGATAGGGCCGACACACCACGATACTCGAACGTATATAGACCGTAGACCAAATTCCCCGGTGTGTGGATACTCATAAGAACTTCGTAAGGGTAAGTCTTCCGAGCAAAGAGGGATAAACGTACGGCTGGGCCACCGGAGAAAGCGAGAGAATGGGAAACGATGTAGAAGGGGCGTAAAGTAAATTGCCGCGAAATCTGCGCGCATCTCCGGAACGATCAGGCTAAGCGAAACAAATAAAATAAGAGCGAAAGACGAACCGGAGGGCGGAGATAACGCGGAACGAGGCGAAATGGGTACAAGAGGGTAATTTGATTTAAGATCGTAAGTCAGTGCGCATTGAAACACAAGGAAACCTGGGCCAACTTCCGTTTCATGAGATATTCTCCAGTCAGATTCGGAAGCCACTTTCCCCAATTGTCAGGAAACTCGTGTACCTCCTGTGCGAATCGACGCAAACCTATCTAGAACGCATTTAAAGCCTTGTTGGAACGGGATGAACGATCTCCTACAAGGGGAGAGAGAGAACTTTGCGAGAGGTATTTTCAGAAATAAATTCGACCGAAAGAAAAATCAATTAACACGCCCAATAACGCAAGCAATATTCCGATCGTTCATCCGAGACTACCCCTCCGGGCGGTCCAGCACATGGGTGTAGGCAGAACTGTGCACGCTTACGGCGAGCTTCTCTATACGAAGGGATAAAACCAACCCCTGGCAATCGTCAGCAAATAATATCTTAGCTGTATCGACAACACCGATACCCAATTGTTTTCCGTAGCAGATCGTTATTGAATTCCGAGTTATAGATGCCATAGATGCGAGCGCAAGAACATTTAACAATCGTGGGATTCATCTCGATGGGATTGAGATTGCTGGTACTCGATGCGTATAAACCAACAAAAGTAATAGAAACAATTAGAGGATAATGCAGTTCTTTTGCGGGTGGATCTGACGTTTTCCTCTATTCAGTTTCCAAGCCAAGCATGAAAAAGCACACATCGTTCGTTACGGCGGCATGCACAGTTGTAACGTGTTCCACCCTCTGGCTTTCCCCATTTCCCACTACATCGCCGGTACACCCAGACTATTACAATTTCAGTTACATTTTAATTAGCAGAGAATACTAATGTTTCGCGAGTGGCGGTCGCCAGCAAGTAGCCAATGAGCGCCAAGTTGACTCGTGCAACTCGAGCCCGCGCTCCAGGACCCGAGTCATCCCCTCGCACCCATTCGTGCCGTTGCCGCACTCTTCCTGTCCTCAGTATTACGCTCGGCAACCCCCGCGGACCCGACGTGCATTTCACACCCCATATTCGCCACTTTATACGCGGGCGGCTGGGGCGGCAAAAAAGAAAAAAAAAAGTTACACCCTGCGTTCCTCATTTATGTTATTAGCTCCCACTTTCGCGCCGTGCGTTCTTTCGGAAAAAACAGAATCCCTGAAGAGTAAACCGCACCATTAAACTTTTTATTTAGATCCTGCTTCTCACTTTTTTCCTTTAATTTCCACGGGCTCTCGCGCTCACCCTACCAGGGTAATTTCGCTGCCCAACGAGAGCGGAGATTCAACCTCTGATAGTACGGTAAATGCGGTAAACTAGTTGCGCCGATTGAACCCTTGCAGATTGTTCCCATCTTCGCTTTACAAAGACAACGATGCGGGAAAAGGGGAAAAAAATCGAGGAATAGAATTTTCTTGCGAGTGGAAAATCTTGATGCTCTGTTGGGGATTCTCGAAGCAAGCAGAATCTTTCTATGCAAAGATCCCCAACTGTTACGGGCGCCGAGGGTGGCTAGGGTTGAAATTCAGAAGCGCGGAATCGATCGTATCGCGCATATATAGAAAATCAACGACTTGTCTAAGTCGTCTAAGTAGGGCAGAGGGTGAGCAAAGCATCCGCCGCGGAAGGATATTTTGGGGCTGATCGTATAACATAATACTTTCTAAGTCGTAAACCTTCCCCTCGGTCAAAAGGTATTCTTGAAGTTTGACATCGGTACTCATACAACAAACACGATTATTATCGATGTGTCGCTTTGTTCCTCCCTCACCGAGTTGATTGTACTTTCAGCCCTACCCCGTTCATTGGCGCTCTCCGTTTCCAATATTCGCGGAAACTCGTCTCGCCAACCACGTACAAAGAAAGCAATAGAACATGCATTCGCGACTCTTGTCCCACATTTGGTGTCTTTCCCAAATTGCGGAACACGTGGGAAAAAAGCATCAACTCACATTAACAAGCCACGCCACTGTGTCTCAGAAGCTGGTGAAGTATATACACGACTGACTGACCTGAAACAGAAAAGAGAGTTGACAGCGTTAGTGGAGGGCGGAGAAAAGAGCGAGTGGGGAAAAAGCAAAAGAGAAAGGCGAAACAGTGGGATAGGGTAAGAGGCTGGGGAGATGAAAAATCGTGGCCAGTATTCCTGGATGGGCGAGACGCTCTCGAAACTCGGGCGTTAAGCTACAGAATAGTCGAAAGAGTAAGCGAGCTAGAGAACGAGCCAAGGACAATGTGGCCGCGATTCAGGATGCCCGAGGAAAGCCGCGCTCGTATCCTTCGACTGGCCGCGAGTTCGCCAATGAGGCGACGCGACGCTGCCGTTAATTAACGAACTCGAAAAGTAACGTACTGAAAGTACCACTGGTCTCGACTCGAAGCATTGAGGGCAGTGGAGGGTGGCAGAGGCTAGTGGAGGGTGGGAGCGGGTGGTTGGAGACGGGGGTAGAAGCGAGCCGAGCGGCCAGGACGGAAGCGCGCGCGTATAAAGGGTCGGTGTCTGGCCAGACGGGCAGAAATGAAGCAGCAAGGGTTTTGTTTGTCCGGCTGTCCACCCCTTTCCTTCCTCCAGTCCACCCCCGCGGGCTCGAGCCCTCGCTCTATCAACCTCCTGGCCCCCTTCAACCCCTACCCCCAGTACCAGACTGCACACCGCTACTCTTCTATCTTCTGCCCTCTTCCTCTCTTTCTCCCTTTTCCCGCCTTACGCCATCAGACCTTCCGTCTCCTACTATTGCCGACTAACAATGCCTGCGTGTATACTGTTTGCCCACATCCTCTGGCATATATCCTCGCCAGCTATAATATTGATTACTTCGACAGAATTTCGGCCCGAACCGAGCCGAACCCGCGAGTTCCCGTCATCGTTTATCCGATTCAGCTGAGTGACACCCTTCCACGGCTCATTCTATGCCGGGAATTCTTGCGCCACGTCGGAGGAATGTACCCGTGTTTCATCGAAACGGAAGATACTGCTTGCAGTCTCAGTATAGACTTTTTTGCACTATGCGTTGATAGTATTTCTTTGATCATCCTACATCTCGCGGACTCATCTTAACTATAGCGTTTCCGACAAGTTCGCCAATTCGGCGTCGAACTTGTGGATAAACTGACGAGACCAAAACACATACGGGACACTGATTGAATTTAGTAGAGTTGGAGTTTTAAAAAAGTTCTACGGTAATATAGAATCCTGTTCCAAGCAAATTCATCCGAACAAGAGCCATTCGCGAGGTCTTTGACAGTATCAAGCAACCGGTGCAATAATTAACCACCGTAACTATCGTCCGTAATATTCAGCTAAAAGAGTGGTCACTCCGCTTGAGGAAAGAGGCGCGCAACTCAAATTGCGTCACAGTTTTCCCCCCATCCCGCCAACATTTAATTCCATTGGCGAGCCTTCCGCCGAGTTCACCTCTGATCCCCATCAGCGCGGTTTTCTCTCCGCTTGGCATTAGCACGGGGTCCGTATGTTGCGCGAATCGAAGTACAAAGAAGCAATAGTAGAAATAAGATAATTGCTATTACAATCGCAATTTCATCCAGGAGGATGGAACCACGATGGGACGGCCAAGAGAAAAGTGAGGGACCGAATAGAAGGGGCAGTGAAGAGCGGAATCTGAATTCGAAGCAGTCGAGTGATGAAGAGAGGAAAAAGCGAGGAAAATAGAGAGAGAGAAAATGGATGGTAACAGCCACAGAGAGTTGAAATACAAAGTACGTTAATGTCGTGCTCACACCCCCATGTACCCCACCCCCGAGCACCATTCCAATGCCGCAGACAGTTTGTTGTCGAAGCTTCGGGGATTACACAAATGAGGTTGTTGAGCGAGAGAAATGTACATTCCGCTACAAAGCCAGCCGCGTTGAGTCGCGTGCGGAATTAAAAAGGGACCGCGGGTGAAGAGTTTCGGCATTTCAGAGAAAATATTTTCTTTCCTAAAACCCATCCCCATTCCAAGCGCAATAGGTTGCTATTGGTTCGCGGTTAAACCCCATCAAGAACGAAAAATCCCTTTGGTCGGTGTCGCACTACATACACTGTACGTTCTGGTCGCGTGCTAGGAGGAAAAACCTCCCTTTCTGCATCGTTTCATAAGTGGAATCGTTAGTACGCAATCCACAGGCGCAAACATCCAGAGTACCTACAGCTCGAATGCTAGCGAGGACTCATCGAAAATGTAGACGCATAATAGCGCGGTCTGAGATTAGCTAGGCGAAAGGTAGTAGTTGGTCGTCCAAGAGGGGTTCACGTGCAAGTACGCCAAGCGAGAAACTAAGGAGAGAGGAAGCAGTCAGCCCTTGTACTAGAGCAGTGTGTGGAGGGGGGAAGCTAGGGATAGTAATTGTATACGTACTGGGAGAATGGCAAGGTAAACAAAACTATGTAAGATTGCCCCATTAATATACATATCTCTCGGTTCAGTTAGGCCACGAGAGAGCCTCGACCAACCCTCCCGCTACCGCGGCTCTGCCCTCCTAGCTGCCAGGGGGTGAGTAGTCTTGGCCTTAGACTTTGGGGTTAGGCTCGTTCGGCAGCAAGGAGGGTACACAATGGATATTGAGACCATAATTTACGGCTGATTGTTAGCCCCGCGATCTATGGATTCCTCCATCCTCTCATCGTTTCTCTTCACCCCCGACCAACCCCCGACGCAGCCTCTCCGCTACCTACTTGAGCACCTTCTAACAACTCCCCTGCCCGTGTCGAATTTGTGTTAGGTCTGTAATAAGTACGGAATACGTGTATACCTAGCGCTCGAACTCGAGCGCTCAGGCATTAGAGGAATCCTACGGAAGCCAAGCCATATGAGAATGATGTTCGTGCACGTAATGTCTGTACTCTGGTGAATGCTAGTTCTCATCGGCGGGATACTAATCTAATGTTGACAAGCTAACGCGGGATTATTCCTGCAGAAAAATTCCCTAGCCCTATGATTTATGAGACGATGAGAAAGATGGGTTTCAAAAAATATGAGTAGGGAATCAGAGATGAAATTTGGAATCGGTCCACTTCACTCGAGTTAAGGACTGGTAATTGGCCAAAACGCAAGTAACACCCCATTCTAGGGGAGGTCAACCACTCTATGCTTACTCAACCGGTTCTGCAACAAGAACAGTGGTTATAAATTAATTACGAGGGTCAAATTCGCAACTGGGTCTCGTTCCAACAGACGTTTCAGCGGGGGGCGAATGTCTTACTAGTTCTCGGCTAGCGCTCGAGGGTCGAGCTGGGTAAGGAGGAGGCGATGTTTGGTCTTCCTTACAAGGGACCAACCAACCAGTCGACCAACCAGTCGACCAACCGGCTTGCCACTTACCAAAGGATAATAACGTAGTAATCCTACCATGAGACACGGATCAAGTCCTTAATAACCCTATAACCCCACGATACCCCTGCTTGTCGATTCTATCCGAAATGTTCGTAAAATTGTAAAATAGCGCAGAAAGAATTGTATCGTCACGCGGTGAATGCGCGCAATAAATTGAATGATGATATTCGGCACAAGGGAAAACTATTGTTCAATTGAAGTTCCTTTATTATTGGCGCAATATTATATTACATCGTGGACAAACACGCGCGCAGCATGCTCGACGCGAATTCCAAATTCAGAATCGATGCCTGGTAATTTTCCAAAATTTTCAAAAACCATCGCTAACTTCAATAAAGCCGTAATAATTAATTTGTGATTATATCGCGAATTCCTGGAAATTCATGTTACGTTGCATAGCGCGGTAGGAATGCAACCGACCTCAACAAGCTCCCCAATACAGAAGTGCATGATTTAGAGAGACATATAAACGATATTCCGATACTATTTCGCGCGATACTTTCGAAATCGAATTGAGAGGTACAAAATTGACAAGCCACATTCCATGTGCTTGCGGGCTACGAATTTTTCAAATGCAACAGCGGGCTTCGAGTAATTATTGTGAAATTTTTTTCGAGCAATGCCAACGAAACACAATTCGTCCTTTGTCAATCGTAACTCTACGACGTCGAGAGATACGCCGATTGCCCTGCCACTTCTACACCTAGTATGTAGTTTCTACGTCAGTCCAAGAATCGTAGTAAGATAATGAAAAAGACCTTGGCACAGCAGTATTATAATCTACCAGTGGACTTGTATTACGTTCCGTGCATCAAATATCAAGTAGAATTCTGCTTTCGAGAATTGTAGATTGTAGGTTTAACGATCTTGCGTACACGAGCATCGATCGCATCCTCAGGCAGTAGACTGCCGTTCGATAGCATTGACAATTTCAAAAATAGTGACACAAGATACGTCAGTACGTAGTATCTTCGCACTGGGTATTGAAGCTAGCAAGAGTGACGTTTTATCCAACCAGATGGTATTCGTACCAGGGTTGGAGTTAGAGAGGCAAAAAGCAACGGCGATCAAGCAGCAGGGAACGGATGCTGTTATGAGCTGTTTTCCCAACCGACGGGAGACAGGTGGCGGTGGCGGAAGTGGACTTTAACAAATGGTCATTGGTCGGTGGCGCACAGACGTACCTACTTGAGATGCGGCAGCAGGATCTATGCTGGCCATTTCTCATCGGTACTCCGCGAGCAAACAATACCCCAAACCGGTCGTGTAAGAAACTCTACTGCCTCGAGAACGACTTGAGAAGCAGGTTGATCAAAGTCAACTCACTTCCGGCGGGCCTTGCCCAAATCTACTCTATTCTATTCCATTCTACAAGGTTCTCTTGAGAGACAGAATCTGGTGCGTGAGCTGTTGAGCAACGTCTCAGAAAGAGAGGGAGAGAGAGAGAGAGGGAGCTTGTCGTTCTCAGATATTAAATGCCCTGATACTACTGCGCGACACTCTGACTTTTCGACGTGTTAATGGAGAGCCAACGATCAGAGTTGGGAGTGTGGATTTATGGGCAGTACAGTGCGACTCGCGCGAGCTGTCAAACGATCATCCCCCGGCAGTTTCGGGTTTACTGGGACATCGGGCGTAACCTGCCCTCGGGGACCTTGTTAGTTCAGTTCGCATGAACACCCTCTGTCCTGCGAAAAAAATGCTACCAGTGCGAGCCGCTCTATTACTACCACTGACACTCTGCCGCCGTGACTCTCATATTTGCGCTCTCGCTTATTGTCCTACTCGGGGCAAAAAAAAAAAAGTTTTGGCCGATTCTAACTATCGCTTGCTGCGCTTTCTGTTAGTTCCCTTTCCGTCCTTACCGAGTGTTTACAATTTAAGACCGCTAATGGGAAATACAGAGAGATATTCAATCTTGTGAAAAAAATCTTGATACATTCCTAACAATATCATTTGGTATAGAATTTAGAAAGGTGAATTAAGGATTAAATCCAGAGAGAGAGTTTATCGTATCAGCGGATCTAGGACGAAGCAATATTTAATTACCGAAAATCGTGTGATCTGTACTAACGGAGCAGAGAAGACCACGAGGGGTTGAAAGGGTAGTTCTCGTATCAAGGGTGCCGCAAGCTGGCAAGGGAGGGGACTCGATTCGAACGAAGCCAGTGGTCAGAGGTATTGTCAAGGTATTGTCCTGCCCCGCTTCCGAAATAATCGTCAAGCGGAGCTAATGGGGTATGAAGTCCCGATATCAAAATAACTCATCCGTGTCCGGCACGTGGTCAACGCACGCTGCTAGGTTTTCTCTCGCGGCCAGTTCCGTGCTGACAGTCAGCGATCCAAGTTAAAAATAGCTGCGTGAAAAACTCCTTTCAGGGTCTATTGTCCTGGCGCAAGCCAGATAGAGGTGTCCGTGCTCGTAGAGAAATCTTTAGCAGTGCTGATAATGCGGGAAAGCTCAACCCAGTCGGTCCTTTGTCCGGTGAAATTGTACAAGCAAATTTTGCGAAGACCGTCAGCGACAGCCTTAAAGGGACAATATTGGTATTCCTCTGAAGTCTATAGCTTCTGTGGAGGCTTGAGCCGTTTAATGGCAACTTCAGTCTTTGCTATTTCTGTATCGACAAATTGCTGTGTGCCGCCGCGTCACTCGGTCTGTCCACTCACGCAAGAGGCGAACTCCTCCGACTGGGCTTTTCAGCGGCGCCGCAAGAACGACAAATTATTGATTACGGAATAGCCAAGAATGACACATTTGAATCTTTAATCCACTAGTATTTCAGTACCGTTGTGGAACGACATAAGAACGCGACTACGATCCCAGGAATATGCTGCGTCTCACGATTCACGCGGTAAAATCGTGACGCCACCCTTATCAAACGACGCGTACTGTCACTCGAAAAGCTCAACGTGGCAATATTAATACTAATTTGATACAGGAAAATTGTCTTGTTGAATTTGACACTTTACATTCATCTATCATTTGCATGAGACGTCAAAAATCAATAGACCATAATGAAAATACTATATCACACAATATCGATTCAAATGAATATTGATCTAAATGAAACTTGTCGAAAATCCAATTTAGCTTTTCTCTATCGCAATTTACCAATTCGCCAAGATTGATTCGTTAGTTGCGTTTCGTTGGTTCGCGAGGTTCCGAGTGATCTAACTTGAAAGAGCCCCCAATGAAGACGAGTCCGAGTATTCGAGGATTCGTCGAAAAACTTGGTCGTCGTGCGAACGAGCGATTAAGAGCGAGTGCCGTGCACAAAATCGAATCTTGTTATCAGGGTGATAAGAACGGGGTTGAAGGAGGACAGGAAGGGCGAGTCGGAGCGATGGGGTGCACCGTCGAAATCAGGCTTACGTAACGGGTATCGGAAAGTCGAAATTACCCTAAATAGCAACAGCAGTCCTGGTGGGAATGCCGTAGTGGTAGGGAAAGGGAGGATAGCACCACCGGTGCCGGTGGCGTAAACGCCGTCAGCAAAGGGTGGCAGAGGGTGGCGAGTTCCACCCTTCGAAGCCGGCAGCAGCAACTCGAAAGTAGGCACCGCGACTATGGGTGAAGCTAAGTCTATCCGTGTAATGGGGCATCGGCACGCGATTTCCAGTTCCCCGGTTCTGGCTCTTCGCGATTCTAACTTTCAACTTGGCTCGGCAACCCCTTCCCGGCCCGGGCCTCATCCCTGCAACGTGCGCGCCCGCGCGCGGGATGTTGTGCTGTGTGACTTATCGGCTCTAATTATTCGCCGACAAGGAACCACCCCGAATCGACGATCAGAATTGCCCACCCTCGTAAAGTAGCTTTTCTCCGGCAGATCTCACACGACAACTTCCCTCTCTCTTTCTCTCACTCTCTGGATTTCTGATCGATCGCGAAATGCTCCAGACTGGAGAGCCGCGTTGAGGAAGCGCACCAAAGACGGTTCGATGGAAATTAGGTGAATTGGCGGGAATAGCAAGCGCTGGCAGTAAACGGACTCAGTACGAGCGGACGGTCGTCAAGGAATTAATAATGTAAGCAACACCCTATAACAGAGATGGATCCTTGCAGGCAATAGTGCAATAGACGCGCAGTGCACACAGAAGAGCAGATACGTTCCGCGAGGGTTTACAAACAGACAACGATATAACATGATCCAACATCCAAGTCCCTGAAGATACCTGAGATCATCGGAAAGCGAGTATCCTACTAGCCGCATCCTACCAGGTCTGTCACACACACAGTGGAATGTTCGAATCAGCGAGCGATCGGGTCATAATCACGGAATATCGAGGAATAATCGCGTGTCTTAAGATATTTGGATTGCGATTTAAACCCTCATATGGAATTAGGCTGTCTGACCGCTACAGCCCAACGTTGCATTGACGTTGGCAACCGGCCGGCGATCTTTGGGACACGGTCACCCTCTCTCTAAACAACGATCTTCAACGGTCTTCAACGGTCCTCGCTTTGGTGTGATAATTTTTCAATTTGGCCTCATGCGTTATTGACGTCGGCAGACGTGCACCGACGTTAGCAGCCCTTTTGACGAGAAGTCTGAGTGGTCGTCGCGCAAAACAATGCTAACCCCATGGCAAGCGTGCGCGGCAACAGCGGGGTGCTGTTTTACCCTTTACCGCGCTGCATCGCGACCTCCACGAGTCACCGAGCTGCCACGGCGACCCAACACGGCGACCCGGCAACCCCCTGCGCATCACTTCGCTCGCTCGCTCGCTCGCTCGCTTTAACCCTACGGGAATAAGGAGAGTCGCAATGTAAGCAACACACAACACGCTGTATGCAGCCATGTTTTTTACATTAGCCAGACGATACTTGCCCCAGAGTATCAGAGAGCTCGTGTCGGTGTGGGATGTCTATGCACGCGCCACGTCGCGCAACGCTGCTACGCATACACGCGCTTACCGCTGTTTGCGAAACTTCCTCCTGTGTTCGTTCGCTACAAGTTCCCTGGCCCTCTTAGTAACCTCCCGTGTATCCCTGATCGCTTGCGACTTTATCCTACAGAGAAGTCAGCTTCTCTTGGCGATCCTACCTTACCCCATTGAGTCTTGTATACTCGAAAAATCCACAACCAGTGGAACCAGGATAATTCATCAATTATAATACTACAATTATTCTAATTATTTTCCTAATTCTAGATCCTCTTAAAACCCTGCTATCCACAGAATCTACTGCACAGTAGTGGATTCTCCTTTGAAAGAAAGACTTTCGCAAAAGAACTCTCAATTCTGAGAGTTATCAATTAAACCGTTGTACCACTGTCTAGACGTCGTTTGGGGGCGTGCGTCACGTAGGTAGCCAGATAGATAGGTAGGTAGGTAGGTGGATACGTCGGATCCGCTCGACTGTTTGTAACCTGCACCGGTTGCAGCGCGTTTAATATACATATATTGTATATATATATACACGTATAAGGACGATTGTGTGTAGATGTGGAATGGACGTAGCGTAGCGATAGAGACGGGGAGATGAATGGTGTAAAACGGAGGAAGTCGGTGGTGATACGCCGAAGGAGGAAGAAGCACAGTGGGGGCGAGAGGAAACCGACAGGAGAGCGAGAGGTAGCAAGAGAGAGAGAGAGAGAGAGAGAGAGAGAGATTGAGGTGTGCACTCGTCGTCGAGTGGGAGCCAGGCTACGAACGAGAATGAGAACGAAACAGACGCGACGGACGAGGGGGCGAAAGAGGGGGTGCGCGCGCGGGAACAACCAGTCGTTTGTCGTCGGACAGATAAACAACGTCGTTATTGTAAATGCATTGGATCAACATGCTGCGGGGCTTTATTGGCGGCTTTTCTTCGCGATACGACCTACGCGAGCAACTCCCGTTGTTTACGAGATCGATAGTCCGATCGGGAGAATCGATTTTATCGTATCGCGTCCGCCTCCCCAGGCGGAGAGAAACAATCGTTGTAACGTGCGCGTTTGTACCGGCCGGTTTCTTTCTCTTTTTTAGATTTCCTCCTATTCGAAGACCGTACCTTGCGCCTCTCCTCTATCTTTCTCTCTCGCTCTCTCTCTCTCTCCCCCTCTCTCTCGTTTCCGCATCTCCCGCTCGCTGTCTGAGTGTCTCGTTCGCGAATGGATCCCGGAGAGGACATACGTAGAGAATAACAAGGCAGATCACGTGACACAGGTACAGATGCGACGAAATTACACACCGTGAGCTGCGTCGCTCGCCGTACAAAATATTTGTTCCGGTATAATATATACTGATTCGTATTCGCGTATGTCCCCGTGTTTTTCCATTACAGCCATGAGGCAAGCGCTCGGCCGATTCGTAAATCATGCTGCGAGGCGAATCAAAAATATGCCACGCGATGGTCGTTACCAGAGGTACTCTGATCTTAAGATCCTAGTTCCCAAACCGATCGAGATCAAGATAATTAATTGATCTATTCCAAAATCATCGGTACTTCCAGCGATCTCAATTAACGGAACGAAATAGAACAATCCCGCGGAAGTGCTCAGATTTGTAGTTAAGTGTCAGGCACATAAATCTTATGCTTTTAATTAAAACCGTACAGTGGCTATACAGTGGTAGCGAGGATGCCGGAATACATAATGTGAAGCGTAAGTGGAGGCGAGCAGTAGAAAGTGCAAGGCAGAAGTGGAAAAGGAACCGAGGTGTTCAGCCGTTTAGCCAGCGAGAGTTGGCTCGAGTGTCGCTTCGTAGTTTCCCTGATTTCTCAGAGCGCATTAGGCAATGCTATGACGGACTGTACGGTGACCATGAGAGCCCGACGCCCGCTGTTTGTTCCTCGCTTTATCTCGAACGTAAACACCGCCTGGAATATATAGAAGGTGGCAACGCAGTGGTGGCGGTGGCGGTGGCGCGACCAACAAGGGAGAGAGACGGATAGGTAGGTTGCTATACCTGGCGATAGAAAAGAAAAAGACAGGTGACAACGACAAGGACAGGCTCTGGTACGCAAAGACCCAGCCAGAGGAAAAAGGAGAAACGAAAACAAAAGGACTGCCGTGCTATACGAACGAACGGACGGACAGACGGACACTGGATAAACAAGGCGCAATAGAGATAAACACCGAATATTGCGAGAAATATGCGCAAACACGAAACTCATTCCTCCTCTTCTGTGCCGCCCTCTTGCGAACCTGCCCCTCTTACTCTACTTTCCTTTGCCCTTGTGCTTCTCCACGTATATTGTATATATACAGTATACAATATAGTATTATGTACTATAGCTTGCTCACTCTGGTTTATTTCACCGTATCTTTTCTCTTTTTTCTTCACCTTCGCCGTTCATTTGCTACCTACTTTTTTAAGCACTCTGCCCGAGTCTCGCTCCTCTTCTCGTTGGCTGCGCGTTCGCACTTATCCACTCCGCACCGGCGGAGCTTAATTTATGCCCCGAGATGTTTCGTTAAGGATTTCTACTTCGATTTCCACAGGCAACGCCTTTCCTCCCCACCGTCGGTGCTCGTTTTTCCAGCCACTCGGGGATCGAGTATTAACTACTTAACGCCCGGTTATATCATCGGCCCGGTTCCCCTGTTTTTTTCGAGTGCTCCTGCATCCGAGTCCGGAGATATTTACGGCCTTGGGATTCTCGCGCGCGATCCGCCACGAGTGGTTTTAATAATCCTTTGGATGGGGGGAGGATACTCGAGAAAAAAAAAAAAGAGTACTGCAGACCGAATGTTTAGTCAGAACTAGTTCGCGAGACTATGTTTAACGGAATGCGCAGAAAGAGAGAGAGAAAGGAAACCCGAATTCGGGTCAATGGCACGGCACTCCTGTTTCCATCTTAGGAGAGGGCCGCGATGAAACGCGAAGGCATGCTCCCTTCCTTCTTGGAGAGTGATTGATGTAGCCTGCCGTTCTTCAATTAGCAGACGCCCTCGTCCCATCCACCAGCCGCGGTTCTTATGATTCGATTATCCGCGCATTCGTTATTCCGTCGAACTTAAAAATATACAAACATCATCACTCATCGGGCAGCCGGAGAAAATAAATTGAGGAGGAGGAGGAGGAGAAGGAGAGGATCGCGTCGATTAAAGCCGCCAAACGACAGGTCCGTCCGGAGCGGGAAAATATATTCGAGAGCCATCAGAGAAGCGCACGGATGACAAATCGAAGAGGCTAGCAGCGAATTGTGCCATTCGAGCTGGTTACGAGTCCGAATGGGAGCTGGCGAAGGTGTCGAAAAAATTCGTACTGTCCACTCAGGTTCTCCGAGTAGCGATATGGTACGAGTGGTGGCTAGTGACGAGAGAGAGAAAGGGGAATGAATAGAGATGAGACGCGACGAGACTAGACGGGACAGGTAAGGTAGTTGACGGTCTATGTGACCGAAGCGACGTCGGGGGCAGACTATATAATTTCCCTTGAGGGAGATCGGGATGGCCGATACCGGTACGGAAGGGGTAGCCAGAGGAGGGAACGAGGGAGATCAGCCTGTTTTCCAGGTGGGGAGGTGTGCTGTGCTCATCCGCGAGCCCATCAACGCAACCATCCTCCGACAATCGATTATTATCTTTCCAATTTGCATAGCAACCGAGCTCTTGTTCAAATCTGCACCCCCGGCTTCGACCCTTTTCCCGACCCCTTGCAAATCCTACTGCGAACGGCGCCGCTGCTGCTACGATTCCTCCTCGAGCTTCTGGTATCGTTTCTGTTGCGCGCTCGGCTTTTTTCCGCCCCGAGCACTCGCGCGTTCCATCAGCCTGACCATTCGAAGGCCCAAGAGAAACAGCAAAAGGGAGATCCATCCACGCGCCCATCCCGCTTAATTCGCCGAATCCAACGAATCTTCTCGTCTCTTCGAATCCATATGCTCGAAAATGGCCATCGGATCCGTAATGTTTTGACTGACGTTTCGTTAATCTTTTATCTTTCTCCAGAGTTCCAACTCGGGTAGTATGCCCTAAATAATGCACCATTGAAAGTGACAAGTGTCGACCATTTTGACTATTTATTCGCCTACGTGTTCCGTACGTGTTTTCAGATAGGATCCGCATTGCCACGCGGTTTCTAATAGACTTTCCATGTCTCAGATAAGATTAAACATTGAAATTGACACGCGGCCATTCCCTTCGGTACGAAACGACTTATTTCAGTGGGGAATCGCGAGTAACGTCATAGGTGCACTCATTATTGGTACGATTACGTCAAATCGTGTAGCTTGACTTTCACTGATGCGATCTACCGAAGCATTCGAAGCATCGACTTTGCGACTTCTATTCTTCCAGGATGCCTGAGGAATGGACGTGTCACGCTGGCGAGGGGATGAGCCGGTTGGGTGGTGGGTGGGTACGAGGAAACGAGGGTAGAAAACCCTCCTTTATAAAATCTTTGACGCGTCGCCCAGAGTCGGGCTAGCGTCGTGGCAGTCATTAATAACTTTTAGGTGGCAGATTTTGCGCGTATTAATCCACCATATTATACCGCGAGGCTGCAGCCGTCTTCTGCCCTCTCCTGTCCTCTCTTGCCGTCGGCTTGCTCGGGTCTCGTCCACACCCCTATAACCGAGAGGGTGACCGGATAGCTGAGTCGACGTCTCCTTAATGAAAAATCTGAATCCCAAGCCCGCCTTTTCTTTCACCCACCATTCTCGACGGATTCTCGATCCTGCGCCGGATCCCTTAATGCTAATGACCGCAACCGCAAGCGCGAAATCGCCGCTCCCGAGTAAAAACTCCCCGAAATCTCAAGGATTTCTTTAGCTTCTATTTTAAAGTCTCGCTCACGAAATAACCGAGATGAGCCTTCAATTAAATGCAAGAGTTTCAGAAATTTCTATTCCTTCCAATCGTGATTCTTTCCAGTATTCATCTGAAAAATTGTTATTCTAATAACTGAGCCACTTTATCGCAAAAGTATGCGAGAATCGTACAGAGATAAACGTGCGTCCCCATTATGCTCTCTGGGCCAACTGGCTTTTTCGCGGGTTCTCTTTGCGAAAGCCAAGACGACAGGCGCGCGCTTCGTAATGTGCTCGCGTGGCAAATTAACAAACGCCAGAAGAATGAACCGACTCCATTCGGGCTTCCTCTCCATCGTTAACAAGCCTTTCTCTCTGGTTCTCATACACCCGTCTACGCACATACAGACAAACTCTCACTCTCTCTCTCTCTCTCTCTCTCTCTCTCTTTCTCTTTCTCTCGTCACAGTGAGAAGGTATATTGTCGGCAGTGCGACGGTAGACTGAGCAAATTTCGTGTACAATTAGAAGGATTTTGTAGAAGCTAAACTGCTAATAGTCCCTAAGAAGGGGCTTCCCGCCCTCTCTTCAACTACCACCTTTGCGACCGAGGCCCCCCGCATCGTCTCTACACCTCCGCGCACCTCATTTCGCGTGACAGTCGTCGTCCTCCACCTCGGTTCTCCCCCATCTCGTCGTTTTCTCCTTCTTCGCTCCCCACCCAACCCTTTCCAGACTTGGCGTTAAAGCTCCACTGGGGTAAGACAGGGGGGAGGGGGGTGTCTTGCAGGCTTCCAGCGGAACCTCTACTCGCCAATTCTCTCTCCTGGCCTGGAAGTCTAACGGCGACACGACGACACGCCGAGGTGACTCCTCCGACGAGCCTCTGTCTCTTCCAAGATCGAGGTGAAACAGAGGGAGAAATGGAAGGAGAGAGAAAATTCTCTGGAGACGAGGGCGCAAGACTTATTGTGGATTATAAACTAGGATTGTTTTCATTAAACGCAGCATTCTCGCGTTCATGGCACCCTTCGTACGGGCGACCTTCACCCTTTTTGGCTGTCAGGCTACGTGTGTACCTTATTGACTGTCACGAGAGACTCGTTCCCATCCCCTTGCCCTTCTACCTACAAGCCGCGAGTACACTTACAAAACATTCTCTCGGGTGCAGACTCAAGAAATCGGTTTCATCGCAATCTCCAAATTTTCACTGCTCTTAAAAAGAAGGGATGGGTGAAATCTTGCAGGAAAAAATCCATTATTATTCTTTTTAAGGGTGAGGTCACCGCAACGGGATGGTTTCTCGACGTGCCACCGAGACAAAGCGCGAGTGGCCAGAAAAATGTATGAGAGGAAAAAGAATAAAATCACTACTCCATCTTTCTCGAAGAATCTCAACGGAGTCTAGAAGACTACGCGAAAGAAAAGACTCTTTGTTACGGTTCCTTTTTTTAATTCGGGGTGCCTTCCGCCACCGTGTGGATATACGAGCACAGCTTCTTTTTCCGCTTCCGCGTGAGTGAGTATTCAGCGCAGCGGGAGTGGCGTTGTATCTGGATAAGGCTGGCCCACCGCTCGGAACAAAGACGAGAAGAGCAAGAACGAGGAGGCGGTGGTGAAGGAGGAAGAAGAGGAGAAGGACGAAGAGTAGGAGGAGGAGGAGGAGGAGGAGGAGGAGGAGGAAGAGGAGGAGGACGTGACGATAACTGGGCTAATGTGCAATAATGAACACGGTTGCTTATCAAATGGCCCTGACGGTTCTCTTCCTGCTGCTTCTCTAACTCACGACTGTTCCTTTCATGAACCGCGAAACGCGATCGTAATACACGGATAATAGTAAGCGGTAGCGACCGATTATTTAACGGACCGTTTCGCAACACTCCCAGGCATCGTTAGAATCAAGTTTAAGAGAGAACATGCGATGACAGTCACATACTCGGGACTATGCCAGAAATCCCCTCATCATGTCTATATCTCGGTGTCTCAACAATAGGCCGCGTGAACCGCGCAAAAAAAAAGAACCTTCAGACAGAACGACGCATACGGGTCGTTCCATCTGAATCTACTTAAAAATCCCAGAACGCCCGTCACTGAATATAAGGCGGTAGGTAACTACTTACACTCCTCTGCGCCACTGTCGAAATACACATACATTCATTATCGGTCCCAGCGCGAGCGGCTCATATACGATCTGCACAAGGGACGCAAACCTAAGAGGTACATACGCTCATGTACGCGTATGTACGTACTTACTTACATATACTATGCATATGGTGAGTCCCTCGTGCTAAGAATAGGTAACATACAGACGGTCAGATATAGCTAGGACTTTGTGCCTATAAGTGAGCAGGTCATTGGCATTAGGGGTTGGAAGGGTGTGCATTTGCACGATGTGTGCACTCGTACGCGATTTAGTTTTCCACCGTATCCTCCTACTTCCCGATACTGTTCTCCTATCGGTCGTCGCGCTTTTCTGCTTGGTTTCGAGCCGATGGTCACCTACCCAGTACCCACACCCTATCCTATCCTATCCTATCCCCCTCCCTCCACCACTACCAACGTACCATGCCGATAAAATGAAAAAGGAAGAATCCCGCATCCCACCAGCGAAAGTTCCCAGGTGATTGGTCGTGGGAAATATCGCGGTTAGGAGGAGCCTGATAAAGTGGATCGATGAGTCGATGTGTAGCAGCTACATACTGGTGTATCCCTCAACTGGTGCGGCAAACTTTTGCGGGCCCCGAATCATGCAGTTATACGTGTGTGAACATAACACACAAACATGTACGCGTCCTCGTTCAAACGAACGAACGAACGGAATGTGAAGAGGCGCGGGCGAGCGCGAGACTAATGAGTTATGGACCGATTAGCTTCCCGGATGTACAGTTTAGCTTCTATTTCTATATCTTTACGGAGTGTCGAATACTATTTTTTGTTTTCTCATTTCAAAGTTTCACAATTCGAATGAAAATATCGTGGGATAAGTAGAGAAACAAGGTTCGCAACGTGTCAAAACAAAGGTTGGAGGATGTTGTACATGAATACGAGTCATTCGATTCAACTTTACGATATCAAGCATGTTGGGTTTAGGATCGATACAGGTATTCATATCGCACTGGAATTAGAACGGTTTAGGGGACAGTTTGGTGGACAGGTTGCCGCTACCGCACGCCACTACAACTCGGATGTTTTATCGTTCTGTTTATTGACTGTCGAGCGATTTAGTCACGTCCAATTTTTCCTGGCTTCCTGAAAAATTCCACAGTGAAAAACGCACGACGCGACGCTAGAACCAGCCGCAGTAAATTACTATACGCACCAGGGTAAGCGATCGTTAAATTTATATTAATAAATTTTCGCGCATTTCCCCATATTCCTGGCGAATATTTCGCGGCATCAAGATGATTGATAATCATCAAAAATTTTTAAATGTACAATTAATTAAATGTAACCCAACGGCGTCAAAGGTTAATGTTATATGCGAAGAGAGGTACACACACATATTACGAGCCGATGGTAAAATGCCAGTAATGCCAGGAATTCATCATTACTGATACGTAGGTATGTAGAATGCCATATTGCAAATTAAATACCCTACCACCCCTTGGACACGATAAAGCGATACCACTCCACTGGACGCGTTATTCTTATTCATTCGTAACGGGGGAAATGTCAGCAGCGCTCACGTTACATCATTAAAATTTTGTGATTCCTTTGACGAAGGGTTGTTCGAATGCTCAGTTCCGTCTTAAAACCAGTCTCTATCAAACAGCCAGGGATTTTTATTCGGTGGCGTCACGTTTCACGTATAAAACTCGTTCGATACGTTCAGTCTTTCGCCAGTATACACGATACATACATACTCTTGCTCTCCTCTACAAAATAATCCTATCTCGCATAGTGTTGCGATCGCTGGAGCATTTGCGTCGAAAGCAAATTGCCGGCACAAATTTATTATCCTCCACTGAGCAAGACACAAGTATAGTCGTGTTCGCGTTTCCTGGCGAACCCGTTCCTTCTTCGACGAAATTCATAAAATGACCTTTTTACTCGGTAGTCATACTCGCTAATTTCGCTAGTTACCATTCCAAGATTTTATCTCGCCAGTGTAAAGTCGCGGCGATAGGCACCGCGAGCTGACTGCCGCGAGAAGTACGTAATAACAGTAAAACGGGTGTATCGCGTCACCAATCGCCGATGCCCGATGCCAAAGTAACGCGCTATGCCAGAGAGACGCACGTGGGCGATCGCCTTAAGCCGACAAGACTTCGATATCGTGTTCGCTTTACCAGAGGGAAGACTCCTCCAACTGGCAAGAAAGGTGCGAGAGAGTATAAAACCGCTTGGGCGGACCCCAAGCGTGTTATCGGAACACGCAATGCCACGAATTACTTGCAAGTACGGCTGTGTTTCGCAGCGAAAGAGAAAGAGACGGCCTTACGAGCACCTACGCATGCTATACTATACCTAACATTCGCGACTCCCTATTGAACGTTACAAGTAAGAATCCAAGAGTGTGTGCACACCATTGCAAAGAGAAAGAGAAAAAGAGATTCCAGGAAAGGATTCTCCTTAAACAATTCCAAAAGCAGTGAATGGGTGTCGAATGAGGAGGAGGGAAAATCGAGCAACGATCGACATTACTTATTGTTGGAACCGAAAGCGGAGCAAAGCAGTACTTAAATATTTAATGGTTGGAATTATTCAGATGGAGTCTTGTCTACCTTGTGTATTGTGCATTCACGGCAAAGTAAGTTAATACAGTGAGTCGAATGACAATCGAGTCGATGAACCGATTGGCCGATGAACGATGCTAACCATGCGAAACGTGCGAGTCTTCTCTCTCTTCTTCTCTTTCCGAAGAAAAATGTAAAATGAAAAACGCGAGGAGAGACTTTCAAAGTTCGCACGCGAGGGCGTTCAGGAGGAATGCGCACGGCGATTAATCGCGTATCAACGCATAATGAAGTGATGCACGCAGAGTGCGAGACACGCCTCTATGTATACTATACTTTATACTACATACATACGTATAGCCGATATGTGGCCTCTACGTGGTTCGGGTTCGACTTGGGTGCCGTTATCGGACTTAGCACTAGGCATAACCAGCTACTCTCCACCCTGGTCTAACGTATTGTACATACATACAACATACGTAGACCCAACCCGGTGCTTTATGCCTGCAGATATTCGCTACGAAGCACGCTAGAAAATACGGGTTCGTTGTGCGAGCGTCCGTTTGCATTCGCGTAAGTGCGCATGCAACTACGAATAAACAATGGCCAATACGCCGACAGGATTGCGTGTCCTAACCTCCCTACTACCACCCCCTATTCGCATCCCTTCTGCCAGTTGGACGGTCACAGAAAACCAGTGGTTATCGATATAACGTACCACGGATTTCCATGCTCGACTTGCTTTCCACGTTAATAACCTGTTTTCTTCCTTTTCGCGACTTGCTCCAGTTGGATTATGTAGCTTGCAACAAAGTTGACTATTTAACATCAACCTTTCCATACTACGTACTAACGTAGTTACTTCACGGAATCACTGAATATGCAATGCTCGTGTCAATGCTTGAGTCATTGACTCGATCGGATCGGCTACGTAGAGAAAATTAGTATTGATTAACATTTTAATTCTAGGTGATGAAGTTTTTCTATGGCAATACCGACGCGGCGGTATTTCTTGTACTGGTGTCGTGACTGTATAAGCTTGTAATTTGCATGGTTATTAGAAGATGCAAGTGAAGGAGGATCATGATGGAACAGCTGATGGGCGTCTCGTGGGATAAGCTACAGGTCTCGTAAATCTTGACTGTGTAGAATATCTCAGCAAGTTTCAAGAGGGTCGCGCGCTCCGACAAACGCGAAACAAGAAGCTTCTCTTCTCATCCTCACCCTTGAGAGGAGACACCTTCCTCAACATCACAATGCGATAGGAAGCGAAGAGTTTCGAGACGTTTCGCAGTTAGTTGCCCTCAGGAGATGAAGGCGTAAGTAGGTAAGAAAGTTATTTCCCCGACCGGACACGCTTAACCCTTCCCTGAGGCTTCGAATCCTCAACCCTGCTACCGGCGTACCACCCGTTCTCTGCCTCTATTGCACTAGAGTTGTACACGAGAACCCTGACGATCTCGTCAAATTCCACAGAACCCTTTATACCCTGTCACACCTCTCTCACGGAATGCCATATACCACGACACCACATAATATATCATACTTACAGCTCACACCGCAACTATATTTAATTTTACACACTGACACCCTCGATAATGATAAAGTTTTACTTCTTTTTTTTCTTTTTTACCACGCAGAAATTTTACGAGTTTATCCAAGGCACACCTATTGTTTCTGGTGAATTGAATATTGTGGAATGCCAGTACACACAGTGCAATGCACTTCTTGGCAAAGATCGGAGATCGCATATCAGTCTCATTGTTCCCTTAAGTATCACGCCAACGTCACAAATCGTCATCGTTACACCGCACGGTAAACTACCGCATCCGAGTGTCATTTACTATTGAAGGCAACCTAGCTGCGACACGCTAAACTTAGCATTGAGTACACACGTCCCTACCAAAGGAAATAGCGGGCTTACTCTCTCAGTTTTATGCGCCACGGGGAAACTATCGCGCATGACGAACGCATCGGGAATCGTAATAAATTGTGTACGCGTACCCAATGAATCGCTGCCTGGGATTCACTCTGCAGTAATAATACAATATCGTGCTCATTATGGGTATTGAAGTTTGGCCCCAAAAAGTTTTAATGGCTCACATTGTCCGTCCTCACAGTGTACTTAAGTGGCAAATATTGGCCTTCAATTTATCTCTATTCATTAGTAATTTGACCGATCGTGCATGATGTCGCTAGCCCTCTCTCCCGCGTACCATAATCCTCACGATATATTTAGATATTCCCAAGATTAAATCTACGATCGCGTTGGTTATTAATTCGACTCTCGCGTCTTTGAGCGTCCTTATCGCGATCTTTATCGTGACAGCAGTTATGTCACTCCAAATGGATGTATCACTTACGTTCAAGTACCACCTTTTCTACAGGAACACGCGAACCTTCGATATGGACGCTTCGTTATGTTATACCTTCACGCGCTGTAAAACTATCTCCACTATCTAAACAGTGTAAAACTGGTAACACACGCGTGATATAGTTCGCAAGGAGTAAAGACCGCAAAAAAGTCAACGTGAGTCTGAAACAATACCCTCTACACTTTCACATATCAATACGGTATCTATTTCATTCCGTAATGACCCGTTCGAGCAATGACCACTGTGATTAACCAAGTTTACCGTCAATCATAATGTTCGAGAGCATTTCCAAGAAAACGATGGCATGTTCGCGTCAAGCTTGTCAGACTAATGCCCCCGTGACTAGGAGAGTAAAGGCAAGCTGCACTTAACGCGATTTATCGCAGCTGCCACTTGGTGCTCGTGTCGTTGAGATTCCGCGAATCCTTCAAATTTTGGGTTCACCCACCAAAGGGAAGGTGAAGTGCGCGGAGCCAAAGAATCTCGGCTATTCCCCAAGAATTTGGAGATGTGCTCTTACCAAGCTGCGGAAGCACGTGCGTCTCCTTATCAGGGTGCACGAAGGCAGAGAAATAAAAAAGGGGAAAGTGGTAAAGGGTCGTAAGGTGTGGAGAGATGAAGCAAGAGGGTAATTCAAACCGTTGTACTCCTAGGAGTGCGAGCCACAGTGACGTAGTTGGAAAACGGCTAAGGGTTATTTTGCACTGGAGCAAGGAGGTAGACGTAGAGCAATAGAAACGCAAGGGCGAGAGACTAGGTGCAGAGGGACGTCGCGAGAGTTTAAAGGCTAAACGGTCGAGATGCGCGCCATGCATAACAATTAGCCAGGGAAAATCATGAAAACGTTGCGGACCTCTTTTAACTCCGGAGCACTGGCCCTCGAGTCCCTTTACCGGTGGTGCGCCTCCCGGAGAAACCGCCCCCGCTGCACGCTCAACCCCCCGGCGGAAGCACCGCGAGATAACGGAGAGTTACACGCCCTTCCTTTAACCCTTTCCTGAAGGTTCTCGCTTCCAAGAGTAGAGGTTCCGGAGCAGAGGTTCTCAACTTTCCACACAATGCACGAGAGATCCCACCTCATGAGAGATAAAGAGTGAGAAAAGCGGAAATTTCAAGTTACCCTCAAACTAGTATTCTACGATTTCAATTTTTTACCCAAGTCTCTCGTATGAAATTAAACGAAATTAAAACACATTAACATGTTCGAAATGGCCCTTTGGACGGAACGTAAGGGCCCATTGTGCTACGGGGAACAATGAAGATCCGAGCAGGTTGGCTTTCCCTCTGTTTGGACTTAAGTAGTTGTATATGACGGACGTAAGCCGGAAATAAGCGTTCCAAGGAGGAGAACGAGGAGAAGGGTTGGTAGCGCGCGCGCGTCACCAAGAGGAAAGGGAACCATCAGGAATGCACGCACGTACGGCCATATTAGGACTCGAATAATATACGGGATTCCTTCCAGGCAAGGTGCTCCTTAACGTGATTTACGTAATCTTACAATACGGCGCACCGTGCCGGGTTAGATCGGCCACGTATTATATATTACTGGATCCCCAGGAAGTCGTACTCTCCACCGTTGCAGCACGCCGGTAACTACTTCGACCGAAGCAATTGACCTATCGAACCATGATTTATAATTCGCTACTAAACACTCGATTACTTTTCTTATGGCACCCCATATTCGCGAGAACACTAAAAGAATGTCGACGCATACGAGAGAATCCTAAGGGAAAATAAGATGCAGGGTTGACTCTGATATAAACTATCAAAGCGAGCACTGAAAGCGCACAATCGTCCAATCGTTAGATAACATTCTATTAACGGTCCTCAGTGGGGAATCCTGCGCGCTCTTGAAAATTCAGAGCCATTGAATCTGAGCGCGCACTGGGCGGAGTATGCATAATTCGACACGATGCCAGCACGAATAGGCCGTATCTACGAACACCCACTTAATCCAGCTGGCCTAAACAGGAAATCCTCCTTTCAGGTAATTGCATGACTCAGTTAAATCTGCAAACGACTGAAGCCCGTTCAATTAATCAATTACCACGAAGACAGCCTCGATTGTCACCGGACTGGCTCACTCTCTCTCCCTCTTTCTTCCTTCGCTACAAAGCGTCTCTCGCTTAAACGCGATCCACCTTGAGGGTCTTAAAACGAGTTTATCGGCACGAGTGTGCACGAGCGTCAAGTCCTCCCGCACGCATTCGCATTAACTACGAATCCACACCCGTCAAGAGTGGTCAGTGTTCCAGGGATTTACTCGCGTACTTACTCGCAATTATAATCCACCGTACAAGCTAGCGTTCTCTACGATCGGAACTGTTTCGCGAGCGCGAGTAAATGTGGACGCGTGTGTCGTGTTGCGCTGCCCGTGCGCAAAGTCGACGTGTAAGTTGGGACAAGCGGCCAGATAAGAGGGCATGCATGTGCGTAAGCACGTGCGTGCAATTTCCGAGCCAGTATCTCGTCTCAAGCGAGTGCACCTTAAGCTCTTCTCACATAAAGTACCTGGAGCCGTCTAGAACTCTAGAGTTTAGAGGGTAAGGTACGCCAAGGCTCGTTCGCGCCAACACAAGGTCTGCGAGTTAGCAAGAAACCAACGTTGCAATTAGTTCGGTGAAGAGAAGAGGAGAGAGAGAGAGGGAAGGTGAAGAGAAGAGCGGGTGTGTGGTGCCCGTAGGAAAGTTACGTTAGGTGCAAAGTCACAGCTGGTGAACGACTCGGTATGGGAGGCCCTTACTCTCCTGCAGAAGAAAACACGTTGAGCCGGTTCTGAGAGACAGAGGAAACCGAATTAAACCGCATTCTGCATTGTTCTGAAAGACCGAGATCGAGAGTGGCCTTGGTTGCCGGAAAGACACGGAACGTAACGCAACGCGACTCTCGGACTCATCGAGCCGTAAGACTCCAGAGCTCCGGAAGAAGAGCGTCGAATTGAGTGTGGCTAATGCAGAAATAGGTTCTCTCGGTTGTTTGGAGTCGAAGAAACGAGCGTTGACCCCTGTAGATTAATGCCGGTCGCGGAGAACATGCAAAAGAGAGAGAAAGAGAGAGAGTAAGCTTTGACTCTACTCCTCCTGGGTAACGAGTTCGGTGGTTTACGTTAATATAAATTAATCGGACGCGTTAGCTAAAAGGCGGTTTCCAGCGTGTAACCAAGTTCTAGCCTTTTTGATTTATGAGCCCGCGCCCGCTCAAACTTGCTTGCATATCGTAACCGACACGTTGTACAACCATAAATCCGTTTGCACTTAAATAACTACTATCCGTGTAGATAATTTAAGTGCACGTCATTATGACAAATCGATTACACGCTCTCCCCACGAATAATCGGTACACAAGTGACACGATGAATATTTAGTCACGCCGCACGTTGAGACATACTACGGGCGTACGTTTTGTTAAAGGATGAGAAACCATCGGTTTGCCGATGCGAGTGACCTTCGTGATAATAGGAGACCAGATCTAATCATCGTACTCTACGTTCAATGCTGGCACCAAGGAATCGCATTGTATTGCACTCATCGTTCGATCGAAGTACCCACGACGTTATTTCCGAAATAACTTTTGAACTAGGATCCATACCTGCCACTGGACACCGATATTTTTGCACTTTCGACGGAGCAAATAATGCGTTACAGAAATCGAGATCCGCTGTAACACGGAATACAAATGAGCTAATTTTCAATGGATCCCCAGAGCTTTAAAAACTTTTTATTTCGCGACTCTCATCGCGAAAACTCATCTAGCCGGTGTAATAGATCAACGCTCAATATCTAAAGTATGATCACACCAGGAATGCCGTTCGCTACCCCTCTGGGAGTTACCTGTTCAATCAATAAACCGAAAATAACGCACCGATGGTACCCATGATAACACTCGCCACTCTCCAAACTTTTCCCAAGTCTCCTCTAATAACGAGGAATAAAAATTCATTTGAAAGAAAGGTCATCACTCCTGGTGTCATTAGAATCGAACTACCGCAATTGAGAATCGTACGTAAGCGTGAATTTTCCAAAGTTCAAATTGACCAAAAAGGTCTGATAAATGGGAGAATTCGACGAGGCAGAGGCTCCGAAGCGAGTCTAGAGAAGTAAAGGAAGATAAGTCGGGAAGAAAAGAGGGATGGGTTTCGGTGGAGATTCGAAACAGCTGGTCACCCCGTGAAGGAAAAAGAGTCAGAGAGCCGTAGAGACCCAGACGGTCGTGGTGGAGATTTTTTGGACTCGGCACGTGTCACCAAGCAGGAGATTTTTTTAAAGCCGCAAGGTAAACTCTTTGTTTGTGGGCGCACGCATAAACGACATTACAACTGGGTGCGAGCGTAAGGCTATCCCGGTGGCTCTATTCAAGAAGGTATTATGAAACTCCCTCGGAAAACGTACTCCGCTTTGTTTCACCTTTTATTTTGTTCTCCTTTAACCGGGCCCGTGTGCGTATATGTCGCGTACATACGACGTCGCAGTGACACATACACACCGTAAACGCGTCGCGTGCCCACCGCATTTAAATGCACCCATACACGCAAGAGTGCGAGCGCGTGCGAGTGGCACGCTGCCGTACCATACTAGTATACCGCACCGCACACCGCATCACACCGTGCTGATTGTGAGGACTCTCGCGCGGACTCCGACTTACAATGTCGAATCGTCTCACGTCACTTTCGCTTTCCTCTCGCAGCGTAACCCCCGTCCCTCACACACTAGCAGCGCAACAACGAGAGCACACTCCTCGGGCCGGAAAAAATCCTACGGTAATTCCGACGTGACGCGACTCCAGCTACGAGTACCTAAACAAGCCGCTTTTCCACGCGAAAGCCTCCTCCTCCTTCTCCTCCTCTAGTGCCTTTGATATTTAAGCGGCCGAGCGCCACCGACGAGGACTTCCAAGGCGCCATTGAGACCCCCTTTTTTCAACCACCAGCATAGCAGCACGAGAACACGGTTTCAAAGTCTCGTGCTCGATCTGAAAGCACCGTCCGGCAACCTGCTTCACGCTTAAATGTTTCATCTACCCTAGAATAAACAATGTTTAGACTCGCTCGCGCGCTCCTTCACCAACTTCCTTCACTTTCTTCCTCCAGCCGGTGTCCGCTCTGCGCCACGTACAATTAGGTCAGAGAATGAGTAATGCCCACTCTAATCTCGGCGATGCCCGAGAGAGCTCTAGTCGAGTCATGCGAGTGGACTTGGTGAAATGCTATTTCAAATAGTCTCCTCGAAGAGTTAGATAGAGAAACTAAGAATCTTTTGACAACGATCAATTGATTTAGTACCCTTTCTTGAATCTCGAAATTCTTGATTCGAAGTTTGACACCCTGATTGCATGGATCCCTTTAAAAAAGGTCCAAAAGTACATATACCGCGTAAAGATGAAATCCGAAAGCTTACGCAAAGCATAAGCGATTCTAAGCAGACATTTTCCTCGCTTTCACGAGCTAATTCTATTCTTCCAGTCTGGTTCACTTTCGCGCAACAGCCAGTGGTCTTGTCGCGCGAGTCCGAGAGAAGGAAAGCTCTCTAGGCGCCGATAAACAGTTCTGTTGTCCATTGGGAAAATTAATCTGTCTCGAGCGATAGGTTCTTAACTCTTTGTGTACTGGCACTCGCGTGAAAAATACCAGGATGGAAATGCGAGATTCATGCGCGTGCAAAACGAACGCTCGCATTGCTGCGCTCGTAGCACACAAATTAAAAGCTCCAAATTCATTATCCTCGCCGATTCCGAATGGCGCGTTTATTTTGGAGTGTCGAACGCGTTGCAGGAACGGCCGATTAGTCTTCATCGAAAACAAAGGCGAAAGGAAACGATCAAATGTGTGTGCACACCGAATACCGTCACCCTGCGTGATTGTGGTTATTTATATAACAGAACTCTGTAAATCTCGCGTTTTAAATGAGTGCGCGCCGCGAGCATTACTGACTTTATCGAAGAATGCGATTTTATTTATAGAAAAGTGATAATCGCCACGCGAACGACACTGAGTATCTTTTCACAACGAGTGGCGAGCAGCGAGAACCGCCACGTAAAAAAAAAAGACGTAAAACTTTTATTAATCTGCCTGCTTGCCCTATTTAGCTAGCTCGACTAATTCGGTCCCGTCTAATCTAAATATGAGAGAGAATAATCGCAATGTACGCTAAATATGAAGATCGAATCCTTCGACCGGAGAATTTCACTCTACCTTAGAAGGATCGAATACGTTACTCGACAAAAATTGGTCACTATACCTTGTAGCAAGGCTTCGTGGTTTCCCTGTCAACTGAGAATTAGGAGTGCAGAGTAGAGGAGTCACCGAGGGGAAGCCGCAAAGATTGAGCAGAGGTGCAAAGTAGCCTTGAAGGAGAGCGAGAACAACAGTCAGATTCTACAATTTTCTAAGTCACGTAGCACAATCGGCGGATGGTGAACAATGTGGACGCTGTCACACAGGGACACGCTTTAATAACAACGTATTGTTAACAACAGCCAACAATAGTTTCTTTTGATAATACCGGTCGTGCGATACGTCATCGAGCTTGTGTATGCCGTAGCAGTGGCGGTACGGTCATTATCGTACCGGTTCAATGAAATCTTTAAACGAACGACTCTTTATTTCGTCTGTATCAGTTGTTTGCCCGATGGCTGTTTACACCGCTGCTCAGCCGCAATTGCGTTCTCCTTCGGGCACCTTTGCCGAGAAGAAACCTTACTGCGAGAGAATACATAATAACGAAGATCGTCCGAGAAATCGTCAGAAATCGGCAGAAATCGGTAATGGTATTCGCGGAGATTCACGATGGTATGCAATGTGCGAAGACCGACCGAAACTATTCCGGGAAACTAATCGAGCCGAACTCATTAAATACGTGACGGCGCGGTGAGAATATTTTTCTGCTTAGACGACGTGCTTCTATGATTGTCCAAGCTATTATAAAGTAATCAGTGCGTCACCGTACGTGTGCGCGGCTTTTTTGTTGACTCCAGCGAACAGGGTCTTTTCTTCGTCGCTCACTTGCTTGATCTCTTTCTAAATATCTCGCCAGCGTTGTCCACTGAATTATTCTCTATATGTATACGAAAAAGGAAAAATAGAGGGGACGAAGAGAAAGAGAGAGAAAGAGAGAGAGAGAGTGAGAGCTCGAAAGAGAGAGGAGAGAGGGGTTCCAGCCGTTACCGTAAGCGTAAACAGTGCGTCGAGCTCTTATTTATATTAGCACGAGGAAAAACTGCTTCGGCGTTCCATCAACTGACGAGGCAATAGCACACAACGCGCGAGCGAGGAAACACACAAGCGCACCTCTGATCAGACAGATTGCTCGACAACAAATTTCGAAATTGCAACCGACCGATTCTTCCGTGGCGTGGTATGATTTCACGAAATTGCACGATTCCTCGCGCAAAAAGAACGGTAGTAGCTCTTGGAGAGAACATGCTCACGACGAAACCTCGCGGTTTTCCCCGTTATTCGCTTCACCTTACAAGTCTGCGCCACACCAGCATGCTATAAATAACCAACTGTTTACTCGCTCCTGCCCTCAAACACTTTTTAATGTTTCTTATTCCGCGCGGAGCTCTAAAGAGCGAGCTGACCGACGGTGTGTATCACGGCCACGACTTTAACGCGAACACGACGACGGCGCCCCTCCTTACCGAGAAATGTCCAAGCGAGCGAGTGGTGTTTAAGCCTTTGCGTGAAAGTAAAAGAAACTATCTTCCACGAGTGCATCAAACTTGACAAAAAGTGCCCGGTTGCGACTCATCCGAAATTGGTGTCTCTATCGAACGAACGATTAGAATACGCATGACAATCATATCTAGTCAGGATCTAATATCTTCATGGAAGGGATTTATGCGTTATCGTCGATTGTAGAGCGGCTTCGATCGCAGATGGAAAGTCACTTTACGAAATCTTATTTCCCGTTAACGGCCAGCCGATCCCGTAAGTACACACATTCGTTTTATGAACGAGCATTTGTTCGATGCGACTTCCTTATCGGGAGTATGCAGAGATTTCGTGGTGGTTTCCTATCTGAATGCAGTAGAGAATGCAACAGTCAGAGCTAAAGCTATAGCCAGAATGCAACACGGATTGTTCCTAACGGCGCTTTTCAACGCCTTACGTAATAAGGACAACAAAATATAATTAGGAGTTGTCCGAGAGCGCGCAGAGTGGCACGAGCGTGACTTAAATTTCGCCGATTAATCGTCTGGCACGAGCCGTTAAACTGTCCGGCTCCGATCAACGAGACCGAATCGTCGACCGATCCAATTAAGCGTTTTCTCCCAATCTTCCTCGGCGACTGGGACTTAAGGATCGGCCCCATCTGCCAAATCGAATGGATGCATCGAATTTGAGCGAGCTATTTATAAAAATCTCAACCGACAGCAAGCACAACAGTTAACGTCAAGCTATATTATACCAGCTTATTGTAGAAAAAAGCGTAGGAAGTGTCATTGTTGGAGTATGAGACTGAGAGACTTTGCGGAAAGTGTGAATCAACTGGACAAACAAGAAGAAAAAGAATCTCTGTGGATGATCGATCGATCGCAGTTAATAACTTGGAATTAGGGTATCAACATTAAGCAGTGAAAATCGATTAACATTATCAGAGGACGCCGGAGAGCGTGCACGTGGTTGCCCACGCGTCCCACGTGTTCCCGCGCTCCAGATTGGAAAGGACGTCGTGGCTAACAAAAGTCTACCCGGGTGCGGCGCCTCGTCACGTCAATTTGACGGACGATGAAAAGGCAGCCAGCGGAATTTATTTCGGAAAGTTACCAATGTCGATTTATATTTAGCAACGATCGTTTCCGTGAGTAGTATATACCGCTAATTTAGGAAGCGAAAACAGTCATTTTCCGAAAGAATACCCATACACAAGTAAGAGAGTTATTTGATTCTGACGAATAATTAAAAGTAATGCTCGCGCGCAACGCGTCTCATAAATCTTGATAAAAAGCCACAGTAACGATTGCTTACTCACGTGGTGCTGGAACTAGCAAGAAACCTAATGATTCACGTGAGAGTATGCACGGGGAGTAGTGTCCTCCTGTTATGTGTACGACAATGTTAACAGCAATGTTCGCATCCTCCAGTTGATGTATCATTAACGCGTGCACCTGTTGACGATCGGCGGGAAGCTATCTCAGCTGTGACGTCGTGACCTCCAGTGAGACCACTGGTCGATCGATTTCCTCCTGCGAGAAATTCGCTTTGATGTATATATTCAAAATGCACGAAACTAGTCACTGTTGCAAACGACAAAGACAACGGACGCCCGGCGAGGAGGACGTACCACCACGAGCACGGCGGATCATTGCGAAAGCACTGATACTAATCCACTGAACTACAAACCGGCGATTACGCGGGCTGACGCATCGCGAGTAAACAAAAGCCGCGAGTATACGGCTACGTACGTCTTGCCTCGCGCCTAGCCGCCGAGTGACTGACTGATCGAAACGCCCTGTTCGAGTCCTGCCGTAGCGTGTCGTGTCGTTTCGTTTCGTATACAGTGTCTATTCAATCGGGACACGCACGGGGTCCGTAACCTTCCCCTTTGTGTCGAGTCGCCGGCCAATCATTCCTGTTTGGCAACAAACACCCTTCCTCTGTCGTTCACACTTGAATTACCTGGCAGCACTTTTTTTTTGTTTGTTTCGAGTCAGCAGGTATAGTGCACGAACTGGAAAAGAAAAAAGCACTGTGGTCGATTTGGAGCGTTGCGCGTACCATTGGGACCGCTGCAAAACACTCGCCGCTATGCTAGAGAACAATCTCTGACAATGAATTGTCCCTGCGGCTACTGTTGCGACTGCGGCGGCTGTGGCGACGACGCGACGCGACGCAACGCAACGCGCGTCTTGTCCGAATCGCGGCGCGTGTCCGTTACTACTGACTCGCCGCCAGTTGTAGGAGAATCGATGCGGCTGGCCGAGTCGGCTGCGGCCGATCCGATAAATCGGCGCGACGCGCGGCTTACAAACCGAACTGCCGGACGAAGCAGAATAGAACGGAGCGAAACGAAACGTAGCGTGCACGGGAAAACACCGGTGACTCGGTGTGCTGGTCGGTGGTGCTGGTGATGCCGGCGTGGTGCGGCGTGGAGCGGCGTGCCGCGGTGCTGCCTCGCTCGGTGAACAGCCCGCGGCCCCCACGTTGTTTGTCTCGCGAGTGGCCTGTTTACATGTTGACTCTCTGTTTACGCGTTTCGTCTCTCGCCCCACCGTCCGCGCGCGGCTCTCGCTCAACTGCCGCCTCCCACCCGTCCTCCCTTCTTCCTCACCTCCTCCTTTGCCATCCACCGAGTTCCTCTTACTCCTCCACGGCAACCGTCACTGCCGCTACCACCCGCGACTCACAGTCCGACTCTGCCACTACCGCGCCACCACCAACACCCGCTATCGTCCAGTCTTAGCGCTTTCCTCTTCTATCCTCCGCGTTCTGTCCCGTTGCCGCGCCGACACAACCAGCTGACGAGCATACCGCGCGACTCGACAGCCACGAGCAAAGCCGAGTGTGTGTATGTATACGCTACCGAGAGATCGCTTGCTGGCCCGGGACTCAAGTTTTGAACGGTGCCGAGGGCCAGCCCGCGCTGCCTTATTCTACTTATTCCCGGCTTTCGTTTACGAGTGAACGACTCTTATATGCCGCGTGCCTTGCGGAGTATGTAATTCCAAAGGGGCCCAGGATCCCAGGAGCTAGGGTCAATGATCTCTTGGAAATTTGAATTTAGGGGAAATGGGACTTTGTATGAGATTATGCTTTAGGTGCACGTATGAATAGCACGATACAGCGGAACCTGGTCACTTGACTTTTGTTGCAGGAAATGCTTGTGGTTACCGGTGAGTAATTCGTGATACACGGCTAAGCTAGCGGTCGCGAAGAGCGGGGAAGCTGGTAGGAAGGCGACTCGATGCGTGACCAGTTTGGGAAACTCGGGAGATATTGTCGAAACACAATAACGTGTTTATGAGTTATTTGCCGTTCCAGCACTAAACAGGAGATACTCGCAGTATTAATAGTACTGTACGCCTTCGGAACACGATAGAAATATCTCGACTAAAAGGCTTTGGCTTTGCGACCGCTGTCGAAGTCACTCGTCGATGACTTATTACCCTGATCTCGTCCGATTGGAGCATGCAGTATATTTAACGCGAGTCGTTTCGGGCAATCAAGTTGAATGCGATAAATTGCTGCTTGTGCACCTTTTTTTCCATCGAGGATTTTCCGTCTCGACTGCGAGCAATCTTGCAAAACGCCTTTAGCTACTTTGTTTTCCTGTCATTCGCCAATTAAACCTTATTGCTAATGCCAATTGTACTTGGCGATGCAATTTATGTTTACGGTGAGAAATTTTTTTAATAGAGATGACGTGGCTTCTGACCACTGCAAGCGAAATATACATGTAGTTGAATTCCACGTGACCACATCGCGTGTACGTCCCACTGATTATATTACTGACTTTGCAGAAAAGCCAGTTAAATATAAAAAAAAAAAATCCGACTGTTGCGAACGAATCGCGTTGAACAGGGCGCTGCATGGATACCACATTCGCAGAAAAGTACGGAAAGCATAAAGCACCCAAAGAATTTTAATAAAACACACCGGTTGGAAATCAAGCCTTAACCACCGCCCACGAGCAGACTGCACTCGGCTCGGTTTCTCGCTGGCTGGGGCTAACATTTTCTGCATTCACCGAGTGTGACAGTACCGCATGAATACCATCTCCTGCCTCTCACCGTCCCTTGCTCGAACCGCTGCCACTGCCGTTGCACGGTGCTTGCTCGCTGCCTGGCCAATGTCACCGTGCAACTGCAATATCGTTCCCATCAATGAGTACCGGCACTTTCGCGCTGAGTGCTCAATTCCTCCGGCGCATTTTATGATTATCGATAACACTGTCCAGGCCATTTGTGTTTATCGAAGTCCCTCCCCTCCGCTTTCGTCCATGCGTGCATACGTGCGTGCGCGAACGTGGCCGACCCATAAATTTGCATCGGAATCCTGGTTAGAAGTTGCCGATGCCGGTGGTTCGCATAAAGCGCATATATAGTCGCTCAGGATTCTCCTCTCTAGTCTCATCCTGAAGGACTAGGATCGAAAGTCATCGGAAAGCGGCCGCTCATCGCCAATGCGTAATTCTCTCGAGTGAGTGGAAACGTCAGCCGACAAATATGGCTATTCAAACATGTGGTCCCATCACGAGAGGCTACTTACGCGAGTCGAGACTCGCTCTTTTCTCGCGTTCTTCTCCCCCACCGAACGGTTGCCGTTTTTCTCCACCCAGCAAAGCTGTACGATGTATCATATATGCCAGAAGCCAGAAGACTCGTGACCATCCTTACCCGCCCAGAAGTTTATTTATTTATTCGCCCACCGATGCGCGCGCGTTTTTCCGCTCGGTTTCGCGGAACGATTGCGACACGCCTTTCAAACTTGCCAAGTATACGATGACGAGGACACGAGAGATGATGAATTGCTTGATAGAGACAGTAAACAGACCTCTCTTTCTCTCTCTCATTCTCTCAATTTCTTCGAACGCTAATCATCCCTTTTTGTCGTCGGCCCACCGTCGTGACTACTGCTTTACGATTCACGAGGAAGAGGGTGGCCCAGAGATTTTTCGCGAGGCTACCACAGAGCCTGTCGTGGGAACCAATCGAGCCCGCCTAACTAATGAGCAGTATCATGACGCAATGATAATTTCCCACGTATCGTCTCTCGGGGTTTGGTGTACTTGAATCGAGTCGATTATCGTTGGCGCGCATACTACGCTCGGATATTTATCTTTCCCTTGGATGAGTCGAGGAGCAAGCGAGACCGCAACGTAGCCGATCGATCTAGCCATTTATCAATTAATCTTATCGACGAGCTACTGCTGTGCCCCTAACGAATTCCCGATTTAATCACGTACACTGGACTATACTTTCGTAACGGCGGACCTGTTCAGAGTCTGGTCCGCTAATAGCGAGTTAATTGCATCAGGTGCAGAAGGATCCCTCTTTCTCTCCGCCTCCGCCTCTTCCTCCCACTTTCCTCCACTTGCACGGAAACTAACGAAAGTACGTAGGAAAAATCATTTCCCGATCCTCATGGTTGTTCCGTGGCTCCGCCTGATCGCGGTATCATCTAGCTCGCACGCGCGCTCGCGCGCGCGATTTCCTGCCATCGGTATTTCGAGGCAAAAACAAATTTCACGGCTTCTACGTGCATCATAAGCGGATAGCTGGAACGCGCAATCTCGCCGGATCCAGCACGAGGCAAGCACATACGAGCTCACCATGGAGCAGTACATAAACGAATATTTATTATCCAGGAAGTGGTTACATCTTATCAGTTCCTACATTTTATTCCTATCGGGCTCAACCCGGGAATTACAGTGCTGTTATGCAACGTGAACGCGTGTTCGTGTACTCGAAAGGAACATAATGTAACGGTCGAGAAGAAGTCTACTAATAAATGATCTTCGACTTTAGAGTCAAGTGGAAAATAATAGGATAACCGCCCCCGTGGGAGTCGGGCTCCAATGCTTCTCGGATTACGAGACGCGACAGCATTATTTCGGGGGTGGACACGCGCCAGGAGAGTCCGTATATCGTATAATAACTAGCCCCGGACTTAGGCGGAGTCGCCAAAGGAAGGCCCAGGGGTAAATCGGCGCGTAAACGCCTCGGTATATGGACCGGCGGGATTTCGTTTCGGAATTGTCGACGAGCGAGCGAGTGAGAGACCGTAGATAAGGTAATCCGCAGCTCGAAAACTCGCTCTCAGATTCCGAAACCGCCCTACTACCGCAAAGAGAGAGAGAGAGAGAGAGAGAGAGAGAGAGAGAGAAAGAGAGTGTGTGTGTACCTGCTAGGAAGAAGGGGTGGGTTCGCTCGGTTTAATGGGAGCTTGCCAAATACCAAATGCCTCCAGCAGAGCTGCGATCGACTATAGAAAACGATAAACAGCCAACCGTAGCTACTTAAAGAATGGCATGGTCAATCGAGCATTACGAACACCTTTGCACCAGTTTGCTTCCCCTCGGCTTCCCGACAAATTTCGTAGGAAATATACCTGCTACTTATCGGACCGTCGATGTCGATCTACTCGAAGAAACGGAGGGGTTGGTAGCTGTTTCCCTCGAAGCATTGTGCGACGAGGAGAACCGTCGAAGGATTCAAGAAGGCTTTACCATTATTAAGAACTCGATTCGATTGTTTCGCCGCTTTTTCCCGATGACCCTTTACCCCATTCCCTCCCCTCCCTCGTTTATGACCACAGTTTTATTGGCCTTTATTGGCCAGTCTCTGATTCCGAAGCGTGCAGTCGTGTTCGATTAAAATTGCCCGGAAAGTGAATTTGGGACTAAACGACGTACTGCAGTTGGTTTCTATTGGCGTGTAAGCAGCGAGGGAAGGCATAACAGAGTTGTGCCATAAAATAATCGCAGAGCGAAAGGAAGCCAACGAAAGGGTTAAAGCACTGGCGTGGACCGCGCGAACAGACTGATTGATCGACGTTCCACCCTGCAAAGTCTGATACCGAAAACTGTAACTTTTCCCATTATCGTCAATATGCAGCGGTGAACGTGATGCCAGGAGAGAAAACTGGTTAAATTGCACCGAAGACCTTTACCGCCGTCTTAAAGCAGTTAATCGAGGTTGCCTCGAGAGCAGTGAGCAGAGGATGGGTTGGATGGGTTGTAGGCATGGAAACTTGGCACGAATCGCTTTTGAGCGTATTTCGATGAGGAGACAAAAACATTAACATAAATCACGAAAGGAGTGCGAAGAGAGAGAGAGAGAGAGAGAGAGAGAGAAAGAGAGGAGGAACTGGTAAGAGGCTAAGTCGACTAAGAGAAGGCGATCGAGAATCGAGAAAGAGGTAGAGGAGCCGAATGTTTATTCGATTCCCTTTACACAACCCCGTAGCGGCCGACTTTACAGCCCCACAGGGTCCCTCTGTGCTTTCTTACCTCTTGCAATTAGTGCTTCGAAAACTTGCGGACCATTTATTTTGCCACTGAATGAGTGGAGGGGATCGAATTCTCCATGCGAATGCCGATAGGCACCACGAACTTACTATAAATTCTCGGTATACAATCCAATTACCCTGAATGATTGGAAATAACTCGCGAGTTAGTAGACTCGAGGTCTGACAGTAGTGATACATGTTTCGACGGTAGAGACAGGGTGATTAGCGAGGTGACAGGAAAAATGGGTTGCCCCTTGGCTGTAAGAGGCGAGAATGCGTGGAGAGGAATATACGCGAGACCGTGCGAAAGGGGTTGAAGAAGGTGCCACTTAGCCAGGGTTGAACGTAGTTGTCGCGGTGCAGGGAGTAGAGCTAGCCAGTCAGTTCCCAAGCTCAACTCTTTCGCTTTTAGCGAGAATTCGATGAATTGCCAGGCCGCTACGGGCAATAAATAATGCATTTTGTGTTTGCCCCCGGTAAAAGGGTCCACCCTCGAGCAGCCCCTTTGCTTCGATCCCCCTCTCGACCAACCCCACATTTTAGAACGACTTTGGTCGAAGGCGCCTTGCCTTGCCTTTGCCAGTAGAAGTACGTTTTTGAGAAACGATTGAGAATTGATACGACCCCGAAGAGCTATGCCGCACACCGCGTCAAGTCTGTCGTTTGTCCACCTTTTTATGAAATCGAATCCCACTCCTACGATTTGAATGGTTCATGGCACGCGGCGGCGCATCGATAAGAATTTTGCATCCTCGTTACTCGGATCGACGGCTCAAGGAGAATAAGGAGCTTTGCGAAGCGGGAGCAAAGTAGCCGCTGTGGCTCGATTCGGAGAAGATATCGAAACAATATAGCTAAGAATAAAGGGAAAGCTTCAAACACAGATCGGCCAGAGATAATTTCGCCAACAATGGTCGCGGTACGTAGACCAGTGGACCTGTTACGGCAAACGAGAAAATGAGAAGCGAACCGGGCGGAAGAGAATATCGGAATAATGCCACTGCGCAACATTATAAGGTATGCATTGTTCGTAATTTAGCGGGTACATCAGCTCCGCCAATTACGGACAACTATTATACAGACAACTGTTTGTGCGTTAGCTTCGTAAGCATAGCGTAAGGCGGTTCACGTTATTGGATCGCGGAATTCATTCGTTTGCAGAATAATCTTCATTGTGCATTTGCCTTTTCTTGAAGCGTATTAAGAGATCCTTGAACCTCCTAAATACGCCATATCATTCTGTTTGACGCGCCGACAGCACGAACGCTCTCGATGGAAAGAACCACTAAGCAGGCGGATTTGAGGAAGAAGGAGAAGAAGAAGAAGAAGAAGAATTCGAGGACTTATCGCAGCAATAATTAATGCGAAAGACCAAACTTCCCAAACTTCTTTTACTTACTGGAAACACAAATTGCTTCTTTAATAAATTATTAATTGACAAGTTCCTGTTGTAGACGTACCAACCTACCGCACCAAATTTCCTAACAAGTATATCTTTTGTTTCGATTTCTTAGTATAAACAAAAAATTTTACACCGCGCCGAGTTCTTTATTTGCGAAAGAAACAACCTATGTCGAACCTACGTTACGCTACAAACCACAGTTTATATTTTGGTAGCCCTAAAAAAAAACCGTTCATCAATCACGCTTAATCAATGAGCTATCGAGAGATCGATAGGAGGCTGTTCTGCATTTTTCAACCAACCCCGAGATAAGAGTACGCTGACGAAGAAAGGAAGAAAACTTTCTTATTAACACGATCAATCAAATCACCGCGAATTTAAGGCATTTTTCACGATTTTCCGGATTTCTGAGCAACCGTTCGAAGAGTACGGTTAGGGTGAGAGGTGGTGAAGAAAAATTTCGTGGGGGTATGGACGCACCTAAATGAATGGTTCGGGGGATAAGTTTTGCGAGCCGATGCGGGATTAAGAAGGCTTCGTCCGTTCACCCGCTCACCCGCTAGTCCTCCTCACCAAGCTAATTACGAAAGCGTAACCATCCAGTGGAAATAATCACCGTGGCCCACTGGCGACTGGATGCCTCGAAATGAAGAAAAAAAAAAAAAAAGAAACGTGGAAGTCGTGCAGAAGCCTCCATTCGAATCGAGGATAATCATAACAAAGAGCACTGCGAGACAGAGCTGTCATAGAGGAAGAACGGATATCGCGAAGCCCCGTTGTTCGCAACTCGCCAGACTGTTTACAAACCCGACAAAGAAGAGAACACGTCTTGAGCGAAGCGCAACCTAGTTCTCTAAGTTCTTAGTTTCCTTCCGCGAAATCGTAGAGGGCCATTCAGTAGGCCTCGGAATTTTAATTGTTTACCAAACACAGGGGCCCCTGTTTAGCAGAACAAAAGAAGAAAAAGCAAAAGAAGAAGAAGAAGAAGAAGAAGAAGAAGAAGAAGAAGAAGATAAGAAGAAAAGAAGAAGAATAAGACGATGAGAGAAGCCTACAACACACTCGTAAAACTAAAGTTAGCTGAAGCGGATCGCGCGTGTCGCGCATACGTCTGCGCTCGAACCAAAGTGTCTTATTCTACTTTTGCCATTGGGCTGGGTGATGCGAGACGACGATGATGACGACGACGACCCTGACGGCGTCACACAATTGCCTTAATCAACTTCCAAGTTTTAATAGGGCTGGGATAGGGAAAAGCTTCGTGGCGAGAAGTAGCTTTCAGCAGCCGATACAACCGACTGACTTTATCGTTTATGGGGGTCGGGCCAAGGAGGACGTAACCCCCGTGAAAATTGCTCAATAAACTTAATTTAAGTATTCGGCCCGATGCCTCCCGCAACGACATACTAATCATATTCCAACCCTCTGTGCAACTATCCAAGACTGCCGCCTTCATCGAAAGATGCGTAAAAAAAAGAATTTCGAGTCTCTTCTGCATGCTTCTGCTTCGTCCCCCCCAATTCCCTCACTTTTATCGTTCACTGTTTCTGCTTTTATATCGTGAGGCGAGCGATGTCTGAAATTCTGATATGGAAGATGCAGCTAAGAATAGCGCGACATCTATGAATCCCAAGTAGCTAATTTGTAAAGACGGAAATATGTAGGAAGAAATATTACATTCGCATTGAGTATATGTCCATCGTCTTCTGACACACTCTCGGACGAAGCTCGCGCGATTGTCGGTGATGTTAAGGAAAATGAGAGCGTGGCGTTGTCTACCTTCCACGATTGACTTTAATATTTAACCGCGAGCTCGGATATAATCTCCGTGCTTGCTATCTCTTGTTTTACTGGAGTCAAGACTCGAGTCTCTGGAGTCGTTGAATACCGCGTCAGTAGAGTTCCAGTGATAGAGGAAAGGCAGCCAACACGCGAATGTCCAGTTTGACTTTGTAACAAGAACTCACAAAGTACAACTCATCCAGTAGCTCCGCAACATTCTAGATGTCGACAGCTAACTTTCACCGCGCTCACTGCCTCCAAATAAGCAACCTTATTACGATCAATTTATAAATAAAGAGAAAATCGAACGGTCACACTGTTGCGCGAGACTTTCACCGCTTCGACGAGATGATAGTAACAGGAAGAACAAAATTCCTGATGGATCAAGAACAAGTCAAGGAACTTTTTTTTTTATCGCGATCCCGTCTCTCTACTTGTTATTATGTGCAACTCGGCATCTCACTCATTCGACCCATACTTCTAACAAGTAAGCGACTACAACCAAATAGCTGGCTCGAATAACAGCTAATCTGACGGTTGTATCGCGTCGATGCAAAATCCCACGCGCTCGCGTCGAATCAAATTCAACCATTGATTTCCCTCGACCTCGCTGCCAGTTACTAGCTAATTGGCCGGTAATCGAGTAAATAACGGAACAGCCACCGATAAAGCGAGCCACTGCTGCCGTAGGTGCGCAACACTCTTTCGCAGCCACGATTCTGCAAATATTATCTTAGCCTCTCTACGATCCACGGATATTTTGCATCGGAGCGCATTACGGAGAATTAGAATTCATGGCTGAGCGCTTTGATCGGGATTTTTTTTCAATGAGACTCTTAGGAAAAAAGAGAGAAAGAGACGATGGGAGAAAGCGGTATGACCTGTATGAGGTCCGAAGAACAGAGAGACAACGTCGCGTCCAATGCAAAGAGCTGGATTCCACACCACAATGTCGCCTTTATCCATACGGAAAGTATAGTATGTTATGAAGAGTGAAAAATAATCCGGAGTTCGAGTGTGCTTTAGAACGATATTCCGTATTCGGATGCTTCTTCGAATACGGATGAGCAAGCCTTTGCAATGCCAATGATTGAAGCAGCGTACCGGTAGATATATGCGGAGGTGGTGGGTGTCTGCTCTGTCTAGAAAGGTATCGGAACAGATACGAGGAAGAATCTCTTTTTCCTATACGGTCCGGTAACGCTTAACTTTACCGCATCATTTTAACGTATAGAAACGGCTGATGAGGGGACACTCGACTCGTCGATTCACCGTGGCAGAGGCACAATCATCGGAGGCAAAAATCATCGGGGAAAAATAATTACAATCGGCCGCGACTAGTAAGCGCCGTGGTGCTCGTCACCAATTCCACGTTCGCGTCTCCAGCTGAGCCACCCCAACCCTCTTACCCCTACGATCAGGCCTGCGTCACCATTACCATCACCCGTGTTACCCATTCCCCCAGAACCACTTCACATATTCGCGGTTCGACGATCCTGTACAAAATCCTAGCCGTCGTTATACTTGGAGCTCTTTATTATTACTTTTTTATAACGACGTCACACAGCGCGTCAAAGGTTCGAGCTTCGGAACTGGGAATAACTCGATCGGCGGACAACAATACTAACGACATACTGTCGCTCCTCTGTGCCTACTTCTTTCGGAAGTACCTATTCGATTCGAGCCGGATGTCACACCCGCGAGTGCCCGCGTGCGTCTCTCGCGTAATTCGACGCATAATGGGGACAATAATGATTTCAGCATGGGTATTACGGTACTTTGGGACGAATCGCGTTACGACGATCGAAGACATCGCGATACTGTCTGATGAGGTCTTGACGACTTAAAGTCAACTTTAATATATTACTGCTAGTCGCGAATCGTCTTCTTAACGAAGACGATTTTTATACCGTTCATCGAGTCAGATCATGTCGACACGGTAAGTAGAGTGTAAATACAGATTCACGCGCACCAGACTCTGTCGGACAATGCTACACTACGCTGACGTATACTAAGAAAAGAGGACAAGCCAAAGTTGGAAAAGCGAAACAGCGAGGCTTAAGGTGGTCGGAAAGGAAAGCCTCTCCAATGTTCTCTCTAACTGGGAAGCAACTAAGCAGGCTCGACTATAAATAGCCGGCTAAACGCAGACAGGGCAACTAACACCAAAAAACGGCCATCGGGATGATCAGCCAAGGAATGTTCACCCCTTAAGCCGAAGGCGAGCCGGACTAAGCGGAGCGACACACAGCATCGCGAATCGGCAAATCGACCAATAATAATTCGAACCGAGGAAATTCTCGTTTTGAGGAAACAATTAAATAGATTAATTAGCTGCATCACGGAGTAGCAAATTTTATGGTTCATAGGAAGCGAGTTAAATTTGCTTTCGCAATGACACGTCTAGTTGCGCGACGTTAATTCCCAGTGGCTTTCAAGACAGCCACTAACTTCAAAGAACTTGTACACGCTCGTTGTTAAAACCACTTTGTAGATAATGGTTCAGCGTAGTTTAATAAAATGAGTTTATCCTTAGGTGCAGAGATGGGTTCTACCACAATTTCTCTATCTTTAGCGTTTGGGCTCGTTAGAATCATTAACCCTAATGGTATTCTCAACACGTCCCGCGGAATGTTTAGGTCGCTGCGATTTTCCAGGAAGCTCTTCTTTATCAGATCTATCGGTAGGGTGCTGTTGGGTTAAGTTCGTCGGTTTCCTTCACTGGATGTACAATTCAACGTTGGAAGAATCTCGCAATGCGAGAGAACTCTTTCGGCCTTAACAGCTTAACCCCGCCCCTGCATTTGCATTCATATCTTTTGGCCGTAAAGTGCACGCGGATGACCGAGTCGCACCTCGCATATCTACATAACAGCCTGCTACGTTCTATTCTAGATTCATAACTATTAATACTAATGTCTGCGCGAGCCGAGCCAGGAGCAGCTTCTTGGCCAGCCTCGGCCACTTTTGCCTCTCATCAATGGTGCATTCAAATACAGGCAAACATGAATTTATCAACGAGAATGAGCCACCAAGACTCCTCCGGCCGCCCCACTGTGCCGGTGTTGTTATCCCGGATGCGAATGCCTAAACTTAGGGTTACTCTCTTCGCGAACTTTCTTTATCTCTGTCTCTCTCTTTCTTTCGGCTCTCTCTATCTACGAAAGCACTTCTGCCAAATCGAGATCTTGTCTTCCGGTTTTGTTGCCCCTGTCTCATTCTAGCCTCAGCTACCCGATTCCTGCATTCTCCGGATTTTCGATCCCGACTCTATTACCAATTATCAGGATTAAAGTAAAGCAATAAAATTATTTAAAACTGACTGCCCATGGGAAAGGAAATTTATTTCTTGACAATAAGGAAGATCCAATGTAGAGATAAATAGTGGTTGGCGAATGAACAAACGAGCGAGCGGTGTTCTTTGGCGTATGTTTATTGCGGACGCAACTCCCCGTTGAGTTATTCAGAGCACGCTTGTGTACTGAATGATTCACATTTCAATTTTCTCGTTGCTGATTACCCGCCAATGGAATACTCGGCCTTATGCCTCGATTACTCTAATCGTGTGATCCGTTAGGTGGGCGTTATCTTATCTAACATTATACGGAATACGCTCGCACAGATAATACCGTATTCCTGGGCCGGCGCGTGAGCCTCCAATTCGTACGAGCGACAGCTCGCAAATAAAAGGAGGGAAAGAGGCAAAGTGAGTAGAATTCTGTCTGAGAAAGAAAGAGAGAGAAGGAGAGAATGCGCTACTAAATTTACCACGTGAATATTCAATGGCAGAGGGATTCCAGTGAATGCGGCTCTGGTCAGGATTAGCTCGATACAGGCCAAATTTTGCTGCGGTACGCGGTGTAGCGGTTCGCGAAGAAGACGACGACTGACTTTTAGAATGAAGAAGGATGATGCAGAGAAGGAAAAGGACACGGAATGAAACCAACGCTACGCTGAGAGTAAAAGTCTCACGCGCACGAAGGACTGCAAATTTTTCATTATCTCGCGGCATAATCTATTTACAGAAAAGATTTAGAGCCGCGACGTGAGCCACTCTTACTCGGGGGCCACTGGATTCATTGTTCTTTCAAAAATATTAACTCTAGCAAGTCTACCAGGGTTCTCGCGAGAGAATAGGATAAACCAACGCGGCGAGGAGTGATAAAAGTTAGCGAGTGGGGCTTCGGAAGGTACAGTCTCTGCATAAGATTATTAAAATACATCGAGTTCTTTCGATACTCGAGATTTTGGTAAATAATTATTCCGTAGTTATACATTAACGAGGATCTCTACGTTGAATTTCCCTCTGGTCAATTACGGCCAAGCGATATTCCGGTGATATATCTTTGGAAAACGTCTTGTTGTAAGAGCAATAATTAACTGAATTAAATAATTGCACTTGGTCTATACTTCCAAGTCATATTTCAAGCGCGATACATGTTTGCCGGTATACGTTGCCGCGGCTGTCGCAATTAAATTTACGCCATTCTAAGAATAACTGCCGTTTGAAATAGAATCCTGTTGTCATTGGTTTGCCATCCGATATTCTGAACGCAGGAAATGAAATCAAGCGTAAAATCGCGAATAGTGCCCTAAATAAGAATAATCGTTCTAAAATTACTGTTCCACGTCTTTTTCCGTGATTGATTCGTGAAGGGAAGAGCACACCTGGCCTAGGATTTAGCACGACCGTAGTGTTGGATGGAAAAAAGAAAAGAAGAAGAAGAAGAAAGAAAAAAAGAGTCCAAACGGATCCGCACGTCACGAGACAACGAACGAGCTCGCAAAATTAGGTTGCGACAAAGCGTCCATAATATTAAACGACGGCGATTGCGGAAATAAATGAGCACGATGAGAGCCGACTACATACCAGTCCTTAGTATACTTGGCCCCAGCTATACTCGAAACTTCCGTGACCGCGAGAGCAAAATTGACCAAAGTCGCCAAGAATGGAGCAAAGAGCAAATCTGCCCTAGCTCGGGAACCGACCAGTAAATCTGTCTCATCGTTTGGCACGTCCGTGTTCGCTACCCCGGGTGAATTATTTACTTATCAATTATTAAGCAGAGCTACCGTGTACCGCTTAAAGATTTATATCCCGACGGAGCTGTCTCTGTATTCTCACAACATCGTTTCATAATGCCTTCCCCATATTTATTGCGTTAATGCTTTTCCACCGGCGTGGCACGGCACAGCAGCAACCACTCCCGTCCGCTAACAAACCAATTAATCTCTCACGACTGTTTCGTTAATTCTTTGTGTACCAATTGCACTCTATACCGCGTTGCTCCGATTTATTTATTTCAAGATCGCGTTACATCCCTTGACTTACTGGAACAGTGTAATATCGCCGAAAAACTGACCAACTTGACTGGAATTTAAGAGGAAGAAGGAAAGTGTAACGAAGAAAGAGAGAGAGAGTAAATGGTAGCGGTTTATGTCTCTTTCGCGAGCGGCCAAACTACCGGTGGCACGGATGATATAGCGTGACCCAGGTTATGATAGGCAATCAGTCGACAAGGACATAAATCCAGAGAGCGACAGACAGACGGACAGACAAAGACAGATACGTATATAGAAGAGGGGAAGAAAAGCAGAGAGAAAGGAGTCGCGCCCGGATGTGTCGTTGCACAGGGTAGCAGAGACTATTTCGCGAGTGCTCTTCCTTCGACTTCCTGGAACGAGAAAGGAAATAGAGCAGAGTCTCTCTCCGCGGTGTAACAGTGGCGGGGAAGAGTTAAAGTGTGCCTCTACCACGAGTCAGCCGAGAGCGGTAAATCCATCGCGTCGTTCGGTATGTAAATCGCTTATCGCTTCGAGTGGACCACTCGGTATAATTAGGTAGGTAGGTAGGTAGCTAGGTAAGTATAGGTAGGTAGGTAGGTAGGAATGGCATCATGCACGTCGACATGTATCTACGCGTCTAATGGCGAGGAGGACGAGAGCAACCTCGTGGAATTAGGCTCTTCCGTTGTTTCTATTACAAAATAGATGGCACGATATTGCGGGGCATCATCGTTGCAGCTAATCTCTACTTCTTTTTCGCCGCGTGATACCACTGTCATCTCCTGTATAGCTATTTTTCTCTTTTTCTCTCTCTCTCGCTCTCGCTCTCGCTCTCGTTTTATGTACTCCGCGCTCGCGACTCACTGATTTATTTGGAGCGGGAGGAAGCGCGGCGGTGGAATATACTGAATAATAAACTAATCGTTCTATTTCGGGAAGAGATAATTGCTCGACAAGCAAGATGTCCCAGTGGAACACAAACTATTTCAGCGAAACTCAAAATTGAATTTGATAAAAATTACCAAACACAATTACCACCTATTGTAGATCTCATCGCGAATAATCAAATCTTAGGAGCGATATCTTGACACGATATCTTTCATAGGATCACTGTCGGATTTCAGGAGTCAAGAGAGGATTTGAATCCCAAAGCACCTGGCGGCAACGCGGCGTGCCGAGTCCCGGGCTTCCGCATACTATTCATCAGCCAATCGACGGTGACGCGCATCGTCGGTGACGTTCATGAGCGATACGTGACAGGGGACAGGGCGCGTTGATAGTCATGATACTGGGGCGATGCTTTTGAATTTTAATCGGCTCAATAATAATACAAGTAAACAGATTACATAAGCGAAGTAACCATGCAACCATGCGGACCAGTCGCAAAGGTCTCCTTCTCTCGTTTAGAAACTCGTCGTTTCTCGTATTCTCTCTCTCGTTACTTCCGAAGAGTAAAAACGAATAAATCCTCAAGACTCGAGTGCCCGGTCTAGACTCGTGCAACCAGGGTTCCAGTGACCAGAAATTGGCACAGAAAGACAGACCACGTTCGTATCGTCCTCTCGCATGCGACATCCTGACCAATTTGCCACTCGTTTGGAAGATAGAACCGATAAATTCTAGTACAACCGCGATCCAAAGGAACCGTGTTACAAATGTTTCCACGAGTTACGACTCTTCCGGTCCAAATTCGCATGCACCCACACCAGTACATGAGTGTGTGTGTACCTTCTTTCTTGCGATCAGACACGATAAAAGCGCGACAAATCATCGGAGCCAAGACGCGTATCCGTATCCATTAATCCGCGGCTAGCATCCTATCGAGCTACTTAACGGCAACGGGTGAGTGCAACGAATGTCATCCTCTGCAGCCCCATGCGCTCCGCGCCGCGCCGCGCTGTCGTACCGCGATGCAGCCCGGTCACGTGAACGGCAGGAAGCTACCAATCGTCTTGCGCGATTATCCCGGTTATCCCTCTGCCTCGCGAGCGAGCGAGCAACGCGTACATACTGCCTCGTGTTCCTCACACGAATACACTCCAATCCAACTATACACAGAAAGGGACACCAACGCGACGCGACACGACGTACACACGCGTTCCTGTACACACGTTTATACACCCTCGCGAGTATGAAGCAGCATGCGGCAAGCAGTACGGTCATCAGGGACGGCGTTAAGTAGGATTCGCGAGAGTAAGCGAGCAAGAGAGTAAGAGAGGAGAGACGCGAATCGCCGCGATTCACGCATCGGACTCTACGTGTAGTCTATGCGTATACGTGTATCTATGTATACAAGTACGTTGGTCTTTTCGATGTGTGAGTATCAAGCACACGCACACAGAGATACGAGTGACAACGAACCAGCGATTCAGCCGTCCAGGCAACGCAGTCGCGTCCAGTAAACCGCGCTACACATTATCATAAATGCCCGCGCTGGGCCCGTCCCACGCGTAAATCTGTTTCGCAAATTGCGCGAGTGGGATTATGTCATCTTCCTACCGTCCCCGTATCTCTCTTTCTCTCTCTCTCTCTCTCTCTCCCTCTATCTTTCTCTCTATCCATCGGACTCGCTCTCTCCCTCTATCGCTCCCGTTTCACCGCGATCAGTCAGTCAGCACGCCTGCGAGGCGCGCGGATTGCCAGTGCCATTTCAGTCAAATCAGTCAGTCGTCCTTCCTTGCCCTTCTGCCCTCTTTGAGCGCCGCGTGGGGCTCGCTCTCGAGGGTCGCGGGGTTGAAGGGAATCGGGTCAAGAGACGACTATACTCGAAAGAACCACGATACCCTGGGACGAGTGGGATATATTCTCGGCCTGCAGGCCGAGGAAATCTTCTTTTCCACGAAACAATTCCTCTGTTGTCTCAAGGTGACCGAGACGAAGAGAGAGAGAGAGGGGAAACCACCATTACGAGTACACGACAATCGCGCGAAATCGGTGGAACCGAGCTAACAGTAAACATATGCTCGCGAGAGCAATGAGCATATGGGCTAGTTATCGTCGGGAAAACAATATTCCGCAAACAATAACTCACGGCAAGATAAGAGTGCAAAAGGTAAAGGAACGAATGACTTTTCCTAGAAGCATAATATAGATTTTCCTTCTTGCTCCCTCTTGTGGATCCTGTGCGAACTCTATTTACATTTGTCTCGCAATTGCATACAAGGCGGATGGGTTCAGTAACAAATTTGTACGTGTAAAACCACGAGGGAAGATATACACTGGTGAATGTACTACGTATAATAACCAATTGTAACCCTGGTGATGATAAGATATGCTGGCGTGCAAGACGCTTTTTACTCGCCCAATGGTTATTTATTCTCACACTGAATGCACGCTTATCAGCGTGACAAAACTTGCGGATGATACCGTTGCCGCGCGCGGTTGGATCAGTGACACGGTTAAACAAGCACGATGCGATGCGATGGAGCAGCGTGCTTGTCATCTTTTATCGCGAAATGAAAAGTATCGAGCGACACGATGTCTTCCTCCTTCCGTTGAGAAAAGACACAAGCCAGTGACACCTTTAAAGTTCATCGTCTGATCTTAATTTCTTGGAAACCACCAATCCTCAAGAGGGCTGCAAAGTCTCCGTATGACCGAATGAGCGAAGAAGATTCGACGGAAGAATGGGCTAATGCTCTCGAACCAAGCAGAAATGACTCTCTCGTTATAAATACACTTCCACGCGAAAACAACTCTTCGTTAGGTTCACCTCGTTTAAATTAGATTTCGCTAAGCAGAGTGCTCGGTGTGTTGTGTTACGTAACCACTCACTACTGACAATCTCTGCACTGTAAAAAAGACCGGGCGCAAAAGCGAGACAGGCCGCAGAAGCTTCAGGCAAAACACAGCCTGGCAATACGAAAACAGTCTTAAGTTGATGTTTCTCGGACACTACTGTCGCCAATATCCGCTTCGACTGATCTTTGAAAGAATTACGTACTCTTTCAGCAGAAAATTCTTTTGACCAGATTAAAATTCAGTGAACGAAATGAATAAGTATAGCAATGGGAAAATAATACTAGTCTCTAATCGAATGCATCAATTATCATATGGAATAGAAAGAGGAAGTGTGAAATGACAGGATCTCAAGGCATTGAAAGCAAACCGAAAAATACATCCTGTTTCTCCTAGTAGCAGCGAAGCTCCCGTGTTACGTTGAAACACGACAGATACGGGAAAGGTCGTGAACAGGGAGCACAGTTGCACTAGCATGCTCGCTCTTCCCCCTTTGTGTTCGCGATGCTTTGGCGCGCCTCGGATTCTCGTTGTGTACGAATCCGCGTAGTAATTGATTCATGATGGAACCGCGGATTCAAACACGGTCGATCTACATTTTGATATGCCGTCGGTCGGTGGCAGCTCACTACGTTCTGCAGTTTGCTTCTCTGATTCATCCGTCTCGCTCTATCTATTATGTCGTTGACGTTACAGGGAGCCAAATTCGGAGCAGCAATAGTGGCGCTGATGATCGACACTTTTCACGAACCTAACAGACTGACCGACTTTTCCTGTCGATTTGACGATGCCCATGGATCAGTCACTAACGAAGTATATTTTTCGCTATTCCGTTAGGTCTAGACCGATGAAAAGCACCCGGTGTTTTGAGTTCTCTCGGATAATTGGGTTTCAGTAGTGTGTCGCTCTTTCAACTGTATCGTCACGGGAATGAGCGACGCGACCGGAACTCACAGTTGGAACGGTCTTGTCTTGTTTCGTGCCGACGGCGGCGGCACGCTCAGGCGCCCTTCGTCGACCCCAGGCACGCTATAGCTACCATCTACCGCAACGCATCGAAGAGACAATAAATCATGGGGAAAACCGTGTGTGCAAATCACTTTGCGTTGAAGGTCGATGTCGGACGATACGTCGTTGATACGGTACGCTCAGATTTGACGGGGGCCAAATTTGCACGCGATGCCAGACAATTGTGCCAAGTCCGAGCGCGTATCGCAATTTTCCAATAGAGAAGAAAATTTAATAGCGAGGGAGGTCCAATGTGCGAGGAACGATACGCACACGGTCCTCGGATAAGACCGAGGATGCAGGGACTGTTGCCGTTTATATCAGTGCATTGCATCGACAGTCCCCTTTGTGTACAATCTGCGTAATAATTGATACACGATGGGATCGCGAACTCAAACACGGATGGTTTTAATACGACGCGAGGCGAAGCGACGCGGCGCAGTACGATGCGGAGCGGCGACCTGTTCTCTCAATGTCCAGCATCGTGCAGGATCTCTATTATACTAGAAGAGCGGTGCAAACGAGGTTGCATCGGGCAGCGCGGCCAATGCAGAACGAGTGGATAATGATCGGCTTTTTTTAAGCCCATCCCCGCGCGAATCGCTTCTCAGTGTCCCATAGGGAATGTGAAACGCTCTTTGTGCACCGCGATTCGGTCCTCTCCTCCTCCTCGAGCACAATGACACCAATGAGAGCGATAGCTAGAGCCAGCGAATAGACGAGCCTTCCGCTTTTTCCTCGGAAAGAATACCATAATCTTGCCGAATTCCGTTGGTCGATGGTCCCGGCGCGCGGTGCATTCGACTCGAGTATAGGAGATCGTGCCAAAAAATCAAGCCGAATCAAGAGAAATCTCGCAAGAACTCGAAGCAGGAAAACGTTGTTTCGAATAATCATCATGGGTTCTCTTCGATCGGGGCCGAAATACACACATGTACCATGGGTTAAATACTCCCGTGGAAAGTGTGTCGACTGGTCGAACTGATAGAGGGTCTGCGTGGCGCGATTACCGATGATATACGGGGTATCTGGGAAATTGTCGTCGAGGCGACGCCATGATCTTGTTATAACGAGTCACAGTGCAAACTGTCGGTACATCACAATCGCAGGATGATAATTTAATGTAACGAGGAGTGCGTTAGTGCGCTCCGATCGCAAATGAACGGCCGACGGCGGCGGCGATGACGGCGACGTTCTCGTGTTAACGCGCCCACGAGAACAGCCGTGAGGTATATTTGACACGGGCCAGTCATGGATCGGCAAATCATCGAATCATCGGCGGTACTCGACAACGTAACAAGTCAACAGGCGGTCGTTATGTATATTGACGTATACTTGCCGCAGTTGCGGCGTCGATGCCTGTTTCTATTGACAAATACCCGTCGCGGTACCGACGATGCATTGCTCTACACGAATCCCTTCGTCAACCCTCGCCTACCGTTCGCGCCATCCGCGCTCCACGTCCCGAGTTCCCCCCGCGTCGAATGACACGGAATGCGTATTATCGCGACAAAATGAACCAGCCCGGAGGAATTCGAATGCTCCGCATCGATGTTGCATCGCCATCGGCTTTGTACCGCGTTCGTACTACGACTACCACCAACCTACTATCCACCAACCTATCTATGTATGTATATCTCTATAGCGATCGGATCGCCTCCCTAATTTTCCGACCACTCGATGAACTGGCAAATAACTTCCGACGGATCGGCCGCGATTCCTTGCACCGCGTTAAGAGAGAGGGACAAAGAGAGTTGGCAATTTTCGAGTTACGCGCTCGAATATAGTGTAACTAGCCGGTACAGAGGGAGAAAAAAATTGAGAGACCGTGGCAAAGCGTCCGGAGCGATTACCGAGCAGCGAGAGACAGTCTGGGAAAATGAAAAAGCGGGTGGAAAGCTGAACGCGAGTCAGGAGAAAGTAGAGAGAATTGACGGGAGCGTGAAGTGCGGGTGAAGTGGCGATGAAGTGGCGATGAAGTGGCTATAGCGAGGAATCGACGACGGGGGGGGGGGGGGGGGAGTTCTAGGGGTGTGGGGTGGTATCGGTGGAGTTGGCGGAGAAGCAGTCACGATACACACAACGCGCAACAATGGAGCCAATATCTGTAGAAAGGTCGTGTGCTCGTAACGTGCACACTCGACGCGCTCGAAACAAATGTTGTACCTATGCGTGACAACCCTTATTGCGGCAAGGGGAGGGTGTTTGTGAGCTGCGTGTTTATTGCTCGACCTGGCAATAATAACTGGTTATTATTCATTACCCTGGTAGCGTGTGCGCTCGTCGCTCGGCGCACGAAACGCTCCACTCACCTACACACTCGAATGCGATTCACTTTTTCCGACTACGTACTCTCTCTTTCCAACACAATCAGCCGTCGAGGACACGACGATTCGTGAAATATCGCGCTGCTACAGTTCTTTCCTCCCCAGGGAACACTAGGGGGAAAAAAGCGACGCGCGTTATAAACTACGAGAAAATTTACGCTGCACGAGGGGCGCCCAAGGATGCCTATGCGAAACGTGCATACCTCATCCTACCTTTCGCATCTGACCCCTTAATTTATCTATCGTACAACAGTGCTGTGAGTGCCCCTTGCTCCGACAATGAGCGCAAATAAAACCGAAAACCAAGTCGCGACACAAAATGACCTAACTGGCTGGATTCCATTTCGATCTGGACAAGTTGTCGGCACAACGACTCTTGGACCATCTAGCCCAGTGGAACTTTTGACAGGAACGATGTCTAGGGACCAGCCTACGTTCTCCGGTAGCAACGCGAAGGGTAGACAGACCAACGCGTCAGGAAGGCAATGCATCGCCGTTGGGAGTAGCAGTAGCGATGGTAGAAAAAAGGAAGAGACAGAGTCGCGTCGCAAACCTGGGACATGAATAAGCCAACGGGCAAAGGTGTGGTTCCCAGGCGTCCGCGGTAGAAAATCGCTCACTGGGGAAGAAAGATGGAGAACAGAAGCCAGGAACGAACCAAGACGTGATTAATATAAAAGTGGGCGGAGCCTGGCTTGGCCGGAAGTGGCCGAAGAGGGATGCTGTGCCGTGCCAAGCAAGCGCGAAAACGGGGGTTTCACCGGCTCAACTGTATTGGTACACTGTACCGTGCACGTCTTCATCCTACAGCATGCCTCGGTACACACGGGGTGCAACGGCGAGTGTGTGTACCACGCGCTAACGTCTCGATGTAAGGGTCTACGTCTACGGGGTATATGTATATGTATAGGTCTGGCGCATTCGCAAGGACGCACGTGTTTGCACGTGTGTGCACACACGTCTCAGGCACCGGAGGAGGTGAGAAGATGGGCGAACCAACGCGATGCTACACGGAGAGGGGATGATACGAAATATACACCGCGGTTGACGCGCATCACCACCACCACCACCCTCAAGCCTCGTAGCTCTTTCCGCGATCCTGAACCCCCCGGTGCAACAGGGAGGAAGGCGTGACGATGTCTCGAATCGTTGCCATCGTGAAGATGGCATCGTTGTCGAATCGTGAAGAAGCCATGGGGCGTTCGATCGCGCGAGATGGACCATGGACGCGACGCACAAGACACCACCGGGTAAGACACAACCGATCGATCCAACGAGCCTGCCCCGCGCGCACTACTTCAAGACAGGATCTATCCCGGACTTGACCGGGATACACATCCGGTCCCTTGACGTTTCGCATCCCTTCTGCCAAGACGAGTCCCGTCTTCCCGAGCCCCTCCTTGGGAGTCTACTTGCGGAACGAGCAGCGAGGAGACCCCAATCTGTTTTTCCGGCTACCGCCAGCAGCCAAACTTGGAATTTTGAATAAATCTTTGCTCGGTCAAACCGACCGGCAGAAGCAGATGGCCGCGCGAGGCATCGGCAACCTTGGAAGAAGACTGGATGGCGGCAGAAGGGTGCCGGGGGCAGATTTCAGGGTGATCCAGGCGGGTTCAGGGGGGGTCCAGGAGAGATTCAGGGGGATGAAGCGGGAGAACCAAGTGGGTGGGCTGATTGGCGAATATGGGATCGAAGGGAACCAAGAGAACCACGCGGGTTTCGGAGACCTGCGGGGTGCAAGGGTTGACGTGCGGGGGTGGCCAACCCCACCCACTTCTTTAACGCCCCCAAGTAGGCTAGGACCGCCTCCGTCTCTGCGTTGTTCCACCTACTACACCCCGGGACTTGTGCAGTCTCATATACCCACTACCACCCCCCAAAACCACCCTGCTCCTGCCACCAACGCTACCGCCACCTCTGCCAACCTCCCTTACCTCCAGCTACCCCTATCGACTAGGTTCTTCTCAAAAAATCACTCCTATTCTTGGCTACCTCCAAGCCTTTTCCGATTGAACTGTAACTGCCACTGGTGTACGACTACCTTCGAACAGAACCTGCTCAAATGTTTCGGATAACCCGATGCTTACTCCGGCAAATCAACTTTGACCGACAGGCACGATGGATCGTCTCGATTCCAGAATAAAACTGGGAGACCGGTGGGGATGATGCACCGTTCCGAGTCTTAAGATGCTGACACTTCGCGACTCGCCAACCTGACACTGTATTTCGGTGCGGCTGTTCGAAATATATTCCGACAAATAAGTCGAATTGTTCTGTCAATAATGTCGTGATTCATGCGCTATTAGATCACACCGAGACTCTCCAGGCAACGTCAAACCAAGCTAACTATTGCCAAGATTATTTTAGGAAAAATGCATTTTGCCGGAAAGATTTCTGTACTCGGGCAGGTACGCATTTAGTTACTCCGACGTAGTTAATCTTGGAACTGTGTAGTGAGATTTATTTGACCAACCATTCTGCTTGTCCGGTGCGCCTATTTGTCTTGTCAAGATCGTTAAAGTGTCATTTCCACGAATATCGTCCTCCGCGTAGAACTCTAAGATCAATCAGAAAATTTCGAAGCACGAGGCATTTGTCTTTATTATGTCAAGATTTGTTTAGCATTATAAAATATCGCTAATTGCGAGATCTAACTTTGTGGGATATATATCATCGCGGTGATATTTGGGTCCTCTCGCAGAGGGCATACACGCGTATATTCGCTCTATCATCGTTTCAAGGAAACTGCAATGCTATTAGATGTATCCAAATTAAGAAATGGACCGCGAATTCTCATCGACGAATCTCTTCGAGGATCGTTGCCACCATGACTCATCTCTGTTACTTTGTGAGCAACAGTGAGTTACGGAGCAAAACCCCAGATATTCAATCAACCCCTAATCGTCCATTCCCGTCTTCTCTATTTTCGCAATGACCTAAATCGGATAAAAGTAAACTACACCTCCCACCTTCGAAGATGTCCTTGCAATTTTGAGTATCCTTGAGCGACGAAACGATACTATTTGCGAACGTCTAAAACGATATTTGCGACCGAAATATTAACGTTATTAACGCGGCGATCGTCGAATCACATGGAAATAATTTTAGGTGAAATTCGTCAGTCTTATTGTTACATAATTTACGGAATTCACTGATAACTGTAGTAAAGAACAGCAAACAATAGAGATCATTCCGAGAGCAAAGAGTAAAATAGGAAATGCAACGTGAGCGCGTGCAGGAGGCGAACGAGAAAGGGAAGCAGCGGATACAAAAGGTTAAAGAAGACTTAACGATACATACTCTGGCAATGACAGTGGGTAAAGGGAGACGACGGCACGTGGCGATGATCGGTCGGTGAGAGGATTGCAAAGAACGCCGAATGAGACAGACGCCAGAGAATGAGACAATACGAGAGCGACATAAACAGAATGCGAGTTGAGGGGGGAAAAGGGAATGAAGGAGAGACAAGAACCGTGAGGTGAGGTGCAGCCAACCAGTGATATTTGGACATTCGTAGTACGGCAGATAAGTAGATAAGCTAGGTAATAGGAAGGCAAACACGAAGAGCCTATCAATCAGGCATCAGGTGTCACAAGCAGGAGTACATTTAAGGCGAAAGAAACGTAACAGTGTTAAAATTAGGCTACCTGGACGGGTCTCCAGCGTGGCTCCAGCATGTCCCGCTTCCTCCTCGTAGACTCGCTCGTGGCTGTCGCTTGCTTCTCCGTCCTTCTCTGTCTTGAAGTATTGTCCGACGAACCGAAACCAAGATACCAGGTCCTCTCCTGGTTCCTCCTTTATTCCGCCGCGCAGCTTTCCTCCTCGTCCTCCGTTTTTTCCTCCCTGACTACCGTGCGTTCTCCTCCCGCCCACCCCCTCTTGCTCTATCCACCTCTGCCACCTCTCCTCTTCCTTTCGCCGTCTCCCCCACCGATCCTCGAATGTTCCTTTCTCTTTCTCTCTTCCTCTCTCACAATTTCACCCTTTCTCCGTTCCTTTTCTTCCTGCTCGTGCTCCGGGGACCCTTTTCTCCTTCCTTCCGTTGCTTTTCTCCTAGTGGTGGCGCCTCTTGTTCTCTCTCTCTCTCACTCTTCTCTGCTCACCAAATTGTTCTTCAGCGATCTATCGGTATATTTTCGAATGCTGGTCCTCGGCTTCTTTCAACAGTTGATTGGAGGAAGAGGAGCGCGCACAACAACTGCCACGTGTCCGGGATGCAAGATTCCGACTGACCCGAAGTACCGTTGTACGGTGCCTGGCAGTAGAAGCAGTAGCAATTGTGGTAAAAGAAGAAGATGAAGAAGAAGAAGAAGAAGATGAAAAAGATGAAGAAGAAGAAGAAGAGTTAGGAGTAAGGCGCGAAGGGTGTAGCGTGCGCCTTCGATGCACACGAACCTCAGAGCGCGATCGCGAAGGGTGCCGTGGTCTTTTCGCGAGAGAGGGTTGGAAGAGGGTGCGGGGGGTGGCGGTAGTAGTGGTGGCGGCGGTGGTGATGCGGTGGTGCGCGATAACGGCGGGAGCGGGCGCCCTCTCTCTCTGTCTTTCTCTCTCTCTCTCTATCTTTCTCTCTCCCACTCTCTTTCGCTTTTTCTCAACTAGATAGTGGTCTCTGGATGTTGTGATCCTGGTTGACGTCCTCGTCCTTGTCTCGGTAGGTGGCCGGCGAGGCAGGAAACGTGGTTTGAACCGTGTCGAATTGAGTATGGTTTGAAGAAAAGGGGGTACCGCGCGCCGGTGGCTGCCGTCGCGACTGTGCGACGCTCGGCACCGCTTGGCCGCGAAACCCTCCGGCCGCAGCGAGCACGCGGCTACTGAGTCGGCGCACTTTACCTCGCTCGTTCTATCTCCGTTCTACCAACTACCTCGCGCCTCGATGTGCCCTCTTTATCTGGGCTTTGCGCGCCGCTGCGTCTCGCGCGCGCCTGGCATACCCCCTGCGAACAGGCCTGCCTCCACGCGGATCTTACCCGCGGCCGCGAGTAACCACTACCCGTCTCTCTACCTACCTAGTACATACATACAGTATGTATCTTGCTCGCTCACTCGCTGACGTTCTTTTCTCTGCTGGATTCGACTCCCACGGGTGTCCCCTTCGACCGGTCAGACAGCACCGCACCACGCTGGACCAGCTCCGACTGACCTCTCTTTGTAAACATCCCGAAAATAAAGAAAAAAAGGCACTGACGTTACGTAACCACGAGAAACGCTGTCTTGTGTCTATTTTATTTACGAAATAAAAGATGATGCTTATATCAAAATTGGGTTTGTGTTGGTTTCTTTATTGGCCGACAATCGCAGGATATATACCGAGGAAAGCGAGGTTTCGTAGATTGGTTCGACCAGTTGTACGCGCTTGATTGCGATATCTGACTTGTCACGATATTGTTTCGGTCGGTATTTCGGGCTGCACGCTGTAACAAACTTCCACGCTCGTAAACGGACGTTTGACATCACATGTCCTGCGAGTATAGATGTCCATATAGTTATTCTTATCGATTTGACCTACTCCTAAGACCAGACTAAAGCTGACGACCTATTCTGATGTATTCATCATATGCCCCATCGTAGTGTCTCGACGTCGCTCCCGTAGACGTACTCGAATAATTATCTGTCTATGTCGGTTCTCGACTGGCAGATTGTCGTAGAATTCGCACAAATTAATGAAGATTGCTCGCGATCGCTTATCTCGAGGGATCGAAATTATAAATTGTAAGCATTTATTTGACTAACAAGCAGTAGCGATAACTTGCGAGTCAAATAAAAAGGGTCCCCCGGTATTGCTCTACCACGGTCAAATGCGAGCACAAGGTTATTGAGGCTAGTGTGGCTATTACAATCGAGCGATAGGGAATGATAGGGGTGAGCAGAGTACGAGGAAAACAGGTCGCGGGCAGGAAGAGAAGAGCTACTTTGGTGTCGACGAGTTTGTGGTTGTTTGTTGTTGTTGTTCGTGGTGTTTCGCGACTCGACTGGAGCACAATGGAGAGAGCACAGTGGTGCCGATGATAAGGGCTCCTAATGGAGCAATGGCACGACGCGACATAGAGCGACGGTGGTGGCAACAGTACGAAAAGGGAGAGAATATGGTAGACGCGCGGAATGCACCGATCGGAGATACACACAACAAACCAGTTACTAACCCTCTGAACTTGGAGAGGTAAACTATACGCGTGGAGAATCAATCTAGGACGCGCAGTATCTTTCTCGGTATGTATGCTCTTTAACGTAACAACGGACACACTCGGGTAATCGATCGAAGGGTTAGCCGTAAAGCGACTAATTGCATTATGTAAATGGTTAGGGAGGGCCGTAGAGCGTTGAATTCGAATTATTATCAGTCGTGTAATTGTGACTCATTGAAAACGATTCGTTTGCATCGTATCGAAAACGCACGGGGAATCTCGCTCTCTCCTTCCATCGATCTTGCGTTAATAATAATTTCATCAACGGCATACTGGCATGGCGTACTCTTCTAATTTATGACAAATAGAAGCCGCCGCGCCGAGCCGGGCGTCGAATTGGAGAAAATATTTCACCGGAGGAATGCGATATCCTGAAAATACCGCGGATTACAGAGTTATGCGAAAGGACATCGTTATCGCTTAAACGTCCCGATATTCGGCGAAATATCGCACAAACACCGTCATTGTGATGAAAAGATTGTCAATAACCTCCAACACCTGTTGCACAGTTTAGCGACGGATTTTATTCTCACGCGTGGGTTATATTCATTTATTGGCTCGTGGATTTCACGGGTCACACGGTGCTTCTCGCGTCGATGCACGGTGAACGGTTAACGCGGTAGCGCCCACCACCCAGTAATAAAACCATATTCAAGCAGAATTTTCTGATAAAATCGTGCCCGTGTCGCAATAAATACTATCGGATATTACAAACTAATTTCGCGGATCCATTAATTAAATCTACTTCAAAAAATGAATGGGAATTTAATGGACTGCCACTTTAAATGTGATGAACCACAGTTGAATAAACGTGTGTGTACCATTTTCAGGTTGTCGATCGGTCTTGTGGTTTACACCTCTCTAATGTCAAGCGTAAACGAATTTTCTCTCGGGTGTCATCATAATTTCCACGTTTACGTGAATCCACCCTTCTTGTAATCCGAGGTCCCAACCAGCCACGAAAAGTTTCCGTCACCGCAACAGGAGAGGAGGAGCACCAGGCGCGCGCGTGATTCGGACCCTCAATCTATATACGGGTCGCGTGGGAGGTGCATTTCGTAGTGTTGTTGATTTTTGCATAATTTATCAAGGTTGTTTGGTTAAGCGAGCCGTTAGGGTGAGTCGCAGGGGTTGCCTAACTTGGGGACTGCGCCACGGGACGACAATTTCAGACACCCTTCGCCAAGATGATTAGCATCCGCTACAGGGGCGCAGTTATTCCTCATCTTACCGTTAGTTTTTCTCTAAGATTCCACCCTCAATTTTTCCTCCACACTTATCCTCTTATCGTTCTAACGTAAGATAATTATCGCAATCGTCAACACTCAGCTATTGAAATTTTCCAAAAATAATTGACGATAATCTAGCAGGATCTACGTGTAGATTCTCATCCGTCAATATCGGAATCTCTTGGCTTTATTTCCAACGAATTCCGCATAAGGGATTCTTCACTTTCGAGAAGGATTCTCAAAGAATCATGGAAGACAGTGGCGATAGAATCGGTGGTAATCCGATTTCCGAGAGACTCTGGTCTTGTTCGGATTCTTGGAAAGATGCGTCGATAAGGGCGGCCCTGGCAGACACGTAAGCAGGCATATCGCGAGTGCAGGACGCCGCGTCGTTGTTGCGACAACGGAGAGGTAGTGGGTGGAGGAGACAGGCCTCGAAGAGAGGAGGAGGGGTTTGCAAGGAAGGAGGAACGAGGAGCGAGGGGGGTGTCCATCGTGAAGGGGGGTGAGCGACGTTGGTAGCGACGTTGGTAGCGACGTTGGTTGCGACGGTGGCAGTGGCGATGAGAGTGAGAGAGGGTATGGGTAGCACAAGCAGGGATAGCCAAGGGTAGGCCGGTAGGGGGGTTGAAGGGAAGCGAGCCCATTCTATACTATACTACTCTACAATAGTTGTTTACCAGAGTCATACTGATCGATACTCAGTGTTTGCTATCAGAGGGAACCATGCATGCCGGGCGCTACTTGCCCAACACCAAAAGTAAACACCCACCCCCGTTCGCTATCACCCCAACAACACTCCCACCGTTCCTACGGCGTCCGGTTAGCAGCGAATTCTCACTCGCACTCGCATTCGCACTCGCCCTTGTCCTCTCTGTTTCCTCCTCTGCTTAACCCCTCGTCGCGCGACCGCTCCTACACTCTGTTATACACTCTCTCTCTCTTCTCTTACTGTCCCGGCCGATCTTCATGGAATGCATAGACATTCGGTTTGCGCACTGCGAAGTGAATATGTATGCCCATGGGCGCGTGCAAATGCGCCACCGCGCTACCGCTACCACCGCCGTTTGCGTCTGCGAGCTCGAGGTCCCGGCTACAATTCACCCGGCAATTACGCCAGAATTATTTCTATCCGACCGACCGACCCATACCCATCACCCTCGTATTTTCCTTTTATGTCCGACTGGTCTACACCAATGCTTCGACGTTCGATCCGTAAGACTCTCTTCCTCGCCACGAAAATTACCCATTGCTCGACTGCGAGTTTGCAATGCAGAAATCTTCGGAATTCAAATTTAAAGGGAGAAGAGAGTATGACGAAAACCAAGAAAAACATTTTCACCACTTTGAGGATTAAGTTTAAAGGCGGCACACGTACGCATCGGGCGCATCCTGTCTCCCTCGTTCTCTCTTTCTCTTTCTCCCTATCCTGGCTATCGCTACAGGGTATAAACTACCCCTTGACGGTGGGCGGAGGTTGTCTCGCAGCGATCATAGCCAGGCCCAGGCCGTTTCACCTCGTATATTTGCATAATAGGGCCTCCGCTGCTCGTGTCCGGGAACACGGTGCCGGGGGAAATAAGGGTGTTAAAGAGTGTAGCGTGGAAAAAATTGTACGTGTCCTGAGATTTTTCGAGGAATACCGGCCTCCTGAGCCAGGGTGATACTGTGAACATTGTCCTAGGGGTAGGATCGTGAGGCCAGCATCTACGCGAGATACGACCGGACAAAAAACTCTTTGAGTTAGTGCATACAGCGGGAGGGATACCGTGGTGGGCGGAATGTTATTGCGGTAAATGGCATTCAGGAAAATGATTTTAATAGGAAGTCGCGCCGCCGCTACCACTGCTACCACCACTAGCAGCACCGCACAGCAGGGATGAGAGACGGCAAAAGCCGGAAAGTCGCCGCAAATCCTGCGCAGAAGGGAACAGAATAGGGAGACCGGTAAACAAACAGTGAAAATAATATAATTTACAGAGGATTAGGAATGGTCGGAACGGTGCAGGAGGGATGGTAGGAGGAGAAGATCGTGGAGCCAACCAAGGAAGGTGGGGGGATGAGAGAAAGGGGCAGAAAGGGGCGGAAAGGGTTTCGGTGCACAGAATAACTGTTTCTGGTTATAATTGATATCCTGGCAAAGCTCTATAATCCCTCCCAGTCGAGCCGCCACCCTCTTGAAAGTCGAAACCGACTACGGCAAAAGGTGGAGACCCCGAAACCGCAGCACGTTTGGCCATGCTTCTATTTACGGAACATTTTCATAATGGTTTATTTCCGCTAATGTCAGCCGACCAATGGAAGAGCTCGTGTTTTCTCTACAAATCTCGCGGCCTTCCGTTTTCTGGCACATCTTCGTTTGTCTTCGCACACACGACCTCCGCACCAGGCTTCACTGGCCAGACAGATTTTACAACCGCCTGCATTGTGTTTTGCGGTTTATCAGATTTCGCGATTTGCCGAGCTAATTCAGTTTGCTCGTGAGGAAAGTACTATACGTGGGATCAAATAAATTAGAGAGAACCGTAAAAGTATCGAAGGATCTTTGCTATTCGAGGTTTAGCATTTAATCGAGCGGAGGCGGACGATGGGAGAAATAAAAAAATTCACAGGAAACACAGAGAAGAAGGAAGAGGAGAAGAGAAGCGAGGGGAAGAAAAATAACGTGGTATGAAGCAGGACATAGACGGGGAAGCTCACGGCAAGAGCGAACAAGAGCAAGGGAGAAATGTAATATCTAGCGAGCGCGTAATTATGATTCCATTGAAAAGTTAGCCGGAGCGGGCCCTCCGTGGGCACATTAATGCGAGAGTGACCGTCTCTCTCCAATTATAAAAGTCTTCGAACAATGGGAGCCGCGAGTGCTGACATCGGGACGCGCGTACGCATGCACGAGAGCAGGTAAATAATACTCGCATCTACCCTGGACCGGCTCCCTTTTTCAACGTTTGTTCTTCCGAGCGCTATCCAGATGTCAGTTCCGTCTCAGCATTTTTGTCCGAATACCGGAGAGAGGACCTGCCATCTCTTCACCTATTCCGGTTCTTTCTTCCTACCACGAAAAGTACGACGCGATATATGCCGACCATCGTTAGAGAATCACCCTCGCAGCGGATCTGAATTACTGGTCCGATTACTCGGAGCTGGACCGACGACCAACCGCTCGTTTCCCGCGAGCTTGAACGCGAGCACGAGGACGAGCTGCTTCGAAAAGACGTTGATTGCAGTTCAGTACCTCCAACCAACCTAGACTGGGAGCTAATCTCAACTTGAAGGGAACCAGGACTGGCTCATCCCCATTGTACCGCTCGACAAAGAAAAACGAAGGTGTTGTCGCGAAGGAATCCTACCGAAGAGACAAGCCAGTCTCCGCGCAAAAGGATCTGTAGAATGACAAATTAACGAGCCGCGGTTTTCTTCTGCTCCAGTATAGCGCACCGTACGTCGAGTCGACCGAGATCGTACTCTAGCAAATTCTCCTCCCTCAATTCTACGAACGCACCTAATCCTCGGCAAAACTTCGACGAAGCCTTTAAAAGAGATTGATCGTCATCTCGTCACTCGGCCTCGATCCAGTTCACCCTACTATACCGTGACCTCGCTGCACGATCCGTGAACCACTCGCGAAGCGCACAAAGTACCCAAGGAGCCTGTACTCTACTGTAAATACCTTGCTTCGAGTATCGAGACATTAGTCACGTATTTAAATGTAGCTCAGCCTTGGGGTGCTTGAGAGCCGAGGGTATATCTCCACAGCGTAGAGAGCATTAGCGACGTCTTCAGACGATTTCGAGCTAGCTGGGTTTCGAGGGATTTCGATACCCCGTACCAACTGGAAGACACGGACTTTCTTCCAGATGGATTATTAACGACTCACTTGATCCGTTTCTAACGTGACGTAGTCAAAGATCAACTTTTAGTATCGTGTATCTGGCTTTAATGTACGGATCCAAATATTGTGCCGAGTATGTTAGAGTAATTAAACTCTAATTATCCGAAAAGTATTTGATGAGGTCTTGTAATCAAAAAATTTTGAGGAATACTTTCATAGGAATGAATTGCTAGCGCGAATCAGCGAGGGTGTCATTAGAGATCTAAAGGGTCTTCCAACCACCTCTCGAAGTCTCAGCCCTTCCGCGGACTATCCCCTTGGTCGAGGGGAGTTTCTAACTGATTTACGAGAAAACAAGACTGTTTAATATATCTCGTGCTCCCTTGGCGCCACGGTAACACTCGAGACTCTACGTCCAACTATCTCATACTTGTACAAATTTGATAATTTGATTGAACAAAATAAAAATATAAAGCTACGCAGAAATTCTATTCATCTTGATATCGCTATCAGCCTGACTCACTAAGATGAGCGATTTTGTTATCTCGATCGGCGCGAGAAAGTCGCGGGAATACGCGATGCAAGTGGAAAGTTCCTTGGCATTAAAGATTCAGCAGGAGTCACAGTCTTAAGTCATTTACGACTACAGATTGGAGATACGTCCGATTTACGTCACATTGCTGGAAGCTGTATCGCTCGTTTATATAAATCTTCCACTTGAAATCTACTTAGAGACCCCTAACCCGAGACTCCAACCCTCTGTAACGTCCTCACGACCAAACAAGTCGCTTTTGCTTCCAACTCTCCCCCGCTTTACTCGAACCTTAGTTCGCGTATTTCCTGAATGTACTCTCAGCAGCGCTGCTCGTACAAAAGGACTATCCTACTTCATTATCCGCTAACTGTTATTGAGAGGAGCAATTATAAAAATTTCGTAACTACTTCATAATATCATTATTATCCAATTCTTCACCTATAAATTTCAGGTGATTTCAAATCTCGATTATAAAGTAAAATTGTAGCAAATCAATGAATATATCGTTTGAGTAACATGTGTGAAATATTAGGTGTGTAATTGCATCTGTAGTAACTTTTTACATAAGAATATTAATCTGGTAATGCAATAACTATTTTACGATTGGGCAATAGCTAGCAGGATTTGTAGTTACGCATCAGGAGATGCGTACAGCAGGCTTCTCGTAGCTGGATAACCTGTTGGATAAAACGTGCAAAACAGTTTGAAAAGTTAGTAGATACACCGCTTACGAGCAATTCTAAACCGTTTTAAGATACAATAAAACGTTTATGTCTCAGATCGTTACCAACCCCTTTAAGATCTTTCTCCAGGTACTATATGTATATACTATATGTATATGTATGTATACCGCTGATACAGTGGCAAAAGTGACTACTAGATCTCACAAATATTTATCGCTCGCAATATGTTTTTCACGAGCTTATCTCGCGAGTTTAAATAGTACAGTGAAGAATCGAGAATAGTATAGCGAGTGAAGGTGTAATGAGAAACGGGGATTGTTCTAATGTAGTGCAAAGATTTGGGTGAGAGTAGAGCGACGTGTTCGATTTATGTTTAACAACCCGTCTGTATCCGAGGCGCCAAGTCATTAGAACGGCGCCTAGTAAGCCGTATCTTCTGGTAACTCCTAAGAAACCAGTGGCCGCGGAGGGTGTGCGCGCCGAGTGGAAAGGGCTGTTGCAAAAGGGGGTCAGAGGGTGGTTTAAGAGATGGCACGAGAATCCAGCTACATCGCAAGACATCCGTCCTGCTCGGCACTAATGATAATTAGAGCGTTAAGACGACGAATGAGAATAAAGCGAAGACCAGACAAAGAGACACCAAGAGAAGGCGACTGCTACTAATTTGAGTGCGGTCGTGAATGAAAATTTTGGGAATACCGCCCTCTGCAATATTAATACGTCCTTTCTCTCTTTCTCTCTGATTCTCTCTATGGTATTGGATTACGAGCAGTCCCTGATATCCTAGTGTGTTCCGTTCCAGATTTATATCGGATTTGTCATTCGTATTATTTCAGTTTACAATTTCACAATTAGTGGTCCGACCAGATCCTCAAATTCTACGTATCAAAATGAATTCTTCCGCGGTAGGTGCGTCATGCTGAAAAGCTGGAAATGGGGATGGTTGTCGGTGAACCGTCAAGGCTGGACAAAAAAAGGAGCGCCGAAAAAGAGAAGGGTCAGAACCGAGGAATAAGGGACTACGTGTATCTAGAAAAAGTAAGGGTGGAAGCTATTAAGGATTTTTTTTAACTCGAAAAGAAAAGAAGATCGCGGGTTGGTTTTGTGAAATGTTACCTCCTGAGACATTTTCACGAAATGCTGCTGATGCAAAGAGAGAGGGAAAACGATCATTCCGCAACGCGAACGAGAAAAGCAATATTTATTATGCGAGAGCGATAACTGTGTCACATTTATTATCAAGTTTAATAGCCTCGCTTTCTTTGACACCCTCATTTTATGTTCCGCGAGCAATGCCAAGGTACTTATAGCCTGATGAAACTTGCGGGAAAAAAATTCCACGGGGAAACATTTCCCAATAATCCCAAGTGCATTGCGCGGAAAAATACGAGCGGCAGGGCGGAAAGGCGCAACCACGATCTGCGATAAACACAAGAGAAATAATGAGAGCCCGTTGATAAATACTCGGGATGCGCGGAACGAGAACAAAGCGAGCTTAATGATTCCGAAGAGCAAACACGGAAAATTGATAATCCGACAATGAACCCGCGCCACATTTTTTCCTCGATTGTCCCGCCGGCAGTATGTATAGCCCGGTAGAAAGAAGAATGGGAAAAGGGTAGCCGGGAGCATAAACACCCGCAACACCGAGTTCGCTCGTTATCTCGAATAAATCAGATGACTGGCGAATATGAGGCAAGCGCGAAGCGATCTCCCGCAGCATATTTCCTAGTAAACTTGGAGGAGTAGCTGCTGTTGGTGGTGCTCGTCGAGGGTGGGTGCCATAAATGCATATATACAACACACATAGGCCAAACGAACCGGTTAGAACTGGCAGGATTTCGAGAGAGTGTCGCGAGCCTTTTGCCTCTTCTCTCCCTCTTCTGCCTCTTCTGCCTCTTCCATGTACTGATACTGACACCCATACGCAGAAGTTTCGAGCGGTGTCTGGTTTTATTGTGTGCTCTTCTGTGGCAGCTGGACGCGGTAAATAGTCGGATTATAAATAACGCGAGGGGCAATATTACTCGATGGGGTGGCGAACCAGTAGGAACCGTATTCTACGTCCACTCGAACTGCCGATGCATCGGTGCGGCGGCTGCAGCAATGCAATTGCAACTGATAAGGACCTCTGCCAAACGAGAGGTCGAACAGTACCGCATCCCTCTTGACGAACCCACTACTACTATGACCAATATCATCCCTGAAACCCCTCGATTCGACTGCGCACGTACACACCGATACACCCCCCAGTCTCCAGGGTTTCTCTCTTTAACGAACGACCGTTATAAATAATTTCCATGCTTTGTCGTATTGCGTTCGCTTGGGCATGCCGCAAAAATGGAGAGGTGGCGGGGGTGGGATGGCCGACTCTTCATCTCTTTTTTCGGTACTCCGCGAACGGGAGCGCGAGCGCGCACGCCAAAGAGGGTGAAACGGCCAGAACGAGGGACGAGAAAGCTGGACCGAGAAGGGTGAGGTTCTCGAAGCTCCGCTCATTTATTCCTTTATCTTGTTATGAAAGAAAGGTGTCCTGGTAAGAACGGATTAATTAATTAACAGCCTAACTGATAACGTATTTATTAGGGGTGTCGCGATCCGTCGCGATCCCCGCGAAATTCCGCGAGGACAGGCAGTTTTTTTTTTCTGGCGATCGGTGCCGCGGAATGCCGCGTGGGAATTTATGGAGATGCGGAGGGTAATTTATCGGAAAATTTATATTTCCCAGTTCCGGAATAAGATTGTTAGGAATTTTATGATTGCACGCGGTACACTTATGATTTATCGGGCCGCAAGTCTGGTTAAAGGACCACGCGGCACACTTGGATGGACCCCCTATAAATAACTTGCGAGTCCTGAATACCTATGTATATTTTACACATCGCGCGAAGGCCCTCATTGTTGGATTTTTCAGGTTCGCGGGCCCGCAGCTACAATGAATCCTGGTAATTAAAAGTTTAGGCTATTGGCGAGGGAAAACAGTGCGGCAAACTAGCTGATAGAGAGAGAGGGGGAGAGAGAGAGAGAGAGATGTGGGGAACAGGAGAAGCAATGGCGGCCAAGTGACGCAACTTGGCATAAGTGGTTGAAGCGATCGAGCCACGACGCGATGCGACTCGATGCGACGCGATGCGACTCGAACGAAGAGAGCGAGCCACACAGAGATAGAAGCCAAATTAGCCCAGAGGGACTTCTTAACAACTGGAAGAGAATGGCAGGGAGTAGGTGGCTCTTACACGCAGCTCTAACCACCCTTACGAGACACAATCCGCCCCCTTATGCCTCGGTAACTCTGTCGAATTTGTAGTTAAGGTTGTAAACGTAAACCTGGGAATTCGCCTCTTTCCTCTGCTTCCTCTCCTTGCCTTCGTACCAGAATTCTCTCGCACTTTCACTCCTTTCGCGAGCTCGAACCCTTTTCCAAGCTCTCCTATATACATGAGCGCGTACACTCGTGCAACGGTACGACACTGCTAAGCAAATGTTGGCTAATGTTTGCAAACCCTCTCGTCGTTCGTAACACGCGTTTCGTCCTCCTACCGCCTTGAGTATATGTACCACCTACATCTTACAACCTCTCTTCTCGGATAACGAGCGCGAGCTAAAGCTCCTCTCGACTTTACTTCAGCCAATAACTTTTCGAACACGCAGTTTCCCCTTCCCTTACTGTTCTCTTCTTCCCACCTCTCTTCCATCACGAATGCACGTGTATCGCGCGCGTTACTGTTCCTCCAAACGAGAGTAAATAACTTCGGAACCCGTTCGTCACTTTGCGAAGAACGAATTCCAAGAGCGGTGGTTGTAGCAAGGATAAAAATCAACAATCCAGCAAATAGGAGCTACAGGGATTTCTTATGTGAGGTATCCGAAAACTTGGTAAGCCAAGGCTGATAACGTAGGAAAGAGGCAGGAGGAAAGAGAAGCGTTGGCTGGCTAGCTGGCTTACAGTTGCCATCGCCAGTATATCGAATCCACAGTGGAAAAGTGCCGGAGAAATGGTTGCGGATATTGGCCGTAGATATATTTCGAACGGAGCAAAAGGGAGCGCGTTGGAACATAAAAAGATCGGTCGCCTTATAGCGGTGGGTTGAGAACTCTCTCTCTCTCTCTCTCTCTTTCTCTTTTCTCACGCCACTACCACTACCACCCACCACTCACAACCACCCTCCGATTTATGGAGCATTCTGTACATTCGATATTTTCTATTGTCGATCGCCCCTATTTGTCTTATTTATGTTTCTTTTAGGGGCAACCCCGCCACCAACGCCATCCCTTGGTCCGACTGGCTTGGCCAGCGTCCACCCCGAAAGTACCTCGTCCACTCTCCTTCGAAATTCACCCCCCTTCATACCGACACAACCAACTGCCGAGCCGAACTAGATCGCTTTGGAGGATTTGCTCGCGATGCAAACATGCTCCCATATTAAAACGATATATTTTCGAGTGCTCCTCTGAATTATGCTTGACAAGGAGTCGATGCCACTGACCATGTGGCGATAGTGAATGATGCGACTGGCTGCCACAAGTCCGCCACTTTTCCTTTATGGATAAAGGGTGGATAAAAGATGAGAGAAAGCTGCTCGTAAAGCGCTTCGTGCGAATGCCGTGCGTCATTGTCTTTGATACGAGCCCAAAGAAGCAATGATTCAGCAGGAAGGAAGCTCCTCTTCCGCGAGCAGAATTCTATTTTCTGCATAAATGGGTAAACCAGTACTTTCGTAGAGGCATACCAAAGAAGATGGGAATACCGATGTCACGCATAAAACGCGCTATAAACATTAATCCTTGTCGAGCAACTCAAGATTGGGCCTTATTGAATTATTTCCATACAAGATGAATATATGAGAATCGAAGAAGGACGCGAAAATGGGAATGCCTCCAGAGTGTACACGATTTGTCTTCGGATAGTTTAGACTCGGTGTTAATACGAGAATAAACAGCGAGCTAAGATCCCTCTTGGCTTAGCGCGTCTCCTTGGGTAAGCCCGGTTAAGTCGAGAGGGAGGTTCGAGATTCGAGGTTCTAGGTCCCATGCCTGGACGGCCTCGAGCTAGAATGAGCAAGGGCTTTCTAATTAAGATCGTTAAACTGCCATGAAATTCAAATTACGTTTACTGCTGTCCTTACCTCCCTTCGCGGACCCTTTTGTGGACGATGCGAACGGTGTCGTTTCGCTCGGGTCATCGGTCAGAAATTAACTATACTTTTTAAAACTTACTTATACGCTTCTTGAAACTTGCGTTGCGACATTCTTAAGAAAAACCCTTTCGAGTTAACGATATCGTACATGCGACTTAAAAATGAGACCCACTATACATATTATACTAATCCTATAACGTACTTACATACGATTATCCCGTTGAACCATAGGATGATACTCGCAGCAATTTTTCCAACACGACTAATCGGTATCGAAATTTCAATAATGCCACAATCTGAGAGCACCATCCGGACTAATCTGGCGATATTAGCATAGATTCTCGGACGGTAGATAACTTGGAATCTTGAAGGGTTGAGGATCGGGACGTCTGATAACCGCCCCTTGTAAGTTAGCGTATCTGAGAGCGAGGAAGGGTAAGGAAAGGGGTGGTTTAGGCCAGCACGCGTCCCTTCTATTAAATTAACGTAAGGCAAAGGGGTGGAAACCACCTCCTCCTACCCAGACACTGGGTCAACCGGTTCGACTCCTCAGCATCCGGAACATCCGTACGAGCAAATCCCCTCTGTCTGCCACAATACTGTCTCTCGAGCATAAACAAAATAAGCTAGAGATTCTTCTAAATCGAGAATATCAATTCCAATGGGAATTTTTTTTTTCTCTACCATTAACAAACGTCGAACGAATTGGGAGGATATTCAGCTGGGCTCGTACCCGCACTCACGGTATCGCAATCAAAGCAACTGATTAAACTACAACTTGCGGTACAAGCTACCCTCATACAAGAGGAATGACCAAGGGATCCATTATTCAACTGACTAAAATCAAAGTTTTCGGACAGATGAATTCTGCAAAATATTCGCAATAAGTGTTACTATCGGCAGAAATCATTTGAAAGGCATACAAAATACGTGGAACGTGTTTGAGAAAACATTACCCAAAGAATACAATAATATTGTAAAGAAAAATATTCAATAGAGTATACAGGGAAATACGTGAGATTAAAAGAAGTTTCTTAGGAATAAGTGTGTAATACAGTGAAGTATAAGGAAATGGCGTTTTAGAACTAATTGTAAGCAACTGGTACGTTGGTCTAGCTTGAGACCCGTACGAGTTCGAACGAAGAAAGGGTGTGTCGGACGGCCGTGTCCTGTCATGTTCGATAGCGATATACCTTGGGCCTCAGCTCCCTTAGAATTTCCTGCTACCCGTTCTCTAATTGCATAATAGGATGCCCGCATGTAGGGAAAAGATGGGTGGTTAGTATAGATGTCCCTATCCCCTGGACTCACTATGGGGGCAGCCGTGGAAATAGAATCGAAAGCCTCGCTGCATCCCTTTGAACCTTGACGAGTACGACGATATATGTATACGAACACGCATACAGTTCATTACGATAAATCAGGTGCGGCGTAATACTCTCGCCACACACCGGTCAAGAGGCTGTTTGCTCAGGTTTTAATTTAAACGACGATGCTAACCCGCATGTATTTATTTTCCAGAAAGAAACCTTCCTGGAGGTGGAGAAGTATGCAAAGCGACCTAAACACACGTCGGTACATTTGAAAAACGACTGACCGCATTCTTCCATTAACGGGACGAAAAGAGTTTGAGGAAAAACTATAGAGAAACCAGAACTCCAATACAGGCGAACGAGGAAGGTCTGTTTACGCAACGCTTTATCGTTAGAGCCTCCCTCGGATTTTCTTGTTGATCCTCACGGTTCCTCTAATAGCGATTCGAGTTTATTCTGGTTAACAAATTAAAACGCCTCCTACAATCCCTTACGTATCTCTCTTTCTCTTACGAGTCATGCTTACGAAAAGTCAGGAAAAAGAATTAAATGTATGATTAAAAAAATAAACATGCTAAGCAATTTTGCGGTTCGTTTAAACGCAATATCCACCAGTAAAAGAAACTTACTCGAAGAAGCTGCAATGAGTAAGAACTTGAGATACAGAACCCTCGTGATCTTACTCACAGCCTGGAAATGGTATCGTGTCTGTTTGTCTGTTTGTCGGAGCAATTAGCAACAGCTCCCCATAGATTGGTAGGATCACACCGTCGCTCATCTTGACATCACGTTCCCCGTCGCCACCGCGAGATGACGAATTACAATTACCTAAAATACACAGGTAGCGAACGACGGAAAGCAATGGCAGACGGCGGATATGGATCCAAGCGACACGAACCACCACCCCTCGCACCCACGACTCTCCTGCATAAATATTTCACCAGCGAGTATTTCGCCAACAATACAGACTGCCGGTCTGGTTAGAGATTCATAAACACCGGCCATCGAGGCGGATAAACCAATTAGCCGATAAATTGCGACAGCTCGAATTCCAGGCAACCACGAATTATAAATGGCGAAGGGTGCGGAGAGGAGGAAAAGGGAGGAGAGAAACAGAGAGAACGAGAGACAGAGAGAGAAAGGGGGAGGAAGCCTCTCGAGCCTCTCGAGCAGCACGAGACAAAAGAGGAGAAATATTATCTATCAATTTTAAGCAGCCCTGTAGGTGAAGTCGGTCGAGTGGTTGAGGGACGTTGCCAATAAATTGATGAGACACCGGCAGCCTCGTAATAAGATGACTACGTTATAGCGATCGGCTACTTGGCGCGTTATTAATTGGCCCTTCAAGAGGATCCCAGCGCGTTGTTCCGCTTCGATATATTCCCTCGACAATCCAGTGGCTTTCTCAAAAGTGGTCAGCTAATCGATCTTACTTTTTCAAGTGTATCGCGAATTTAGCTTAGCATGCTAAATAACAGTTTCCTAATTGAAGACACCCTCTTTGAATCTAGTATTGACACTCGCGTTAGGTGAGATGAGTAATTAGGTGATCCCTGGCCTTGCTTGGCTTGGCCTCGCTCGTCAGGAAGGGAATCAGGAATAGCGATAGTGTGATCGATCGCTGCCAGGAGCAATATGTCTTACGGTATGGCAAGCTTAGAGAATTTCTTTTTTCCGCTCGACCTGCCAAGCCACCAGGAGACCAGTAACGAGTCGACTTTTTCATCGTTACTCCGATGAAAAAAGCATCGACTGGGAAATAAATACAAATTGTCGGATTACTGAAAGCACCTTGCGCCTCATGCCTGATATGGGGTTCCATGCTCCTAGCGCGACAACGTTCTTTATTTTCGGAATACTTCGCATAAGTTACCCGCCACATAAAACGAACTGCGATTCGCAGAAATGGCCGCCTCGCGAAACAAGAGCGAGGGAGGGAACGATCGCAAACCTTGTAGTCCTTTGAAAAATAAAGAAAAAAAAAAAGGAAAATAAGTTCTCGCTGAGTGTTAATGAATAAATACTTGTCAGCACGCTGCACGGTTGCGATCCGTTGGTAAAAGTTGCTTTTGATGCGACAGTAATAATACCTACCACTCTTGGTCTTTGAATGACATTTCGGCTAATTGTGTTTAACTTTCAAAATTCCTGCTATGTTTTACTGCTTCCGCTAATTGACGTAATTGCGACGGTAGAAAAAGCAGATTTTAATTGTGCCTCTCGAGGCGAAACTGTCGCGAAAAATACCTCGGCAAATTGACAAACGTATCATTGCTGGCTAAACAACGAGTGTCCTAATACGAGAAGGAGATCGCAGTTGCTTCTAGTATCCTCAATGGGAAACGGTAAAACCCAAACCTTTGTTGTACCTATCGGACATCTATAAATCGATACAGACGATCCGATATTCTACGATTACTATTATCGAGCTACTGTAGGAAATAATTCGAATTTCCATCCAATGTGACACGGCTCTTCAAATATTCACGTGGCTCACGGGTGCGTAATGGAAAGTTAATGGCACAATGAATCCTCGATCCATCGGTTATCGGTAGTCTTTGGCAAATTGCTTAATTCCGTTCACATTCGTTCCTATTACGGGCTATCGAAATTTCCCCGGAAGAAAACTCTTGATCAATGATTCGACACTCTGGTTTCCTGTCGCGCACCTATTTTTGATCTCCCATTCACGTTGAATCGCTCAAACGTGAATCCCGATCAGCCGTGTACAGAATGTACGATTCAATCAGATATAGAGGACTTTTGAGTAGTTTCCTTCTCTCTCTCTCTCTCTCTCTTTCTATCTTTCCCAAGTAGTGCAAGTATAATAATTCCATGGATCGTCATAAGAAATTCAAAATCAATTATGCAGAAATCTTGATGAGCTCCATCGAATTCGAGTTTAATAAAGTCTCGTAGATTTCGCCTAGCTCGGTTATCGAAGCACCCATTCAATATTCTTATCTTCGACCTGATCGATGATTCGACCGAGAGTGACCATGTACCGGTCGACACCAAGAGAAGTGCGCGCAGAGCGTGTTAATTAAATAGCTGCCGAGAGTTTACCAATAAAATGGTCGTTGTGACACGCGGGGTTACGGGTTGGAAAAAAAAAAACTCCCCGTGGGCATCGGACGTTCGAAAATGCCAGGTTCCGACTAACCCATGAGCCCGACACGGATTTTCGATTTTTACTTTAATTAAATATTTTCCGCGTGTCCGCTCCCGCCGTTGTGCCACCGGTGCAAGACAAGCCTCAACCTGGCCTCAACCTAGCCGCAAACCTCCGCGAAATTTTTTTTTCTCCTGTTTTATCGGTGAAAAATATTGTACTCCCTCTTTCGCCCATGGTATCGACGCTCAAAGGGTGCAGAATGTCGTGGTATCCGGAATTATTCGAGAATTTTTCGACGGCTAATCGTCGCGTCTCTCGCGACTGATATCAATTACTGTGTGTCGATGCGGGGGGGAGGGATAGAAATCCTATTGGAATATTCTTCCTGAAGCGAAGATCGCACCAGCTGTCAGTTTTCATAATTCCTGATAAAGTGGTAAAGAGATTCGACAACAGACTCGGAAGAGTACGAAAGAAAATGAAGACAGAGAGAGAGAGAGAGAGAGGAGGAGGAGAGGGAGTGGATGAAAGTAAGAGAGTGGTAGTCCCGCTAAAAATGTACATCTTAATAGATTAATTAATATAATCTTCTCGCTCGACTCCTGGCAGACGAATAACTTCGTTTCAGTGTGGGAAATGAATATTATTAAGGTTAATTATAATTGGGAGAAACCGCGAGCAAATATTTCAACTGGCGAGTTAAAGAACAGGGCAGCGAGGAGAAAGGTAGAGCGCGAGACCGACGGCAGCGGAAGGAAGTGCTACTTTCTTTATTTGGCAACTGAGGATTTTTCATTTCACGGAAACTTAAAGAAACCAACCCCAAGCGATATAAAGCGAATATGAATTTCAATGACTCTATGAGATTATAGTACTTGAGAGTAATAGAGTCTTAGTTTCTGCGAATAGAATGTTTTGTGACTACACGATACGAGGTACGCTTTGTTAATATACCTTCTATACAAGCAGCATTTTCATTAATTTAAATTGCTACGTTTAGTTGATTATGCGAAGAAGGAATTTGGGATTATTACGTCAAAGTAAACGAACAAGGGATGGGCAAGGGATTTTCTTCAAAACTTCAAGCGAACTCCACTGTCGCCTTCTTCTTCCCAACTTCTCTACGCCACAGTGTCCCGATATTAAATGTAGATGAATATTTATGAACAATAATTGTATTTATACAATGTGTCGACGCACCGGCCGGCCTCGACGCGAGGAATCTCTAATTAAATTCATGCTAATAAGCGGGAAGAATTAAAGAAATGTACATACTTTCTTCTTCTCTTCGTCTTTAATAAACTAACTCTACTGAATAGTACTCCCAACTTGTAGCAATTTTCTTGTAATCAGTAAGACAAAGGTGTTGCTGATTCAACAAGACAATAAAAGAACAATGGAAGAAAGTAATTAAGAAAAGAGTAACATATTATTGCAGCAAACGAAACTGGCTGCCTGAGACTCTAACGATAGACGAACCCTATTTCCGTATGCACAAAGGACTCGACTCGACAACTCGGTTTTGTCGAGGACAAGTGCGACGACCACCTTCTATTGCCTCACCAATCCAACCACCCCCGACATTGTGGCCGTCTGAGGAGCTTCTCCGACCGCTTTTTACATCGACTATAATTACAGTCCACTATCGAAATACGTGCCGTGTTAGAAACATCTCTCACAAAGTTCCGTGTCACAAAAAATATACTCGATTAGAGACCAACTTGAAACCAATGCCTACTTATGAGATAAATTGAAGGTTTATTGCTGATCGTGAGCAATATATTAGATTCAAGTTGATTGACGTGTCTCTCCTTTAGGATGCTAGCTTTAATTAAATGCAAGATGATACCACTGAATGATAAAAAAAAAACAAGCCTAACACGCTGTCTCAATTCTCTCTTGAAACACAAGCGCATGGAAGCTAGAGCACAACTGGCTTCCGATGTATAATTGGTAAATATAAATAAGCCAAGTGAAGCCAACGGTGCGAGGTGACTGGAACGCAAAAGTGAGGGAGAGGAAGGAGGGTAGACTCATGAAAAGTTCGGCAGGTACTCGAGAGCAAATTGACACCTACGATCCGAGGAGGAGGAAGAAGTGCCGTTGAGGTAAATTGAGGGCTGGAAAGGTGGGATGGAGTGGCAGTCGGCTCCTTCGCAGGGTTGGCAGCCGGAGAGCAGAGGAGGGTTCGAGGAAGCCAGAAAGGAAAGGGAAGGAAAGGGAAGGAAAAAAGGAAGACGAGAGCAAAAGAGGTGGAGGCCCATTACCGGCGAGCGTGTGTCTCGGAAGCGCCTAAAGCGGATCTAAAAATCGAGGAAAAAAGAAAGCAACCCTCGCATGTCTCATTGCAATCTGCAAATATTGAGAATGTTTTCCGGCAATGCGGCCCGTCCGCGTCCGCGCTTCGAACCAATTGCGATTATCTCCAAGAGATACCCGGGGGTGAATCCCATCGTTCACCGCACCACCGAGTCGGCTGCGGTGCTGCTATCCGACATCAATACGTCTACATCTACTCCACTGAATTAGACGTTCTCGTGTTTCGAGATATACAGCTACAGGGAACAAACCATGGGAAAAAAAGATTTAGTTAATGGCATTCCTATCGACAGCTTATTCCCATCCCTCAGATACTACTTTCGAGCTATCTCGACTAACCCTACGCTTTAAACACTCGAATCTCATTGCTTCTTGCGTGCCTCATCGTTTCCACTATAATCTCAACAAACCCACAAGGTGAAAATTCGCGTACAATAATGCCAAGTCGAATTTAACACCCTTCTTGACATCACCGCAAAACTTTATCGCGAAAAGTCTGCAAAACGAAGAGGCAGTGTTTTTAGCGGGCGATATTAATTGCCGTGAATTTCCCGGAGCGACCGAGCGGCAAACAAGTAAACGACGAGCAGCAATTAAGATCGTAAAACGATAAGTTTAGGCGGGTCGAGTGACAAAGATACGTAATGGAACAAAAGTAATCTGCGAGGCCTGCCAAGGGGGGGTTGGGCACCCTTGAGTGACCCAGCAGTCCGCCGTCATTACGATATCGTCGGTGTCCGTTAGTAAAGAAGAACAATTAAAATATGACAATCGTTAGATTTAATTATCGAGACAAAGGCCAACGGATAACCCTCCTTTTGTACAAGAATGCTGTGCGCAGCTGAAAACTTGAAAGACATTTAAAAGCGCGGCTGAGTCAAGGGGGTAGAGAGACGGAAGGGTGAGCCTTCTCACGCCTGATTTCGCTGCCATCCGATTTGACTCTCGCCATCCGCCTCGCTCTCACTCCCCCGCATCGGCCCGCTAAGATATTATTAAGTACAACGCATAACAGTCAAAGGCGGAATCTTCCGAATCATTTATAACGGACGTTATGGTAATAACAATTATCGTGACAAAGAGTGCCCTTCCACTCTTTTACCGCTCAGCGAGCTTCTTCCAGTAATTCCAGTTCCCCGACCTATCGGAATATGACTGACGAAAAAAAAGGGATTAGAGTTACACGCCTATTTGGATTTTTCACTTAGGATTCGGGACTCGTCGAGACTTTGACGCTCGAATCGATTGGACTAAAAGGGATTCTATTTTTTTTTAAAAAAAAGAGCGTTCGCATTATAAGTACATATTCATTGAGATTCTTTCACTTTTATAGTTCTATTGGTGTTCTGATATCAGGAAAATTATGGTAGGATGGCTTATAGACGTTATAATTATTATCCTCGAAACTTGGTTTACTCGAGAAACCGCGAAATTACGAGATCGAGACATCTGATTCAAGGGTGAGACCGAAATCTTCCACGAATGCGAGTCACTCCCACCGGCAGTGTTATTTTCCACCGTCGTACCAGGTTAATCATCCCCCAAAGTTACGGGAACGACATGACTGACGAGCAAACAGAAATGGCGAAGGAACTCGCTCGTACAACAAGTTTCCCTCGTAGCATGATGAGCCAGAACAAGAGACAAACCACGCTTAAAAACTTTTTAAATTTAACCCCATCCTAGGCGAATACTCTTTGGGCGGTGTGATGTAAAAATGCGGATCTGACGCGGGCCCTCAGGGTACTCAGGCTTCTGGAACGAGTCCTGTAAAATTCATCTTGCCCACGGTGACGATAAGTGCCAAAAAGAAGAATTCTCGAGTTATATTTTGTCTTTTTTGATAAGAAACGAGAGAGTAATTTAAAAGAAATACACAACAAATATTTCTCTCATAAAAATCGGTTTTGTATAGAACGAATGTAGCTTGATTCAGGAAGCACCTGGGAAGATAACGCAAACGTGGAGAGGGGTTACGCTCGGGGCGAGAAATGACGAGAGTACGAAAGACGGGCGGTTAAAAAGGGTGGTATACTCGCGAATCCAGGATTCCTCCTCGATTTGTATCGAAAAGCGGAACGGTAGCACCAAGTTTTCCAATTAAACGCGGATTATATCGCTTTGTCTCGGTATTGAAAATACATCGATAATCCGTCGTACTTGCACCTGGAACCACCCTCCGCGATCCCCAGCACATAATCATCAGCGTGAGCACCGACACCGAGTTGAATCTTTCTCGAAGCGAGATCGTCGAAACTTCGGTCAACAACGACTCGACGGATATCTCGATGTATCACGGAACAGACGAGAGAAGGGATTATTATCTTCGGTTCTCTCCCCCTTTTTTCCTTCTACCTCGTTTTCTCTCGACCGATTGTTCAAACCGTCTACCACAACGAGCCCATGCCGGATCAGGTCTGCTCGTGTTCAAAGAGGACGCGAACATTTTCCGCTGGTCTTGCGCTCGCGTACACACCGTTCCGGACATCGGACATCGACAGATGCGAGACGAGCTATTTGCTCAAGTCTGAACGAAATTGCATATGCAATATTATCTGACGACATTGCTCACGTGCAATCGATGCGTTTTTATGGAAAGGGTCATAACGAGGAAGACCCCTTAAAGGGGGGTGTGAGCTGCGAGAATATTACGGCCAATTAAGAAAGGTTTGACAAATAGTCTTGGAAGAAAAGTTTCGACAGAATGCTGCATTAGACGTGCAATTTGAATGCGATCGAACTGTAGGGATAGCTATAGCCCGCTTAGTGATCTGTAAATACATCGAATTGGCTGAATTGGATTGTCCCCTATCATTCCAGAATTCTCCCTGTCTACCAGGAAGTTTCGTACTTTTCCAAGCCAACTCCCCGGAAAAAAGATCATTGCCTCGCTGTAACAACCAGCTGCCAAATTGCGTGATAGTTATATCCGAAGAAATTAAAAACGCACGAGAAAGTTGAATTCGCAAACAGCGTTTCTAAAAGAATAGCAACCTACCAAAGTTTCGTCGGTGACGACGAGTGCTCTGCAAAGACTAACGACCCTTCGAGTTGGGGTGAATGTCTGCAAGAGAGGGGGAGAGGGGCCAAAACGAACGTACGCACGATGCCGTATGAACACTATCGATTCTCGAAAATTATGGTAGTGGGTCAAACAGGGGTTAAAACCATGACAGGAGAGGAAAACTGAAAAAGCATCATTCAGCATTCGCGTTTCAAGTAGTGTCCCCTATGACAGCACCCTTTTTCTGCTGTACAGTTAGAATGGCGACAGAGTACAGCAGAAACAAGCAATACCGATATAAGTATCCTTTTCTAAGAGAATTAAGAAAAGAAAGAACATTAGAGGATTCGAATGTTCATTTTTCCAAGTGGTAACATAAAGATAGAAGGATTTCGACGGTACTCCGTCGAAAATAGGCAAGCAGCCAAGTAGAGGGGACAAAAGTGGGGACACAAGGCAACGCAGCAATATTAAAACAATCGGGGGTTGTAGCGGGCTACGGTCCCCTTTAAAATTTGCAAATACACGAGTGAAGTGCGAATTTATTCGTGGGCTTGTAAGCGCGAGTGGTGCGCGAGTGGTGCGCGAGGTGCGGCTCTGACAATGAGTTTGGCTGACTGAGACTCGCTCGAACAGCGCACCGTGCCACCAAATGGAAAAACGGCTCTCCTTCTCTTCCGAGGAGCAGTCAGGGAACGGCTGCGTGCCGCGAGAAGGATTAGCATAGCCCCCTCATTAAAATACAAACACAATTCCATCGGCCGATATAACCGCCTACTCCACCTGCAGCCACCAATCTCGAAAACCAACCCGTTTCCATTCGCTTCTACTTTACTTTCTCTCGCCTTTTCTCTCTTCCTTCAAACTCTTTTAGTCTCCATCCCGATGTGCTATTGTTCGATCAACTTTTAATCCATATTCGTTAAGCGGCTCTAAAGTAACTTGGATCGATTTTATTGTCTTGCAAGATTCAGCGGTCTCCTATCACAATTTGGACCTCTTCTCACGCGACATATCAGAGATATTCTGCGGGAGAAAAGAGGAGAACGGTGTCTAGGCGAAACACGTGGTTTTATAAAGGAATATACATATATAATACTACTGGAAAGACGAAGGAGCGGCTTGGGAAGAAAGACGATGGTAGCGACATTGCTTCCGCGTGACTGAGCGGCACATGCAAATGCTTTTTGCTACTAGCACTACCCTCTAAAGATACTCCGGTATTCCTCGTTCATTCGACCTATTGTTTTTGCTGTGAGTGACGTTACAGCGACTAGCTTTAAAGGTGACTCGTCTTAACGTTGAGATCTTCATGAGCGACAGTTAATAAGCGAACTGCAGTAGATTTTGTAACTCTCTCTCTCTCTCTCTCTCTCTCTCTCTTGCGAAATTGGCAAATACTGACTCTGGGAATTGGTAAATAGCGCGAAAAAAGGTAAAGACGGGGTTGCGCCTGGGAAAGGGAGAAGTACAGAAAGAAATAATCGTTGCAGCGTCAGCGAATAGGAAAATGGTCAGATCGGTAGCCCCTAGGGATGGTCAGACCTTATTGACCGAAAAGAGAAAAGTAGCCGTAAACAACCCTCCTAAACACCCCCGACCATTCGCGAGACTAGAGTCATCGGTTTAACCATTGCCGTAACGACCCTTGCTTGTTTACTGGAGGACGATATCTCTTCGCGTGGCTTGAGAATTGGTCACGTGCTAAAAGGGCAAATCTAGACAACTCTTTTTGGCGCCGTCAGTGGTTCGCTGCCCTTCAGGATGATTCTCTTAATATTCCGAGCTAATAAAATCCTGCTGAATCCGCACTCTCCGGGCAGTTAACTTTGCACGCGGAGTACGTGGGTACGCGAAAATAAATACAGGTGGATTTTACATTGGAGGATTTCGTAAGCTCCGTAAATACCGGCCTCGCGGATCTATCCTCGAAATTGTTAGAGACTACGATGCTACCAGAGGATGGAATATTTTCAACGCAAACAACCCGTTGCCCGGGCATTAATCGTAGGAAAAGCTGGTGCTCAGCACGTGGCATTTCTTTGAAGGGCTTTGGATGGATGTAGGCCTTGCCAAATACACGATTCGTTTGACCGTCAAACGTACAGAGCAGAAAGCTTTTATCCTTTCCACCTCTTGACTCATCCTGCCCTCTGGAGGAGCCCCTTCAACCCCTTCCAGTCATTCTCCTACAAAAGGGAATATTTACAAATATTTCGCAACTAAAAACGCCTTCGCGCCACAGCTGTTTTCAACGGGTCTCAAGAACCACTACCAAGTGCTTAGCTTCTCTACTTCTCACTGCCAAGGATTCTCGAGTTTTTCTATTCCCATAACTTTACTATACATAATACGTTCAGTACGTTATTCGCCTATGAACATTTCGAAAAGTAGAATTCTACGAGTAGTGGAAAAAAGACTCGCGGGCGAGAAATAGAAGGGTAATTTGGTATTCGGCCTTATCGAACCTTTTATCGAGTATTGAACGCACTGGTACATATGCAAGGTGGATATCTCGGTACTTCTTCTTGCCTAGCTTACCAGGGACAAAGATAAGAAGAGTGCCAACAGTAATTTTAACCCCCAGCCGGAATCACCGATAAGATGCTCCTCCAGTGATTTTATTGAGTGTTGACGCACTCTCCAACTCCTCACGATACTAATTAAATCAGAAAGAATACGAGCCAGGTTAATAATCTGATGCGAAGGATACGAGCGAACGAGGCGCAGCAGAGAATCTCTGTAGCTCGATTAGTTGAAAGGGCTCGAAGGAACGAATGGATGATAGGAACTAGCCCTTGACGCACAGGGTAGAAGTGGTTCTACGGCCGAGTAAATGAAGGGTCACATTACGAGTTAATGCTCAGCTGTTACGTGTAATTCGCTTAATTGTCCGACCAAAGGGATTTCGAGCTATGCAACCGGCTGTTTCGCTAAGTGTAACCGTGGGGTGAATCCACTTAGTCGTCCACAACGTTGATGACAATTTTTACGATTACAGCAGCACCAGTAGCACCACTGTTGTACTGAGTTTAACACCAGAGGCACGTAACTCAAAACGAAAATAAGGGTCGACCGTACCTTTCACAAATACGAGACAATGGAATACGCCTCTTGTAATAGCGCCGACATATATTCAGTTACGGGAATACCCCTTATTTGTGTTAAAACGAACCGCGTGCGCTCGCGAAGCATAATCACGACTGCCTAGTCGACTTTCGGGAGAAAACGAGGCGCCGCCGCGCGCTTCACCGCGGCACACACCAAGAGCAAAGGCATCCTCGCTACTTGAAACCTTCACAAAGTGACTGCCCCGAGACACGGTAGTTCCCTCCACCTGGAAGAGACCGTGGGAAGTGTGCAGCACTGATTACATTCTGACAGAGTCGAGATTTTACTTGTACAATTTACTTGTTTCTCCCCAGCGTACTAAAGCTCCCCATTTATCCTACATACCGAGCAGCAAGAACAAGGAAGCCCTTTCAGGCGAAGCACGAGTGTGGAAAATGAATATTTTTATACCACCAGCGGGGATTAATCGCCCAGATCCCTCGGAAAACGTACACCACGGTGGTCAACAAGCGAGAGCGAAAGAGAGAGAAGGAGAATGAAAAAGATAAAGGTTGATAGTGACCTAGGTAGAGAAGAACAGAAGGTAAAAATCGTAAGGGTGCGTTGGTGGCCACGTGTCGATACAGAAAAAGAAAGGAAACAGGGAGTAGGTGGTACTGTCGAGACAGGAAGCTAAAGAGGGCGGTTAACAGGAGCTTCGGGGCAATAAGCGACTCTACAAGCTTTGGGAGGCGACGAGAGATGACCGCACAGGAAAAGCCGCACTGGTCAGCAGAAACAGCTCGCAAAAACACGGTCGAGCGGCCTCTTCTCCGGCCCAGAGCAACGGCAGCAGCAACCCTAGGGAGAGCTCGGCCACTACCACCACTGCTACTACTACTACTACTACCACCACCATCGCAACCATTGCCACCCATGATATGTACATATAACCCCACGACTCCTACCACCACCCCAATCTCCCTCCTTCCTTCTCAATTCTCCTCTTCGTTCGCTCGTTCGTTCGCCGCGCCGTTCTTGGCTTTCTCGTTTCCTTCTCGCTCCTTTCCGCAGCAGCTAGTGGAAGACTGGGCGCGTTAAGGGTTGCTTAGCTTCTTCGTGCCGTAGTGGAATACAGGGGCGAGCAGAGGGCTGCCGGACGACGACTCCGGGGCTGCTCGCCTCGTGGCAAGATTACGGGAAACTTGCGCTCATTTAAATAATGCGCACAATAAAGTATGCAATGCCCAAAAGTGTAGGGGAATGGGGGTAGACTCTTGCGAGTCAGGTAGTTTCATCGAAAAAGAAGAGACGCTGAGATAAACGCGTGCCTAGGCACGAGCCATTAAGCAAGAAAGTTGGGGCTTGATGCCCTGTAATTTGTAATATAAGAGCATAGTTTGAACAATATTACGCTTCGAGCGATTTGAGTTTTGAGACACTCTCAACTCTCTCTCTCTCTCTCTCTCTCTCTCTCTCTCTCTCTCTCAATCTCTGTCTTTCTTTGCAGATCCAACTAAGATAAATAAACTGTTTAGTTATTTCCAAGAGTGACTTTTCCTTTTTCGGATTTGAACGAAGGCATCGAGAAATACGTTTATTGGAAGTGCGAGTTCGAAGCATTTCCACCCTAAATGTTTTCTGGATCGATCGCGATTCCCAAGGTCGTCCAAGTTTTTCGACCATGGGCATTGCGTTGAATGACCCGTTACGATAGGCTACAGGGATTTAGGAAAAAAATCCCTTCGAGTCGAAGGCAAAACTTTCTCATCGGCAATCTTGCATCTTCGACGCCCGTATCGCCCTCCCCCCCTTTTTCCCTCGTATCCATCTCCGCCACGCGCTCATTCCGAAAATCCCATCGCTACTTAGGGTGTAATCGAGCGTGCCACCGATAAATAGGTGAATTAATTGTTACGCCGATAATTCTGATCTCATCACGTCTAATGGTTGACTTGATTATGCAAAATACTAAGGAAAAATGTCTTAGCTAAATCATGATATAGAAACTGTAAAAAGAGGACCCTCTAAATAACGGCAGAAAATAATTTAGTCAAATTCTCCTGAAAAATTCTCGTGAGGTGACGGCAGCGCCTACTCGAAATTGAAATGGAAACGGGAAAATGAATGTAATGAAAAACTGGGATTACTCGAATAAAGCAAAAAAAAAACACTGGAAAATGTAAATATTGCTATATGTATAGCTTGGGTTTGCATTTTATGATTTTTGGCCAGACCAAAAAGAGTCAAATTGCATTATTAATCAAATACAAAGCTCTGACGACAAGTTGTTGCTTTATTTATCGTGCTGTCCAAAACCCTCGAGTGGAAATCCTTTGGTAAGTACCCTTTCAGTGATTATACGATAGGTTGCCCTTGTACTCTGTCCGCGAAGAGCTAAACCGCTCAACAAAAATGACAAATAGCACGGCGAAGGAGCCGTCTAATTTACATATCGGCTAATCTCTACCTCTTCTAGCATCTCCGCTCCTAATTCTCCTCTAATTCTCCTCTCTGCAGGAAAATGACAATGAGATTGCCTGGAATTGTAGAGTTTCCTTTCGGCTGCAGAAAATTCCCCCCCTAGAATTCGCTCTATATTCTATCATTTTCAATATCAAGACTTTCAATGCGAAAATAAATTTCTATTTGAAAAATTCACATTTACCTAGTAATTAATAGGAAGGATTAATTATAGAGAGCGGCGCAAACACGGAAGCTCAAGTCATATTATTTCCCAATGTATAATGGACAATATTAATCTAATAGCGCATTAATTAAACTGGAATCAGCCAGTCGTCTGAGCCGTTCGCTCGTCTAATGAAGGATGCGAACAGCACCGCCCCATAAACATTTTCGAAATGTGCAGGTGTTGTCCCTGATTTATGACAGGCAATTAGAATCCGACCGCCTTATTTGCCATCGTCGTCTCTAAGAAGTGTTACCAGCATGTGAGCACGACGCATCCTAATCTACACTTCGAGTCCCACACTCTCAACCCTTCGAGTTCTACCACCAGATGACAAGCAATATCTAGAAGAGAAGTACAAGCGACGTCTGTTCACCTAACGACCAACCATAAAAACCTACCCTAATCTCGAATCAATGAGCCTATAAAGTAGAAAAAAACTTGAAATATATATGGAATATATTTTAATAGGAAACAGGAATCGAGCTGTTTGTACGTAGAGAACTTGTGCACATAGAATCAATAAGTTATGTAATGAGAACAGGTTGTAAGTGGATCATAGAATCTGAGGGTAGAGGTCGACGTCGGAAGGAGACAAATGAAGAGAGATGGTTTGCGGAAGTTGGAAATGCAATATTCCCGGCGAACCGTCACCTCTCGGAACGTAAAATAAATAGATATACGTGGTTGGAAATCCTTTGTCAATTTCAATAACTATATCTCACGCTTAATTACATATCCTTCCTACAACATTACGATGCCATCCTCCATTTCGTACTATTAGTACAAATTATATTGATGACTCAAATTGATATTTACCATCGAACGAATCTACCAAATACATAATAGTGTAGCAGGATACGGAAAGGAAGTTGAATTAAACTGAAAACGAAAATTGAAAATCCAACGGATGCAAAATAAGCAACAGCAAGTCCAGTAGAAAGGGATGGTCCTACGTTGATCGGACATTTATCCAATTAACCGATCTGAGTCTAGTTACCGTGGCGTGGGAGTCAGAATACATTTAAATACGCGCACATCTTCGCACACACAATTGAATACATATAGACAGAAGGACGAAACTCGATTGGGTGTAGAGTTAATCCCGAATGTTGATCTGTTATGTTTAATTACAAAGGCTGATATTGACGGGTCGGTATGTGAAGGATGGAAGAGGAGGAGAAGTCGTTAGAATGGGGCATACGAAGGGGTGAGATCGGTTCCAGTTGCTTGTTCGTAGAAAGTCACCCCTTTCTCCTGGTTGCTGGTAGCCTGGTGTCGAAAGGGGTTCGAATGGAGGAGAAACAACTGAGGCGTCCGCGTCCGCTAGCTCGGGCACTGTCGAACGAAATGGCCAGCAATATTGTCCTCGTGGTTCGAGGGATTTACGTGGGGCAGATCCTACGTTAAGAGTGGGGAAGGGAAGCCTCCGAGTGACACGGGAAATTAATTATACGTTTCTGGAAGTCCTGACCTTCGCCAGAACACCCAAAACAGATCATCCTTCTAACTACCTGCTCCGGTAGCTTCGGAATTAATTCTTCCGTGGCAATGAGCGTAATCCTTATAACAGGATGGAATTCTATGGTTCTTCTCAGAAATCGTAGTGTCATCATAAGAGCACTTGCAATAGTGAGAGAAAGAGAAAAAGATAGAGAGTGTATTCTCGCGGAAACGCATGGAAAAATCTAAGGGTACATATCGTGAGAGCTTGAGATAAGAGCTGATTCAGACTCAGGAAACACTCACTCCAGAAGTACATCCGGGGATCCATTACAGAGATCCTGGAAACCAACTGTCCGAGACGAGCGTAAGATTTGTGTTTTTGCCTTTGTATCGAAACCTTCTCGACTGCTCTTTATAAGCGCCCGAGAGACTTGTTTTAAACTGAAAGGAAGCTCTTCGCGATGCGAGAGTTCGACGAGTTGCCAATACAATGAGAGTTTATTCGAAGTGAACGAATTGTTTCTTAGCATTGAAGATCAATGAAGATTCGTTCTAAACAGGCGCAAAGTTCCTCGTTCCGTAGATTCGCATGCTCACATTAATGTTTTCAAGAAGGCACCCCTCGGAAAGTTAGCGGCTACTGGCGGGTCCACTAAATCTTGCCCCCTGAATCACCCTCCGGAGCTCACCCCCGTAACCACCCTCGGCTACCTAACCATTCTTATTCCCTCGTTACTCGCAGCTCCGCTTGAGGCGGCTCTCTCCTTATTATATCGTCTTTCCACGCCATAAAATCGGAAAAGAATTTCGCCCCTCCCTCCCTCAAGACAATAGAAACTAATAAATTTGATTACTGATTATAGCCGCGGATTTTCATGCGACGATAACTACTGCCATCCGTAGACTGAAACAGCTTCAGAATCTTTTACGATGGATATATCGTCAAAAGATACTAGATTTATTATTTCGCGTACGAATCTCGCTAGCTCGATATGGTCAACATTCTATTGGACAAAAAAAAATTTCTCCGACTACCCCCTTACGGTTAAGCAAAATAGATTCCGACAAAACGATCCGCAAAACTTTTCAAATCGCTACATTGTTTTCCTTTATGTGCTTGCTTTTCAAACAATACTGGAAAGCTGAGTCTAGTATTCCGATCGTCGAAGTTAGATAACAGGGGAGAAATCGTAAAGGAGAATTGAGATGGGTTCTTGGGGCGAAGGAGGGGGGGTATGCACAGTTTAAACTTTCGGCGCCCCTAAATCTCCGAGACCCAGCTTATGCTTCGTAATATCATAATATCGTAATATCACGAAAGCAGTTTGGTATAATTAAAGTGGAAGTGTCTTTAGAATAGCCTCGGGTCATTGTGGCATGGTGTCTCGATCTTTCCGCGTTTTACCACGCCTTTACTAGACTCAATCGAAGCACAACGCTCGCGCTTTCGTAATTGAGGAAAATGCAAAGAGACATTAAACATGAATTGCGCTTTAAAATCCACAGATTTGTTCAGTCACAAAAATATATATTCATATTGTAAAATCTATTTTAATAAATCTGGAATCGGAATTACTATTCTGGTCTTCTTTCCTTATTTTAGAGAATTCATTAATAATAAAGAATAATTGCGAGCATAAAAATAGGTATTTAATTGACTTAATTTCAGCGCTAACTTTAATTTGCATATATAAAGGTAAAAGAAATTATAAATGCTCGGATATTTATGTGAGCAACCATCTAGTGGTACTACAGTTAGTTCTGGGACAGAATTCACCGTTCGATAAATGAAATCTACAAGCTCACCGATTATCTGTAGAGGAACGGGAAGGTAGGTAGCTGTTGAACACGGTTGGTAGGTGATCAACAGCAGTGCAAGAAGAATTGTAGTATCTTAATCGGCATTGTGTCGACTATAAAAAAATAAGTTCCCTATTTCAGTTTCTCACATGATAAAATAAATAAACTCGAAACAAATCCTAGATACCTAGATTCTTTGATGCAGATAACGAAGACTTTCTGGGATAGGTCTCTGTATAATACCAGCCTTGTTTCCAGAAACTAAGACAGTTAGATACAAATACCAGTTATTTATTAAAGTCGAATAACAAGATTAATGAATCTCATTTATTTGGTATGTGTGTGTGTGTGTCGTTAAAAAACATGGAAATGTATATTTGTACATAGAATATTAATGGATAATGCGACTGATACAGCCACATTTTTTATGGCCATGGTCAGTATTGGCGTAATCCACCACGTCTCACCGCAGGTTGCATCATTCTATTTGGCGGAGTTATGGATATATCCAAATAATCTCCGATTGTAAACCTGTGTCATTAAACCATTTACCGTACTACACGAGCATTATATTAAAAACAATCTTATATTAAGAGCGATATCGTATTAAAGACAATTTCACATTAAACAGAATTATAGATAGATAAAGGCAATATTATATTAAAGACAATGAAATATTGAAATACACACCTTGCCTGTGCAAGAGTTTTATTATCGTCTGCCCCTTTCTGGCCTGAACAAGTGACACCAATCTCGCGCATGCGGTATCCAGAATTTCTCAACTCTGGGGTGACTAACGAGAAGTCAAAGTAGGTTCCTTTGCTTCTCGCATCTGGATTAACTTCTTTTACGAGACCTGTAATCTCCCGTAAGGTAGCATCCATCCTGTTTCAGTTAGAAATTAAATGAGACACCACTGTCGAAAATAATCGCAGTAACGTCGAAAATAAATGATATATTCTTACCAGGTATAGATCTGTAATTCATTAGATGGGACGTTCCCCCGACTGTATTCCATAATATTGTGATGCCGCCCAGTATTGCAGAACACTCGAAGTAAAAGCGGGCAGGTCTAAAGTTAAATTCAATATTATTCTCTTTTACAACTAAGTTATATGAGAAATCAAAATCTCAAACAATCGCCGTTGCATATGACAACACACAAACATCTCATAAATCGATCGAATTTCTCACCTTCTCCCTGTCTACCGGCTTCTCTGGGAGCTGCTTTTCGTCCACAACCATCGATTCCAATGCGGATGTCATTTTTACGTGTATTTCAAACCAATTTTCTTGAGAAACATCAAATCAACTGATTCTTGTTAGATCTCAAGAAACACGAAACTCAATTCTGAGATGTGCCACTCGAGGCGAATATTTTATGACCGGTTCTCTGCGCCAGCTATGCGAGCAGAAGTAGGTACTACAGTCTCTACTTCTGCACGCCTAGGCGGCACAGCGAACCTGTTTCAAAATATTTACACCGAGTGTTCAATCTAGGCCCTGCATAGAATTTTGATGCAAATTGATGCAAATAATTGCATCAAGCGACCATGGCAGCCGGTCCTATTGCAGAACGTAATCAAGGTAAGACAAAATACAAAAATGAAGTATTTAGACAGTGTTATATATTTTACGCTAATACCATGCCTAATATAAGTGCCACTTAATACAGTACAATGTTTGAAACGCTCATGGATTCAAATGTAATAGGTTATGCTTGCATCGACTATATTGTTATTGATACTTTAGTGTTTATAAAAGAAATAGTCTCCTGTTATATTAATTTTCTGATTAATATTGTTTGTATTACTTTTTAGATGCTACCATATACGTGGGTGGTTTGGATGATAAAGTTACAGAATCCCTCATGTGGGAACTGTTCGTACAGTCAGGACCAGTCGGTACGTATTGTTATACATAAAATTATGAGAATAACCGATTATAGATTTTTAAAATGCATCCTTATTCATTTTTGTGTCATTTTCAGTCAATGTACACATGCCAAAGGATAGGGTGACACAGATGCATCAGGGTTATGGATTTGTGGAATTTATGGGCGAGGAGGATGCAGATTACGCTATAAAGATAATGAACATGATAAAACTTTATGGAAAACCTATCCGTGTGAATAAAGCTAGTGCTCACCAGAAGAACTTGGATGTCGGAGCTAATATATTCATTGGCAATCTTGATCCGGAAGTAGATGAAAAGTTACTATACGACACGTTCAGTGCATTTGGCGTAATCCTCCAAACGCCAAAGGTAAGAATTATATTACTAAAGAATCGTAAATGCTGGTCCTGCTTGACACCTTCTTACGAGACTATAATTTCTTTTACAGATCATGAGAGATCCAGAAACTGGAAATTCCAAAGGATTTGCATTTATCAACTTCGCGTCCTTCGATGCATCCGACGCCAGTATAGAAGCAATGAACGGTCAATACCTCTGCAATCGACCAATTTCTGTATCATATGCATTTAAACGCGACGCTAAGGGAGAAAGACACGGTAGTGCTGCCGAGAGATTGCTTGCCGCGCAAAATCCTCTTAGCCAAGCTGATCGTCCTCATCAATTGTTCGCGGACGCTCCACCTCTCGCGCCTCCGCCAATGCCAAACGCGAATGCAAACGCTCATCAACCTTCTCATCATCCTCAACATCACGTGATGCATCATGGCATGGTAGTTCCACCACCTCCACCACCATCAACTCCAGGACCACCTATGGGACATCCTCCACCACCACCTGTACCACCACCACCAACCGGTGGATTTCCACCAGCGAATATACCACCACCACCGTTACCACCGATGTCTATGGCAGCTCATCCTCCTTTACCACCTGGCATGCCGCCACCTTTACCGCCAATGCCAGCTTCGGGTCAAGCTCAACAGAACACAGCGAGAATGATGGCACCACCACCACCACATTGGTCTGTCGGCGGACCACCACAGGGACAATTCCCACCGCCACCTCCACCTTCCTCCGCGGGAGGTGCTCCACCTCCACAGTTTGGTCAATTCCAACCTCCGCCTCCGCGACCACCACCAACTTGGCGACATCCACCTCCACCACCTGTATCTCAAGGTGGACCTCCCCCACCGCCACCACCTCAGTTTAGGCCTCCCTTCCCACCTAGAGGACCACCACCCCCACCCCCACCCCACGATACCAGTCAATATTAGATAGAATAGTTAGCGCGCGATTGTAACGTTCATTCTTGACAACTGAATCGTATAATAATATGATTGAGGGCTAAGGGAAGTTTTTACTATATCGATGAATGTATAAGAATGAATTTGATATAAAAAGAATTTGGAAATAAAAGTACATATTGTGTTAAAATGTGATATGGATAAGTTCTTTGTACATACGAAAGTTGGTAAGTTCAACTTCGATCCAGTAGGCGAATGAGGAATTGATGAAGTCGACAGATCAAACGTAGGCGATCCCCACGGCTTTATATGTACATACATATACTTACTCGGCCATTTGTTATATCGATCGGCAAGCGTGTGTGAATAAGGACATGCCATGTCCATTCTATCGATTATTTCAAGCTTGTCCGCTCGAGTTACTGATAACGTCGAACGAACAAATGAGTCGAACAAACAGTTGTCGTCCAGTAGGCCTTCTAGCCGCGTCACTTTGGAACGTTCTTTTAGTACGACATTAGCAGGAAGAAAAGAGGATACTCGGCATGATCTAAAAGTCAAGCGTGGAAGAAGTCTGGATACTTGGAGTGTTGCTACTTTAGTAAGTAACAGGGAACAGGTGTCCACGTTGGTAAATTAAGTGGCGCCAGTCTTGCTATGCATTCCTAAAATAACGCGCAGACTTTTTAGAGCAGCCCTCTCGCAATCCAATGTCGCTGCATAGATTTGAACGCGGTAGAATTTTTCATGGGACCCATTGGATCATCCTGATCAGAGACTTCAAGGACGCGATATTTCACTGACTAGGAAAGGAGGAGGATGACGTGCTTCGTATAGTGATGGCACGATTGTATTACGAATGCAGTGCGGATCTGCGAAACAGCACATCCGAAGGCATTCGAGACATTAAACCGTACGCTTGCACCCCTGACAAATACTGTTTATACTGTTGCTGCAACCCGCAGTGTTGCCTCTTGGTACAAAGACGGCCACCACGTCATCTCTGGGAAGCTTGGTACTTTTGGCTGGGGATTGCTTTACTCGCTGTTTTCATCATCTCTTCGGTGAGTTGATCGTCAGATCAACCCTTTACAATATATATTATCTAAAAGTATATTTATTGAGTCATTCCATAAGTACATTTATTTCATAGCTATGAAAGGCGCGTTATAAAAACATAATCAGATATGTCCCGATTTTTCGACTTTTTTCATTAGACAAAAAAATTTATATTACTTAGGACATGACCCAATAATTCTAGATATTTGACTCAATTCCGTTTTCACTCCACGTCCCTTGAAAGAGACCGCGTGCACGCAAACTATAAATTCGCGTCATCACGCGATTATGATCGATGACAATCAGTATAAATTCAACCTTGCCGTGTCCGCAAGCTTTCTCTATTCAGCTAAACTAGCGTATCACTGTGCTTCTTTTTTCACGAATCCTCTTTAAGGAAAGTTCCGATTCGTTTTGACACCAGGTGAGCAGCTACATAGTCAGTAATTACAGACATAAAATTCAAGGTGTGCCACTGCGAAATAATGCACACGTTAGTGGCAACAGGCGGAACACCGCCGCTGGTGGCAATCGACCGGGAAGCGAACAGAATCAGATATCGATAAGCATAATTCCCACCTCAGGATTATTGCCAGCCCACAGGAAAATGTTGGTAATTGCTTCGCAGCCAACCATCACTCACATGAGTAAGTATACATTGCTTTTCATCTTCAGTTTTACTTTCAAAGACAGTTCTCGCCTATCGGCGAAAATTTCAGTCTAACGCTTCTCTATCTTCTATAATCTTCTCTAGCAAGAAAATTAATTCTAAAAGAGAAAAATCGTAGTTATAATTACCTATAATCCAATCAGGTTCTACTACAATAAGAAACAAGTTGCAAACAGAGCAGTAAAATTTAAGACGACAGAGACGAAGAAGAGAAACGTTCGAAAGGAAGCAATAAATTTGTGTTCACGCTGATTTATATTGCAGCTCCTGTCGTCGCGTAAACTCCTGTCGCTTGTGTCCTGCTACGGTGATAATGACCTCGCTGAATCCAGACGTCGGAACGAGAATCGATTCTTGGCACCTTTACCTAAGAATCTCTGATGAAGGATACGAAGATGCCACGATATCTTCTGAAACTTCAGGATCGACGGGACCATCGCGATTATCGCATTCTTATCATGAAACCACTCTCTACGAGCAACCCTTTTTATTTCCTCTTTTGCGATAATCAGTGGCAGCTGCTGATGTGGAGCACCTGCGAGGATATATCCTCTGCTCCAACGAACTCCAGTTAAATATTCTTTGTAGTTAAATATCAGCGTGCAATCTATTGTATAACATATACACTGTGCAAGATGTAAGTCGTCACATAGGTCAGTTGGTAATCAAATTATTACAATTTTCGATATATGTTATATTATTACAATATTAAACAATAAGCAATTTCTCTGTTCAGCACGGTTTGATATTAAATTTACATATGAATCTCAGGTCCAAGACAATCAGTTGCACTGTCACTATTTTAGGACTTTTGTTTTCGAGTTTCTCATTAGCATCATTACTGTGCACGCCATTTTCATGGCAGTTGTTCTATTTTGAAGTAATTTTAAGTAACCGAGCTAATTATAGCTATAGCGAATTCCTGTGAGATAATTTGTCCGAAATCCAACTTTCGGTCCACATTGCTATTCTATAGCTAAGGATCGCAGATGGTAAATAACAACGAGCAGATCGTTTTGGCACTTTGAAACAGTGTTAAGACATTCCAAATTTCCCATAACCGCGGTCACTCGCTTCTTCTAGATGAGCGAGCCTGTCCATTGGATCGGAACTTGTTCCGAACTGGCATTAGAATGGGCGTAACTCCCATTAACAATTAAGAAGACACGCTCGAGCGTGCTCGAGGTACCTGGTCGAGAATGCTAGGAGGCGAGCGGGGGCTAATTAAAAAGGACAATCAAGCGAATTCGACCGTAGAAGACATCCTGTCTCTTCTTCTCTCATTTTCTCTTTTAATTCTTCTCTTTCTCATTCTCTTACGTCCTCGTTTCTTCTCAATCCTTCTCTTTCCTTTCATCCAACTCTCGTCCTGTTGACTCTGTCTCTCTGTCGAATCGCAGCTTCTCGTCTTCCTTTTGCCTCCTCGGCGAGTCTCTTGCTTCTCTTATGTATTCGAGATCGACGCCACGATAGCGCTTAATCGGCGTATTCTCCATGGAAGAGGCGGAATCGAGCTTGGACCGAGCACCTCCTGGCTCGAAAGACTTCACGAGCCACGCGCTTTTGCTGATAATAAAGCTGAGAGATGTCCGCTCGTGAACTCCTCTTCGGGCTATTGGCATCGTGCGCACCAAGTGCATAGTCTACTCTGATGACTAGAGAGCCTGCTATGCAAAACTACCAAAGTGGATTTAAACTACCGATAGAATCAATAGCTTCTTGCACGCTTCCGATACATAGTGCTGTAAATGCAGTGATTACTTCAGCGTAACTTCTCTTTTGAATACCTTCGAGTGAAGTAGATTTTAAGCAGAGATATTGTAAGGGCTAATTCGATTGTCCTGCGATTATCGGCTGTGGTACAATTGTCAATTTCCAGACGATCTCAATGCAGATATAGCTTATTTTTCTTGCGTTCATCCACTTCGATCGTCAGTAGAAGTTTATTGAATGTCGGGGGTGTTTTTTGGAGGCGTGCCTTCACAAACGTGTGACAGCCTATTAAGTCGTGAGTGCTAGCAGCGGCTCGCGCAAACGACTAAATTAATATGCACTGAAAAAGCGAATGCACATTTGACATTTTGCATGCAAGCGCATTTGTAATTAATGGTGTGGGCCGCCGATGAAAAACACACGGTCGAAGATACGTCGTATCCCGCCGCGCTGCGGTTACCAGCGTTGTTTTTCTCGATGTAAATAAAAGATCGACGAATACATTATATTTATTAATGCAAATTCTACATTATTCTACCTATGTCCCTCTGTCTCTACTTCACTATCCACTGACATTTAACCCTTTCGATAAAATAGACTTTCTTACGAGGAAATACTTCGCCACGGTTGCAGCATGAAATTATATAGATACATACTTTTCGACGATAATAAATTATAGCAGTACAATCACAAACTTCCCCCTCGAAATATCCAAATCGTTTTATCGAGAAGCTACTGACTATCGCGAGAATTTCAATTCCACCGAGTCTATCTGTGAAGCGCGGCAAACGATTAGAAATGATCGGTTGCATTCGTAGGGTGCACTCCGATATAAATTAGCCGGCGAGTGAAAGAAATCCTTGTGCTCCCAGTGGATCTTTTTCTGGAGGGCACTCGAAGCTGGCCAAGACCGCGCTCTCGCGATGCCAGTAAGAAGCAACGAGGGAGTAGAGACTGCCGACGACCTCGTTCGACTGTAACCAAGTGTCATTCCGATAACCCAGGCCAGCTTTTACTGTCGCTCGACGCTTGACGATAAAGAAATGTGCAACCAGTGGGGCTCTGTTTCATGTGGCATGCACAGGAAATCAGCCGAGGAATTAAATTCTCATCTGGCCCATTCGTGAATGCCAATGAGACTACGATACCATACTGACTATCTTTATTCCAATCTATTATACATTCCAATCTATGTACATCTACTTATACATATATGTATACACTGATAGATATACGTATAATACAGTAGAATGTAGTCTTGCTGTCACAATACTCTGATAATGGATATCACAGTACTAAATACATCCATTGTTGTGCATTACAGTTACATTGACTTTACCCCAGTTTGTCACTGACAACTTCGCTAGCCGAACCCCTTTGAAAAACAAGAATCAAGAAATACGTATCACGGTATAAATCTTCCTTTTACGATTTTGCAACGAGATCAAGAATTATTAGAGCCGATATAAATTGTAGCTTTTTAGTGAAGATAATCTCCAGCACAGAGGAAAAAGTTTCTCAGTGAAGTTTTGCTTCAAAGATCTCGTTGGTAGCGAAGCGTCGTCCGAAATATATCCAAGAAACGTATGAGCGTGATCACACTCTCACCGTTATTGTTCCAATAAAACGTCGGACTTTAGGAGATTCGTCTCGGCGACGACATTCTAAAAAGCCAACCAAAGCCACGTAAAGCTGTCCAATAAATCGCGACGGTATCTTAGAGCCGCGAGGCAAAGATTCTCTCGAGTCGTTCCCCTTTCCGAATACCAACTATCGAATCGGTTAGAACTAGCGGAAAATCAAACGGCTGTTGCGAAGCATTATGTTGATCCGCTGTATCGAACCCATCGACCCCTTTACCAAGATATTTTTGGCCGTAAGCACAGGGTGGTGGGTGCAAGCAGTTGCACCTACTACATATACTTCCATAGGTACCACACTCTACACTGGCATCCATCTGGAACTCGTCTGTGAGTTGGTCTTGACGAATACACGCGAGTCTGTGTACAGGAGCCGGTGTTATTGTTCCAATAAATTCCTCGACTTTAGAAGATCCCCCACGTCTCAGTGAAAGTGTAAAAAGCCGACCGGTAGACGCCACCCATCCGCGAATAAATCGCGCCCCTGGGAAAGACCAGCGGAAATTGTGTCTCCGAGCGAAAAAGGATCCAGACGGAAAAACGAAGGGTCTCGCGTGAAATAATGTCAGAAACGATTGTATACTGTATACATTCTACATTTAATTATAGCAGTAAATAATTGTAAATCGTATCAAACCCACTTAACAATGATATCTTACTAGTATCAAAATAAACCAATCAATGAAATTGGTAACTTGATCTTCTTTACTTGAAAAAATTATTTTCACACGATCGACCACTATCCCACAGTTCATTAGAAATAGTTAGGATAGTAAAAGTGAAGGGTGGTTCTGGAGATAGAAATCTTTCGAAATCCCTCTTGGAAATTGGGGGAAGGGGGCTCGTGCGAGAGAGCCACGCGTCGCCAGTAATGCTACTGATGACGGAATTAAAATAGATATATAGAAGTAAATTCGTGTGATGCGACAAGGACGAGGCGAGAAGTAGAAAACGGGTGTGTGTGACGTGAGTAGCGAGAGAAAGAGAAGGACGCCTTTCAGTTTTAGTGGGAGGAACTAAAATTAGAGGAGCTCATCGCGAGTAACAGTTTCTTCTTCAAGCTTCCTGCGGACATTTCCAAACAGTCCTTTACGCCGATAAGACGCCACGTTTTCGCGAACTGACTGCTCTTGTCATACCCGACGACGATACTCTTCAAGACTCGATTCGATACTGGGAGCTCTTCAGGATCCATAAGCATAGTACACGGACTATATCACTCTCGACAAGCAACCCGACTTACTATTTCAACGATTTGACTTTTAATCAACGAAATCTCAAGAAATTATTGACAGATAAATTGAGATAAGCAATAGTGATACAATTGCTAGACGAAACATACTGAGTTCATTGATCAAAGAGCTAATAGAATAATTTTGTAAATTTCTTCCAAGAATAATGTGTGTTCCAAGAGTTCGGATCCTGGCTCCATGGTACCGAGAAGTTCGTTATCGTTAGTAAAAAAAAAACGGGATCCGCAAGCAAGCATGCTCTAGATTCCAGTGCTCGGTTTCAAGTGGTTCGTAAGAAGTTTTTTGCATCGCTGAAGCGCGTCCACCTCGGTCAGTGTCTCGCACTGTAAGACTGTTCTAGGTTCCTTAATTGACGTCAAGTGTAACGCGAAAGTGGTTTCCAGTCATGATGATCAATCGATCGGAGTTTAGAGTATCAATACTCGGATCCTGCCTCGTGGTACTTCTCACTCTTTTTTCGATCAACGTACAATTAGCCGGAGGTAAGTCATTGAGTAGAATTGAATCTGCTACTCATACACGAAACTACCATTATGAATCTACTAATCTGACTTTGTAAAAGTAGTTTTTGTTACTCGTCGATATATTGCTTCTGTTGTTGCAAGGAAGGAAATGCGTGTGTACGAGTAAAGCTTGCAAAGAGGCGGGAGTAGCCACGTGTAAAACAAAATATTCCTGCTACGCTGAGCTCATTGTCAACAGGGATCAAGAGATTGGGGAGAATTCGACGACGAGAGGATGCACTGAGTTAGTACATATCTACAATGTTTCGTTTCTATACTAACAAAGGAGACCTCGACATTGAGAACAGACACAACAGACATATGTTTCCGCGAATGCTACCAGACTGCACTTCAGACTCATCTTCGTTCATCCCTGGAAATAACGTTGCACAATAAAAAAGAGAAAAAAAGAAAGAAAGAAAAAAGAGTAAGAATTTGCATTCGACGCGAGTCTCGTGCCGATACCGCGCTTCTCGTTTACAGTGAGAAGTCATTCCCTGACCCGTAACCTTTTTCCGTTATTGGACAATAAATTTCAGCAGAATGACTTGGCTCTACTCGAAAGCGGTTTAATTCGCCGGATCTCACGGCGATTGACGGCTCGCTATAAATTCACGAGTCTCTCGTGCTACGAAGAGATAACCTTGACGAAATAATCAACCGCGAAACGTTTTCGCAAATTCCTTCCTATCGCGTTGAATGAAACCGATGAACCTCGTAAAATGGTCCAATCTTTGGCATCTGATACGATAGTCAGGGTGAGAAATACTACTTTGGCTTTTGACAACAATTCCTATATCCTCTGATTACCACGATTAACGTTCGATGCACAAGTGGATTTTGACATTGACACTTTGACCGCCGAAGATATTCTCAATTACGTGCATATAATTGTACTTCCCTTGAGTTCATATATCCATACTATAAATTGATTTGAAAATTAAAATGAAATTCAAATATCAAGATCGATCTATAAAATTCCACTGTGAGATAACGAAATCTTTATGACATAAATTGGCGAATGAGTCACTTCGCGAATCATGGATCGAATCATTAATTTTACAAGGGTGTTAAGACTTGACGTGACCGATACTAGGCGAATATTGAAATTTCCCGACATAAATCGTACGAAACGCTTTTATTGAAATCGTGACTATCGAGCAGCTATCGAGCAGCTATCGAGCGGGGTCACGGAACTTTATCGACGCTAGCTCAAGGTTTTATCATAAAGTTGTGCATTACCGTTGTCCAGGGGACCCACGCCATTGTTGTGCGAGACAAAGTCCTGGGTCACGAGGTCGAAGTCGAACGAGACCGTGGTGCGATCGTCCGCTCCCTGGATCCGCATGGGTTGGTCCAGATTGAAGTGTTGCGACAGCCATGACTACTGTAACTCTGATCATCATGTGAACGTGTCCACGTGGATCCTGGAGGCCGAGAGAGCATATTCACCGGTACCCACCTTGCATTACAACGGTAAACATCTCTACCGTTTCTCTTCCTCACTTTTGGCTTTGACATCTTCCGCTCTTAACAGTGATGACTCTAAGAGACTGATTTTACTGTGATGTCAATCTTGGGAAAATGTTACAATAATCCTGTCCCACGTGGGTCAAATCCAATTTACTATCAACATTATGTATTGAGGTCTATTTAATATTTTTGATGTATGTAAATGGTTCGTTGGGATTGAAGAGAATTTAAAGGAAATATTAAAATAATTATGTCGGAAAGAAAGTTTCGAACACGGATAGAAGAGTGACGTGGATCAACAACGGCGATAGGAAATCACAGAGAATCACTTTGGCAAGAAGCACGTATTATGTAACCAAGGAAGTGCATGCCGTTTCAATCAATAGAGACAAATAATACAGAAAGAGTATAGAAAACGACATGAATTATCTTGATTACTACTATTTACCCACGTCGGATAGGGCATCGCACCGCATGCAGTGAGTGGGGTCGCTTACAGATAACTGTCTCGTGTGGCTCGTACGGTGTATGAATGATTAGCTTGAAATTATGTGACGTGCGTGAAGGTTCCGCGGACGTATCATCCGGGTCGGGTACAATGGGATCGATTCAGCCTGATCCAGGGCCGATCATCGAGGGTCAAGAATCTTCGGATCAACTGCTGCAACATCGTGTGCGGCCACTCCACCTCGCAACCATGATCTTGGCGATCGCAGCATTAATATCCGTCCTGGCTGCTTGCTACGTTATTACAAGGTCTGCCAATTTTTACTACAACTCACTTTTGCCATTCGTACGAAACACCGAATTTGCGTAACAGAATTTTATTTCGAGCCACGCATCTGCTTGTCATTGTTGCCCCGAGGAAAGATATTCCCGAAGACAGGAGGAGTCGAAGGGGTCGTCGCAACGTCAAACATTTCATCGCAGTTAAAATCTCGCGCAGGTTGTTCTGGCACTGCGCCATGGGGATTCTCTGACTTTCTTTTTTTAATTCGCGATCCCGACAGTGATATACGCGCTAATAACTTTATTTGTTTGGTGACCAAGCTGTTTTCAAAGGAGCCACTAGTCGCATAACAGCCCACCAAAGTTATCTTTCTCCGGTAGAGAAGGAAAGAGGAAAAGAGAAGGATTCTTGACGTAATGCCAGAAATTTTTTCAATCGCTCCTACGGCTCCAGTCGATGCGGCGATCGCAATTGTAATTATCTGGGGTCGTATTGGCATTGCTCGCTGGCATAATACACTCAACGCAGTGACACAGCATCCTTCCACAGGGAAAAAATCGATTGGTTCATGCGAAAGTAGATTCACGATAAATTGAACGGTAGCACTCGAGGTATCGCATCCAACTATTACATGAACAAACTGACTGGCTCTACACGATATCCCCTCGTCGACGCGCTCAATTGAGTGCTTGCACGTCGAAAATCCACGCTGTACGTATTAACCGAGATTATCAAGTCGAACGACCGACAGCCGAGGCTTGAAATATTGCGGATATTAGTACCACGCACAAAGACTCTTCTCATGCACGATCCGATAAACCTGGCACGCGCGACACGTCTCGCGCCACCGGCAATACTTTTCGAGCAACAATCAGCTAAAGAGAAGCTATTCAACGCGCGAACCTCTGCAGTTGGATCGGACATCGCGATAAACCCTCGACGCTGAGAATACATACATACATACATACATACAATAATGCGTATAACAACACATGATCCCGGGGTACGAACAAACGCTTACAACCATTCATCCTGTGGTTCACCACTGTATGTATAGTTGAAACTTCAGCTCCCAGCAAGAATTTCGAAGGACTTTGGGTCATTGATACTCATGTGACCAAATTCGTTGAAGTGGTCCCACGTTGCATCCGGTCAATAGGTGTCTATTATCTTCCGCGCTTCCTCCGCTCGTTTTTCGGCTGGATGCTTCGAGAAGAACTGGTCGGATCGAGCAGTTTGTCGTAGAGGCACTAAAAGCCCTGAAACCGCCCTCTTATCAGGGTGTCGTGGGCGAAGATAGCGAGGAGCAAGGAACGAGGAACGCGGCCCCACAGGGCTCTACTCTCTAATCTCAAGCCCCCGAACTGGCTTAAGTGGATTTTCGAGTTCGGGATGGTCCCCGGGGTTCTTCGTTCCCTCCCTTCCTCGCTTGCGCACCTTCAACATACTCGCTTCCTCTCTTCTTCCTTTATCTGACCCAACGAGGCCTACTATCTCGGGTGCAGTGTTGGTCTGCCCTTCACCGTTTTTTTTTCTTTCCTTTTTCGCCTCGGGCCCCGTAGAGAAGGCTTAATGTCGTTGCGCTTCTATCCGGCTGTAATGACGTTGGCTTGTTCACTAGATAGCGATGAATCCCTGCGAAAGCATGCTTATCGCTGCAGGACGTATCTAGAGTGCAAGAGAAATAAAGGTGAATTAGGATAAGCGGAGTTGATAAAGTCGCATAAGATGAGTATACAGGGTGATTCAATGACATTGCATCAAAATCAAACCATATATTCTATGGGTCAATACAAGTCCAAAATTCTAGTACCAAAAAGGTGAAAATTCAGCCCTTTCAAAGATATGAGCACCTGAAAGTTGAATAATTCAAAATTCGTATCTTCGAACTAAATAACGCGGGAGGCACGGTTTTTTCTAGAATATATGGGAGGGCTAGAGCAATCTGAAAAATATATAAACAATATGAAAATTATTATTAAGTCACATTATTATTCGAATTTCGAGACTGGACTTGAACTTGTATCGACCCATAGAATACGTGGTTTGAGTTTCGTGCAAAGTCACAGGATCACCCTATATGTATACAGTTCCGTGAATCTCCTCTTCATCGCAAGTCGTCCTGCTTTCTCTTGAGTTTATCGCCGCGAGATATTTTCAGAAATCGCGAAAAATTTGGGATGCCATCAACAACTCGATTTTGCAGGTTCCTCGAGAGTAATCCGTACGTGGCCGGCAACGTGGAATAACGCGTTGGTACCCTCCGGGTGTGGCTCGCCGGATTCGTAAATCGGGGATTTCTTATCGGTCTCGGCTGCCAAGCACATTGCTGATCAGGCAAGTATCTTTCGCTTGGATGATTCTTCCTTTCGTGAATATACAAGCGTGGACAGCTAGACCCACCTTGAAAGTATACTCTCCGCGTAAACTAGATCTTGTCGAGTATGGTAATTAGTCGTAGTAGCATTATCAATCATAGGTTGTATTGACAGAATATAGTCGGTGGAAACGCGATATGCTGCTCTTTGGAATCTGTTTTAGCGTGTGCGTATTCGATTTATAATCAGCTTGAGACACATATCCGCACGCGCCCCTGGATACACTTTCTGGCTCCATCGGTTGCCCATGATCGACTAACGAACGTGAAATATAAATAGAAACTGCCCAAGCAAGAGATACACCGACGACTGGCTCGACAAGACTATGTAGTATTAGTGCAATTTTTTGCCCTGTCACTGGACAGCTTTCAAGTTCCAGAAGGAGTGCCCGTAGATCGCGACGATAACGTATCACAAGTTTGACTCGTCTAGGCTACCACATTTTGTTAATTACCATCGTCGACCATCCAATTTTTTCCTTGGTCACTGTCCCAAAGGATATGAAATTCAAGAGTAATTCTTTATACTTGCAGCATCAAGACATTTGCTAACACGTTAACTATCATGGCATTGCCTATATCATTGTATATATAATATATATTCGTTTCATTTCTTTAATATTAGAAATAAACATTTAATTGCTTTAAATGTCAATACACTTCCACTCGAACATAATGTTTGAGCAAATGTGTCTGATTGTCAACGTGTTAACAGCGTTAGTGTTAAATAAGTACAAAGTTCTTCTCATATTTGCAGAATGACTATTCCCCTTGTCCCTTCAATCAAATTCGTCGTATTTATTTAGGGTGATGAGTGGACACTGCCGACTAGGTGCCCGAGCGCAGGATAAAATACACGATAGTCTCAAGAGCCATCGAGGATACGAAGCACAGGAAGCGTAAGAAGAGACAGTTCTGAACAAACAAATCGTCCAAGTCTTTTGTTTCCTGGACTATGAGTAACGTCGAGCTATGGTCACTATATTGTATTCGAATTCCGTCCAACCGGCTGAACCTATCCAACAAGAGCTGAAAACCAGGTGCCATGGCTCACCCCATGCAATTAGTCATCCCACGATTTCTCAGACGCTCGTTCAGTCAGGCAAAAAAGCAACGTAACTGCCTTGTTAATCGTACAGTCATAATGTTTTCACAGAAATAGACAAATCAGAGAAATATGTACTTCTTCTTTTAAATACACTAAAGTTTGATATGTCTAAGTACTTAGAAGTAATATGAAGTGTAGCAATAAGGATCTCGCAATTATAAATTGGAATATATCGACGAAAGGCATTCCGATATCTGTCTTGTACATTTAACTACTAGGAACTGCTTTGCATATCGGACTATATTTCCAATTGATTACGTGCATTGAAAGCCTTCGACATATGTGTATATCTGTAAATAAACCACAAGTTCCTTCAAGACTATTTTGTAATCACAACCCGACTCCGTCTGGAATCCTTTACCTCGCGTTCTCAATCATACGATGACCGGCAAAATATATTCAAAATGTATGTGTAATAACGAGAGCTAGAGCGCGACAGACAATAAAGAATATTCCATTGAGTCTAGATCCGGATAAGTCGGCATGTAGCCAGGTGTTCCGATGGTAGTTCCAACTTCGGATTCCCAACTCTCGACTGCTTGACCACCGCATTCGTTGCGCCCGACGAGAATCAATCACTTGGTTAAACATATGGACTCGATTCGGAGGTAGAGGTCCAACGGACATCGCCGAATACAATCACAGATGGATATCTTTGGCTTGTCTAACTGGTCCATCCATGAGCTTCTAACAAGATGACTCTCTCTTCTAGTTTTTACTCTTCTCTCTTTCTTCCATATAGTCTCCCTTTTTTTTCTCTCCACGAATTTCGGCTTCGTTGAATCACTTTCGAGTGATCACACTCGATTTGACTCATCGTAGATTTTTTTCCAGGATTTATATAAAAAAAAGAGGCGCCTCTAAAGATAGCGGGAGTTTTTGAGGGTGATAACCGATGCGTAGTGTAGCGATCCATTAGATATGCTTGTGTTTTCGCTGTTATCTTTCACGCACTCGAGGTCGAACTTAGTGAACGAGTGAATTACGGCTATTATACGGGGCGTTAAAGCGAGCATAAAAATTTGTTGACCGCCGTGAAACTTTTATCTGAAAAAACGGTATTACATTATTCATGTAACGTAAAAAGAGGCGCTAAGTACATACTGTATATGGCATAAGCTGATGTACATCAGAAAGGTGCGAAACTTGCCTTTACGCATAATAGCGTAAAGTAGTAGTGAAATTAATGTTTATCATGTTTGTATGCAGATGCATACAACAACAGACTTTTAGTCACATCAGAATATGCACATATTTTGAAAATTATATTTCATTGTACAATTGCAATAATATGGAAAGAGATTTGTAAAAATTGAAAAAATGTTAAATTGTGTCAAGAAGAGAAATTCTATGCTTTAACATAGTAGGAAGCAAATCAAAGAGGATGAGTAAAGTGTCTGAAATGCAGTTATTCGAGGGACGCCAAAGGGGAAGTAAGTACACACTTACTACTCCTTTGGCAAACTATTCGAAGCTGTCATGTGACTTTACGACTGACAAAACCAGCCAAATTACCATGGACGATATCTAGTAAAAGCTAACACACAAGAACAATATATTTACTGCACCGATGAGAAATAAGCAAAAATGAGTGCACCGCCTTGGCGCCAAGGAATTCATGGCTAATTGGCTAATGCTTGCCTCGGAATAACCAACGCAACACCCACGTACCAATAGCTGGTTAAATTATTATCTAAGCGACTAGAAATAACTTATACAATAGAGTTTTACATATTGTTAGACCTTTGAATCCTGAATAGATATACAGTTTACGAAATATTTATTGTCGAGTTTGTGCTTTGTTTGTGGGTGTTGAGTCTACTATACTAGAACAACCTGCCAATTAACCATATGATGTAATCAATCTGGTGTCCGACATATTTTCAGCCAGGAAATTAGACCTCTGATTCCATCAAAGATAGATGTCTGGTGGAAACTACCAATTTTACAGGTCCCAAAATTCCCTCGAAAATTGGGATACCTGGAAGCGCGAAGACAGAGGTTTAGTCAACCGGGGGTGTATTACGAGAAGTTTTTGATGCATTCCAGTACACACAGGAATTAAATATCCCGCGTAAACACAGTGCGCGGATGTGAGTGTAGCCAGCAGGCAAGAAGTGCGGCTTAAATCGACGGAAAATTATACCGTCTGCGAACAAAATAGCCGGTCTCCTTTCGTGGAAACCACTTAAGGCGAAGAATTAACGGAGCGAACTTAATACACGGCATGCTGTCTGTATAGTGTACTTGCGTCGTCGCAACCGGTCTGCCCAGGTGGTGATCTCTACCTGTCGGCGATCGATCCCGCGACTAATGAAAAGCTGGTCCTACCGCACGTGAAGAGGACACCGCTGTGAGCCGCGTGCATGCATAATGCACCAGAGCTCTCAAAAGGAAGGTGTCATACTCCCTATTAGTGAATTTCCTCTCAACACCTAATCAATTTCATTCGGAGCTTCTCATACTCCAATCCTAAGATAATCATCAACTCGGTTTTTTAATAAACTATACACAAAAGAGTTCCTAATTTATTTCAATCGTGAATAGATCCTCTATTATGTTCGAACCTACTCTAAAACGTAAGGTACATCATAGAGAATAAGGATTCCAATTTACCAATGCACGATCGAATTCGATTCAGGGTACATGATTGTCATCGCGACTGGGAAAAGCAGCAAGCTGTGTATAGTTTTATGAGTAACGAGTGAAAAGAAGCGGCTTGATAGAAGCGTGCGACAGGGCTCTAAAAAGGAGAGCGGCTGTCGCGAGGAAGCCGGCGGCGGCAGCCGTTGTGCTGACCGATGCTCTGTCTTGCTTCCACCGAAACGCACCAGTTCCACATACATACACTGGTGTTTGCGCTCACTATCACAGGCGCACTGTGGCGTCTCTGCCTCAGGGCTCAGGCGCCACTGCCTCCCTTCTCTCGCTCCCCCGTTTCCCTCGTCGGCCGAGACCATTTCCCGGCCCGACCAACACACGCGCCACACTGCCACTGCCGCCACTGCCGCCTTGCCGCCAGTTACCCGCATCCTATCCTCTACTACGAGTACATTCACTGCCATTAACGTAAGTGGCACAAGCGCCGACCTTTCCCTCTTCGATTCCCATTAGAACCCTCTTTTCGAAACCCCCTGCTCGGCAGAATTTCTACAACGTTTTATCCACCAGAACCTGGTTTCTCTCATAGATTCACTGTCTAAGAAGATGCGAAATATAAAAACAAAGAACTACAGAGTGTTGTTTAAAATAATAAGGTGATTGGATTGAATCTAAAGGATAGATCAGCCAGCAGAGGCTAATAGCGCAACCCACTGATCGGCAAAGATCCAAGATCGAAGATTGTCGAATCTGATCTCCAATTTCTGAACCGATCGACCCATGGATGGTACATACTACTCTCCAGGCAGTTTGCGAGGGAGCCGCACTTGGAGATCCGCGAAGATCAGCCGCGAAAAGCGGCGGCTAGATGATAGATTAAGCGCGGCCGTTGAACGTGCGTATTGTGGCCGGTTCACCGACAAGGGGCACACACTATCGCAGCCGGAGGCGGGCCTCGTTTAAAAAGTATCTGGCGAGTGTTCTTCGGGTGCCCCTGGTGCGCGGCGCGTCCGCCAGCCGCCACTCGACAAGCCAGTGGCTTCGACGGCCTCCACCGTTCTCTTTCTCTTTCTCGCTCTATCTCTCTCGATGCCACGAGAGACCAAGCCAGAGACCGGACTGAGTCACTCAGTCAAGCGTCGACCAGCGTCGGGATCGGTCGCTAGTCGTGATCCTCTCCGATTTTACTTGGTTATTCGTTCACCAGAGATCGCGCGCTATCTTACCCCTAATGCTCGTTATGAGCTCATGGACGATCTTTCGATCGATTTCAAGCGAGCTTTACTTTGCTTCGCTATGACCCTTGGTGCTTTGAGTTACTCTTGAGTTACCAGTGGTGACACATGGACTGTTTAACAAAACTGATCAGAGATCCAGTCGAAGATCGAGGGTGATCCTTCCTCGGCCGATCGGTTCCTTGACAAGTGGCTAGTACAATTGTTACCAGCCTCAAAATGTGGTTCCGCGAGCTGATGACCCTGGTGACGATGGTTGTCGTCGGTGCGGCTGGCGCCGCTGTGGATTTTGACTCCACCGACTACGAAGTACTCGCTGACAACGAGGGAAAGCCCGACGATAATGGTAACGCAGCTATTTTAATTCTCCGGCTAGTGGTTAGTTCGCTAGTGTGAATCAACTGTGTGTACCCTTCTGTGTAAGAACGCAACATTGATTCTGCGCTGATTTCGATCCAGGCGCCAATCGTGAGCGAACCGGCCCACGTGGGTGGCGCTGGACATTCCAGTTCATTGCAAATCGATCTTGAGTAGATTAGCAATTATTGGAATCGTAAGAATCTCAGAATTGGCAAAGTGCTTGCAAATGATCATTTACATCGCGATGTCTGATCTTCTCGAATGGCCACGGGGCAAATCGTCGCGTGCCCGCAGAGTTTATTATTACATTGTAGCATTATAGAAGCTAGTGGCGGTTGTACGCTTCAAGCCTGGATGGAATTGGCACATAGGAACGAGCAGTGTATAGTCTCAGGTCGATTATTAAAGTTTTCCTGCTTTCTACTGGCCCTTTATCCCCCGAGAACTTCTTCCCACTCGATTATTCGCGCTCCATAACAAAAGAAAAATTCAATAGGGTGCATACTCAAATTCCGCGGCAGATTTATCCCGTTTATAAACACTCGCGAGTCTCTCCTTCCCTTGGATTAATTGAAGTAGGCGTATCTGGAGCCTAAGAAGCAAGGTAACACCGGTAAAAAGTAGTTGCAGCAAGTTATTCTTGCGAGCATGCTGCTCTCGAGGCTCTTTAACCGACCATGTTCTACCAATCGCCGAGAAGGAGGAGAAGGGGAATTAAAAGAGCAAGCAAGTAACTCGCGAAAGGACGTCATTTAAATTAAGAGCACCGAGCCGAAGCATATTAATTGACGCGGTGCTTGTGCATGCTTTATCACGTAGCGACTCGAATCCGCTTCACAATAAAAATGAGGACACGAGCTCGCCTCGGAGGAAAGAGAAAGAGAGAGCGAGAGCGCCAAGTAGCACCGCCTATCCTAAAAGCACGTGGTCTTAGCTCAAAATCTGTTTGCTATTTTCTTGCGTGGCTCTGAGTAAACTACTCTGACAAATCAAATATACTTTTGCAATTTAGAGCATCGGTTCGCGACCAACTGCTTCTTCTACCTACACTCTCGTTCTCGCCTTGCTCCCATTTGCACTCATCAGAGCCATTGTCAAATTACACTTTGAAAGAACTCATCGACTATATATTGCTTTTCTCAAACCGAGAGACTCGTACGAAAATACGCTTCAGTGAACAGTATTGTTATTCGAAAATTATGATATTTGGCAAAGGAGGTCAGCTACGAGTGCCAGAGGCACTTGGGGTTAACAACGTGGCAAACAATGTGTTAGCGATACTCGAGAAAGTAACAAAGAAATAATTGTATTTCGCGAACTCATTTTCAATATAAGAGTAATGAATGAGGAGATTCTGTGAGGAGGAGAAATTGAGTTAGCGAACGAATAAGGGAGCGAGCGATAAAGCGGTAAACGCAGCCGGCTCCATGATTCACGATCGATCGATAGATTTACACCCAAGTCTGGCGCCACCTGAAATCCCGCGGGATAGAGCACAGTCCCGTAAAGTCGTTCACCGTGTGTAAATAGCCGGCAACAAAAGCCGACTGTCTCTCTTTCTCTCTTTCTTTCTTTCGCTCGCTTGCTCGCGCTTGCGAAATACTAAATATTTAAATTTCGCCGTTCGCACGATAGGGAGTTTAGAAAGACGATAAAGTATGTGCCGGGCGCCAGCCAGGCGCACGGATACCGGAGTACATAGCGTAATACCTATGTGCACGATAGCTACCTTCCGACTCTAACTCCGACTCCGACTCCGACACGCTTGTCTGCCGCACGGTTACCGTGTGCCAGTCCACGCTTACGCAAGTAACTATATACTCTCCGCGTATTCTCCATCCCCCTTACCTGCATCCTCCTCCGTAACCACTTGCTGAATAGCCGCGAATTTTTCGCGCACCATCATCGAGAAGGAAGCAACGTAAATTTTCCTTCTACAGAAGACTCGACTTGGCATCGATATCGATGAAACTGACGTATGTGTGTGACTGGTGATCAGCCAGCGACTATTCTTTTTGGATTTAGAAACCGTTTTGTAAATTTTATGTATTGGTTTTAGAGAGGTATTTTTACCGTAGAGTTTAATCTTTGTCGAGAGATCTCTGTACTTTTCTTGTGAAAGTTACTGTGTAAGGAAGATTTGAGAAAGTCTTGCATAGAATATTTATTTAAGCGGTTGAGAATACGTACTATGGTGTTGGAATTACACTTGGAAACTCGGTAGAGAAGATTATATTACATAGATCTTACTAGTTATGGTGGAGTTAAATTTCCTGGGTAGAGGAAGGTCCATTCCCTTAATTGATATTAGCGGGCAATGGCTCGGTGATTAAGCCGGTCGCTTGCAATTTCGCAATCTCGCGATCTTCGCGAACTCGAGGAGAAGGGAGTTGATGGGTGTCGGGGAGACGCAGCCGCGCTGTTGGGCTTCGTGGAACCGTTCGACCGAGGTTACAGTCCCCCATAGCAGTGATGTGCCCGGAAAAATGCATTCTCTGGTGGAATGGCGGCGGTAGTGACGATATCGCGATCTAAATGCATCCAGTGAATCCGCTCGTTTATCTCTGCTCGCGTCAATCTTCTTCCCTCGTTCGAGGAAGAACCGCTTGGAATTTTATATTTATAGTTCACGCAGATTAGAAAGTTCCTCACGATTCGCGGAATCGACGCTATCGATTGTCTTCTTTCGAGCAATAGATTTTCCGTCAACGAACTCATTCTGAGTTTTACTACATTTTCGAGTAATTCAACCCGCAATACACACCTGTTTTTTATCCAGAGTCTTGCAAAAGAGAAGGAATATGTATTACGAAACTTGGCGATTGGCTCGACATAAAACGTGAAGCATATTTATAGAACGGCAAGCTCGATTTTGCGATATGAATCACTCTCCCTCTGGATCCCAGACACACGATTGTCAAGGCGGAGTAAAAATCCGCGGGTACCGCGCTGCCGTTCCACTCACTGCTCTACCACGAACGAACAATGATAGGAAAGTCGGGGCGAGCGGAAAGTCACGACCCGCTTTGAATTTTTCAACGGAGCGCGTCGCTTATGCAAATGTGCGGGTGCTTCTTCGAAGCATAATTTCATGTCAACTAGTGCATCCGTCAGTACTAGCAAACATTCCCTTCTAGTGGGTGATCGATTCTCAGGGTAATTGACTATCACCTGTGTTTCGGAGTCAAAGAGAAAGTCAGTTGCAAAAAGTTAAGCGATAAAAAGTCTATAAAAAGTATTTAGTACTCCATTAGGAATAAATATCTAAGAGCTAATAATTCCAATTTTAATGACTCTAGAAATTCGTTGAATTTAAGCTAGATGATTAAAAGAAAAATGTAACAGTTAACACACGAATATCCCAAAAATGCATGGCAGGAGAAAGGTTTCCCATGGGTCTGGGTTGTAATGAGCTCCTCTCCCCTTTCGGGTGTCGTAACCACGTCGAAAAATGCGAGCTCATCCGCGCGTTGAGGAGCGGAACGCGTGCACTCACACGCGGCTTTGCAGTTGGGCAGCAGCTCGAAGCGGCACGACGGTGTTTCACGTGTCCACACTGGGCCGACTAGCAGCTGGTGTTACGTGTACACGAGTGCACGCACTCACAGACGTACTCAAACCAACAAAGACATGAGCGGCACGGTGGCGCCTGTCGGCCACACGAATGTGCATGCGTGCGTGACGGAGAGACTACGCCTTCTCTCTCTCTCTCTCTTTCTCTCTTTCTCTTATTCCGATTTCTTCTTCTTCCTCTAACGAAACACCACGCACTTAAATACACATGGCACTCGCGAACTTGCGCTAGTTATGTGTATGTATCTATTCTATATGTATGTATGTATGTACATCGGCTTCTCCATTTAGAACTATTTGTGATCGCGCACGGACGCGCCTCGTTGCCTTCGTTTTGAGCCATGATGAAGCAGCCGTGGAAATCAAGGCGAATCCGAGGGAAATTTGAGGCCGCGAGAACGCGACATCTCTTCTCCTCGTGGTAACCCAAATGCTTTGGAGGCCGTTACATACTTCTTCACGGTACATACATACAATACATATATGTACATATCTGGAAAATGCCTTTGGTTAAGATTTGCCGCGGGTTTGCGGGTGAGTGCTTCTCGAGTAGGCGCCTATCTTGCTTTTCTGTTTGACTCCCGAGCAGATATCCTCTCTGGTTATCTGGTATCCTGTTGTCTGGAGTTAACACGCGGAAGTGCCAGTTGCATCGACTGCTCCCATGTGTACAGGGTGTTTGATAATACGTGGAAAGTATCATCAGGGTTGGGATTTTGGAAGTAACGTTAACAAACAAAGTTTATATAGATATGTGCCCCCGTTGAGGGCTTTCTAGTTGCAGATGGTTTCTACTGTAAACTGCGGAAATACAACTTCCTGAGAAATGCTCGATGGTGAACACTCAAAATGTACGTCTCACGCTTGTATACAGATGTAAATTACTTCTCTTCGGATTGTTTATCTTCTTCGTAAAGGTCGAGTGTTGCAAGAATTTACGTCAATTGCAAGCTTTAAATATTACGATTTGGAAACAATTATATGTTTACATTTTGATACAATTCTTCACAGTATTTGTCATATATTAAGAACAAGTACATAGTCAGTAAACTTATAAACACTTCTTATTTCGTCTCTATTTTACAAAGATAAATATTATCCAACTGATATTGACTCGATAAACACACACTATAAACAATTTATCGTAAAAGATGAGCAACGATCCGAAAGGAATCGCTTATCCAATTTGCACAGCTAATACATCTCTATTCGATTCATTCGAAGAGGGTTACCGCACGTTGGTTGGCGCACGATCCTCACTCGTTGAGTTGCCATTCGCAAATGAGACAGGATTATCTGCCCGCGAGGATTAAAGGTCATTGAGCGTGATCAGTCAAGCGACGAAAATGAGCTTCCCAACTCGAAAGTTATTTATGGGCCGAGATATACAACGTGTCTGTGTACGAACAAAGTTCCACATTGCCGCAGGTATATTTCCTACTTTTTTCTCGCCCTCGCGCTCGAAAGTCGCTACCCACGTGCTGCCGTAGCGTATCAGTCACAAAATCGCCGATTGAAACTGCCCTCGTATGAGCTACCTACTATAGATCTCGACTTTTTAGTTGCTTTCAAACACAGAATAAATAGATCAATATCTCGATCTAATTGGTTGCAATTGTTTCCGACAATTCTGAATCTATTACTCTTTGCCAGTATGGGTAATGGGGTATAAATAAAGTTGGGGAGATGAAAAAATAGAGTGAAATAAAATTATGCATTAGCAGGATGTGAAATGCATTGTTCTCTTTTAGTCGCCTTTTACGAAGTCAGAAACTATCTTAGATTTAATCTACCGATCGAATGACATCTGCAACTCGAAGAGTTCACGGAACTCGACCATGGAGAAAGTTTCGTCTTCGCGAATCTTTACTTGCATGCAATAATTCATCCGACGTTTGTTCGCTTTTCCCACTGGGCTCTTCCACTATTAATTAAAAACAGAGGGGGCATTAATCAAGGTGATCGCGTTGCTCTGGGCGTGAGTATTAACGCAAAATAAAAGACAGTGGAATGGAGTACATAATCTTGGCACTTTCGCCGACGGTGTGGCTAATGTACATACTCTACGTGTATGTATATACAATCTGTATGCAGAATCGAGCCAAGTGGACTTGTGGTGGAACCAGGGCCACTTTAATGATCAGAGAACACCCGAAGCAAGGTGGGCGCCTTTCCAAATGGAAATTGATTATTTAATACTACTGGTAACTTCATCGCGAGCAAAACTCGAAATTATTTTCAAATCGGGAATAAAAGATAAAAATATTTATTAAACCAGTAGAATGCGATCCATATACGATTTAAAAAATTCATATTTGCATAAATACTTGCTATCGACTTATTCCTTCAGCAGAGTGATCAGGGTTTAAATAATCCGTCTCGCGTCTCATTTGCATTTTTCTCGCAGCGATAAGATCCTGTTAACGCGATTACCAAAAAGGGAGTAATACGAGTTAGCCACACGTTTTCCACAGCAAATGTTAATCCGCAGTACTTGCTCGTCGAAGGGTTTATCCCAGCGCAAAATCTATACGGCTTTATGCATGCCTCGGAATCTTAAAATATGGTGACTCAACCCCACCGAGTATAACTGGTGACTATTTGAAACGCGTATCCCGTCCTATCGGAGTTGTTGTCATTCCGCGGTGGTAGCGGTGCAACTCTTGACAGCGAGCTGTCCACCGGACATGTACACGCTGCGGGCGAGCCATTGTACGATTAAGTGCTGTTTCTCGCAAGGAAACCTCTCTCTCTCTCTTTCTCTCTTTGGCTATCTTGTCCCAATTTACTACTGGTTTTCACGTACCTTTAGCTGGCATACTTAGGAATGTATGTAGAATTTTTCCAACAATGATCAATTGCTACTGTTTACAATTTTATTACAACTTCTTGTCTATAGATTGCAAATAATCGTAGCCAGAAACTTCTATTACAATTGACCTCTAACGCTTCGATCATCAATCTTCGAAAGATAAGTTTTTATTATCCGAATTCTCTCGTTCCTCAATCTGCTTCGATAACGAATCTCCAATCGTAGTTCTATTTCAGCAATATTTTCCTAAGCTTGTGGCAATTGACAGCAGATATAGTTTCAGGTTGATGGTCTTATCTATGTACGCGAGAAAACAATTAGATTAGAAATACAAGTAGAATACTCTGCAAGTACTTAGCAAGAATACAGGATAATTGCACAAGATAAAAGGTTTAGCGATTCTTTTTTTTTTCTTTCTACATTGGCGCCTGGTAGCTCTGTCGTATGTATCAAAGCGTGTTATCGATGTGCCAGATACAGTTAGTCAGGATTTTGCTTGGCCATCACGTAGCACACGTTTTCGTCAGTGGCGCCAAAGAGTCATAATTCCGTGGTAGGTTGATCATAAATGCAAGACGTATACTCGTCGCGCGATGTTGTCCACGCATTTCGATCTCACACCTTATAAATAAGCTCGCCTTGGCTGATGTTTAATTTAATTACGCGATCTCGTTCTCGCACAATACCTGAGACACCCGGTTCACACGTGGGCATTTATGCGTGGTGTACTAACAGCTCTGACAATAAAATCAAAAGGTAACTACGACTCAGAGTACAATGGAAAATCAAAAAGGATAAATATTTCAATTTTTCGACCATGAACTGAACAAGTTGTAATATAACTGTATTAGCTTTCAATTGATGATGACAAGATCATTCGTGGTATTCATAATAATATAGTCATTAAAATTCCTACCTCTAGTTAACTTCTTTACTGCTATATACACTAGGTGACCACAATTCAGTATGTAATGAATTATTGCGAAGTGAAAGTTTATATTGCGTTCGACTTCTGCGTGTCCTGTATCTGACGGTCAACGAGACAGACTTACTGTTTCGAGTCAGATTAATCTTACATCATTATGGATCGTAGTAAAAAAAGGACGGCCTAGATTTACTAATTATAAATCAATATTTCTTCAAGACGTTAGTTCAACGGAGAAATTGAAATTGTAATTACTTCCGAAAGTCTACTTTCTCAATGTATCTCCCAACTCGCCTTATCTTATCTAACTCACAATGCAAACGTAATTCCCGTGATTCACTCATCAGATACTGAACAGTTTATCGGGAGTTTCCTCACATGACGTTAGCCAAGTAGCAATTCCTTCTCTCAAAGGGAATTACCAATGCGATTGAACGAAATTGATTGACAGATTAAAAAAAAAAAAATGAAGCATTAAGTACATTGGACTCTTAAATTTTTAAATTCTCGCTTGACGAAGTGGTCGCATGCAAAACAGTGCTGTAGTTAAAATCGCAGCCTGACATTGCGTTACCGAGGCGTCGTAAAGCTCGAAGGAGCCAGACGCTCTTCCGCAGTTCGAATCGGCACTATAGATCGGCAATCGCGGTGGCAAATGCGAGAACTGCATTCGCGGGCACTCTGGGTGGACGTTCATCGGTCTCCGAGGGTTTATGTTAATTCGACGCTTCGTATGCGCCATGAAGCTGCGTGCAGGCACGCACGCATGCACGCACGCACGTACGTATGCGATATTCATGCATACTGTATGCATGCGTGCCAGTCGAAGACGCGTCGAATTCAAATGAACGAGCTTCGTCGTTGGTTCGAGTGGCTTTGGTTCGTTCATTCGCTCCTGCCTATTGGCAGGGTTGATTGGAAGTATTGGAACTATGTTGAAAGAAGTGACTAACCTTTTAAAAGATTCCAACTTCTGGTATGTTGTACTTTGAATGATTTTAGATCATCGATAATAGACGATAGAATCTATGATCGCTATCTTCCGATCGAAACAGTGAACCAATCATTCTAAATCAACGTTCAATCTAATAGACTAATCAATTCTGACATAGTTCGAATAGTTGCCACCGAGGGTTTGAAACTTGGCGTGATAGTAAATAGATAGCAGAACAAAGTGGCAAGTCGTAAGCGGTAGGAATTGTTGTGGAGGTTTTCCTTTGAATTTACATATCGGACAGAGGCAGTGATGGTGGCGGAAATTGTTTGGTCGATATCGTAGTCTATGAATATTTGCATACCTCACTCTCAACGGGTCAACCTCACTTACACATATGTTTTTCACCCCTACGGACGTAGTTGGTCTTCTAATACTCGGTTCAATGTAGCGAACACTACCCTTAGCAATTAGTGATTAAAGGAGCAGAGCGGATAACAGAGGCATGTATGTAAGTAAGTAAGTAAGTAAGTAAGTAACCAACCACTTACTTACATACATGGAGAGCCGTTAGTTCCATTCGCGGAGGATGCCACGTGTTACAGTCAGATCGAAATCTCTCACTCGTGTCGGATCGCGACACGCAATGAAATCACTCGCTTCCGACACGCGAAAGAGGGTCGCCGCACGTTCTAGATCAATTAACCCGCCTGCAAGCTTCCTCCTTAGGTATAAAGTACTTTTTCTTTGATCGTACTTAAGCCCAATGCGGCGAAAGTCTCGATGAAATCGACACACGATCGTCCCGCGAGACTCGATTGACGCTCTTAAACAACTCTTCCCGCTAGACTTTTATTTTTCCATGATACCGGAAGTTGTTACATTAATTGTGCTTTTTTTCCAACGCAGAATTCAATCGAATTACTCAACTGAATTAGACGTAATTAGAACATTTTGCTTTTTGAGCATAGAAATGTGTACTTTGATCTAGAGATCATTAGCAGGTTGACAATAACATAGAATTTTGATAAAACAATTAATTGTTGAAACTCTAGAAGATATAAAAAAAGATGTGATAATCAACGTGTTATTAATTACAAGATCATATTTTTAGGTTTACTTTTTTTTCTTCTGCTGCTTATTAAAATAGGAATATTGGTAAAAAAATTCTATAAGCAATGTAGTAGTGGAAATAAATATAATTTGATGTAGTTCGTGTTTATAGAGATTTTCGATATAAATTCCAGGTGAACTAACTTCTATAACTCTGTATCGATAGACTCTAACTGTAAGCCCAAGCGTCACATAAATGTTCAGCCGGACGACGTAGCCCGGAAAAACTTGTCCGGAACCCGCTAGAATTGCGAGGCGCACATAGCTAGAGAACGCTAGCCCGAGGGCAGAGGTTTTTTATACACAAGACTTTTTATCGTGCACGCACGATCGCCATTTCCTCTGCTCGTGCGATTTACTGCCAAATTGCATTGAACGAGGCGCATTCTACTGTTGGTTGCAATTTCTCTGTTCCGTTACTATATATACGTACTCGAATTTCTTTAAGCTTCTCAAAATCATTGAACGATAACCAACCGGTGGTCGATCTTCGTACTGCGCAGTAGGAAAAGTGATCAAAGATTGAGAATCTACCATACAGAGAACTCTTTAGATCATAAACTATCTCGCTGTCGACTCCAATTAAAAGGACTCCTGCAGTTTTATAGCGAAAATTGCTCGAATTAATTTCGGCGTACCGCGGTAGCGCCGTTAAAGGGCATCATCGTTTCTTAATTAACGCATTTGCTCGGCTGCCGATAGTAATCAGGGATGGCGGAAAAAAAAATTGTAAGAGTCGACTGAAACGAACTCGACCACGATACGATCGAAACATGCCGTAGGATTCGTTGTTACCAGGTAATTATTTAAATTATCCGCGACGAGTCAAGACCGCCGGGCTTTGTGATTATGCGAATTATACCGAAATCGCGCTTTTTCCACCTTGAGTGAAGGGCGATTCAACAAGTGGTGTGCGTGAGCATTGCCCGATCGTCGACGAGAGGCGAATGGATGCATTACTTATGCTCGATCGCGCATTCCTTCTGCATTGTAATTACAACAAGCTTCTATAAATAGCCAACGTGGTGTTAGACACCTAGACTTAAGTCCAACAAAGTCAACTTTTCTAAGGATACGACTACTATAAGTATATTTATGCATTCCGTATGTGTAAATGCAATCTTCCGCATGTTGAAGGAAAGATGCACGCAGAAATCAGCACAATTTCCATATTACACCATCGCGACTACTTACTTAGTAAAACGTTACCGTCGACATTATCAATTCCAGTGGTAATCGGAATCCATTTCACAAGCGTGACTCTATTAACCACCTTTCTCCGTTTTCTCCTTCCTTTCACTAAATTACGCTGACAGGACTCTTAATCGGATCGACTTTAAGATGGATCATTGATAATAAGTGCGCTTGTGTATAAATAGCGGAAAATCTAGTCACATGAATATATGCAAATATTGTACATGTTGCAAACATGTGCTTGAATCTGTATTAAAGGGAATGCAAGATCCCGTTGTACACTTCCCGTGACTCACCAGACTTTGTGCACATTGCCAGCAGCCGATCGCAATATTCCTCAAGCATAAGAAATAATAACGGTTACGCACAAAGATAACGTTCGACAACGTTAATCTCTGTCGCGACTGGTCCCCTTTTGTAAATCAGATTCCAGACTCTCTACAACTTCGAAATGTTTGTGAAGATACTCTGATTGCGAGTATCGTAAGACTTCTCTTATCCGAAGTTCAAACACCTACAGTTAATTGATTTATTTCTCTATTTTCTTCCAAACTATAATTTACCGTAAGGATTGACAAATGGGTTTGACAATTTTCCTCGCCAATTAATACATGCTCGCATAGTATGTGGTTGACATATCACGTTGCGAATTATTCGAGAGACACCGATCGTCATGCCTGCACGAGAAACATGAAATTATGAGAATCACTGGACCGAGCGCAGCATCGGTTTTATTGCTACCGATTATCCGGTGATCGGTTGCCTCACCAGTTCGTACGTGCACCGCCAGATCCACTCGTAAAAGTGATACATCAGTACACACGTTCGTAAAATCACGGGAAATTAATGCGAAAATTTGAATAGAGAATGGTTAATTATTTTATAAAGCAGAAAATTCTATATTATTCTGATGAAATTCTAATACACTATAGAATAAATATTAAAATAGTGAAACTTCTTTGGTAATTATTCGCACAAATAGTGGAACCGAGTTCACCGTTCCAAACCAATTTCTACCTGATTATGAGGTGTATTACTTGGAAAATTCTCACTTGGTAACGTTTCTACGTGACACACATCACTGTACATACTTCAATCTAGAAATTATGCATGCTAACGATACCTGACCATTCATCGATGTAATGACACAGGCAATGATCAATAATTTCGGACAGATTGCGCAATGGAACTCATGCTCGATTTCCTTCTCGAATAATAATCGTACGTGTTAGGATGTGGATCGTTGATACATACATAGTTGAATCAACTATCTATACGCCACTGGTGCAATTAGCTCTACGCAAATGGTAATTTAAGCGAGTTCTCTCGTAACGCTCTGTGATTGTCATTCGCGGTTAGTCGGCTCGATTGATCGTAATTTCCTCTAGGCCTCGTTATACAGTTCCTATCGGTGCGATTTCCAGAGATATATCGTGATTACTGCATCACCATAAATACACCTGCAAACTATCACATTTAGCTCCCTAAGGCGCTGGTAGGATTTTTATACTGCGCTAATCTGTGCAAAGATTTTTTAATTAGATGAATAAAACTGTCACCAAGAGATAGGTAGCTTGCAGGTAAATCTAGTAATTTAGAGTAAAAGTTTTAGGTAGACTGTTAGGATTTTATACCTGACTCGACCTTAAAGTACAAAGGAATCCTAAAAATTGCTGCTTCACCTGACGCTGGACAAGAAGAAAGTTAGAAATTTAAGAGGTGCTGGTTTCACTTCCTCTGTCTTACAATAGGAAGAGACCTGTCTCAAGCTATTGGGCTGCACTTCCTCTCCTCTGAACCTGCACTCGAGTCTTTGTTCCTGTAATAAATCATCCGGCAATACAAGACTGATCGAAAGAAACTGTTCCACCCGTTGTAAACGCCCTCCTTTTCTTCTCTTTAATTTCTCTGCTGTCGCAAAGATAAGGGATCTTCGGTTGTACAATGTACGCGAGGAAACTCCTAGAGATCGGCGTCGATTAAACTATCCCAGTAGCGTAAATCACTCATTCATGGGCTTTCAAATTGATTTCGAGTAGCTATGCTTCTCGCGAATCGCATAAAGTGTCTCAACATCGATGTGAAGAGAAGAGTCTATTTGCTTAGGCAAAGCCTACACGTCGTTGGTGTGCTGCTCGATCGTATTTTAGCTATAAGTATGAGCTACTGAAGAACAAAGCGTCGACAAGACGTATCATGAACGTGAGTGCTCAATCTATCTTCCGACTACCTCGTGAAATTGTGATTCGTGTCCCTAGACATAATGATAATGGCATTTTCTCGGAAGCCAAGCAATTGGGAGGGCTTTTTACGTGACCGCCGATTAGTTTACGGCCGATTTCTTCGTCGCGACACAATTATTTTGGCGTTTCGTTGTGCCCGAGTGTCCGGGGTACGAGTAATCGAGGGTGGACCATTCTCCCCAAGCAAAAGGATGAGGTATTATCATAAAGGGTCCGCGGTGGACGCGTGTAATTTGGAGCAATTTGGCAATTGCATATAATTGATGAGGATGCCTTTTACTCGGAGAGAAGCCGCGCTATACCGCGCCGCGTCCACGCGGTCCAGTTAAGTAGGGCTAATCACCGGTTTGCCTCTTTCGAAAACATCAGAAGATATCCCAGCTCCTAGCGGTGAAGAATCCACCAGGACTCTCTCGAATCCAACCAGCATGCCGCATTCGGATACGTATACCTGAACCCTCTGGAATGGTAAGGGCCCAGCGGGACCCTCCTACTTCCCAGAAATAAGGGCCTCCAGTCCCTATTGTTCTTGCTAATTGCCACCCCGCATAACCACCCGGCTTTTACCCGGTTCCTTGCCCATCCGCTCGCTTCGGACCCTCTCTCTCTCCCCTTTAATGGTTGGGTACTCGCCAAGGGATGATAGTTACAGGTCCCAACGCAAATACCGGCTTCGTGAAACCAAGTACTACGTATACGGCTTTGTGAAATGAAAATTAGCCGAAAGGTACCGCTGGCGCGCGTCCGAGCGCTCTTTTCAGTTCGTACCCTTGCCAGAGGACAATTCCTCAGGCGCCGGATCCGTTACTGCCTTGGCCTGCCGTTCGCAATCTACCTTCCAGAGTTCCAGCCAACATTGGTACCCTTCAACTCACCGTGCGCGTATATTATACGTCGGTTTCACGATGCACGTAGCTAAAGTCCTGTTCGCGTAATATCCAGTCCCGTTCTCTTGTTGATGTCGAGATATGATCGATGAAATTGGTAACGGTTGCTGATACTGTGTTTCCAAGTGAAACTTTCACTTATTTAAGACTGAAACTAGTGGAACGTTTAAACCGGTGGCTTCGAGATTTCTTTTAGATTAAATATCTGTTGAATTGATATTCTCTAAGTGAATTAAAACCAACAGTAATTTCTTGAAATTTACATTTTCCCAGGTTGGATTAATTTTATTGTGTATTCGAGTTCCAAACTCAAATGATTATTCAAGGAAGAAACTTTCACTCGGAGAAAATCATTTGAACCGCAAAGGGTTAATCTATTACATGGTTAGAAGAATTATGTGAATTCACAGCGATAGGCAGATTTTCTTTTTCCCGATCTTCTAATCGATGAACTAACGCATCCTGTTCTCGGTGGTACACGTAAGTAGTTACTACCGATAACGTTAACACCTCTTGCTCCACGGTGGTAATTACCGTTACACGAGTTGGCTCGTGTAGCTCGCATCAAGGAAACTCGACACCCTCGAGGCACTCGTTATTTAATGCACTCGCCGATCGGTGCGTCCTGTGATCTGTTTAGAAAATCGATATCCTCGCTTGTGGGATCTGTTGCAGCCGTATCTCACGGTGCTACCAGTCCGCAGCTGTTATAACCCTCTCGTACAAACAACTTATGTCGTTTATACGCGCATGTTTCCTGTGTGCAATGCGACGCGCGCTGTTCGTAGCCTTTGACGAGCGATAACAGACTGGCGCTTACTGGCGCTTTGTGCTATGTGCTGGATCTTAATACACAGCTACCGGCTAGATATGTATGTATATTGCAAAACATGTTATTATTCGTGTATTTATCAACCATGCGATCATGCTGTATTATTATAATACATATAATGTGTATTGGATGTTTCAAAGGTGCATACCTTTACTTGAAAATTATACTAATTATGAGATAGTAACGGTTAACGCACGTATGTCACATTTAAAGTGACATTATGACTTTATCAGGCGCCAACATTTTACAAATAGCTCTTTCGACTTTAGTAATTTCGACGTTTAGTTTAGTCAGTTTTTACGTGACACGTGTCTGATACGAAAAAGTTAATGTCACTTTAAAGGTGAGGAATATGCAGATATCTTTGTTAAAGGTATTATGTACAGTACGAAGCGTCTCAACCTAACGGCAAGTAAAGTGCAAAACGCTCGCATCCGATAAGCAGCACTAATTGTCACGTCGCGGTGAGTCCGGGTTCTGACTGTCTCTATCTCTCTCTCTCTCTCTCTTTCTCTTTCTCTGTCGAGTTAACCCGGAATAGAGTTACGACAGAGAGAAATCGCGATCGCAAAATTGATTTGGCTCGTGTCACCGGCAATAAAGAACTTAAGTGGCCCTTTCTTCGGCTCCACGTGGAATCCGGTCCCGCAAGAGTTCGATGGAGCGCTCAGGGAGGAGGGTAAGAGGGGAGCAAGGAGACGGACTTTGCAGCCAAGAAGAGAAACAAAACTTTTATTGAGCCCGGCTTCTCCTGTTGGCCTCCTCCGGTCCAATGACTCGCTTCTTAAAAAGGAGGAAGGGAGAAAAACCGGCCCATTATGCGGGTGCACTTGTCGTCCGTTTCGCCAAGCCACTTTGCATCGGTGCCATGGAAATTGCTGAGGACCCGGGTGCTACCACGCTTTCGTATTTTACGACTCGTGAGTTTACGCTTGCGACAAACCGCGCGCCTCTTGTCGATAATTCCCTCGATCCTTGCTTTAAACCGAACCGATTTATCCTTCAATGGCACCTGCGGCGATTTTCGCAAAGATATTGGGGGCGACTCGAATTCGCTTGGGGCCCGGAACTGGCTGCTCTCTCCTCTACTTGATGCTCACTCAGGAGAGAGACAGGATCGAATGTCGTTTGGAAAGCATATCGATGGCGTTACACATGAGGGAGCGTGGCAGCAAAATCAATTTGGTTCTTGTTACCAAGGGGGAAAAAAATTTCAGCTGAGACTTTCTTTTTCTTTGGGGGGTGAGCCTGCTGGGGAAAAGGAGGAGTTTAATCGAGCCCTTGTTCTTGACCAGTCATCCGCCTTAAAAAGGAGAGAGGGACCTCCGTACCTGGGCCCCATTAAACGGATGCACTTTTGTCTCTCTTTCCTCCTTTCTCTCTTATTCTCTCTCATCCTCTGGTATTCCTGCGCACCATGTATACTTGCAAGCGCGCAAGGTCCGCGTGCGTGCCTCAATAACTCGAGGCCTTCCGCGAGGGTCAAAATATCCAGCGTGCCGCAATAAAACCTCCTGGAGGACCCCCTGGCGAGCGACACGGGGCAAGAGGCTCTCTCGCTGCAAACCCAATGAGAAAGATCGGGCTAAATTCGTCCGGTATCCGGTCCCGGTTAATGGCGATCATTAGTTATTCCCTTTATTGTTGCGTTTGTTCTTCGCGTCGAGCGATGCATTCGCCGCTTCTTCGGAAGATAAAAATCCACCGTTTAAAAGAGTCTCCATTTACTTTGCTACCCTTCAGAGCGATAAGGTTACACGCTTCTCTTAACGATCTTCATCCGGAAATCAGAACTCTGCTAAAAGTGGAATCGCTCGAATTCCTTCGTGGAATATCGGTGATTTGAGACCACTTTAACCGTAGGAAGATCAAGAAAAAGTAAAGTACGCTGGCTTGACTGAACATCCGGAGTGATTAATCGAAGAATCGTTGCTTATCCTCCATCTTGAGACTAACAGTCAATCGCAAAACGTACGTGCGTAGTCGGCGATGATCGTCAAGAGTAAGCCGCCGTGCACCGTCCGACGAAAGTTTCTCACGAATCGTTCGAGGAACCGTCCTGAATCGTCCCTCGGTCGGCTTGGCCTGCCTCTTCAGTCTTCCTTCTTCTTTCCTTATCCCACCGGTCCCACGAAGAGAAGCCGCCGCCGCCGCTCGGGTGGCCACTCCTTTCGGCATCAGCGTCGATGAGGGCCATCTTTTTTGTTTTCGCATAACTCCACGAGTTCATAGCCAGCGTCGCGAGGGACAGTCCTCGACGAACAGGTGTCCCGCGGTGGGACGCCCCGCGTGACTCGTTCCAGGATCTTTTTCTCTTCTTTTCCTTTCTTCTCTTTTTTTCCCTCGATTTACCCGCCGTTTACTCTCCTCGCCGCTACTTTAATCTCTCTCCCATGCCTTGTCTCCGGTTTCTCCCTGCTGTCGCGTGTCCCTTACTGCCATTCTCCCGGCGAAATGCGCTTTTACTCTTGGCATTTATTTGCCTCGTGGCCGAGTATTAATTGCCGGCACGGATGGGCTCGCGGTATCTAATTGGAATTTCTCCAGTTACGAGGGTACCCACCGAGGCATTTGATAGTGAGCTGGATTCAAGAGAGTCTTATTGGCCGTGTTGGTCGATGCGCGCATTGCGAAAGGGTCAAGAGAAGCTAGCAGTGCCTCAGGGCATGTTCGAGCTCGACGATTGAAGGATGCTATGATAGATGTATGGGAGGGTCTTTGAGATAGATTCATAAACGAAAATAAAAGCTAAGGTTCGCCTCGAATTCCGTAAGGTTGGCAGAAAGAGATCGTTCTTCCGAGGATGCCGAGTATTCACCGAAGAGACCGACTCTACCACGATCCGCGAACCTACCCTTTAAAAGCTTGCGCGCATGTCAACTTTGAAAAACGAACCTGCACTCCCGCATCATCTGTCTTCCGAGCAGTGACTGAACCCGCTGAGAGAGATTCTCTCTTCGAGTCGGCTGCTCCTAATCTCTCTCGTATCATAATCCCTAACTGTTGTCTTAACAAATGTTTGCCTTCGGACACAGAGACGATCTTTCTTATGTAAGACATACTAAAGGAACGGGACGCTCGAAAATCTCTGCCCCAAGTCTACCAGTGGCACCACTGGAGCATCACCGCGTGTAACACGCTGTTATCTAACTCTTTACGCGAGGATCAATTATTTTAGGATTAATTATTCTTATAAATGGCGCCCCCAGTATGCCGGTGTTGCCGATTGGCGCACATACTTGGTAAACATTAATTTCACTACTTTTTTACGCTATAATACCACTTCGCGCGTTTTTGTACGTAACATGGATAATGTAATGCCATTTGTTGGAATAGTAGTATCTTTCCAAATAGTTCAACGTCGCGATGGAATACAAATTGCCCCGATTGAAGAAGCTATTCATTTTAATTGATAATGTCGTCAGTTCGGAATTTGAAATTAACAAGGAAGCTCCATTTTGCGAAACCCCGACGTTTTGTAAGTATCTATGTATGTAGAAGTGAATACCTGGAGAACTGAGATTCCAGAGTCCCGTGTTTAAGTAGAAAAGAAAATCGAGAAGCGACCGGCTCCTTTCTCCGGGAGAAAGGGAAACCTCTTTTGCGGTCGGCCGCTTATCTGCCGCAGAAAGCAGGGAAATATTATACACGTAAGTACGTAAGTCGAAGGGAAGATCATGCTATGCGCGTTGAGTCGCTAATTGCTATTACATAACGTGTCCATCGGCACTATTAATTAGCAAATCTGATAGTCCGTGTGTATTCAGCGTTCACCTCGAGCGGTAATTGGCCCCGATCTGGCATTAAAATTGTGTGTGTGCCTGTTTCTTCTTTTTTTTTTCTCTTTTTTCTCTTTCTCCCGTCGTTGGGCCTGCGGCGCCGCGAGACAAAATAAAATTCCCTCTAATTTAAATAAATGTGCGCGCACATGCGCTCGTTACGCAATGCACGCGCGCACTGCGGATATACAGACTCTTGAGGGAGCCGAGAGAGCCTCATTAGTTTCATCATTCCCGACAGTGGTGCACGTCCACGTTCTACACACATCGCTCACATGTACACGCTCATATGTACATAGGTCGTCGCTCTTCTAATTGCATGTACAACGGGCCTCGTTCAAATCAAGTTTCCGTCCAGCGCGACTTTCTATCCTCGGGCGTGCTTGCTGACTCGCTCGCTCCGCCTCGAGTCGAACGATGAATCTCCTTTTGGCCCTTTAAAACGAGAGCTTGCTTGTGAACCGAGAAGCACCAGCGGCATAAATGCCAAACATTCCTCGCTCTAATTAATATAGGCTGACCGTACGAACATTTTACGTCGCTTGAAACGAAAGTCCTAGTAGAGATCGAAAATTCAAAGAAGTTAGAAAATTCCTCGATTCGAGCAATTATGTAGAAACTGCGTAGAATTCTTTAGAAGTGTATAGGAATGGAATAGCTGGAGAATTGGAGAGTATTCTACGCCTACTGGAATAGGAACCAACATGTTTTGTCTTAGGAAGTCGAACGAACTTCGTCTGGATGGTGCTTTGGCTCCTTGTAGTTTTCAAATAAGCAGGCTTATCTGAGAAGCTACAAGTCGCAGCACGTGTATCTCGTTAGATATATCCGATGTCTCCGTAGTATGCGATTGTACATGTGCGTCCATGTGTGTGTATGTACGTCTAACATAAGATCGAAGCGAACGAGCGCTGTTCCGAGTTTCGTCGCGGGGCACCGTACTCGGCATAATCTGCCATGCTAAAAATCCTTTATCGAAGGCCGCGATACGGGGGAATTCGTCGATCGAGTCTCGAAGACCACGCGGACAGTTTTACGAGCACAAAACACGCGGTGGAGAACGTTCGTCAAGCGTTTCAGGACCCCCGTCTGTCGGCCTTTTTGCCCTGGGCACCGCAATTTTTTCCCCTCCTCATAATCTTTATTCGATCTGCTACACACGCGGCCGCGCGTGATTTACATAAATTATACATTATATCATTATTAAAATACCGTAGATCGTGGCCGGAATTATGGCAGAAAATTTATACATATGCCCAACTTGTGAAGGGCAAGGAATCCATAAGCGTCCCTTCACGAGTGCGGTAAGCGAGGCAGTTTGTTGGAAATTGGAGCGCACTGAAACTCTCTCAAACACTATGCCGCTCCACTTTCATTCCCCGTTCGTCGCGCTTGCAAAACTAACATAAAGACCTTTGTGAAATGTTTATTTTTCAATGATCGATGCTAAAAAGGATTTAAGATTCTCAACAATAAAGGGAATAGAAAGAAGAGAATAGAAAAAGAGCGACAGTGGGAAGGGAACGGTTTGAACGGAGGGGGAGGGGGGAAGCCGTCGAGAAATAATTAATATGCTATGGACGCATAACGAACGACCCCGCGGAGCAGTCTGTTTGTTTTCGAAGGGGTCCTCTCCAGGCGGAGGCATGCTACTCGTATCTCTCTTTTGCCCGGGCCTCTTTCGACCTCCCGCTGCTTCCCCTTTTCCCTTTTTATTTTAGACGCGCACGCATGAGGCCCTTTCCTCTCTCTTTCTTTCGTAAGAACCCTTCGATCTTGCTGCGTCTTTCCCTCTGAATCTCCGCATCTTCTCCCCACGTACCAGAAGCCTGGATCTGGATCCCCGTACCATCTTCCCCGTCAAAACCGCTGGATTTCATGGAAAATCATCCTTGTCAAAAGAATCTCTAATCTCTATCGATCTCCATCGAATTCCGATGGTACGATTAACTTATTACCCGAGATGACCCTCCTAACAGTAAAACACTTCTAAAGCTACTGAAAGTTACACACTCATAGTTGGAGAGAATAAAAAAAAAATGGAAAAAGATTTAAAAGAAATTGACTGGTGCCTCTCAACAGTCTGTCAAAGCCGTAGAGAGAATGTTTTCGATCTCTTCTCAAGAGCGTCCTCATAGGAGCCCGGAGTAAGCGAGGAGTCTCTGCAACCATGGAGAGCTCTACACAACGAGGGCCGCATGCCTCTCTCCATATATTCTCTCCACTTTAATCTTTCTTTTGTGACTCGGCTGTTTTAGCGTTTTTTATTCCCCGATGAGCCGGCCTCTGTCGGCTGGGGCCGAACGAGAGGAAGGAAAGGAGGAGCAGCGCGATTAAGAGCGAGGGCCTTCACGGCGCAAAGGCTCGGGACGAAGGGGCGAAAGGGACAGGAAAACGCGGGGTAGGAGGAAGACATTGCTGCAGGCTTATTAGCAAGAAGCCAGAAGATAGAGAGAGAAAAAGCGATAGAGGAGAATGTAAGGAAGGTTCATCGCGGCCACGGAGAACGGCCGGGTGAAGGAGTGAAGGGGGGAGAGGCGTAATAGTGGAAAAGGTGAAGGGAAGGCCCCAAAGGCAAAGCGGAGTCCTGGATAAAGATGGCTTTGCATTATCGTAATAAACAACTCGTGCTATGGTCACTTTCAACTCCAGCAAGCTTCTCTTTGTTCCTCTCTCTCCTTTGAGTTGCATAAACCTTTCTCGCGATTTTCGCTCGTTTTCGTTCACCGTTCCTCGTTGCGCGGACTAATTAGTTGCATTGTCTTGCGAGATGGCCGGGCGATAAGCGCACGAGTCGTGCCGCGATGATGATGATGCCTCCAAGAGAGAGAGAGAGAGAGAGGGAGGACTTTTAATTGCTGAAATTAATTGTTTCGTAGGGCGATAGCGCGCGGAACCCTCCGGCGCGTACTGGAATAAATTATTCGCGGGTCGTAGGGAGGAACTCGACAAAGAGAGTAAAGGAGAGAGTGGGGGAGTAAAAGATGCGAAATAAAGTTAGGGATAAAGATGGCTTCGCATTATCATAATAAACAAGCGGCACGATGGTTAGTCACCGCGAACTGCTCCATGTCTCTTTGTTTATTTCGCGCGGTCCTCATTAGCAAGCTGCAGAGAGACAGAGAGAACTCTGGCCTCTCTTTGGCAATGTATATTTACGCTACGTCAAGCACGGTCCCACTGTATCAGCCGTGTTTCTTGCGGTGGATCTTTTCCAGATCCCCGAGAGATCCCTCTTCTCTCCCACCCCTTCGCACGAGATCGTTCATCGGCCGATCTGGTTTTCTCTCCGGCATCGTTTCGCAAACCTTGATACTCTATCTCTCCCGCTAATGTCCTTTATCCGTGTCTCGCGCGACAAAGCCGTAAAATAAACGAGCGAAACCTCCTCGCCTCTGGGCGAGGGATTCGAGTGCAATTCTCGAGCTAAAATGAAGAAAACTCCTCGCCGATCCCATGCGCAAGAAGACAGGGTTTGTGCCAGCCTCCAGGTAAATGGAAGTGAGGTCTATATACCTGCCGTGATGAGCAGGACATAATCTTTTATGAGTTTCACTCGGCGGCTACTCATTAAGTCGGGAGACCGCGCGCTGAAGAAAAGAGCGATGCTACAGAGTTGGCCGAACTTAAAAATGTTCCTTGAAAAGACTTGTGGCACTACATGTTGCGCATCTTTGGAATGGCCTTATCAGACATCGGCAGTCTTCTTATGAATAAAGATGAATCGTAATCAATTAGTCGGGCGTGCACTGCGATTCTCGAGCAGCCCGTATAATTTTGACGATCGCATCTCTTATTATGCGTAGACCACAGGTCCATGGTACATATACATACATATAACAGAGCTGAAGAAGAGCATGCTTGAACTTGCTTCGTACAGACCACCCATGCTATTGCATCATTAATCTGCATGACTCATTTATTATCAGTGACGATGTTTATTATCGCCGAGTTTGTGCGCGAACCAAAGACAAGCTTCTTCTCTTCCACGGAATAGTAGCCAACATGTACATCATATTCTGTAGCATTCCGTACGGTCATGCTTCAAAAACGTTCAATAGTACTCGAATACTCGATTCACCACACATCACAATTAATTTTTTCCATTCTCCTACTGTCGGCTACTTTATACTTGTATACTTGCATTGTTTTTGCCACGTACCATATTTCGCGTCTATAAAAGAGTTTTACTCTTACGGACAGGCCGATGTCCTTGTAGGGACTTAGTCTCCGCTTATGTTCAACTCGCCGCTCGTTATTCGTTATTTATTATGATCCATAGAGCACGGGAAAAGCACTCCGATAGAATTATGTCATTTCTCGCGAAACACATTGGTTTTCGCATTAGCGGTGTGTATCGCAGTAAATCAGAATAAGCCGACGGGCAATATCCGCTAATTGTAAGGTTTCCAGATTAATGACTGGCTGCTTCCTTTGGTTCCAGATTCGACGAATGCGCACGAAGTGCGGTGCTATTGCAATCAGCCGGAATGCGTGCCTCAAGGATATATGTGCCGTGGCAGGGGTTGTTTCACAGAGCTGCCGTCCAATACGAATCCGCCGTTATTAAGACCGGAGCACAGTGCGTATAGCGGTTGTCTCGATGAGAGTTTCAAGGAGCGCCAATGTCCCACGGGATTCCTTTGCTGCGAGCAGGATCTCTGCAATCACGTGGACAGTCCAGCTATGAGAAACAGGCTTAACAAGACTCTCCAAGGTTGAACGAATGCTCTCGTTATAAGATCGTTAAGCCCCCGTAGCCTCCATGCAGTCTCTACCACCGATGCCATCAATTTTCTCATATACCCGATCCGTCGAGACCACGTAGCATTTTGCGCAACCTACTGCAATTTCCTTAATTTTGTGCATCGCCCTCGCTGGATCACGATACTTGAAATCGTGACGTGAAAGTACGAGCAATAGTGGGCTGTTGGCTATACGTATGTGCGAATACTATTCTCGCTTAGCCAGAGATTTGTCTTTATTATTCAAATGTATTCCACTGACTTCGTCAAGAACCTTGAATCTTCTTCTTTGGTTTTTACATACGTATGTAACTTCGAAGCGCGTTTTAACGCATTAAAGTTCTGATAAAAATCGGTGGTTGATGATGATGCTGTTGATTCATATCAAAATCTGTAGTTAATTGCATTTCCTTATTGCCGCATTGTAACGAAGAGTATTATTATTGTTTTAGTTCTGGCAGGTGATCAGCGACCATTCCTAGGTCCGGTGCAACCGATCAATCATGGTGTTCAATCATCGGAGGGTTGGTTCAGGACAGCGACGATCGCGGTGCCAATTTGTGGATTAGTCGTTCTACTGATCCTTGCGAGTTTGGCCATAAGGCTGCTACAACCGATGCCGACACAGAATGATAAACTGGGTCCACATCGGACAGTCGACAATGGACCACCGTTATTGGGACCACCGAAAGTGCCTCTCGTCTAACAAGAGGAATCTTGCGATCCAAAGACAAAGTTTCTCGATAAAGTGTTCTTCTCTAAGATAGACCTTTTTTATAACAAGGCTATCTAGAAAGCTAGCGGGCTTCTATGGCTCCACTTGGCTGTGAATTTCGCGACAAAAATTAACTACTGTAAATTATAGCTCTGTGTATTGTGCATCGAATCTTGCATTTCTTTGAGACGGCGATGCGCGCGGTCGCCATGAAATTACGAGTGAGAATGGGTCCGAATCGAATATGAGACCCTCCCCCTCCCCTTTGTCTGCGATGTTTTGTGACTATGCCCTTTGTGCTTGTCGCGATTGGTTCTCCGCATATTGAACAGTAATTTTATTCTCCAATCGCGAGATAGAAAAAGCGCGCAGGGGGTATAGTTGCAATCTATTGTGGTTGATGTTATGCACCGCCTTTATTGTAGCATTGTAAATAGACGCCTGTATTTTTTATTATGTCCTTGCGAAGGATAAACGCGGTACGCCGTAGTATTTGTAAATAAACGTATTTTTTTATAATGTAATCCAGAAGAGTGAAAAATATCGTTAGACTCTCGATATCTTTCGATGAAGAAACATATAGGAGTGCCACGGGAAGTGTTATCCTAAATCAATGCCTAATCTTAACAACAGGCCGCAATTGATATCTTCAGAATTTATTGTGTCTTAATTAAAATGGCGAAAGCTAGATCTCTAGCGACAGACGCATGGAAAAAATAAAGGTTGGCAAAAAAAAGTCTGATTCAATCTGCAGGGTATGCCTTCCATAAACCTGTATTCTGAGTGTGTTGCATACTTTCCACACGATTCTCATCGTATTCCATATAGGCGTAATATTGTGATAGTATGACATAATAATTGTATAATAGGCATAATATTCATCATGTACCATGACCTCTTTTTGCGAGGCGCACCGAGGCCCGACATTCGTCCGTTGAAAGTCGGATTAAAATATATGCAGGTTTTTTGAGTACTCTATCACTATTTATTTTTTGCTCCTCTTGTTTCCTTTTCACTTTCTCTCGTTCTGTCTTCCACACGCGCGTTCTTTCTCTCTCTCTCTCGCTCGCTCTCTCAATTACATACACATACCATGTCAATACCCGGCATATAGGAAGGGTATGTCATTACTCTGTAAAACAGGTGTCCCATTCGATCGGTTCAACTTCTTTTTTTTTCCTTGTTCAATTTCAAAATAGTTATCGTAAAACACTAGTATAATATAAATGTTTTGGCATCACAGTTTAAAATCGTACGCGGTTCATACTCCATCTTATTCTCTTTACAATTTTCGTTTAACTTCGATCACGGGCCACACACTTTTCCATTTCTTTTGGGAGATACACCATATTGGTTTATAAAAATACTGTTCAAGGTATGTACCCTTTTCTTTGAGTGTTTATGTTTGTGTCATTTTTAGTGTCTGTGTGTATGTGTTTTGCGCGTCTCTCTCTCTCTCTTTCTCTCTATGTGTGTGTATTTTGTTCCCCCAAAAATGCTGAGCTGCAAGTCACTTTGAAAATACGAGCATATGACGCTACATTCAATCTATGTACATGTAACATCGAAGATATTAGATTTTTGCTCGATCAGTTTTTAATCAGTCGTCCGTCATAACCCGTATGACGGTTTCCGGCAATATTTATCTCTTGGAAAGTGTCAACTTTAGGAAAGTATTTCACTAAACGATTTGACATAAGCCTCATGAAGTTTGTTAATAAAATCTGGATCACTCCTCAAGAGATAGTCGAAAGCTTGAAGTAACTGGTTCCGCGTAAGAGGTTCCAATGGCCTGGCCAAAGTTTCAGGGGTACTCGGTGCGGCAAACATAACCGGTGGCATCAAGGCGGGAGCCGAATTTTTCGCCGATACTGTCGATGCCGGAATTATTTCTTCTGATACCGACTGCAACAAAATAAGATTTTTCATGTACACCACGAGTACAATTCACACGAGTAACAATTTCATTATTGACTCTCAACAAAGAAAACTTACAACTGTTGCCGACGAGTGGCCAAAGAGTGATGCCAAGGGATTTGTATTATTTGATGCCATAAAATCAGAAGAGGCCTGATGATTCGATAAATTAAAATGTGCTATGTTCGTTGGGGATTGTATCCTAAGGAATCCTGTTGTGCCATTCGCATCTCCGCTGCTTTGGCTCGTGGCAGGTTGAACATCTTGTACGACCGGTCCAGGAGTGGAAGAGATCAGTGGATCTTGTGGCGTAGCTCCCTTACTCTTTCTTTTAGATTTGTTCAGTGCTGCGGCACTCGCAGCATTATTAGTATTCGTTAGAGTAATAGGCGTCATCTGACTGTATTGTTGAGTAGCAGGTTGAGGCGTTATGGATCTTTGCTGCTTCTCGATATGCTCCAGGGTGTGCGCCGCTGGATTGGACATCAATCTTGCTAGCAATGGCTTGGATTCTATCACTTCAGGTCCACCAGAAGTTGGTTGGTCTCCTGGTTTAAAGCGACCCGTATTTACCTAAAATTCAATATTCAGATGTGCATTTGAAATTCTTACTTAATTCTTTGTGTTCAATTCTTTCAAATGGCAGTAAGTACTAATACTAACTTTAGCTTTTGCGAAGAAGTCCATGACACTCTGCGACGTAACGTCAGGCCCCAAGGGAGCAGATAATGGACCAGATACAATATTGGTATTCGCAGAACCCAATGGGGATTTGGGAGTACCAATGACTTCTCCCACTACGCTCCCGCTAGTGCTTCTAGTTGTGTTAAAATCTTCTTGAGCTTTACTTAACATACTAAATATATCAACATTATCCTTATCTGTCTCCAATTGTTTTTTGATGCTGTTGCACGTTTTGCGATTAGCTTCCGAATCTTTAACAAGCTTGTTTAACATCGTTCCAATGCGTATGCAATCTTCTTTGTTATAAAACCAAATACCGTAAATATTGCATCTGGAGTTTCTATAGAGTAAGAATGGCTCTTGAAGCTGCAGATCTAATCCTTGTGTAACTGGTTCTACCAGATTATTCGTATTTAATCTGGAAAACAAGAATGAAGATATGACGCTAGAAGACTAATCCATGCGCGTATTGTCTTTAGCGGACGGTCCATAAAAAATGTAAGACAAAGCTACGGATTATTTAAAAAAGCAGCGAAAAACAGAAACATATTTCAAGTCTGTATCGTCTGTGACCTCGGCTGAACTCTAACATTGTATCAACGATAAACCATAATCTTTATTTATCTTGTTAAACAGCACACACTCTATTATGATGCAAGCTTTACGGCAATGAAAAACACTCCTTATATTTGGCATAATGCTATAAAGGCAGGTCGCTTGCGTTAGTTAGAATTTGTTAAAAGCAAACTAAAAAAAATAAGGCGCGCATCAGTGTAGTAACACCAGTGTCTATACTGCAGCATGTGTATATAACCAAAAGATATCGTGGCAAGCAGAGCACCGGTGATAATTAAACGAAAAAATTTCCGGGAATGAATTGCGACAGTTACTTTTTTAATTCGAAATAATAGCACTAACAATAAGTAAGCCTAACCATCGAAAGATACTCGGAAGTTCAACAGTAAGTCGTAATTTTTCGAGATAGACATGTACAATAAGGTGTATACTACCTATTCATAATAAGAACGCTGTTGTATGGCTCGCCATTTCGCGAGCAAACGAATAAAGCACCCTCGATGTCGGTCTTCTCCCATTCGTTATTAACTGCATTAAAAGTGTAGAGAGCAACATGGGTTGCTGTCTCGAGGATATCCTTGACGTAGGGGTCAACGCGTTTCAGAGCGGCCACGTTCATCCGCAACTGGGTTAAATCCGTCATTGTCGTCCGATAATTCTGATGTGTGTGACTGAATGTGACGCGGCGCCAGTAGAAGAGTGAAGAAACAGTGTATGAAGGAGGGCTCACTCTAAAAATGCTCTTTCAATATAACGGAATAGACCACCGAGGCTTAACGTTCTCTCAAATTTGCGTTTAGGTCACAGAGAATACAGTATTTTGAAATAATAGTTAAGCGAGCAGCTGCTCGTATAATAAACGTCATACTAGATTTTAAGGTTGATTCCCGTTGTTACATCTGCGAGTATAGTAACGTATCAGAACGCCGACTTACTCGACGCCGCTGCGCTTCCTCCTCTTGTTCGTTGCTGCGCTGCCGCTTCCTGCCGCTGCGACTTCATGCGACTTGGAACGCACGATTGGGTCTAGCTTCTATACACTCTTTCAGTCTCTATCTGTGTGTATGTGTGCATATATCTATCGTAAGCAACACGGATGAACAAGGTTCTACACAGTAGCAGTTGTGTAGTAGTCAAGTAATGCCAATGGGCCAATGGCAGCCAACGGTGTTCCGAGGCGAACCGATGTGGAGGATAACCTTGTTCTTGGCCTAGTTTGCGACAAGCGATGCAGGGGAGTAGGCAGGCTCGATCCTCGCAAGGGATGATATGCGTATTACACACCGTGCTTTCTTGCACGAGAATCTCTCGCGTACAAAGCAACCTCTCGAGGACACTTCTCTCAGGATCGTCGAATATTCGGTGTTTCCAATAGAAAAGAATGAAACCTCGTAAAAATTCTATTGAGGCTGGTATTCGTGTGTTCGGATGCCTGACACAGTTAAATGTGCGATAAAAGTGCAATTTTACGAGCTACATCGAAGATTTCCTGTTGGGAATGTACTGAAGGATAAGGAAGCATTCGTTCGCTGAGTGAATGATTACTAAGTACGATTTAGTACGATTTCGACTCCAAGTTTGAGGACTAACGGAGAAAATGGACTGACAATGTTTGTCATTGGAAAGTATTCCCAAGTAAGCATAATTCATTTTGCATTTTTCTTACAAGTTTCTTTTTTGTCACTCAATAAAATTCTGTTTTATTGAGTCGCTTTTACTTAAGCAACGTTTGCGCAAAACTAGGTTACGATTTGATCTCGAACGATTGACACCTATGACATGAGGTTACACCATGTCACGATGGCACATGACACTTCTCAAAAGTTCCCGCCGATCCTCCCAATATTTTTACCACCCGATCTTTTTTCCCGTAATCGAACGTTTTTACGACGATGACATGGATAGATGATATTCTCGGGAACTTTGGTGTCATTCAGTGTTGTCAGTATTTTTGTCAATCAGCTTTGCAGTTTTTAAGCTGAGAATCAGTAAAATTAGAGCTTTCGCGTAAACATTTAACCTTAACTTCGCGCAGCATGTTTCTGCATGCAACGTTATTGTGCAATCAGAGAAATTGGGGTTGTTAATTTTAAATGAATTCTTATCCTACAGGATAATCTTGCAAATTTATGTAATCGCGATTTTGAGACATTTCGGGATCTATTGCATGACTCGACTTAGTATCGTTCTAAGAACGATTTTATGGATAAACAAATCGAGCAGGATGTACTCCAGTTCGAATAAATATAGATCAAGTGCGTTTTCCCTTATTTTTTTTTGCAATAAAAATTACTTATACGTGAAAATTTCTCCGTTAATGATTAATTTACTACATTGTTCTTCTCGGTGAAAATTAGTTTTCCGTAATTATCAATAGAGAATGAACATCATCCCTTTAAACTTTTCAGCCCCCTCGATATAGCTTTGTTTTTCTAAATGATGTGTCATACATCAAGCCTATAAATTTTACGACTACAAATAAAAAATGAAATAAGTTTGTGCTTTTCTACAGTTTTCACGATACAAGTTACGACATTGTGAGTTTTATTTTACGTCGATAGTTTCGTTGATCGTACAGATAAGTATGATCAATAAAACGAAGACGATAAAGGAAAATAATCTCAGAATAAAAATCGAAGGCTTTTTATTCTTTACATATCTCGTAACAAATCGTTGCTCCCTTTCACCATTTTATTCAATAAAATTCTACATTAGAAAATGAAATGTTTTCTTGTAATCAATGTGAATTCATTTTTAGACAGAGACAGTACTTAAATCAAAGTATCTAAAACTGCAATTATTCATAATTAATATTCTGTATCTATTTTGCAGCTGTTTTTAACTAATCAATAAATGATTACATACACATCAGCACTGCTTGTTGCATGAGATACTTTGAAGGTCAGCACAAAATTTATGGGCATATTTGCTGTGCTGCATTCGAACTAGCTGTTAATATAGCGGATGCAATTACACGCAGATATGATTGACAAGAGTAAGACTACAAGAATAGTAAGTATCGTACGAATATTCTTGAGCGTATACCGAAGAGAATCGCATTACGGTCTTTAGGATTCCTTGTATTATTAGTAGTTTTTAGCTCAAATAAATGTTGCGATGTAATATTAATTACCACAGACATTAAAGTATTACACTATAAAATCAATAATACAGTATTACATAAAAGGGCAAGAGAAAAGAATATATGTTTTAGAATGTTTAGAATGCAAGACTCTTATCTTATGCATTTATCTTATCTGTATAACACAAAAGTTACATTAGTCATTATTTATCTTCGCACCTCAACTGTCTTTCTTATATAAGCTATCTTTTATAAATCTGCTGTTTCTGTTTAATGCCAAATGACTTCTATCGATTAAATTACCTAAATAGGTAAGTATATTGACTCAGCGATCGTTCTTATTGTGTTTAAGAATTACGCTACATTTATGGTGTGTTATAATCAAAAGTCTCTTCGGTATAAATCTTAGTTTGTCACGGCGCTTCTCCAGCTGTACAGTTTCAAATTTTATTTTATCGTAATCACGTGTTAGTTTTGTTTGTTACTTTATTTTAGTTAACGTATCGCGAGAAATGTCAAAATGGCAATTAGCAGCATTATTTGTGGTGCAAACACTCCGGAGAAGAAGCGAAAGAAGGCTAAGGTATACAGTTTTCTTTTTTTATACTCTATCTAGTTGTAGAATGTTACTTTTATGTTGGTCTGGCTTCTTCTGGTCCAATGTTGTAAGTATTAATATTTCATATTACGCATTGCGATAGATTAATGTTCGTCAAATAATAGTGCACGCAGTTAATTATACAATTATACAATATAATTATATTGATCATAATTGTTATCCTGATTTGTAAACTATCGAATTTAACATTGCATGCTATTACCTCCCAGCAGAATTTACATTTTCAATTATTATTGTGTATTCACAATGGTATTATACAAGTATTTATAGTTCAGTAACATAATATTGTAATATCGAGTGATATTAAATTAAAAATTAACTATGCTCAATTGTGATAATGGAGCCATGGAAAATTATTCAGCAATTCCTTCCGCAATTAAAATAAATTCGGCCGAATTGTTAGAAAAAGTATTTTGTGTTATAGGGGACGGAACGTAGCTGGATCGAGGCAACATTTCTGAAGAGAGAATGTTCAAAATTTATTCCAAGCACAAAAGACGAACATAGGTATGAAATATTACTAAGAATTTAAAAATAATTGTTGTTTAACGTAATTTCAATATAATAGTATCTTACTTAATATATATTGCCTTCTGTTTTAATTTTATATCGTTTGCTGCTGTTTCGTTTGCGGTCCATTAATAATGATACGATACAGAACATTTCTTACTTTAACTACTCAGATTAATGTTACTCTTATCGTAAATTAATTGTAAGCGAACAGAGTAATTATCAAGCATTGCACAGTTATCATGATCATCGCACATTTTGCAATAAATTTCATAATCTATGCAGGACGCCTATTTTTTAAGTCTAACGTATTATTACTTTCCTTTAATCAAAGGATACTTTCTATCTTGTTTAGATATCTAACGATCGTGTGCTAAGGTATACTACTTTTGCAGAGGCAATATAATAAATTATAATATATCCTATTGGTTCTTTATCCTGTAATTCATATACAATTAATTCTATTTGAAATTTTGTTATTTCATTACAAAAATACAACGAATACGTCTATTGGTGAGCTTGAGAAAGCAATGCACTAAATTTCGCTTCAAAGTAGATAGTTAATTAACAGATCACTAACACGTCTAGTTTCGTTTGATTTCTGTTGCATTTACTTTTCTTTCTTTCGTTCCATTTAGGTTTAAGCAAATACAGGGAGATAAAAAGGCAGAGTACGATGTGATCACTTCTTCCAGGTGAGAGAGTTCACTGTGCGTTCCCTGCAGTTACGTGCAATCCCATGGACTTTGGATCACTATTAGCACAGTGACGAATCCATCTAAACATAGTTGAATTTAGAAAACATACAATATTGCTTCTGCAAATATGGTTTCAGTGCATATATAGATTCATGTCCTTTTAATCGTAGAAAATTAGAAAATTATGCTCTTCGTCGTAAGAAATACATTTTATATAGGCTGCGTAATGTTCCGTATAATATACAGTGTCACAAGAGTCACTATTTTATACTTGAAATAGTGACTGCTGAATATTTAACTGACAAATGTAACACTGGTAGTTTTAGTTATTTATTTACTAATCAGTTTTCAATGCTATTTTACGATATTTATTTTTTCCCCCATAATACACACCTGTATCTACATTTTTTGTTAGTTGTACTAGCAAATTAGTTTTTTTTAATATCGTTCAAGAGTAAAACGATCAAGTCCTCGAAATGCATTCCATTATGTAAAAAACACGGCGTCCATCGTATACATAATTATTTGTTTACCTGCTGGTATACACTGCGAATATAGATCGCTTATGAAACGCATTTCGTTATAGATGTTGCTGTGGGTATTCGTATACTCATCACTGTGGAACGGGAGCAGATGTTCAAACGTACAATATCAATAATACAACCGAGAAAGAAAGAGAACAATGGTCACCTGGGAAAAATACACGAACGTTTCCTACGGATGCGTATGGTACAATCGAATTTCAAGGTGGACCACATCCAACGAAAGCTCAGGTGCAATTTGCAAAATATTGAATTTTAATCTTCTATTGAAAATAATACTCCAATTTTTAGATAATAATATTTATTATCTTTTTCATTGTTAATTGATTAGGACAGTAGTAATCGAATTGAAGCATAAGGCAATTTTCAACTAGGTCAATTGACAATCAATATTCTATTCATTCCTGAATTGTTTACAGTACGTCAGATTGGCACACGACACACGACCGGAACCTATAGTACAGTTACTCTGTAGGGAATGGAATTTAGGATTACCAAAATTACTAATCACAGTCCACGGCGGTCGTTCGAATTTCGAATTGCAGCCTGCTTTAAAGAAAGTTCTACGAAAAGGATTATTAAAGGCTGCTAAAACCACAGGAGCATGGATATTCACCGGAGGAACAAATACAGGTTCATTTTGAATCTTTCTTTCTGATTAAATGGTTAATAAACGATATTAATACGATCAATTTGTATTTCGACAGGAGTTACTCGGCAAGTTGGGGACGCGTTATTGTTAGAACGTTCCCAGAGACAAGGTCGTGTAGTCAGTATAGGAATTGCACCATGGGGGATCCTGGATAAGAGTCACGAGTTAATTAATCGTGGTGGAGAAGTATCTTACGATTGTCTTTCCTCTCCATGGTACGCATATCTTAATATTAACTACTTAACACATTCGCGGCCGCTGACGTGAATTTACGTCCTGCTTATCTTTTCTTATTTTAAACAACACGGAAGAAATTTTCCGGTCACGAATATCTTAATATTCAACATTTAATACTTAGTACTCGTGAATGTACTTGACATTCTTGAAATTTCTATTTTCAGGTCGAAGTACGCAGTTTTGAACAATCGCCACGCTTATTTTTTATTGGTTGACAACGGTACTGGTGGTCGATACGGTGCAGAGATTGTGTTAAGGAGAAGATTAGAAAAATATATATCGAATTTAAAATTGCAACCATGTACGTTTTTATTGTGTTCTCGCTTTTTTTATATTATAAATTGTATCGAGATGTGGGATTTTCAACGTGAATTTCCAATTGTTTAAGACACCCACAGTAGTATCCCAGTAGTGGCACTGGTAATCGAAGGTGGAACAAATACAATTCGTTCGGTGTTAGAATATGTAACCGATGTTCCTCCTGTTCCCGTTGTGGTCTGTGATGGTTCTGGACGCGCAGCTGATCTCATCGCCTTTATGCACAAGTAAATCATCGCAACTTAGCTCCAATTTTAATACAATAATTGAACGTTTATAAGTAGAACATTGATTGTAAGTTATATATAAAAAAATTACTAATATTTATTCCATGTAGATATGCATCCGATGGAGATGGAGAAACTGGCGAAAGCGAGGGACCATTAGAAAGTATGAGAGAACACCTCTTAGATACTATTAAACGAACTTTTAAGGTTTCAACGGAACAAGCGAATCAGTTGTATTCCGAGCTTTTACAATGTACTCGAAAGAAACACTTGGTACGTTTCCAAATACCTTCTTTATTGAATCTTAAATATCGATATTCTTTCCTGACTAATTATTTACTATCTCTAGATCACTGTGTTCAGAATAACGCAAGATCGGCCGCAAGAACTCGACCAAACAATCTTAACAGCCTTATTCAAATCGAAACAATTGTCGCCAGCAGAGCAATTGTCTTTAGCATTAATTTGGAACCGAGTAGATATAGCTCGCAGTGAAATATTTGTTTACGGTCAAAAATGGCCCACCGGCGCTTTAGAGCAATCGATGATGCAAGCACTGCAGCATGATAGAATCGATTTTGTTAAGCTTCTTTTGGAAAATGGTGTATCAATGCGAAAGTTCTTGTCGATACCACGACTCGAAGAATTGTATAACACAGTAAGTTTCTTTTTCCCGTATATTTTAATGTTCAAATAATCAAAGGTTCAACATTATTCTAATATTATTTATAATCAGTTTATATTTAAGTTTATTATATCTACTGATGTCTTATTCACACAGAAAGAAGGTCCTTCGAATACTCTAGGCTACATTCTTCGAGATGTCCGACCTAACATTCCCCGTGGCTATATGTACACGTTACACGACATTGGTCTAGTAATAAATAAATTAATGGGTGGTGCATATCGAGCTCAATACACGCGAAGGAGATTCCGCGTTATTTACACAAAAGTGATGAAAAGATCTGGTGCTCATCAGCAACATATGCATCGGAATAGTTGTGCACTGACTTGCGCTACGCGATATTATTCCGGATCAGGTGGAAAACCTAGTGATAGCTTGACAATGAGCTTGCTCGCGGAAACGTTGCCAGCGAATCGTGACACTCCATTATTCGATTATCCTTTCAACGAGCTCTTGATCTGGGCGGTATTGACGAAGCGACAACAAATGGCTCTATTGATGTGGCAGCATGGTGAGGAAGCTTTAGCGAAAGCTTTGGTTGCTCTTAAATTGTACAAAGCTATGGCACACGAAGCCGCGGAGGATGATCTTGAAACGGAAGTGTACGAAGAATTGCGAAGTTACGGGAAAGAATTTGAGAATATTGGTAAGCTACTGTCATTGATTAACTAGTACTAACATCTTATTTATTTTTCATAGCACATAACAAAACAAATCTCTATTTCATTATTAGCACTAGAACTATTGGATTATTGTTATCGTCAAGATGACGATCAAACGCAACAGTTGTTGACGTCGGAACTTCAAAATTGGTCGGGACAAACTTGTCTCTCTTTAGCGGTGACTGCTAACCATCGACCGCTACTAGCGCATCCTTGCAGTCAGATTATTTTAGCTGATCTATGGATGGGAGGCCTTCGCACGAGAAAGAATACAAATTTAAAAGTAAGTCAATGATCCACTATTTTCAATGCTAATTAATGTTGTTTTTACTAATCTACGTATATGTGTATATTATATTAGGTTGTATTGGGATTGGTGTTCCCAGTGTACATAACGCGTTTGGAGTTTAAGAGCCGCGAGGAACTTCAATTAATGCCGCAAACGCAGGAGGAACACTTAATCGCGCTTGAAGACGAAAAAGAGGATACCGATTCGGAACATGGTGCTCCAACGGGACCAGACGTCGAGGTAATTGCAATCGTATATTTTTTGATTTCTTTTTTTCAAGAGAGAAACTTCATTCTCAGAAAATCATTGTTTACCGACAATTTTATCAAAGAATTGTTCTTAACAAAAAAAAAATCAACAGAAACTGCAAATTTCGGTTAACCGAAATCATTTTGATCAGCTACATACCATGTATGTATGTATTATAAGGTTCGTGTAGTGAATACAGAATATCATCGTAATAAGTAAATAAGTTATGGCATCGCTTTAAATTTATACTGCGCAATATCAGTTTCGAGTGTAGGATCCGGTAGCACAAAATAAATTGCAGCGCATTATTGCATGTTACGAATTTCATGATGAGACACTTGGTTCAATTAAATCGAGTATTCGTATATGTATTTGAAGATAGTCGACTAATCTTTTTAAGGACATCAATTGAAATGGATATTAGGTATACAATCAATATGGTTGCTGGTTTTGATACGTTTCCACGAAAAATCAGAACGTATACACATGTAGGATTTGTCTATTAAAATCTTATGCGAATTTTTATATACATTGATTAATTTTACTATTCTTCATATTTACAAATGTAATGCTTCCCTGTGAATAGGTGCGCATAATTGCAAATGATTCGCAATATATTTTCTCCCCCGACCAATGCATGCAATTAAACTTACGTACATATATACAGGATTCCCTTAGAGCTGGTTTGAAGTCAAGTTGTTATTATTGTGCTAATACATGTGGAAACTTGTGCAGTAGATTGTGGAATACAGTTTTTTAAGAGTGTATAACGATATGTTTGTACTTTATACACACTATGTGGGTATGCGTATGAATTGTTTTTTAGAAACGTCAGCGCAGGAACCTGAGCCTACGCAACAAATCCAGCAGCCAACATGGCGTTAAGGTATATCTATACTGACCCCGAAACGCAATGATTCTATATAATCAATAATTTACACTTTTCTCCGGTGCACTTTACAACTACGTTTGTTTATTTTTGCCCTTAGTTGTCACCAGGAAAAACTTCTATTTTTTCGGTATCTACATCTGTACCGGTGAGGATGATACGGAAACCTCTATTCTATTTAGATCGTGCTCTCTCTCTCTCTCACAATAAAAAAGAAACACGTAATCGGGTATTCGAAACTGCTACACTATAGTTAAAATATCGGTATTCGCACTGAGTGATAAAAGCAGTAATGTAAACCATAATTTATGAATTTTTCAAATTCATTTAATTTTTTCAATTCAGTAATCAATTTTCTATAATATTTGGAATTTCTACCGGTACTTTTTCACAGCGGTACAAGACCCTAGCCATCGTTGGCGATATTTTTGTTTCAGCACTTTATCACGATGGATTGGCTGTACTAAAAAGAAAAACTGGTTATTTCAGAAAAAAATCTATACACATCTACTCGATCTTGGAATCCTCCTCACACTGTATATTGAATTGCACTTTTTGTCCTTGGATCGATACAAAGTGGCTGTATTTACTTCACATTTTCATTTGACCTCGGCATCAGTTGCACATCTCACACACACACACACACATACAGAAATACACCGACAATACTCTTCTCTTCCAGTCTCTTCTTTCTGATATTAAATAGAATTAGAAACGAAAGGCAGTAATGAAGAAAACTGTTATCATTGCGCATTAATATCCGATTATTCTAGATGCATTTTTGAATAGGTGCACGTTTATCCTATTTAGTTGGTTTGCATTGGTACCCTGTGGAAATGATTTGATTTAGGTATTCTTCAGTCTTGATTTCACTATCTTCCTCGTTGTGTTGAACTCTGGAATTAAGAGCCTTTAGATTGATGCGTTCATCCATCCTTCGTATTAGTGAATTATCGTTGTAAGGATTTTTTATTGTATGCTAGATGCGCTATTTTTGCTATTACAAGACACTTCGTATGAATTTTGACTCTTTTGGTGCATAGTACAAAGTACATACTATTATGTATATGTCTGACCCCTCGACACTTTAACGCTTTCTTCGTGTTATAACTTTCATTTATATTCGATTCATTGTTTATCATTCTGTTACTGTAGAAAAATATTTCAAGTGTAATTGGTCTAATTGGATGGCGGCACTCTCTCCTCTTCTGTTCGAGTGAATCAATACGTCAAAGACGCTATCATCTTCCCTTCGATGTTTGCTTTTGCATTCCACGAACATCATTTGTGTACATGTTGGACTAATTTCTACGTAAAATCATTCTGACATATATATATATGTATATATATGATTGTCAAAAATAATCAAGACGGTTCTAAGATGCATTTTACGTCTCTACTAACGATCATAATTAACATTGTGTACAATTGAACGTGAAGCAAATTCTTTTATGTGTTCAATGTCTGATCTCGGAAGTTAATTGTCTTGCCTTTACTCATTGAATTTTCTACTTTTACATAGGCACTGATAAGCAATGAGCATTGCAGCACCGTAGTAAAGGAAACAATTGTTCAAGAAAATGGAAAAGTATTAACGGACATCGATGACGTTAGCTACCGAGCATATGGAATACGTTCAGATTACTATGATATAAAAAGCAGCAAACCATTAAGACTCAAGAGGAAATTGTATGAATTCTACACGGCACCAATCACAAAATTTTGGGCAAATGCAGTAAGTTTTTATCGATAACTTTGTGTTTCCAATTTATATAACGAACAATCTTTATCGTCTATTTAATTTCCAGATAGCGTATATAATTTTCCTGCTTCTGTTCTCCTACTCGATTCTCGTCCATATGGGTAACACACCCTCTCTTGCGGAAATTTATGCGATCGCGTATATTTGTACATTGGGTTGCGAGAAAGTGCGCGAAATCGCAACTTCGGAGCCAGCGACCCTTTCCCACAAGTTCAGCGTCTGGGCATGGAACATGTGGAACCCTTGCGACGCGGCTGCAATTATATTCTTCCAAATAGGACTAGCACTACGCCTTCGGAATTCTACTCTCGATATTGGTCGCGTGATCTACTGCGTCGACTGCATCTACTGGTACCTGCGTATACTAAATATTCTGGGTGTTAACAAATACTTTGGTAAGTTGTAGAGATTTTTTAAATAGCTTCTTAATCTATACACAATTTTTCTCGAATACATTTTCTAAATACCTTGTTTCTTATACAAGTATAGTGAAACTGTTTTTCTCTCTCCTTATAAGGTCCTTTGGTCACCATGATGGGAAAAATGGTGAAAAATATGATTTACTTCGTAGTGCTTTTGTTAGTGGTTCTAATGAGCTTCGGTGTCGCAAGGCAGGCTATATTAAATCCGAATTCCGATCCGAAATGGCGGATTGTACGAGATGTATGTACATTAGTAATTAATATAGTATTACGATAGCTTTGTTCTTAAGACAAAAAATAAAGCTTGATATTTTCTGTTTTACAGATATTCATGGAGCCTTATTTTATGCTTTACGGAGAAGTATATGCGGATAATATCGATCCCGATTGTGGTGACGAGCCTGGAATGATCCCATGTCTTCCGGGTCGATGGATTACGCCGGCCGTAATGTCGATTTATCTTTTAATCGCAAACATTTTGCTTATAAATCTTCTAATCGCGGTATTCAATAATATCTTCAATGAAGTGAACGCTGTCGCGCATCAAGTATGGATGTTTCAACGTTTCACCGTCGTTATGGAGTACGAACAGAAACCAGTGTTGCCTCCTCCATTAATTCTCGTTTGTCACGTTTATCTCCTGGTGAAATACTTATTGCGATACGTAACGCAAGGGAAAACGAATACGGGTGAAACTTGTGATAACGGGCTCAAACTATTCCTCGAAGCTGACGATATGGAACGGTTATACGATTTTGAAGAGGATTGCGTGGAAGGTTACTTCCGTGAACAAGAACTCAAGTTACAAATGTCTACGGAGGAACGAGTTAAAGTAACGACAGATCGAGTTGAAAATATGCATCAGAAGATTGAGGATATTGAGAAGAAGGAAAACACGCAGAACGCATCCTTACAAGTAATTTCTAATTGATGTTATTCAAATTATATTTATTTTTTTTATATTTGCAATGTAGTTTAGTACAAGAAATATATATAATTATATCTTCTGTCGGCAGGCGGTCGAGTTTCGTATCAGGAAACTGGAGGAATTGAGCGAACAAACTCTCGCGCACCTTGGTGTTATTCATCGATTCATGGCAACCCATATGCCAAACGACGGCTTAGCGGGTTTAGAAGTAGACAGTCGTCCACGAAGAGTGTCAGAACGTTCAGAAGTTCTCTCCGAAAGTGATTCCCACACTCAATTACCTACAATAGTACGACGCAAAAGATTAATGCGATCACTGACCGACGGTACATTCTTAAACATGGGGCCACCAATCGAAGACGATATATTACGCCACTCAGAAACGCTCATGTCCCGCGAGAATCTCAGCCGTAACGATTCTTCCACGAGTGGCGAAGCACACACGGTCCACGACGATGTGAAAACGACCACGAGCCAAGAGACTGAAGACCGAGACGCGGATTCGGGAACAAAGAAAGATTCTCGTTCCGACAGTAGAGACGTTAGTGGAGACGTCAGTAGAGAAGTTAGTACGGAAATTAGTAGAGAAGTTAGTACGGAGGTCAGTAGAGATGCCAGCAGAGAAGTTAGCAGAGATGTAAGTAGAGAAGTTAGTAGAGACGTTAGCAGAGAAGTGAGTAGAGAAGTGAGTCGCGAAGTAAGTCGAGAAGTGAGTCGAGAAGTGAGTCGAGAACCTAGCAAGGAGACGAGCAATCAGCCAAGTCGAGATGCCAGCAGCGAAGCACCAGCTTCCGATAATAAACAAGATTCAACTGAACGACCAGTTCGGCAAAATAGTCGTACACGATCAGAATCCGACGATATGCTTTTGCCTCCTCCTAGTATCCAACGGGGTGTAACATGGGCCGAGCCACGCGTAGCGGTAATACCACCAGTAACATCTGGTTGCAGTACATCCAGAGCTATTCTATTAGCTATGCGCGCGGAGTACACGAGCATAACTGACGAGCTGGAGAATTACTGTGGCCTTTTAAGTCCTCCGCGAACACCACCCGCTTCACCACCGCCTTCGCGAACAAGAAACATCTCGGAAATGTCGAATCCTGAAATGGCTTGGCAGATCGAGAACGAGCATTTGCGAGATGCGGAGGAATGCGACTATCAGCAAATGGAAGATTTAATTCTTCGGAGGTATATCAGTGACGAAGATGAGACTCTACGTACGTCGGACGAAGCCAGTGGGCCACCATTCTTCTTGACGAGTGAACATCGTCAATTGCGAAGGGCGTCGGCAATTGATGAAGATTCTCATCTACCAATGCCAATGGTTAGTAGAGAGATGGAACAGACCTTGTCCAGACCGACACTTCGCAACGAAGATTCTGGTGATTTGGGTCCAACACCCAAACCAGCTTCCGAGACCATGTGCTAAGGAGGGAGAGGAAACAAAGGAAATCTGCCAATTTGTGTTAATGTAGACGATTCACAGGATGGAGCTGCGTTTCTATCATATTCCATCCACGCGCACGCGTCCACATCGTCTTGCACGTACGTAGATTTTCAATAAGAGATTCCTGCCGTCATTTATTTTCTTTTTCCATCCAGTTTGATTGGAATACTATACGCAATCATATACCCTTCGCGCGCTTGGATTCTAATTACGGTTCTAGATTCTCCTTTGTCCTTGAATATTAAGATCGATGCTCCAATTGTTAATATCGCACAGCGATTTTGCGTCTTTAGGCAAAAATCATTTCGCACAATGGTAATTGTAAGTAATCTATTTATAGAGATAATTATAAATATTCTAGCTGATCTGAATGTTTGAGCACTGCCGATTGCTCAACTTGATGTATCACAACGTACTTTTCTCATTATACAGAAATTACGTGATTGTGTCTCTAGATAAATGAATCGTACACTTCAAGGAAACTGATGCTACAGATTTATTTATATTAATTATTATTCTATTAACTGACGATTAATTCAAAATTAATTATTTGTTTCGAATAGTGTTTTTATCTAATTAATTGGCGCAATAGAAAATATATATAAGTTTCTATTCAGGCGCAGAATCTTTTTCCAGTGATTGGTGCTATAATTATTATCGTAGTACATCTATATATGTACTACTAATTGAAGTGACTTGCAGCTTGAAAAAGCACGCACGATCGTATACTGTCAATTATTTCTGTCAATTAATTCAATGTCTGCTTTTAGCCTCTGCATATAGTATTCTGAACAAACTGATGAACTTGACTTTTTGTCAAATCGTGCAAATCCATAATTACAAGATTTTACTTAACAGTTGTGTCTTTACAAAGATTTTTTTTTGTATCGCGTGTTCGTCTAGTTCGAACTTAGTTACGAGCTAGAACACGTGTGTATACCATGAAAATGGTTTTTTTACATTTTCTTAATTAATTTGACTTACTTCCAAATACTTGGTAGAATATCCAGAATTCTTGTCGATAGCAAGACGATAAAAATTATTGATTGGTGATTTTTATCAGAATAAATGCATGATTCAGTTCGAACAGAAACATTCGATTACGATTTTCTACCAAGTATTTGTAAACTTCTTGGTACGTGATTTTATGGTATTTATACATGCGTTTCTGTCAATATACAAATATTCTTCGCAATACTGAATGAAGAATTCGAATCTGTACATATGTATTATAACAGAACTGCACAGTGCGTAATTGTACAAATGTTTCATATATATACCATATTATTATGTTTAGAGGTACTATAATTTATAAATGATTACGCTCCTCTGATGGCAACGTTAATTTGTCGCAAATATTAATAGAATCGTTTTAGTTCGAAATATCTGGCAATTTTGCAAGATATCCGATTATCGGGTTAGAATCCTATTATAAATTGCGACAATAAAAGAGGCAAGATAGACTCTTAATTATTATTATATTCATTTAATTAAGCAATTTATTTAGATCTTCGGTATACGGAAACTTAGCATAATTAGTGTATTCTCGAGAGGAATATTAATTAACGTATGATCGAGATCGACAATTTGAATGTTCGATTTGTTCATTTGTGATGGATGAATTTATGCGCAACGCTCTTAAAATTAGTATTAATACTATTAGTTATGTTTTTTCAATACGCAAAGATCCTTTGATTTTATGTAAATGACTTTTTAATTGTTCGGCAGTATCTGCCATACATTTTAATTCCTCTTATTAGTTTTTCGGTATACGAAAGTACTTAGCGAAATTACTTCCTGTCAAAATGAATATTGTCAGTCGATTTGATCGAAAAAAATTCAATCGGCTAAAACTTAATCAAAATGTATATCCGAATTAGTTTGGTGAGAAGAATTCAAGCATAATTACTTAATTTTAGCGATTACAATTCGCTTCGAATGCTGTTGCAAAAATTGTAATGGCATCAGTTTTTCTTAGGAACTAGTTTAGTAGCGACAATGTACTTTTTTTAAATTACTGCCATGGTCTAGTGATCTATTATACAATATTCATTATATGCGCAATTCTTTCTTTTATTGGAATGTAAAAAGTTCGTATTCGAAGGGTAAAGTGCGTACCAAAGAATGCTGCATGAATTAAAAGAAATGAACATATTAGGGAAACGCGATCTGCATATTTCTCAGGCTTACAATAATAAATCTGACAAATGTCGCGAATAGGATTCTCAATTCTTCATATACGGTATTTTAGGTTGAATATTGATTTCAAATATTTCCGTTGTAATTATAATACAAAAATCTTGTATCATTTAAGATTTTTATTGCCTGATTTCCTATAGTTAGAATTTCCCGAATAATATTCAACATTACTGAGAGATCTGTACTTTTCTGTACAAAAGAGAAACCCAGTGAAAAAGTATGCAATAAAAATACTGTTGCTTCCAAGATTTAACCGAGCGTTTCGAAACGGATTGGAAATAAAATTGATTGTCAGTAACAGTTGAAAATTATCTAGAAATATATACGTATATACGTAGACGAAGATCAGTGCACAATTTATTACTCTTAACTGCCGAGAATTTTGAATCGATTACTTGGACTGTAATTTAAGGCCTTAACAGGCGCGCGCGTTTTACTGCGTCCAATCCAAGAATTACGGACCACTCAATGTAAACCATATCACGTGGACATGTCCCAGACACAGCAAAGCTAATCCGCGTTAATACAATTGCAGTTGTCCAAAGGGGAGAAAACAAAAACCGAATCTTTGATACTCGCGCCTGAGAGGTGACGATGCCTAATTGTATAGAAATCGAGTGTATAGAGTTTTAGAGAGTACGTAACCGTTAAAACGGAGCTGAGCAGCAGCGGGGGTGTGATGTAATCTGAGACTGTTCAAAGAACATCGATCGCTTTGCTATTTGCTCGATTGCGAACGTATACGTGTAATCCAGTCGACATCACTAATAGTAATGTATAATGGCAAATCTGACGTCGTATGATTCTAATTGTATAATTCGAAACATCGATTTTATCACTCTTAATTTTCATTCCATTCGAATAACAAATGTTTATAAATTAATGCTGAACTCTCGATTTATTCCGTTTTGCCGAATGCTATCTGGAAAAATGACGTTTCAGCGGAAAAATTTCATATCAATGTTTTGGGAGAAAGTCAAGAGACTCGTGATGATTGACTTTTTCTCGAATCCATCGCGTCCTGTATCTATACCGTCTTGTTGCACAGCTTGTACTTGCACCATAACTATAATTCTAAGCTATTTGTCTTTGACACAATTTTTGAAGTGAATCTTTTATTCTTTTCGTTATATTCAACTTGCTGATAACTATAGTAACGCAAAGCAATTCACGCAATTTCAAATTTACAAATTAAAACTGTTTCCAGAAAACTATATTTCGCCTTCGAATTTCAATTTCTAATGCCATCTAAGATGTGTAATTGCAGACGATTGCTAGTACCGTTTTACAAAATACTTGGTACATTTCAAATAACAATCATTTATAATTCTGCGTATTAAAATGTGACCGTAAGGTTGAAACATTTCCATAAATTTTCCTGAGAAAGTTATTTTATTTCCTTTGCATTTTTCGGCCGATTCTATTATTATGCTGGTTGTTTTTGACACTGTCTCACATTAAATTCGAATTACACGTAAGCACAAAGCGATATAGCAACAATAACACATCTCTTTCGCTGTATGTTGAAATTCGATGTCGCTCGATATAAATGTACTTAGCAACCGTAAATGTAAAAATTGTCGATACGTACATACACATAGTGAATTTAACAAATAAGTGTGTGCTACTTGAAATTTCATATTCGTCAATAAAACTTTCCATTTTGTCTTGAGTGTTCGACGAGCGCGAATAGTAGAAATTCTTTGCTCAATGTCGTTTTCTTATGAAAATCATCTTCCTAAGTAGCTGTGTGTAATATTCAGACACGTACAAGTTACTTCTAACAACATTTCTCTGCGTATACTTCTAATAAGAGTGACAATTAGTATACACGGTCAAATGTAGCATTGACAGACAGACAGAAGGTGCGAAACAAAAAATTTCTTTATTTTATTTCGATAATATTGTCCGGTTTTTTAAATTGAACAAACTTTTCATGTGAATAAATACGATCATTTTTGTGACAATGTATAGTTTCTATCCTTCTTTTCTCTTCTAATAAATTCAAATTCAACTGTATGATTTTACTTATTTCTTGCAGTTAGTCTTAATCAAAATACAGCTATTATAAGAAACGTAATAAATATTCTGCTATGCTACAATTTACATTTCGTAAAATTAGAAATATTGTTTCGCGAAAGTGGTATACATTATGTCAAACTCTGATGGTAAAAGCTAACTGCATGTCAATGACGCTTGTGTTTACGAATGCACATAGTGGTGTACACATGCGTCCCCGGTCGCCGAAGCCGACGTGTTTTTTATCCAGCTCGAAAGAGCGAAACGCGTTCTCGAAATATGATGGTACAAAATGTATTTCAAAACGCGCAAAGGACCGCATTTTGGATCGGCTGTGCTTGCATTGGAACGTACATCGCTTACCGGTATTGGAGACAATGGAAACTCAAGTTGATAGATGAGGGTTTCGAAGATGTCACTAAGGTTAGGATACCCATCTACTATCCTGACACGATAAAACCACCACCTGATGCTCGAAATCTATTAAACAAATTTTCTCGATTCTTTTTTCTTCCTTTTCCACTTTAAACAAAAATCTCTTATCTCGCAAGTTATATCCGTTAAAAATCGCGCTTTCTGTTTATAACCAATTTGTGTTCCACATGTTAAGTAAAAGAGTAACGAGTGTTTTAATAATACAGTAATTGATGTAATATGTTTTTAAAACTTTGTTGTAATATTATAAAGTATTTGAAACTTCCTAACTTGACTGCTTTCTTCGTAGCTTGATGACGCCGAAGATAAGAGGGTTGTTATATTGGGTTTGGACAGGGCTGGGAAGACTTCGATTATGCAGCAATTATGTGTAGCGAATGGAGAACAGAATTGTTATTCCGTTCCTCCACCACCGACACAAGGCTCCAATATCTATAGGTTAAGGAATGGAACGAACGCTTATTATATTTGGGATAGTACGTATTCTTTGAATATCGACTCATCCAATTATTTTCTATATCTTACATTCGATATGTGATAATATTAACAGTCGGAGGTACGAATCCAACCAAAAAGTATTGGGGCACATTTCTGCAAGACACGGATCTACTGGTATTTGTGGTAGACGCGTCTGATTATACCAAACTATCTCAAGCTGTTTCTACTCTGAAAGAATTGCTAGGTGATTCCAGAATAGGCACTGTGCCAATACTAGTGCTCGCTAATAAACAGGTAATTATTATTATAATATTATTATAATCGGTTCGTTTACTGGCAGTATGTAAATTGAATAATGTTCTTTTCCATCTAATTTAGGATTCGCCCGATGCTTTGAGTTCAGAAAAGGTCAAAGAAGTTTTAGATTTACTAAGTATTCCACCGCATCAACACAAAGTAGAGATATTGCCGTGCCAAACTAGGCCACTACCAGAAAAATCAACGAGCACTTCTGAATATTCCTGGCATCACGAATCCATAGACACAGTGAGAAAGAAAATATTTGCAATGGCGACTTAAAGAAGGGAATCAGACTGGAAATTTTGTTTGTTTTAATTGTTGAAAGAGACATTTAATGCAGAAGGAACCAACGCCAATACGATAGAACATCTTTCGTACTTGGTACCACTGGTACAAACAAATGTATCACTGAATTAAGTTTATCGGGATAAACAAATGAAACTTTTCGCTTGCTAAACACACAAATTCAAAGTTAATCTCGCAACATTGCTCAGTAAGAAATGTTTGTTATATGTCACTATTATATTTTTTGTACCGATCCTTCGAATAAGTTTATTTAATAAATTATTATTTATGCAATTTTAACTGATTGGTTATAATACATTTTTAACATTAATTTATTAAGGCCACATTGACAAATTTGTTACTTATGTACAGTATGCGACGAATTATCTCTTTCACTGATATTTAGATTTGCATTTATTTCCGATGATCGTAATTCATTTGGCTTTTCTACTTCAATTGAACGTATTACAACTAACGACACTTTAATATAAGCACTATTAAAAATTGTACAAAAGGTGAAAAACTATATATACAATATGTATATAATTAAATGACTATTGTGAATTTTTCTTTAGTAAATATTCGTTATACTGTTCTGGAATACCCTTAAATATTTTAATCTTTGCGCGTATCTGCTTCCACGTCAGTTGATTATAGTTTTTTTTGTCCCTTGTCATAGCCTGGCAAACGAACGAAATAAGAAAGTAAAGAATAAGTATCCTTTTGACGGAATAAGACAAATTTTGTTGAGATTGAACATAGTAGTATACCTTATAGTCTTCGCCATATTTGTCCATAAGATACGTAAGAAACTGCACTTGACTCTTTGGCAGCCTAAATAATCTTTCTCTTGGTGCATTGGCTTCTGCCCTCAGAGCTTCTGCCACGTGTGATTTAATTGGCTTCTCTACTATCCCATCTTCTTTGTCTAAAGTGTCTAGACATTCCTCTTCCCATTCGCCGCTTTGTTTTATCTTTTCTATAATTTCTTTTTTTGGATTAGGTATTTGTAAAATCCTATTCGGATCATGCGTCAGGCCCATTTGTTCCAAATTTCTACGTGTCGAGACTGTTGCCTCCCATTCTTTCTTTATCTGTGGACTATTAAAGAATCCAATTTAAATTAACAATGAATTATTTGAACTGTTATATTCTCAATGCGTATGATCGCATGCTTTCGAAATACAGAACCGATTATTGAAATAAAGTAACTAACGAAAATACTCAATACTTATTGGATAAATGAGAGATTGCGATATATCTAATATTATTTTTAATATTTTACGATTTAACATTAATTCAGTACTTATAGTGGATCCTTCATATGCAATATACATATATATATATATATGTTACACATTTTGGTTAGATCACATACCACTGTATTGTAGGCATCTTACGCATCTTATTTCTCAATCGTTTGCGATTTACATTCACGCGAAACCTCTTTCTTTTCTTTAACTTCCTAATTTTCGTCATTTTCTAGATTTAATCTTTTCCGCTGAGAATTTCGTGTTAGAAAATCAACGTGCAGCAAAACACACTTTCGGCGACGTAAAACGTGTTATCCGCTGAAGCGCACTCTAATGCGCACTGATCCGCAGTGCGGATTCCGCACCATGTGGTAATTTGGTTTGTCACAGTAGAGCACGTGTGTCAAGATGTGGAAACATTTTCCAATTCTTGCTTTATAAATGTCTATGACAACGAGTCATTTCAGTATAATTATTTAGAAAAATAAATAATAAATAATACTCCAGTCTGTCGAACTTGACGATTACAGTACCATTGAAATATGTGGAAGCATCACAATGTTGAATCTTCATACGATTGGAAGTTTGCATAATGACATCTAACATAAATGAAGATAAACGATATCGATGTATGTATCAATGTTCATTTCATCTGCCAAGGTGCAAATAAATATTACAGATATTAACCCCTTAAATCTTTAATAAATACTTAAATTACTCCTCTTGATTATTGTTTCTCACTCAACAGCATTCAGAATTCTTGTGGAAAAATGGACTAGAAAAGAATCTGAGTGTAACAAATCTAGGATTCGGCAAGTTTGCTTGGAAACTCCACTTGGGTGTATAGTTAATTTAAACTGGTTTAACAAGAAAAAATTGAAGCATGATGGCGCTACGTTCTTGTAACTTTTAAGCGAACGGCTGCCTCGGAGCCATTCGGCATTTCGGCAGCACTCGGCAGGAGTCCGAGTGTCAGATACAGTCAGGCAGTTAGGGCCACGCTTGGGTAGCGTCAGGTCGCGTACATCACTGGCGATTGCGGTAAACAGGCCTCCCACGCGAAGAAGAATCTCCAAGAAGAAAAATGAAGTACATTTTGGTGACAGGGGGTGTAATCAGTGGCGTGGGTAAAGGTGTCATCGCAAGTTCATTCGGAACTATACTCAAACATTGCGGCATTCATGTGACATCTATCAAGATAGATCCGTACATCAATATAGACGCCGGTACCTTTTCTCCGTACGAGCATGGTGAGTCCTGAAAATTGTACCTGTTCTAGCTGTAATTCGTTCCAGTCATCTGGTACTATATCTACAAGGAAATAGTTGATAAAATAGATGAATTTTGGCAGACAACCATGTGGCGTTTGGAGCCATTTTTATACGATGCTGCCGCGCAGTTTACCGATCACGTGTTCCGGCGCGGAGAAACATGTGTTTCCTCTCCGAAATAAAATTTAAAATTCTCGTCAGGCGATGATCTTGAATCGTAGTTTTATCTCGCTTCTCCGCGAGAATTTTCTTCCACTCATTTATCGAGTTTTCTAGATTTGATTTTTCAATTCTATCCTCTATTTGGTGTGTCAGTAAGTCCTCTATACGAAATTTCAATGCACAATGATACATGGGAAAAGTATTAATTCCCAATATTAAAAGAAAACCCTTTTTGTTATTTCAACCTAAACCATCAATTGTGGAGTAAGCAAAATTTTGAAATATTAATTGTAAAGTATACGTTACGTAAGAACGAACAGGGAATCAATAGATTTAAATGAAAGTGTGAGCATAAATGTGAGTCTATTGCGAATTCAATGAACCGAAGAGATAATGTACGTTTCCTCTTATTGGCTGAGCCGATATACAATACAGATCGAGTAGGTGTTGCAGGAAACGCAAGTTCCACTAAGAGTTATGCGATACCAGCATTGTGCATTGTTTCAAAACACATATCGTGCATGCAGCTATTTAAAGCAGTGTTGGTATATTATGTATTTTGATCCTCTATTGTATCATAGTTATTGATTCTCAGTGTGCGCTTCCTATTATGCTTTACAGGAGAGGTATACGTATTGGATGACGGTGGGGAAGTAGATTTGGATTTGGGAAACTATGAACGTTTCTTGGACATTACCCTGCACCGTGACAACAACATAACTACCGGCAAGATATATCAATATGTAATCTCAAAGGAACGACACGGTGATTATTTGGGAAAGACCGTTCAAGGTATGACAGTATATGCTATAAGGAAAATGTATACCGTTGGAATACTTTCGTTGTATTGTATTATCGTTTATATTGTAGTGGTGCCACACATCACGGACGCTATTCAAGAATGGGTCGAAAAAATTGCAAACCGCTCTGTAACGATAGATGGAGATCAGCCTGAGGTAACAGACAATAATCAATATGAATTAAAGCGGAATAGAGTAATTGGCTTTATCTAAATTTTGACTATTGCATTTTGATTTCTTTCAAGGTGTGCATAGTGGAATTGGGTGGTACGATCGGTGACATCGAGGGTATGCCATTCGTAGAAGCATTCCGGCAATTTCAGTTTAGAGCTAAGAAAGAAAATTTCTGTTGTGCTCACGTTTCCCTAGTTCCTCAGGTACTCGTCTCACACATCCGTTAAACTAACTTTCTCTAAATGTTATAGCAATTGACCCTGAATCAGAGCCAACTCTTAAGTTAATCTATTTTAAGATTACTTAATTATGCAACTTCCTATTGTAAATATTGACAAATCCGTTTCATAAGCTTTCGCTGTTTGAATCTAGAAATAAGCCCTTTTGTTTCACAGCCACGATCTACAGGCGAGCCTAAAACAAAGCCAACTCAAGCGAGTGTAAGAGAATTACGTGGTTTGGGTTTATCACCGGATCTTATAGTTTGTAGATCTGAAAAACCTATCGGCGATGCCGTCAAGGACAAAATCTCGAATTTCTGTCATGTTGCACCGGAACAGGTTGACGATCATTTCTATACGTATTTACTTTTAATTTTAATAAAATGAATGCTTCAAGATATATGAAATAATTTTATAGGTAATAACTATTCACGATTTATCGTCCATTTATCGAGTACCATTATTAATGGAGCATCAAGGTGTCATTGAATTCTTAAATGAGAGATTACAATTGAACATTGGCGTACCACGACCTCGGTATTTTATGCGAAAGTGGAAGGATCTTGCGGATCGGATTGATCATTTGCGAAAAGAAGTTAATATTGCACTCGTAGGAAAGTACACGAAGCTCGAAGACTCTTATGCATCGGTCATGAAAGCATTGCAACACGCTTGTACACAAGTTGGATACAAATTAAATTTGACGGTAATTCATGTATCACTGTTTCTAGTATATTTTTATAATTAATACGACAGGATAAAAATAAATGTATATAATATTTTAGTTTATAGAAGCTGATAATTTAGAGCAAACTAAAAAAATTTCGGATCCCGTCCTCTATCACGAAGCTTGGCAACAACTTTGCAAAAGCAGGTAAACTCATCCTGATACAATATTTATCTAAATAGATTACGCAATATACATTGTTAAACATAATGACATAAGACACACGGATGTAAAGTGGTGTTATAGTACCTGGTGGTTTTGGCAAAAGAGGAATGCTCGGAAAGATGGAAGCATGCAAATGGTGCAGAACAAACGATAAACCATTTCTCGGCATCTGTTTGGGTTTACAAGTAGCAGTTATTGAGTTTGCGAGGAATGTTCTAGAAATACCAGATGCCAATAGCACGGAAGTTGATCCGGCTACTGACAATCCTATCGTTATAGACATGCCTGAACACAATACAGGTGAAATGGGAGGTACCATGAGACTCGGAAAACGATGCACTCGTTTTACAGATGACAATTCAATTATAAGTTAGTTAATCTTATCTATATTAATCTCTTTAAGGGATTAACACGTTCGCGACCGCTGACGTGAATTCACGTCATATTAAATTCTATATCTGGTTGCCGCTGACGGGATTTTACGTCCTGCTTATCTTTTCATTTTGAACAACACATAATTGCAACATTGATATTTCGAAAACAAATTTGATCATTTTTATCCTTGTTTTAATGATACAAGTTTGCGGCAAGCAGTTTTCGAATTTCACTATTTTCGAATGTGTTAATACATTGTTGGATAGAATAAAAACACATTTTATATTTACTTTACATTCGCAGAACAACTTTATGGTAATAAAGACTGCGTAGACGAAAGGCATCGACATAGATACGAAGTAAATCCAAAATATGTTAGTCAATTGGAAGAGGCTGGTCTGAAATTTGTAGGTAAGTAAAATTGTATTTACAATATTAATTGTAAACGATGTAGTTTCGAATGAATGAATATATAACGATGTCATAAATATGGATTTTTGTCTACAGGTCACGACGAGGATAATGTTCGAATGGAAATAGTAGAATTACAAGGCCACAGTTATTACGTTGGTACTCAATTCCATCCGGAATATTTGTCAAGACCCTTAAAGCCATCCCCACCATTTTTGGGATTGATTTTAGCTAGTGTCGGTAGACTTAAGAGTTATTTGGCAAAAGGTTGCAGATTCTCACCACACGAACTCAGTGATAATGAATCAGGTAGTGATGATACTCTGTGATTATTAAGTTCAAATCTTGAAATAGTTGCTTTAACAAAAGTCGTAATAATTTTTCGCGGCTTGAGAATCAGTTCGTTTATATTAATTTTTTTTACGTATTTAATTAGAATTTTGAAACGAAGAGGTGTGTATGCACGCTTTACAATTTACTTATATACATATTGCACCAAATTTGTGCAGATAGTGAATATCCGGTCGACCCCATGACAAAATTACAGGCACAGAGTGATACTAGCAGAAGTGGAAGTACTACGTCTGGAACAAATGACTGACTTACTCATGACTCTTGTGTATTTGGTATTTAGTGTTTTCTTTTCTTTTTTTCTTCTTTAAACTTGCTATAACCATAGCAAAAATCAAGAAGCAGGCGACTAGAGCTAAGAGAATTATCGTGTAGAGAGCCGGTCTTGATACGATTTACAAAGGCGAAACAGGGTTTCCAAAGTTAAATCAGATAATGCCATCGATTGTACGATTGAATACTTTAATTATACATTTTCGATATATTTCCCTAGCACACAGTATATTTTTCTAATACAATACCGAGCATTATTCTATTATACCAGTCAATTGTTTCTTCTTTCCCATTTAGTATAATCTCGATATTTTTAAAGTCACACAATCTCAGTCTTAAAATTACTGTCGCAGATTCGTGATCGCTTTCTCTTTTTTCTCCAACTTTTTTGGGAAAGTTTTAAATGCTTGAGAAATCGATACTCTTAGTTGTATTGTCTCGATTTTTCGCATGTTTCGAAAATGCTGCGATTTACATAGGATTTATGTGAACTTAGACAATTTACATATGTACAGCACAAAACGTGTCGCATATGCACGTAAGCTCTGCAAATTGAAATTCTGTAAAGTAATATATTATATATAGTATATATATATATATAATCTCGAAAGAGTGAATATTATTGTAGTTACTGTTTCAGTGTCATTCCGCTGGTGCAATTTTATCAATCAAGTAACTTCATCCGATCAATGTATAGTTAATAAAAATGACATTATTTTTTCATTGAGAAATTGTCGGTAATCAATTATTTTTTGCCACTTTACCCCTCTGTCGACAGGCTGCTGTTTTGAACGCTTCGTACAGTTCGATAGCACTGCGTTTACTCACATTTAGTTAGTAATTAGTTAATTGTTCTACAGGTAGAAAAGTGTTGGAACATGCGATAGATACAACTGTCCCTAATTCAATGAAATTGTGTTTGTTAGAAATTGTTGTATTTTCACTTTTTATTTCGGTCATTTCTCACACGCAATTCCACTAGATATACATACACAATGTAGAAAATATATATATATATATATATGCTAATGGTGTGTAGAATGATAAACCACATTTTGTTTCATATCAAAAAAGTTGTATGTACACTTTTCACTGCTACATGTTTAGTATACAATCGCTAAGATGCTAATATAATATTAAGTTATTGGTAGTGAGTTTTATGCCGTTACAATTATAAGAAAATTAAAACTTCTGTAATACATAATAAAACAAGTAAAAACAAAATAAACATAAAAAAAAGAAAATTGAATAAAATAAAAAATGCACTTTGGACGGTAAGCATTACGACTAATACTTAGGATATTGTTCGTTCAGAGTCGCACGAACTAAATCCAAAAAGTAGTTTACTCATGGAGGGAGTGAGTTTCGGTTTCAGATCAACGACGAGATTCATTTTTTTCCCCGATGAAGTGTTTTTCTTTTTTTTTCTTTTTTCTTTTACCGGAAACGAGAATTGCAAATATTGTACTTTCGAGCTTTAAGGCGCCGTTCCATCGATACAAAGTCTTTCGTTAACGTTTAATATCAGTACGAATTAAGAACATGGCAATTGCTTGACTCGACATCGAAAAATTATAATTAATAAAATTACTAAACGAAAAATACGAATCGGTAGTCCAACTTGTACTTTTACCAGCTGTTACATATATGTATAGCAATTATGCACAGCTGGAAATAATTATACATAAATATATATTTAGATAAAACTAAAGTAAAGACAGTTTTTCTTCGCTATTATTCAACTGTTCTCAAAAACCTCACTATTGGTAGAATCTTATTTAAAATCCAACTATTGAAATACAACTCGAGTAAATACTAACTATTGAATCGCGTTACAAAAGTTTCCATACTCTATTTCTTTTACGTCAATCGTTAATTAATATGTATATAGATTTCCTTGATTTATACAGATTCGTCTTCTAGTATTTCCATTCGGAAGAAACACTTGGAAATATCGCTCGCTTTGTTCATTTTGTGTATGTACCTTTTGACATAATACGTATGTATATATATATATGTATATATCAAATTTAAAATGCACTTATAAGAGTACTTTTCCTCACTCATAAGCGTATTTTATCATTTGAACTCTTAGAACATACTTAAACACTTAAATAAACCATTCTTTCTTCTTTTGAACTTGATGCCCAGTAGCCGAATTAACGACTGCTGAATCAGGATCTAACGCTATTTCAGCACCCTTATCTTCCTGCGTCAAGTATTCGCCTTTGTGTCTCGACATATACCTACCTATAAGTACCGCCATTATAACCAAGGCTATAATAATTATCGCTAAGACGCTGCCGAGTATTGCGGTGTCAGTTTCGTTGTACGCGGCCCGAACTTTGTCTTCGTCGACATCCGGTGGAGGTCGAGTCTCGACGATATCCGGAGGATGAGTTATCGGTTCGACACCACAGAAATCTTCTGTCAACGGAGTTCCGACTGAACGAACGTTATCGGGACCATCCTCTTGGAAGAGAAGCTTCAACGGATATATGTCATCGAATTCTACTCGCGATATGCATCCAGCAAATCCTTCGGTCATCGTCTCATTTTTACCTATATACATGTATCTAATATTGTTGAATTGGGCATCCGCGGACGCTTTGATATCAAAGTGATACTCCTTCGGTTCGTAATTGTCGACTTGTAGTATCAGAGTTGATCCAGAATTCTTTCTACCAATTCTCACGTCGTGATATTGACCCAAACCGAAGTGTTTATTAGGGAAAATTACTTCCTGCCGCTCGAATCCGAAATCGAAGACCACCCTCAAGTGGCCACTGTTCGAGACCATGATGGTCATGTATTCACCGGATGTGTTCGAAAATAAGCCGAGCAGGAAACCTTTTGGATTCGTTGTTGTGAAACCTACTCTGATCTTCTCCGCGATCGTTGAACGCCAATTGCCCACGAAATCGTATTTTATCATTGAACTAGGCCGCATGTTCACGCCAATTTCTAGAAGGATAAGGAATGTGCTGAGTGATGCATTGTGGAAAAATGAGATGTCAAATACAGTAAAGCGATGATTATTCGAAAATAATATTTCTCACGTATTTAAATGATCGATTTTACAATGTTTATACTTTATGACACGTATCATGCTTTAAATTCCAGAGTTTTATACAGATATCAATCCTACGATTAATGTTGAAAAATATAAATCCACAGAAAAAAATCCGTGATTAGCAACGTTTAATTTGTCTCGAATTGAATTCTTCCGAAGGACGCTTTACTGTATTTGCCATGTATAATAGGAGTTATAAATTCAAAAATATACCATCTGCACAAATTGGTCCTTTAAAAGCAGTCCAGCGGCAATCGCAGGAATATCCGTCGTATCTTTCATGACAGGTACCATTATTCAAACAGGGATTACTTTCGCATCTGCCAAGGCAGTCTTCGGTAACACCATATAAACCTTGTCGCGCATAACTCCTAAGATCTTGTAGTTGTCCGTTCAATAAGAGAGCCCGTATACAACCGACATAGCCGTCTCTGTAATCGGTCGTTGCACCGACTACGAGGTTCGAAGTGAGGTGAAGAGCACGGACAGGGCCTGGCGGCTCTCTGACCTCGTTCTTCAAAGCCCCATCAACGACAATCCTCGCTTCTTTGCGGTTTCTTTCGACCGAGACAGAGTGCCAGCGATTATCGGCTAGTCGATAAGAAGTTTGCACGCTAACGGTTAAAGGACCACCTCCAGCCAAATATTGAAATTGTATTTGATTTCCGCTGTTTATCGAAACTTTGATATAATCCGTAGGTCCTTTACTGTGAATGATCACAGCATTATCGATCGTTGTTTTGAATTCAAAGTATATATCTCCGCTGTGACCAATATCAAAGGTCGGCAGGTTGATTGTAGCGTCAACAATGCGGAAGGTCACTACATTCCTGAACAAATCTACAATGAAACAAATATATCCCTATGTTACGGAAGGTTGGGTTCACACGATTCTAATGGGATTTATTTGACTGTATTACTGGTTTACTGGATTAGAAGACAGCGAGTTACGGATATTGTTACGTAATATTACCAGGAGAATTTAGATATTTAATATTTGAGAATCTGCTAACTCTACCATTGTGAGACTGTAATAAAGTGGAAACCTTTGTTCTATGTAGCATATGTACCACGATGAAACAGATATAATATCTTTTTATGAAACGCTAATATTATTCTTCCATGTACAAATTTCTTTTTATAGGACTTTTATAAACTAGCCTACACAAGAGACTTCTACCAAATTCAGGATACACAATACGGATTCACCGTTAAAGTCAAGATATGGGTTTTCGACATACGGGTTTTGTTTCCCTTACCTGATCTTACCTTGGTGGACCACCAAGGTAATTCAGACCCTTATAAAGAATTTCAAGTAAATTTTAAACGGAACAATTTTCCCTAGAATCCTTAAACTAAGAAAATTTTATGAAACTTACCATCTCCTTCGCAAATCAGTGCTCCAAGCGTATAATGTCCCTCTTTATCGTCGACTGGGGTTCCAGTGTCTCCAAATCGCAATTGTTTCACCGGTAAATATTCTTTCTCAGTAATGTCTCCACTGTCTTCCAACGGGCCTTCCAAGTCCGAATCGCAATTGCACCACTTGGTTTTATCCGCACAATTTCCAAGAATACCACACTCGCACTTACGCGAGCCAGGTAACGCGCCGCCCCAATAATCCATTTTTTGATTGTTTCTACTAACCCACCATGAGTTTGGTCGGAATTCCTCGTGTTGCGGTACTGCAAAAAAATCATGAAAAATTAACGATTACCCTTTCGAATAACAAATAGAAGAAAATACGTATTCTACATATATATGTATTTCTTACTTGGAGAATTGAACAATTTCGAATGTATACATTCATAACTAATCCTCTGCTTGCAACTAGTAGATCGATTGAGTAGCGCTTCTATTTGATCTAGATCAGCATCGTAAATGATATCTTGGACAAAGCTGCCTGGCTCTTGGAAGCCATCTACAGGTGTGACTCGCTCATTGTTGTGTCTCACTACTGTTCGCACTCGACCATCCGCGAAGAATTCGCACACCACGGGGAATGGCTTCAAAGGACCGCTCGCATCGACATCGATCTTAATTTCGGCTCTTTGGTTCACTGAATTCATATTCTTGTACGCTTCGCACGATAAAGGGTTCAATGCTAGGAAAATACGATAATTAATTAAATACAAAATTCATGGAACAATTTGAAGTATTCTTAACAAACGGATATTGTTAATTAATTCCTTACAAGTGTGGCAAACGGCACCGCTGTATCCAGTATTGGAGCAATCGCAGAAAAATTCGTCAGAATTCTGCCGACATATTCCTGAATGCTTGCATGGATTCGGATTACAACGATCTACCATTTGGCAAGCATCGAATACTACTTCATTTTTACAACAATATTCTTCCTCTTTCCAATTTGTCGGTAATTTGTAATTTCCATCGATGCTTATCATTCGCATGCAACCTACGAAACCATGGTTACTCTCTATTCCCGTTACGCCGCCGATAAAGTATATTGGACCCGTGGTCATTTCCAAGAGACGCTTCGTTCGCATTGGTCGACCGTCTACGTTGAGAATCAGACTGTTTTTAGCGATTGTTAGAATCACTTGATGCCACATTCCATCGTTAAACTTCTCTTCGAAATTATCCAAAGTCACTTCGGGACTTCCCGTAGTTTGGATGTCGATTTTTAATTTTCCTTCGTCCAAATACATCTATTTGGAAATAAATATTCCACATATTTTATACTTTTTGTTCTCTTGTATTAATATTCATCAAATTGTTAAAAAACACGAGTTAAATATTGTAATTAAACAGGGATTTACGAACCTTGACGAAACCGGGAGAAGTAAAACGATGATGAAGAATAATTCCTCGATCCTCGTAAGTTCTAAATGCAAGGGAAACATTCATCGAAGGAACCCCTTCATATCCCTTCAGTCTTGCATACGATCCATGCGTTAAGAAAGTTACAGGAATAATTGGTGGTTCTGGGCAATTATAAATCGTGTTCACTTTGTAATATCTTAAATTCTCTCCAGTGATTTCAGCTTCCTTCAAATCGTGTATCACACTGGTTGAGTTCAAATAAAAGTTCTCTATGCAACCCGTAAAATTCTGGGTAACTACCAGTCCGTCTTGTTTATTAGGAACACCACCAATATAAAGCTATCAGAAAAAGTTTCATGTGAACTTGCAGAATCATATATTAATTAATATCGTTTATAAAAGTAACGATTTGAAAATACTCACTGCTCGATTTAAGTCTAGTCTATGAAACTCTCCTTTAATTCTGCCCTTAATTAAGACTCTATCTACGGAGAATGAGATATTCTTTCTATTGCGTGACATTAAAACGTCATGCCATATATTGTCATCCAAAAGACTGCCAACGGACAAGCTCGTCATGACGCCTGATCCTAAATCAATGTTCAATAACATTCTATTGTCTCGGAGTTGTAAGGCAATGTAATCTCCCTGGGTACCGCGAGAATACATAAGAACACCATCGGCGTTATTAGTCTTAAATCGGAAACGTATAAAATGTCTATCTGTTTCTATAGGCTCCCTAAGTAAGTCCAGTCGCACGAGAGACGATCCATTAAAGGAAAGTACGTCAGATACTGGAAAATTGGAATAAATTGAATAATTTCTTATTTAAATATATTACGCGGTTCTTTTTCATTTGTTATACCATTTCATTAGTTTTCTTACCATAGTCACAACCGTACAATTCAACCCTTAAAGATATTCTATCTCTCCATCTAGTTGGGTTTATTCTAAGCCATTGTGCAATAATGGGCACTTCGAATTTATTCAATTTTATTGTATCACCGTCTACATTCCCCTTGAACATCTATTGAAGAGAAATGACATTTTCGTTGATTAAAACTCCAAATTCTCCGTTCGGGCTTCTCCCGATCAGAATAAATAATAAATCGTTTTTTAATTATGTAGCTTTAGATTAGAAGATCATGCAGTGTATCTAGCGTAAAGAAAATCCGGCGACTATTTACTAAAATCACTCGATGTTTTAGTCAATGATCCGAATGGCTGAAGGTAATGTAATATGTCTGAATAATTGGAGTGTCAGTGGCTGCCAAACGGTGTTAAGCGTGTACAAACAGACGATTCGCATGCCGATGAGACATGTTAGTATAGCTGGACTGTTAGTAGTAAGCATAAAAGCACAAAAGAGAACATTGTAAAACGTTTCCGTTGTAGAGTTCATTATACTTCAAAAGATTAATGAAATTTTGACTTTGATCATTCCTAACGAATCACGCACGATAATTCCAATTTCGTTTAGAAATTATTCAAAAACTATAACACGTAATTGAACATTTGGACGAATTAGAAAAATAATAAAATACTCCTTGCAGTATTTCACGAAAGAAAGTGCCCTATTTTGAAATTAAAAGTCACAAAAGCTGTGTGTGGTTCTTGTGAGAAGAAAAAATAAAAACAGGCGAGATCGGTAACCGATAGAGTCGCACTTAACACAGTAAGTTGCAATTTTTTTCTTTTTGAATTCAATACCTCGTCTACACCTTCCTGGCTTTCATAACTGGTCCAGGCTTGGCCGTCGTCCGAATATTGGACTATGTATTCGGTCACGTACTCGTTAGTGTGAGCGCGGCCTCGAGTGGCAATGCTTCGTATCTCATATCGGTCTCCCAGTTCCACGGTAAGATGTTGATCGTAACTGCTAAGTTCGGGTGACCACGCAGAATCTCCTGTAAAGCCCAGCCCCATGTCCGTGTGTAAGAGAAAAAGAGTAGAAAAGCAAAAGCAGGATAGTAAGACGAAAGAATGCGATGAAGAAATGAATGATTTATAAAAAAATAAAAAAAAGAAATTATGATTTCTCACGATACAATCCTCTATTCTATACAATTCACACATTCTGCCACGATGCCTAAAACATGTTACGAAGAGGGAGAAAAATTTATACAACTCTCCATTCGTAAAGATTAAAAAGCATTGTGCAACTTGGGATCCTTGCTAATCGTGCACATAGGTACTTACCTACTTTGAGGCTCGTTGAAAGCGACATCGAACCAGTTAAGCTATGAAAAGGGTGCCTGTAATTTACTAATAGCATGCATAAGAAAATAAAAGCTTTTAGCAATGCGATTAAATGCGAAACATTTCACCATTACCTTCCTAAAAATCCCAAATACATGTGTTATCCAATGACATGCTTGTTATCCCAATTTCCTCGACTGTTCGTTATTATAAATACACCTCACGGTATATCAGCTGCTAGCATGATTTACGAGCCAGAAGCTACCGAAGAGATGTTTCTTACCTTAGCGTTGCCATCTTCTTCCTTGAAATCCACATAGTCAAGCCCATTGGTACCATAACTGATACCATACTCCTTAACATATTCATTTTGTCGCGCTCGTCCCTGGGTCCCAACCGCGGTGATGGTCATTACTTGACCCAAGTCGATTATGAGGTACTGACCAAAGTCTGAGCTGCTAGCTGTCCATGCGTTTCCGCCTACGCCGCAACATATACGCATGCATGCAACTCAAAGTGAAACTTAAGGAAGCAGTTGGATGTTAAACGAATTGAACTGTAGAGTGACTGATTACTAATACATAAAATACTCCATTTAATTCTTCTCGTATGCGAAACACATACATACTCTTTTGTCATTTCGGTTGCAAATAATAATAAAAATCAGTATCTGGATATAGAATTTGTAGTTTGTTAAGTATCTAGTGTTGAGAGAATTAATTATTTCGGGGGGGTATATAGGAGTAGAACAGTGTGTAATACGAGAGAATAAGAATAAAATTCCCATTTCCGAAAGTCCCTTCATAGTGCAGATGTAGCATAAAAGACTTTGGGTAATACAAAATCCAAAGGATTTGTATTTGCATTATAATGTAAATATAATTGCTACCATTGATAGAAGAATTGAGATATCATGCATTATCGTTGAGGAAACGTTTATCTATCAATCATTGAGTATTTATATTTCTCTTCCTTTTGTTTTCTGTTTTGGCAAAGAAACTAGGGTAATACCTATTAATTAGATTACATTTGGAAGCTTTCGATAGGGTCTCTTGACTAATCAATAAACTCTCCTTCAAATGTAGTTATACAATTGATCTTCGAACTTTGAGTTCGAATAAAAAATTCAATTACAGAATTTGATGGATTTCAATTTGTATTTTAATTTGGCCTAGCACACCCAGTATACTTAAATCTTATTATATTATTTTGGTACCTTGATACTTAAAAATACTTTTTACGAAGGTAGAATAAAATTATATGTATTTTTTCTTTTTTTTTTATCAATTTATTGTTCTCACTGACTAACAATCCATACAATCATTCCCCTAACATTGTTATAACAATCCTGTATACAAATAAGCATTTATTATATTATATAGGAATTTAAGTAATTCTAATAAAAAATGTCTTTTAAATTCGACTCTATACTAACAGATGATTTATTTCCAGTTAGAAGGCTGCTCTTCTTTCTCAAAATATTTTTTAACGTACGACATGTCCTCCGAATATAACGGTACACTATGCGATAAAAGATCATCGACACTAATAACTTCAAACGATTTATACACAGATTCTGGTGCTTTATGATTCTCCTGCAGCGCTACAGAAACGCAATGCTCAAAATCTAGCAAAGTTTCTTCAAACAACCAATTCTGCGGTACTCCATCCAAATATAAAACTGTATCAGTAGTGATTCTATTCTCTCGTAAACTTGATTTAGTTTTAAAGTCAATAGCCTGAAGGTCAACAGTAATCCCAACGCCTAGAGCTTTTACGTAACTCTCTTTCAATGTCCAGTGTCTACAAAACATTATGAGTTGTTCCGACTCTGAGGCTGATACACCTCTAATCTCCTCCCACTCGGAGGACGAGAAGTTTTTATCCATAATACGAAAAAACTCAGATAATCCTTTACCGCCTGTATATTCTAACTTCATAATATCTATTCCTAATTTGAGATTCCTCATTTCTCCAGCCAGAACCGTATAATCACCCTGATGAGACACATTAAAGCTAATATTTTTCGTATCGTTCTTTAAAATTGGCTTATTGTTACGATTACGCGCGAATAGAACCTTGTCGTACGGAATTGAACCATGTTCACTGACAAATTTCCTGAGCAGTAACCTACCTGCCAAAGAAGCTCTAAAATCCTTACGAAATACATATCGCCCTAATCTTTCCTTTTCCTCTAATTGCACGCAGGAAATTGCATGTGCAAGTTCTTTTTCATTTGGGTTCCAGTCCTTCCACTTGAAGGCCCAACGAACGCTTTGAGACATTCTATTTAGATTTGCACCAATTTTGCTCATTAAAGAGAAATACAATGCCTCTGACTTTGCTACCTATTACTGCTTATTTACTACTGCCTTTTATCAATCTGCCTCGTTAATAACCACTTTCTAGCTATGGAGACTAAAAACCGGACTATTCTTTAGCAGCCACCTGTAGCAAATAGACAATACGTCCATGTTATTTCGGGCAATTTCTTAAAAGTTATTAAAATTCTAATAACTTTTATAATTTACATTGAGTGTGTTGATTATTACATATTTGTAATTATTGATTCTTTTGGAGTACCGTTCTATCGATTCTAATGCACGCATGAAATGATTGTATGGTGAGTCAGCGAGTCCAATATGGACATTTCATAGCAGATTAATTGTGTGTGGGTGTTTCTTATTGAACCAAGTCCCTACTCTCTTTTCTCAGTAATATTCACTCCGTTTGAAAATATATTCACAGAGTGCAAATAATAACAAAAATTATACTCTCAATGGTGTCTATCGATAATACAAAATGCACTGAACAAAATATTGCGACAATGTCAAATAATTTGCACGCTTTTTTAAAGTAAATAAATATCGATCTACAAATTCTACTAATAACGTTTCGATAAATATACAGGGAAAGAATAACGTTACAATATACGTATCAAGAAAGGATCTACAGTGGAATGCATTATTGCATAACGTAGTTAAAGAATAAGAAATTACCGTTGAGCCTGGCATTTTTTGGTCCTCTTTCTTGTAAAGACGAAGTCGCCGTTAGCTGAGCTCTGTCCAACAGTGGTAGATTGCAGTCATCGTCTGGAAACAAAACAAATTTACCATTGAAATAAGCTTTCGATTTAGATTATATTTCTATTCCAATTCAATCATTTTAACATGTTCCATTAATACACCCAAATGAGTTAATTTTATTTATTTCAATGTTTACTTTCGATATGTATACAACATGTGAAATCCACGATCACGATTTCGTAGGCTTTCCCTGAGAGTTCAAGCCAAACACATGTGCAAACAAAAGCTGCACCCTTTGTAATCAGTTTATCGCTGATGTAACGTGACATATCGGACCAAATCTACTTCACTAAGAACCGGTCGAACTGTACTTGAAAAACATTCGATATATAGGACAAAGCTGACAAATCTTATCCCGTAACCTTTCTATATAAACCGCTTCCTTTTTCATATTTCGAAATTGAATTTCGTTTGAGAAATATTCGAATGATTTTCCGAGAAAACAGGCTGCAACCTCTAAACCGCGCCTAACAATTTAGCAGCATAAGAATTGTAAATCTCGCCTAATATCTCAAAGAAATCCACAGATACAAGAGACAGTAAAGATAGAAGTGAAATATATTTAATATGATTTGTATAATTTAAGTGAAAAGCTGGAATACAGTGGTCGATTGATATTAAGCTTGTCATAATATAAGCCACGCCATGTTGTGTTTGAGTGGGCTTGGCCGCATTGAGTCAGCCGCCCAAGTGCTTGTGTTAGTTAGCACACGATTTTCTCACGGAATTTAGAAGGAAAAAGATTACTTACAGGCAAATGAGGATCCAGCAACAGCGAGCGTGAACACGAAACAGGCGAGAGCACTCATCGTAGCATTGCCCTCGCGCGAAATACACAACGAATGACCACTTTGAACGACTACCACCGGGATTCCTCGCACGCTTAGTTCAGTGGTCGCTTGCTTCGACTATTTACTCTGATTTACTCTCGATACTGCTCGCTAGTTCTCGTTACTGTTGCAACTGCAGCAGCGCCAGACCTGCCCAGTGTTCAACCATGAACTACAGAAAGGTAGATTTCTCACTCTATCGGAGTTTCTCGTCACCTAAAAAGTTACCGACTGCCACAAAATTTAATTGCGAGACAAATTGAACATTTTAAATAACAAAAGATTTGCTTAGTACATTGTTACATTTAAGGCGAATGAATAAAAAATTCGCTTTTTCGAACTATCGAATCAATAATGAGTGTCTTAAAATCTGTCGGTAAACTTAACTAAATATATATTTAACGGAAATTAATAGATGGCTCTGGGGAGCAGTATTTCAAAAATATTAAAGAATTTGTAATTTAATTAAGCAAGTTCTGGGATTTTTGTAATTTATATTCTTTCTATATTGCTTTTCATATCCAAGCAATACTCTACTATGCGTCTAAAGCTCAAAGTTGTGCAGGGGGGAGATATAACGTTAAGTTCTAACACTCTTACCAACAAGTATTCAATTTCCCTCAGTCGGCCTTTGCTGGGAAGCGCAATGCATAGGGAGGCAAATACAAAGGGACAGGCTAGGAATGATTACTAAGGTGTCGCGAGGATTAAAAGTTATCGAGAGAGGAAGAGAAAAGCGGGGTGGTGGCTCTATCAGCATTTCCTCGAGTCTTTTAGTAGGTGATCAGGCGCGGCAAGCTGGTAATTAGCTGCTCCTGTTTCCAGACACTAACACACTCACAGGATTGCAAGCAGAGACCGGTGATTTTCAAAGGGAGGACTGAGGCGGTACTACTCTACCGTGATAGACTCCCCTCATAGAAGCTCGTATTTCCTAGAGCAGGACTTGAGACAAGTAGATCTTTGCGGTCTCGTTCAGACTGGACCAATAACACTTGACCAGTGTTTCCAGCTCGAAGGATTCTGTTAAACGTCGATAAAACGAGCAATCCAACAGTTTAAAACCTCTTTTCCAATATCATCCGATTGATCGATCAACAAATTATTATTTAGACGCTTATTAAGAAAGATTTCCAAACTTCAAAATAACACTTTTATTATTGTTACCATCGAAAATAAAAATTTAGATGAAATTATCGTTGATTAGTTTTCTAGTTAAACATTCGAAGTCTATTATTATGTATCCATTAGTACAACATTATCTATGTTAATTGTAAAGGGGGTAAATCAGTAACTCACATTAGGAATGGGTTAGTTTACTCAAACACTTACACAAATGCATGATAGGTATTGGCTTTGCCAAAACCTGCACGATGATGGCGAATGATAAACATACGCTTTATTATACAGTAACAATCAATCGTTTATATACACATCTATGCTCATACATACGATTCTAGCCCTGGACAATCTCTTCTACTATTTGGTCCGCTTCTATTCAGAGAGCAGTGCCTACACGAGTTACAAGAATTTTTCCGGCGTGCCCCCAGTCTGAATTCTACACCGAGCCGATTTCAGACTCTTTTTTTTTCACTAGCCTCTAGAGAATCTACATTGAAATTAGAGATTGCATTATCACCAAAACCGTTATTATAACTTCGTTTTAATACTTAACACTGAATTTCATGAATAATACAGTTTCCATTCTAACGAAGACTGTATTTCACCAGATCCAGTCGAAAGTAAACAAATTAGCAATTATAGTTACGGTAAACAGTAAAATTTATTGATAGTGCAATCTCTAATTGACACCATAATCAGTAAGTTTCCTTCGTCCCATATACACTATTTACACAAGGCGTCTCTAAGACTGCGTCGCGCGTTTGCGGTGAAAAATTCATTAGGAGAGCATTATACCTTGGCACAAGGTACAATGCCACTTGAAGTGTTACTTTCGAAACTAACTCTCAGATAAGAGAACAGTCAGATCAGACGTCTGAATCCTCTGCTCGGAGGACGAATCCACGGGAGTGTCTGGCGTCTGAGGAGCAACGAGGGGTTCTCTCTGGCAACTGTCAGCCCCTCTGCGCGAATTCACTATTGTTTTCGAACTCTCGCACACTTTGCCCATCTGTCTGGACTTGTTCCACGGTGAGCGGCCAGACGGCGATTCACTGCCGTCCAATTTTCTCCGAGCTGGCGAGGAACTTATAGCTTGCTTTCTACCAAGGAACAACAAGGAGATCCGCTTCCAGCTTGAATTCGATCTTTGTGGATCAAATTTGCCATTGACTATGACGTCACCCTCTCTTAGTTTCACTTGTCTCCTTTTCCGCTTGCGTTTTGGATTTTCAAGAGCTTCTTCATTGCGGCCTTTTCTGCAAGGATTTTTCGACTCCTCGGTGTTTAGTGTCTGTTTCGGGAGAGTACTCGGGTTCGAAGTGTCAATGTTAAGGAAGCGAAGGATCTTGAGGAAGCTGCTACCCTGGTGAAACGATTCTTCTTCTTCCTGGCGCGGAGAGGCGATACTCTTCATCGCTTCCACTATTCGTTTCTTGATCCGTGATATGCTCATCGACTGTAAGCTTCGCAGGAATGCACGATCTTTCGCGGAATCCTTTGGGCTTGTCGAATTCTTTACCGCTGATTGGCCTCCGGCTGCGTCTGCATTTGACGCATTTTTCAAACGCTTCTTCCGACGTCGGCTTATCAAACGAGTTACGAATACCTGAAACAAACAGGAGAATTTTTACTGTTATAGTTCTGATTATTAAATGAATTTAAGGATAGGGGAAACTAGCGGGAAAAAATTGTGAGAGACAAAGTACTCAAGGAAGATAACTGTTCTATTTGGAAAGCTTGAAAAGCTGATCTTTCGAGGGGAGCTCAACAGGAATAAGAAGCCTGTCTTGTGTTAAAATCTTATCAAGAGACGGAGGATAAGTTTGCGAGATACTGTTTGTCGTGTAACTCGAGTCAGTGTCGTGTCACTGTCACCAGTTTAATCCTATCTCCGGATGAATTTCCTGCCGCTTCGGAGGCATTGCCGGAGCGGAAGTTAGCCAAGTTGCGCGAAATTGCATTTGCCGTATATTTCGCACGCTGGTTTTCCGAAGTTAATTGCTACTTATTAATTTAGCCTCGTGGTACCATTAATATTTAAACGCTTAAACTCTCAGTCATTAGCGGCACAAAGCTTTCTCACAGGAAAGAATTTTGCAGAAGGTAAAATAAACAGAGAAATTTGTTTCAATTAGAATTGTTAAAAAAAAGTATTTGTACAAATCAAACCGTAATAGTGGACAATATAAATTATCGATTTAAATTTGTATTTTTTCGAAAATGATGGGTATTAACGAGGAAACGTTACTCACAAGGATCATCAATAAAACGAGGATGGCGAGTGCAACAAAGTACCAGCGAGTCACGAGCCAGCGTTGAAAACTTGCCAAACTGGCATCCGACAAAAGGAGTCTTCTGAGGGTTGCTAATGGTCCACTGGGATCCACCTGAAATTATTGCCATTCTTTTACACTTCTGCTTCCCTTTGTGTTCATGAAACAAAAGAATTCTTCGTCTATTCTCTTTCGAAGAGTTAATTAGGGCAGGCAAGACTATCCGACTAATTGATTAAATATAACAATGTAAATATTCAATTTTAATAATATCCCAAGACTTCGTAATACAGGATTATACCGTAAAAAGTGTTATAATACATTTGTGTAAAAGAAAACGACACTTAAAAATGAATCTCACCTCTCGACATCTGTGAGAAACGTCACAGTAGCCATTGTAATCGTTGCATGGTGTACCAGGTTTCGACATCATATCCGGAATGTCGTAAGGTGCTGTATTCCATGAGAAAGATGATCTATAGACAAATACAATTACTCTTTAATATTACAAATACTTCACTTATCCACAAAATCATTATCAACCAGCGAATACTGTATACGATTGCTTCTCAAATCCTAATATAAAAACATAAGTTGAAAATTTCCGATTTTACAGAAATCTAGACATGTTTCACAATTCAGTGATTCTGGAGTTCGAAATATCCATAGATATTAAAAGGGTTGCTTCGACCTCGCACAGTATATTTTCCGGGTCCAAAGAGATACAGATATAAAAGAGAATAAAAGAACTAGACAAATGGAAAATTGGGAAGAGAAGAAACATGGTGACTTTTGGCGAAGGTAAATCGGTAAAGAGAAAATCGTTAATGCGAATGCTCGTGAAATTCGTATTCCGGGAGTATCGCAATTAAGAGAGGCCTTTAATTTATTTATGGGGCTTAACGATCCACCCAACGTTACTCGTAGAAACTACAGATAGGAGAAGGGAGTAAAGGAGAGCAGACATTCGCGTGAAACCGCGGGATTCTGGCAGTACGATCGTCTCTTACAGGCATGGTTGATCCTCTCCTGGCAATTTACAGCACAGTTCACAGCTCTTGGTTGGAAGATCCGTAGGTCCTGCGATGCACTGACAGGATTCCAAGCCATAAGCCAAGCAAATGCTGCCGGTGCATTCCTGGAAGCAATGCAAGACCCCTAGCTACAGTGTCAGACTTCTATGTATAAACCTCTAAATACGAGGTAATTTTCAAGGATACGGAAGACAGATAAGCTCCAGCCGCCAGCGTTATTCTCTTACGAATTGTGGCCCCACCAAATTATTTCGCTCCGTAGCTCGCGACGTAAGGGATTGCTTTGGGATGTGGCAAATGGTTAACGAGGTCGTCGTGAGAACCCGTCGCATTGTGCACCACTAATAATTCGTTTTTTTAAGCAGTCACATGAAATTGAATTTTTTGACAATAAAATTGTCTTTTGAATAAATGATTTGTATCTATTGAACTATACTGTTATCTTATTTAAAGTATTTTTAATTTGACCAAATTGAATTACTAAAAGAAGTATATTATAATATAATAATTAATAACCGAAATTTCTATGTAATTGTCAGAATAAAATGGAAAATGGATAATAGGTAAATAGTTTTATTTGAATTATAAAAATCTTGGTAAAATGGAAAATGAAAGAAAGGAAGAAATTTTAAATTAATGATATTAGAGCTGAATTGAAAAATAAGTATTTTAGAGTTCGGGGATATTCGAAGAGTTCCTGAAGCAAATCGACAGATTTGATTACAGTCGTACGGTTGGAAAACATGTTTGCGCGTGCAACAGTTCGGCATTGGTTGCGTCTCCCGTCTTTGGCGACGTCGTGGTTGTCGCCGTCCAGGAAATCGATATTCCCGAAATACTCGCTTTCTAATCTGCAAGTACAATAACGGTGGATTCTCGGGGAGTCAGCTGCCATTGAGGAAAGTTCGCAATTTGCTTTGGCGTTTCCGGCTCGTTGCCTGACAATGAGGTGCTACGAGACGAATTTTCCTCATCGTCGCGACAAAAAGTTTTCTAAAAGTCCGGAAAAGCTCCTGGATTGACGCAAGTTTTTCCTAGTTATCCCTAGCTTAACTTTTAACTTGTACCTCGTTACACAATTCTTACTTTTTGCTATTTTACATCTATTACATACTACATGATGTACTTATTATCTTAAAATACCGGATTTACAGCAAGATAATCTTTAATATTAAACGCTGTTTACTCACAAACATTAAGAAGGGAAAGGGAAGGGGAATGATCGCGGCTCAAGATTAAAACAAGTTAATTGAACATTCTACTGCAAATTCTTTATCGGGACAAAACTCAAAATTTGACTTACGGCTAAGGAATACCGGCATAAAAAAACCCCAAGGTCCCTGTTGGGGAAAAAAGCCTGTATTCCTTCACAAGATCCGCGCCGCTATCTATCCTTTAACAGTCTTACCAAATCAAATCAATCATGAAAATCTAACGCAAATGGCCATTTACAATAACAAGACGAAGAAGAGAGCTCTCTTACCGGGTACTCGCCGCCAACGCCAACGCAGAGCGATCTAGCCCGCCGAGTGTGCTCACACGCCTCGGGGAAACAAAATGCTGCAGGTGGGCACCAACCGCACCTTAACAGGCAAAAAGGACAGCACCCTTGCACTTCCTCACCAACATTCACTTGCGCGGTGCAGCTTTCCCCGTCTAACTCGCCTAAGTCGCCCGATTCTAAACTCTTTGTCACCCGCTAATTAGTCGCACACGCAGTCGCTCCTACCGTGGTCGGCTCGATTCTGCCACGCGCTCGGCTTCTCGCGAGGTCCCCGAACCGCTTTTGTTTTTCGAATCGCGCACGCTGCCGAAAACCGAAGCCTCGCTGTCGCCAGGGGAAAAGGCGCGAACGCCCAAGACGCGTCACGCTGCCGCGAGCGTTTTTCAAACGCGAACAAACCGCCCGCCTTCGTCCAACGGACGAACTTCCCTATCTCCTCACAAACTCCCCTTTACGCCCGACTATTGGAGCCCTCCTCGAGCGACAGCGGGCTCAGTCTCGCTATATGTCGGCGCAATGTCGATGTGGCCGTCTTCACCGTGGCCACCCTAACGAGTCCGTCTGACCCCAGATGTACCTCGATCACTCGTCCCAAAGGCCATTTCGCAGAAGGGTATCGGTCATCCCGCAACAGCACCAGTTGTCCTACTGCAAAGTTCGCCGTGGGTCCTCGCCACTTCCCTCGCTCCTGGAGATGCTGCAGATACTCTGCGGACCATCGACGCCAGAAGTTGTTCCGGATGGCTTGCAATAGGTGGTAGCGCTCCAGGCGATTCTCCGGGACATCAGGAGGAGCCGCGTCGGGAACCAACCCAGAAGACTCGCCGTACAGGAAATGCGCAGGGGTTAGCGCTCGCAGATCGTCCGCATCGGCACTCAGTGGACACAGTGGACGCGAATTTAAACACGCCTCTATCTCGGCGAGGACCGTAGAGAACTCTTCAAAGGTTAAGGATCTCTCCCCGACCGCGCGCCTAAGGTGATGTTTGACAGACTTCACCCCCGCTTCCCACAAGCCACCGTAGTGAGGGGAGGTCGGCGGTATGAAGCTCCACGCGGTTCCGTCGTTCGCTAGAGTCATAGCAACTTCCTTGTAGAATTCCGACCCCGCTCGAAACATCGCGCGCAATTCTTTATCCGCAGCTTGGAAAGTCGATGCGTTGTCCGAGTACATTTGGCTGCAAACGCCCCGCCGACTCACGAACCTCTTGTACGCAGCGAGGAACGTCCTTGTGGTCAAATCGCTAACCGCCTCCAAATGTATTGCCCTAGACGCAAAACACACGAACAGCGCGATGTATCCCTTATAGGCCTTATGCCCACGACCCTTGGTGGTTCTGATCAGGAACGGTCCCGCGTAGTCCAATCCTGTCGTTGTAAATGGACGAGCAGGGGTAACACGAGCGGCCGGCAGATTGCCCATCATTTGGTGAGCCAGACGCGGCTTGTTTCGTTGACAGACGACGCAATTCCGCACAGTAGTTTTAACGAGTCGCGTGCGGCCTACGATCCACGCGTATCGCATCACCGTGTTCGACGTAAGGGTCGCGCCGCCATGCAAACATGCGTTATGAGCGTATCGCACAATCAGCCGGCTAAGTGAAGACTCACGAGGCAGAATCGGCGGATGCTTTCTTTCAGCAGACAGAACAGAATTCGCGAGCCGACCACCCACACGCAATAAACCGTCTGCTTCATCGAAGACAGGGTTTAGACTGAGCAACGCATGAGATTTCGGTAAGCCTTTTCCACTTCGCAAGGCTTTGACTTCCGCAGCGAACGCATGTGCCTGCACCAAGCGAACAAGACAGTTTCGCGCTTCGGACAATTCCAACGCTGTTATAAAATCTGGTAGCGGAGCAAGGCCGCTTTTACGACGTCTCAGGGCCTTCAATGGCCGCAAACAATATGCCACGACGCGAAATAGCCGCGATAACGAAGAGAATCTACCCAGAATCTCCGGTTCATCGCTAATTTCTCGCACATGCATCACCTGTGGTACCGTTGCCGCCTTGGGCCAGTGGTCTCTAGAAAGGGCAAGCCATTCAGGCCCATGCCACCACAGGTATGCACTGCTCAACTCGACAGGTGTGCACCCTCGCGTCGCCAAATCGGCAGGATTCTCTTTGGTCGGCACATGCGCCCACGTCGCGTTTGGCAATTCGGTTTGTACAAACGACACGCGGTTAGCGACGAACGTCTTCCAATTGCACGCATGTTTACGAATCCAGGTCAAGACAATCTGACTATCCGTCCACGCGAATATCGGTAACCCCTGCAAGTAGTCGAGCCCTCTCACGTGCCGGATGAGTTTAACTAGGAGCACCGCCCCACAGAGTTCAAGATTTGGAATGCTGACCGTTTTCACTGGGGCCACCTTCGTCTTAGCGGCCAGCAGTGAAACGCGACATTCGCCGTTCTCATCGATCACACGGATATATACTACTGCAGCAAACGCACGCGAGGAGGCATCGCAATATCCGTGGATCTCCGCGCTCGTACCGGTCAAAGAGCCGATCCACCGGCGGATCGACAAATTCGACAGCCCAGAGAGAGACTTACAATATTCAATCCACCGTTCTCGCATGTCGGTCGGAAGCATTTCATCCCAGTCGAGTTTGACGATCCAAAGGTCCTGCATCAGGATTTTCGCGACAATCGTTATCGGCGCGAGCCACCCCAAAGGATCGAAAAGCCGCGCTATGTTCGATAAGACCGAGCGTTTCGTTAATGCGCCGGCTAGCGTCTCGAATCCCTGTGTGGAAAATGAGAATTCGTCAACGCCAGGTTTCCAACGAAGTCCGAGCGTCTTCACAGATTCAACGTCGTCCTCACCGATGGACTTTGCCTCGATCGCATCTCCTGGCCCTCGCGAAGGCAACAATTCGGAGAGATTCGCCGCCCATTTATCTAATTCGATTCCCGCGGTTCTCAGCATGTCAATTAGTTCCCGACGCATACGCAATGCACTGTCAAGATCGTCTGCCCCAGCGAAAATGTCATCTACGTACGTATTCGACGTTAAGCATCTCGCGCCCAACGGGAAACGGGTAATTTCGTCTGTTGCTAATTGGTGGAGTGTGCGTATCGCCAAATAGGGGGCACAGGCCGTCCCGTACGTCACCGTCGTCAAGCGATAATCAACCGGAACGTCCGAACGATTTGGGGCCCACACGATTCGCTGGAAGTCCCGATGCTCGGGGGTTACGCGAATCTGCCGAAACATTTTAACTATATCTGCCGTGAACACAAAGCGGTACCGGCGCCAATTTAATAACACGAGCGACAGGTCAAGCTGCAGAGCCGGACCCTTTCGGAGAAACTCATTGCAGCACCGTTTACTTTTATTCTTTCTCTTCGCATCAAACACAACGCGTACTTTATACTCCGAGCCTGCAGTCTTTACAACCGGGTGATGCGGCAGATACCACGCCTTTGCATTATCTACTTCCGAATCCGGAACGCGCTCCATGTGGCCCAGCTTCTCGTAAGTCGACATGAATTCGCGATACGCGCGTGCGAGCTCAGGATCGCGTTCGAACCGCCGATATGTGTGACATAGCGAGCTAATTGCCATTTGACGCGTTTCGGCCCCGTCTTCCGGCAACTCCGATGCAAAGGGCAAGTGCACAATAAATCGACCGTTCGCGTCCCTGGTATGCGTCTCTCTAAACAGCCTCTCGCAATCCTCATCCTCGGGGTTGAGCAGCGTACTCACCGGATGGATCTCCTCAGTCAACCAAAAACGCTGCAACGACTCATCCAAATGTAAATCATCGCACGTCAGGCAGTGCTGCACCGAGAGCGGAGCTTGCGCACACGCAACCGCCCGCCGTGATCCGTCCGCGGAGACAGGACCGGACACAATCCAACCGAGCGCAGTATCTTGTGCTACCAGCGACGATGAGCGAAACCGTTTCAAACCCTCGCGCAACAACTGCCCATACACATCCGCGCCCAAGATAATGTCAACCGTATCGGGTACATGGAATTGCGGGTCCGCTAATTCTAAACCGGCTAGCATGTCGAGGTCCAGCTGTAGCATTTGACGACCCGGGAGTTGCGAAGTGATTTTCGGTAGGACCAGTGCCTCTGTCTCAATTTGCACCGACGGATGCGTTAGAGATTGCAATCTTAGTTGGGTGACTGCCCTGGCGTGACCCGCGGAGGTCGCTCCTAACCCTGTCAACGAGACGTTGGCTCGACGTCTTTCCAAACCAGCTAGATTCGCGACAGCATTGGAAACAAACGAAGCCTCGGACCCCTGGTCAAGCAAAGCGCGCGCCCGAATACGTTCCCCACCGGGCCCTATAACAATTACCTGCGCCGTCGCTAACAAGACCGAGTGTTTATTCGCAACGGTAGCTGTAAGCACGTTCACGCTCCCCGATTTGACGCCTGTCTCGAACTTCGATTCAGTAGAATCGCCCGCCTTCGCTCCCGCCGCTTGCTCGCCAGACCGCTTCGCCGTCGGCTTATCTGGATGGAGCAACGTGTTGTGTTTCTCCTTACACACGAAACAACGAAACGTGGAGGTACACTCAGCGACTCGGTGCGGCCCAAGACAATTAAAGCAGAGCCGTCGCCTTATAATCTCTGCACGCCGCTCCACAAAGGATTTCGCCTTAAACTTATAACATTTATGCAGCTTATGGGAACCCGAACACAACGTACATTTTATCTTGCTGTCCGGCGCCGTAGACGAAGAAGCGTGAAACACCTTCCTCGCTCCCGGTACATGTTTCGAGGTCGCGCCACTCGCCTTGTCCACCTTGTTCTCGGACGCAAGCATCCCGAGCGTCTGCGCGCGGTTCTCTAAAAACTCCATAAACTCGCTCAACTTCGGAAAACGATCCATGTTGTTTCCGCCTACCGAATCCGTGCTGGAAGCCGCGGCAACCCTTCGATCACGCTTGCTCATCTCCGTCTCCCACGCCTTTCGCGAGTCAGGATCCAATCGCCCGGCAACTATAAAGACCAGAAACACGTCCCAATGTTCTACCGGCATACCCAAGTTCGTCAACGCCCTGACGATACGCTGAGATTCGTCCGCAAGTGAACGCATCTCAACCGCTGACTCTTTCTTTGAACAGGGTAGGTCCATTAACGCTCGCAAGTGCGTGTATACAATTAACCTCGGATTATGGAACCGCGTTCTCAGCGCCTGCCAAGTCGTCGCATAATTCGCGTTGGTAGTACTAACGTCCTTTACCAATTCCGCAGCCGTATCCTTCAAGCAACTCTTCAAATACTGCAATTTGGTCGCGTCAGACAAACCCGGAGCTTCGTGAACTAACGTACCGAACAAATCACAAAAATTCTCCCAATCCTCATAGCGTCCCGCAAACGTAGGCAAGTCTAATTTCGGCAATTTGGCTGATCGCGAATCGGAATTGGCAATAGAGCTACTGGTAGAGGGTCCAGTTTGCAAAGTATCCCTCTCCAGTTCTGCCTTCGTCGTTAATAGAAAATCCAAGGTGTCGTGATACAACGCTTGTATCCGCGCAAACACATTGTCACTCACATACGCATCGCTTCCGCTATCATCCCGCCCGACGATATCCGTGTGTGTGCTACGCACATCGGTCCAGATATCGCCTAGCTCATCGATACGAGATATCACGATGTTCAAATTAAACGCGCTGCGTGGTTTCTCTTTCAAGCGGTTACTTATCAACTCGATTTCAGCCAACGTGCATTTTGCTGATTAACAAGCCTTCTCAAAGTCGGTGGAGCCATCTCAATTATTGTAATAAACTCGGAAATAAGTCTCAAAGGTTCAGGAATGCTAATAAGACACGCTAATACTGAGGAATTTAATCACTTGAAACAAACAGTGCATCAAGCCGCGAATCCACGCCGCAATATGAAAATCGCCGTAATATCTCGCACGTTACAAAACTCACTCCTCAACGCTACCCTCGCTATCTGGAAGCCGCGTGTAGTCGGTAGCAAGTCGCACGATGAAATTCCGCAGCCGTCCATACAATGTATCGCCCCTGTGCGTTCTTGTCCTCGATGCGCTGGAAATGTACACTCAACTCAGAAATTCGCTCACATACCTTTATTCACATTCCTTCCGATTTATATCATTTTCAACAATTCAATCCAATGCACAAAGCCACGATTATTCCCGCTCCTCACCCGGAGCACCAAAATGTTTACTCACAAACATTAAGAAGGGAAAGGGAAGGGGAATGATCGCGGCTCAAGATTAAAACAAGTTAATTGAACATTCTACTGCAAATTCTTTATCGGGACAAAACTCAAAATTTGACTTACGGCTAAGGAATACCGGCATAAAAAAACCCCAAGGTCCCTGTTGGGGAAAAAAGCCTGTATTCCTTCACAAGATCCGCGCCGCTATCTATCCTTTAACAGTCTTACCAAATCAAATCAATCATGAAAATCTAACGCAAATGGCCATTTACAATAACAAGACGAAGAAGAGAGCTCTCTTACCGGGTACTCGCCGCCAACGCCAACGCAGAGCGATCTAGCCCGCCGAGTGTGCTCACACGCCTCGGGGAAACAAAATGCTGCAGGTGGGCACCAACCGCACCTTAACAGGCAAAAAGGACAGCACCCTTGCACTTCCTCACCAACATTCACTTGCGCGGTGCAGCTTTCCCCGTCTAACTCGCCTAAGTCGCCCGATTCTAAACTCTTTGTCACCCGCTAATTAGTCGCACACGCAGTCGCTCCTACCGTGGTCGGCTCGATTCTGCCACGCGCTCGGCTTCTCGCGAGGTCCCCGAACCGCTTTTGTTTTTCGAATCGCGCACGCTGCCGAAAACCGAAGCCTCGCTGTCGCCAGGGGAAAAGGCGCGAACGCCCAAGACGCGTCACGCTGCCGCGAGCGTTTTTCAAACGCGAACAAACGCTAAAAATAGAAAAATTATTTTTATTTATGATTTCAAGATAATTATTTTCTTTGGAAAGATATTGAAATAATTTCTTGGTACGTAGGTTAAAACCGAAGCAATTATCGGTTCATTGTCGAGTCGTAATTAGCTCCTGTCGATTCCTTTCTCTCGGGTGGCACGCGGGGATTATTCGTACACTCGGGCTAAATTATAATAAACCATCGCATTATGTGGATTAGCGGTTGCTAATAATGCAAATTTTATTGGATTTATTATAATTCGGGGAATTACTGCTTCGTTAATTTAATATCAATTCCGATTCGTTAAATGTTTAACGTCATGCATATTTATGGTTACCTATTATTATGCATGCTTATCCCTCGATATTATTCGGCCTCGCATATAACGTATTATACATACATATACACATAATGTATACGTATATTCGCGAGAATCATTTGACGCTAATTTGAGAGGACCCACTGGTGGTACGCAGTGTATTACACGCCTCGTTGGGATGAAATACTTGCTGGCTTGGGATTCAGTGGTGAACAAGTGCAAATGAAATTTTCACATTTTTCTTTTCGTCGCAACGCCCTCGCGACTGTTCTCAAGGTATACTCCATGCAAACCCTACATCTGTCACGGTGAAATTTCATTTCTGCTTGTTCCCTTAGTTTCATCCAAACGCAAGGACGTCGGAGAGGGAAAAACTGCAGGGTTGGATTGCTCGGAGGAAATGGTACTGGTGTCGCGACGTAATTCCAGCAAAAATTATTGCGCTTCGTGTTTCCTGATTAAAATGATCGAACCACTGAAACAATCTTCTACGAGTAGTTTTCTAATTCTATATCATTTTGTGTTTTTTTTTTTTCACAGATCGCTACATTTTTTTAAATTGATATCTATACTCATTTAGGTATAAAATTATTAATTTTCTGTTTAACACATTAAATTTTAAATAGGTTGATTTCATATAAGATTTTTTTCTATTTTCTCTTGGAAGAAAATCGCGTGTCGTAATTCGAAGAACGAAGAATACAATATTAGTTTGAACTGGTAATTTCGAAAATGTCTGTTGCAGAGGAAACGAATGTTGACTGGATTCTCGAAAGCATTAATTTAACTTGGTTACAGACTGTATATTGGTTTCGCCAAGGAGTCTTATTCGTCACGTATTACACTTCCATCCTTCGCCCTTCGGAGGCGCCACGGAAAATTCATTTCGCTGCTGCTTTGTATTCTCCGGGTAGCTTAGCTCGGCATCTCGATCAGGACTTTCAGCATTCCTTGACAGATGAATATACTTTCGCGTCTTGAGAGAGTATTTCGTTTCGTCTGCGCCTTTCTCTCGGCTTTCAATCTCAACTCGGAAACGCGACTGATTCGGTTTTGTAGTTCGCGGTTCGACTGGTGATTTCGCGCAAATGCAATTCGAACTCGAGCGAACGACTGATCGCATCGAATGATCATCGATACGACACCGAATATTTATCGCGGAAAAATATTCTTAAGAAAAAGAATCGAATTCTTTTACTTGTTATTATATTTTTAAATATTATTCTCCAAATAAGAAGATTATTAATCATTCCGAATTAATCGCTCCGAATACAACAAAATTCCAATTCTTTAATCACTTGTATGTCTTTTTCTATACGTTTCCCCCACACATATTAATATATACATATTGAAATGATCAGGAGTGTGGGTTTTACAACATATGTGAAAATCATTGAAATCCGTTGTGAGCCATCTTTCTAAATAATTATCAATTAAATAGTGTTCAAAGTCTTTGCACAAAGGCTAATAGGGAGATTACACGTAATGACGCGATATCTGATACATTTAGATCCTAAAGTCTCTTTTACGAGTCGAAAACAGCATTTGGTTCCAGCTGATCTGGAGTAGGAAGAAATTGACAAAGACCCCGAGGGAGAAACCACGGGAGCAGCACTCGAAAAGATATATATTCCTTACTCGCCTCAACAACCGGATCTCAACAACTCCCGGTTGGTGCGTCGATTTCGTTGCAAAAAGAGCAGCGGCTTGGCCTGATAGCCGGAAACGGAATGAAAAACGAGGGAAAGCCGACTGGAATACGGAAGACGGGAGTTCGCGGGGTGGGTGCGGTTCGCTCGTAAACTTTTTTCCGATTGGATCGAGGAGTGCAGCGGGGCCTTTGGGGCTGCGAGAGAAAGAAAGAAAGAAAGAACGAAAGAGAGAGAAAGAGAGAGAGAGAGAGAGAATAAGAGAGCTTTAACAACGGGCGCTTTATTTCCACGGTTCCTGGGAGCCATCCGCGCGACGGTTTCTATTAGCGGCACTAACTCAGCCATTCCATACGCGGCATTATGGGGCTGCGGCCCGCACGATCTCTGAAACCCCGTTCTCCAGTCCAATGAATAAGTAACAAGTTCCGAGAGCCGATCTCCGAAGCCCGTAAATTTACGCTTTCCCACGTATCAGCGATGCCAATTCTAGGAGTGCTCGCGGAATTTCTACTGAAAACACCTGATCGGCTGACCGTGAAAATTGTTAGCTAATGGTCAGTGAGGATTCTATTCAATTTTTGCAATCGATGTAGAATTGAAATAACTTGGTAGTCGATGATCACTATGAACTTTTACTTTGGAATATACTCGCAAGGTCATATTTGCCGCGTGAAAGGGTTAAATTTGGGATAAGATGTTAGATAGGTATATAAGGTACCGATATTATCCAACATTTAAACCCACTTAATTATTCCACTTTAGCATACAGCTTCTAATCAAATTGTTATCAATTTTCTACAACACAATTCGCAATGACCTTTTCCACGCAAGAATAAGTCATTGGCGCATATCAGTGGCTTTTTTTACACACACACACACACATGAGTGTTGCGTGTCCGTCAGTTGAAATCGTGTGCGTTCTACGAATGTTCACTAATTAATTGGACGTTCTAATGCGGCGAACTCTTGTTCCTGAGGCAAGATTCCGAGCGATATGCTAATATTCCTATTACCGCTCTCTGTCCAGCAGTCCATGCTTATTTTCTTTTATCCTAGCCATCTCTTTCGTCATTATCGTCGCTGGTATCGCGATGATTTATGGCTCGCGAGCGCGCGTAGGGAGAGAGAGAGAGAGAGAGAGAGAACGGAGCCTCGAATTTTTCACCTGTTTAGAGTGCCTATAATTCCGCGCATTTCGTGTCGCGGCAGCTTGTAATTTTCAACACCTGCCGGCAACTCTGCCATTAATCTTCTGATAAATAGATTGTCAACGGCTGCTGGCCACTCTTGGAGAGCAACGAATTCGCGGAAAGGTAACCGTGCAAAACATAAACGAGGCTTATGCTAATAGGAAATATACATATATCTGATTCCGTGCATTTTTGATCGAGTCGCAAGTTTTTCATCGAAAGAACCGTTTTTATCCTCGTAGAACTATTTATTACAGTATCACTCATTATTCAACTAAGAAATCTTCCAAGATCAACTTTATAAGTGCTTTTACAATATTTATCTCAGGATCGCAAGCTTAAAACTCGCGAACTTTCAACAGAAATTCTGCAGAACAAATTCCTATATTAAATTTTCATTTTGTATAGAATATATTATTGCCGTTTTTTTGTTTTTTTTTCTAGAACGACTACGGTGATGATATTGCTCTAGGACCTACAGTTTTAAGTGGAATCCGAACCACTATTCTTCGATGAGTTTTTGTTTGTCACCCATCCGAGTACTAACCACGTCCAATGTTGCTTAACTTCCGTGATCTGACGGAAACCGGTGTTCTCAAGAAGCCACGACCGTTGACAATACACTAATGCAAGTATCACATATGATATTGAAGAAAACGAAATCTTAGTTCCGTCGAAAGCAAAATCCAAAGTATAATCGTAGATTTAAACTTTGAAGAAAAGTATTGCTCTGGAAATCGACCGACCCAAAGCGTAGTGATTTGACCCTAATTCCCAAGGCCAGGCGAAATACATGTGTAAGTACAAGAACACACATATACACATACATATACATATAAGGATGATTCTAAAGAGCAAGCGAGTGGAAGAAGGATCCGAAGAAACTCGGGTGTTGCCAGGAACGTTTAACCAGCGATGCAAATGGCCCTTTGACACGGACATGTCAGCGCGGAAACTTCTGCTTTTAAGGTAGAGGGGGATGTATGATAGAGAACAGAGTGGAAGGGGAGCGAGAGTTAAGAGGCGTGTCGCAGAACTTTGCCGTGGTTTCTCTGTGCATACATGGAAAAGGAGCAAAGAGAGAGAGAGAGAAGATTTAAAGGGACGATGGGCTACTCACCCCCATGTAGCAAACGAACTCCTCGTTGCATATGGTCTTGTTAGGCTTGTTGATAGATGGTGGACACTGGGGACCGCGGCCGTTGCAAAAGCTCGCATCTCTGCATCCGTTGTCATCCCGGCACTTATCGCCGTTGCGCAGCGTACAGCCGGACGTACAACAGGGACCCTACAACAAAGGGCAGCCCAAATCTTGTTACCGATGAAGTACCCTTAAGTCTGTAATGCTACCTAGTAATCGACTGTCCAGCTCTTTGTGTCGTTCAATCAATAATAATTCTTCGAATTTATGGGATACTGATACAGTTTCAACATTCTTTCCTAATTGTTGACATCAGTTTTCGATATTGTTGCAAAACAGGAGTAGCAATGTGTTATAAATATACGGATCATTCCGATGCAAATATCCTACTTTTTCTATTTAAAGTTTTTATGAAACATATAAAAAAAATCAATGTATGATTAATCTTATTTCATTAGAAGGTAGATGATAAATGCTTCATTGTCTGCTTGATAATATATTAATTAGGGAAGGTAAACTATTTTTGTCAATTACATCCGATGGGACTTTTAAATTCATTTGCACCTTAGCGGATTTACCTTCTCGCTGTCTGTAGTCCGATGCACATAGAGTTTCAACTGCAGGGTTATTGCCTGAGGATCGTTGATAGCGGTGGATTTGATAGTGCTCGATTTAGGATCGCCAATTATGAGGGGTGTAATAACTCTATTATTACGCGTTTGCACGCGCAATTTCCCAACCACTGATCGCGCTTTTATAATTGCTGATTTCGCGGCTTTATCGGCTCGCAAAATTTATGGAGGGACGCTACCTCTTCTACCCTGCAAAAGCTTGGCGAGCTTGCGCTTTTTTTCTTTTGCTAATTATATTTTGAGCCTCCTGACACAATCGCTTAATTTATTGCTAGGAGATAATGTAAAATTGTGCTCGCGATAGTAATTTTTTCTCGGTTAACAATAAAAAAAAAATAATTATCAGAAAAATAATAAATAAAATTGGCTTATCCCATTAAAATATTCTACAGGATTAATCGCTAACTATCACGAAGAATTATTACTCTATAATAATCTTCATTTTGAGTGCAAAATAAATTTACACTTACGTTGAAATAAAACTGAATTGAATCTTGAAATGATTAACGTCGAAGTAGAAATTTATTGGGGGTAAAATTGTTAATTTTTCCAGGGTATAATTACACGGATTAAATGACAAGCCTTTCAATCGTGTAGTTTCGTATTTAGCTCGAGTAGAATTTACCGAATTTCGTTCAGTGTAAATGACCAACATCCCTCGGAGTACAGGGAAATGAGACCCGCTTGTATGGGAGTAATGCGGAGAACACGATATCATCCACGATATTCACTGAAGTAATGCCGTTACCACGGAATAGAGTAACGCGAAATCTATCGCGATGTTTCACCTAAAACATTGCGCTACTGACAATAATTCGATTAAACTCCACGATGCTACAATAATAACCCAGTATATATTAGTAACGACGTTGTAATTATACCGTTTGCAGGCTGACCACCCGATTAAGCTCTGAATTGCCACGTTAATCAATCACACCTGACGGCCGATAGCGAATGCGAACAAATAAACTGAGTGCAGCCGGGACCACAACTGTCACCGGTACTTGCTACATAAATCGGAGACTCTGTTTCGTAGCCTGACTATAGTAATTTTAGGACCAAGAACAAATAATCTGGAAATATTAAGATATTTATTATTTGTCAGTGACAATAATAACAAGATATTTGGAAAGTTCACCAGGAAATTTGAATTCAAAAAAGTCTCTTGAAAGGTGTTGGCAAAAAAAAGATCTGACAAAATGCATCTACAGACTTTGTTCCGAAAGTTTGCGTGGGGTAAATATTGAAGGAGCTCATCTGCCAGAGTCATTGTGCAAAGACATTACGTATCTCGCGAGAAAGCGATTCCAGAGCAGGGTGAAGCTAGTGGAATGACGCAAACAATGCACGGGTGGGCTTGCGTTTACCGGTGTGTCTAGCTGGTGAAAAAGCTACAACTAAAGAAACCGAGGGGTTTCACGCTGGTGAACTTTCCTGACGTTTTCGCTTGTTCCACCAGCGTCAGTCCAGAATGCAAAGAGCTTATATGGGAAAAGCTTGCTTCTCAGTGTCAAGTTTCCAGATTTAGAAACTTGGGTTTTCTTAGAGTCGTATCTCGACCGGAAAAATTCGATCGTAAAAGTTATCTTCAATGAGGAATTCTACACGTCATTAACATTCTGTTTCTTTCTTATAAATTAATCATCGTAAATTGAAGATCGTGTGAATTTCACAAGTTACAGAATCAAATTGAATTCATTCGAAGGTAGAGTTGCAATCACACCCTTATCACTGGTTTATACAAAAACCGAGACTTCTTTGGTACACTATCCATCTCGCACCTTCGACAGCCGAGAATCTACTTCGGACAAACAAATCGATGTGTCTCGATTTAAACAAATCCCACGCTCGCGCGTGGAAGAGAAGGAGAAATCCTCCAGGCAGCAAATTGAATGATTTTCGCTTAACGTGTAGATAAGAGCGATGCGCAGCTCGAATGTCTGATAGCGAGGCACCCCGAGGGAGAAGCTTGGAAAGTAAGAACAAGCTCTGTCGAAACCGATAGCTTTTCCAGTTTGCCGAATTCCCACGGAAAATAAGGGACGCGAGCTGATGCAAATCGATGTGTCTGGGATCGTTGCACATATCGATAAATAAACAGGTGATGTAGATATCGATATGATAGGTCACAAGTAGCAACTTCTATTTTTTGAAAATTATTTTAGAGACCTAAACCCAAATTACAGGTTTAAATTCTAATCATTGATATCATACACATTTTGAATTATTTGCAGCAACTATGTATCTTACTGGTTTTTAATCAGTTTTTAACAGTAAAAGTAGTAAAATAAATATGTAATAGAGGAAGTAACAAAAATAGTAAGATAGAATAAAATAATAAGTAGAGTATCAATTTTTCAGGGAAATTCCCGAAAGTCGAGTGTTTTTCTCATTTTCCTTTGATCCTGTCTGTCGCGTGCAAGCTAACACCATGGAATCGAAACGAATCGAGCCATTGGATTTCAATACGACATTCCACCGTATAAAATTTCAACAATGGCATCCAAAGTTCGCGTAAAAAAACCTGGCACAGACAAGAAGACTGCAAGAGAGCAGAAATGTATAGCGAGAACAAATTCAGTTGGATCTTTATTATTGTTTAAATAATTCGAATAATAGAAATGTTTGAATTTCTGCTCGAATTAATCACTTCCGCGGAATACATTAGCCACGAGAGAATAATTGACTGCAACAAGCATCAGCATTTCATCAAAATCATTGAATTTATGCCAATATGTGTATAATCGATTTCAAATAAAATCTATTGCAATCAAGAAAGAAACAAAAAAACCTCACGAAGAATTTGAATTTCATTAAAATACGGTAGCATATGTGAATAAGTGTGTGTGTATACATGAATGTAGTCTATTTCAGGTAAGTCATATTACGTCGCATCAAAGGCGATCTTCTTTCCTTAGATTCGAATCCTCGTCGTAATACGACCACTACGACTCAGGCCAGCACCGCATTCCATTTTCAGGGGGCACGAAAGGGCACAGCGAGCACACGTTTCCAACGATATCTGCGTTTCAATCGCGACACCTATACGTGCTTCATTTCCCTTTAGATCTGCTCGCGAGACCGCGCGATCCCTTATCCTTAATGCCGATGGCAGGAAAGAACGCGACACCTTGGCAGTAGTGGAGTATCGTTGAAAATGTGTTCGCCTTCCTTCCAACATGTTCTTTCTTGGCCCCTCTACTCTTCTCTCGCTTGTTTGCATTATCTCGTGAAACGGGTGAGAGCACCGGTAGCTGTTTACACCGGATGTATATAAAGCGCTCGGGCTTTTTCGATCTGCGGCCCACCTTCCGAGTGAACTCTACACCAAGAGCCTCTCCTTGTACCTTGGCTTTATGCTCGTTCGCATACAACCTTCCCTATACTCCTCAAAGATCTTTCACCTATCCTCGCGACACGACTTTGCGAAGCCTCAATGCGAAATTAAATTCCAATTTTATCGAATACAATTTCACGATACTAATTCTTGCTAGAAAATTCGAATAAAATCATTAAATAAATAATTTGCAAGCAGTAAAATTGTAAATAGTAATTTACTTACTTTGATAAAGAAATCGAAACACATTTGTCTCTGAATATTCCAGCAATTTTTAAATTTGCGACCACGTTTTTATTCTGTATGAATCTTACGTCAGTTGCAAAAAAGATTTGTTTTCTTGACGAGTCTACTTGGCATAAACATTGAAAGGGTTAGGAATGAATGTAATTAGCGAATTTAAATAGTTTGAAGACTATTTTATCATACGGTCAGAGATATGCTTGACCTATACTACTTGGAAGTGAATCATTGAGATCTACTACTTGCAGTTGGAATAATAGCTACTATCAGATACCGAATTTAGCAAATATTCTCTTAGCCGCACATTCTCTTTTCCCTCGAAAATGTTCATTGAAGGAAGAAATTCCGTAACAACAATTTTACTCGCTTCTAAATCTCATTTCTCAAGTCTTCTCCGGATGGATTCCACTTTTGCTCGAGGTTCGCCGGAAGCTTTAAAGCGGAGACGGCGACAGGGCGAGTTTCGGGTCGGCCATTCGTCTGCGTCTTGCATTCTAGAGATCTACGTGTTTTGCATCCGGTACTTTTCTCTCTCGTGGCTGCGATCTGCACCTAATGCATCGACTGTGCAGCGCTTTTTTTCCGTCGACACCCTGCTTCAGGCAGTTCTCAGCAGCCGCTCTCCTTCCTCTTCCAGCTTCTTCAGCTTCTCCAGCTTTTCGTCGCCGCTTCTTTTCTTCCTGTATCGCGCGACGCCCGCTTTACTAAGAGCTCGTCGTTCATCCGGATATACTCGAGAATGCAACCGCGACGCTGCAAATCGCTAAAACCGACGAGCATCGCTCGACTACTTGACCTCCATTCAGTGCTCCGCCAGCCTCACTCTTATAATTGATTAATTAATCGATATCGATTCCAACGATCTCGATAAAATTTCTATGGCATCCAAATTTGCAATTTTTTGAAACACAATTCCCATTTCTTGTTACAATCTTCGATTCGAATGAGAGATTTTTTAATTGAAAAAAATTCGTATGTTCAATGGATATTACGAATGAAAATGTTTCGAATAATTATTTTTTTTACTAGCACAACTGTTAAGGGATGTTTCAATAGTTACATTAAAATTGTTTTTTAGAATAATGTAATATTAATAATATATAGATAATTGGCCGAGTAAAATTTAATTAAATTGAGATTATATTATTAAGATGCAGCTTCCGTTAGTAGACGTAGTTACTCCGTGTTCCGGAAGTACCGCTCAGCCTGGTTGAGGTCTGTTTATGCAGACATATGCATGATACATCGCTATTAAGCATAGGGCAAACCAGCGTCGGTGCAAAACCTCGAGAGGATGACACCGAGGAGACGAAAAGGAGATGTGCCGAGGTTGGATGAAACGGCGAGAGACGCCGGAAGACATTCCCCATCCAGCCAGATTACCAAGTAACAAGATTAATTGTTTTATCTCATTTTAGACTGGCTTCCGGCTTGGAGCTTCCTACCCGATAGCGACCGCCTCGATTTCTCGTTTGATTAATTATTCTCATTTTCCGGTGTACCACGACGTCGTGGACTAACGTTCAAAATTAAACACTTTCTGCTTCTGTCTTCTCTCAACCCTACGAACAGCTTGCCGAAGTCCTTGTTTCTCGCCCTCGTCTTCTTCACTGTTCCTTGGTTATAAGAAAGACTCGACTTATAAGCGCTTCTCCACTGAGCGATATTAGTCTCACTGTCAAGTATATTGTAGCGCGGGGTAATGGCTTCGCCCTGGATTTATGGCTGGTGCTTAAGAATTGAGAATTGTTGGCACAGGTGACACTGTTTAAGAGAACTTAGTACCGCTGTTTAAAGGAATCTCTACCAATTTCTCATATCGTTATGAGACTGTGGAATTATATACCCTTATACACGTATTACATACTCAACGAAAAAATTTACCTAACTCAAATTAACATATGCGCTCCATTATTTTAATTAAATACAAATTTAACTTCTACCTAACACATTAGAATTTATTCGGTGAATTTTACATCTAAAATGAAATATACACACAATTATAAAATTATTCTGATTACAGTGGAAATATTCAAGAAGACTATTATCATTAGTTTCACTCTGTTAATTCGACTGTTGAATCGACAGTGGTACCGAAAATCTCAGGTGTGCTTGGCCTATTAAAACCGAAGTATTAAGATCCCTCGGCGGACAAAGTAGCATCAGTAGACCGCAAGTAGACCGAGTTAGAGAGCAATTTCGTAAGCGGAAACTACCTGTGGGAGAATTAATGCGAGGGAAGAGATAATCTTTCGCGAGATGACACACATTACGTTTTCTTCGTTAAGCGCGTACTTGAAAGCGTGTAGTAGTAATAGTAAGAGCTTGGAAGAAGGCAGACACACGGGACGTCAAAGTACGGAAGCATGAATCGCTGCATAAATTGTGGTGGTCTCAATTTCAGTTGGCACTCCGTACCGCTGGATCGTCTACTCATTATCAGCGGCTCGTCGGGTGCGCGTTTAATTATCCAGTACCGGGGGAGAGCATCGAACTTCCCTCATTTCGGCTCGAACAAATGAACGCCATCGGTTAGATTAACGTAAGCTTAATGCTAGTCCGCTCGAGGCTCTTCCAGAACTGGAGAAATCCTGCGCACGATTCACAGGGAATCGTGGCTGCTTCCGGTGTATCGATAACAAGCCACAATATTCTTCGCTCGTTCACACGTTCTTAGTTAATTTCATCGAGAGCATCAATTGTAATTACGAAGAATGCGTTACGTGAAATTATGGTGAAATTAATTTCTGATTAAATTCAATAGAATTTTAATTCTTTATTATTAGACTTCTCACTATCTACTTGGTTTCTTTAGTAATTGTAAAGAATCAAGTTCTTTGATAAACGAATCGATATATTATTATGAATAATAACATTCGTTTCATCATTTTGATACTTTATAACTGTTTCGAAAATTAAAGTCGATATCATTTAAACCGTTTTCTCAACTCCTGTTTTTTCCGACTAGTTTTCCCTCTATTTCCGGTGAACTCTCCAAGTGCGCGGCATTTACATTTGTCGTGTTTGCGCGCGCAATTGCAAAACGGCAATATTCTCAGCCTGGTAGAGGAAAATGAATGTCACGTAATAACTTCTCTCCGCACTTGCACCGCAGACTACCTCTTTAAGGAATTCGCTGTGCATTCATAACGCGTTCAGTACGTAATATAGATGTCCCGTAGGAAGAGAAACGAAAGAAACTCCAGGCGCTCGCGTAAATAAACCCACTGAGGCAAGATAATTACGTTAGAGGCATTGTTCCACCATAGGACACTTTGTCCCGAGGCGAACCACGAGAAAACAATACCGAGGAATTAATTCGGAAAATTATGTTGACGGGATATATATACCTTTTTAAGGAAACAAAGTCTTATGAATATGTACGGGAGAGAACCTTCCTTCCATGATTTCTCGGGTAAATCTGAGTTAAAGCGACAGCTATTGTATTTCCTATTTACGGAAGACAACATTTGTGACATGGGATTTATACTAGACTACTGTTCTCAGTACTGCTCGAATATTTCATTTCGCTATCTGTTTTCTTGCTCCTTCAATTTGCAACTTTGAAGAATATACTATAACGTTTATAAGAATATTAAATATTAGACATAAATTAAAGTTCAATTGAATTCGATTTATAAATATTATTATTAATATTCCTGAGTATTTCGTGAGAAATTGAACAATTATTATTAGATGATTGATAGCAAATTGTTATAAGAAGCAGAGTTCGTAGTTTGCAATCAGGGTGTAATTCGTAGAATCTATCATTTATGCAACAATTACCTAAGTATCGGTAAGGATTCTACAAGAGAATTCAGAGATTATACTTCAGTTTGGAACTCTAAACAGTCTACGGGTAGGTTTCAATTAATAAACAAGTTGAGACTATGTAAACTAGAAACAGCCGCGTGGGAGTTAATACTCCAGTATAAACCAATGTTTCCTTAGCAAAGCAAATTGTGTAAAGCAGAAAAGTACATCGAGATATTCCGAAATCGTCAATTAAGTATCGAGTGTTTACCACCAATACTCTCTTAGCTTCATACTACCAAACGTGTGTCGATAACTTTTTCCACGTTATTTAAACAGAATAATCATTTATAATTATTAAAATCATTTCCACAGCATATTAAATTCATAGAAGCAAGCAACACGATTCTAAACTTCCTCCTCTCAATTTCCTGCAAATAACAAGATTCGTATTTGCATATTGCATTTTCCAGGAAAATTCTCAATATATTCATAACATTATATTCATTAATTTGCGAATAATTTCCACTGGTATATTGGGCGGAAAATATGTCCGGGTTTGAAGGTTTAATGCAAATATAACATCAGAGTGGTATATGTGAAAATGGAATATATATGTAGAGAGAAATAGTGTAAAAACGTGTGAAAAGATCTTAACGTTGGTCCCAGGTAAGCAGTTAGAAAAAGACAGTGATATTCGGAAGAGAAGTGGAAGGAGAGTTAGGGGAATTATTGTTCAACAGGGGAATGAAAATTTTTAGAAGGTCAGCAAATGGAGCGGAAGGGCCACTTACTTGACTCGGGCTGCAGAGTGCACCGTCGGCGAGGCGACAAGGTATCTCGTGAGGGGCATGATGGAGCCGTTGAGGGTGGCAACAAGGGTCGTTGCAGTCTTCCTCCCATCCGCAATCACACTCCTCGCCGTCCTCCACCACTCCGTTCCCACAAATGGCCGCCTGGGGCTCTGTGGGATCATCGATTCTCGACTTTACTTTCGTTCTCACGCACTAACCGGCAAACCTCCCGTTCTTCGAACCTTATCACTAAACTTTTTGCATTGGACTTCCGACCGATTATATCGATATCTTTTACTAATTACTTTAGAAAAATTTGAACAGTTATCATTTACTAGCTGTATCCGCACCACGTGGTCTCTGACATAGCTCGGGAAATTTAGTAAATTATTATACGTCAAAAGTTGAAAACTAATTTTATTAGAACGATAATTATTTGGAGTGCACTCTTCTCTTAAGATAGATTTCGAGTAGTGAATAAAAGTTCTCGCAGAGTTTACTTCTGATTTGGGTAGATATAATTGTGTTTTAGACTGACGCGCGTACACGCAAACGTGTACTACCGATTCGGATTATTGTCAACACAGGACGTACATAAACTACAAGGCCTTGCACTCTCTGCAGTTATGTTTAATGCTCTCCCGGGCATTCTAAACACTATTTGAACAGTTAATTTTCATTTACCGTCCACTGCCGAGAATCCGAACATATTCCGTTGTTCGCACATGTTGTTTCATGTTGGAATTCCACATGGGTAATAATCGTACAATTGCTCAATTAGTAAAAAAAGAATTTCAATATTGAATTTTTCCATTTTAGAATGGGATTCTAATCTACGAGCTGTTCCGTCTGATTTCTATTTTTTAATTTTGTACAATTATGATTATTGCTTGCGCAAAATTCAATCTCGATCCTTAAATTCACAAAAGAATTTCGTATGAAGTCTTTACCAAGAGACTAATTTAAAATACTGATTTTTAATTATAATTTCAATCAATACTAATTCAATTCGCAGGTGGAATTTTTATGCAATTTCAAATACTTTCTTGAATTAGGATCAATTTTTTTTTCTTGTAAAAAAGGATTCGTCTCTTAAAGAATAATGAACAAGCAAATAAACGAAGGAATGAAATTTTCAAATGTTCAATGAGTGATTTAAATCCAGAGAGGGTTTTAAACATAAAAAAACTGTATATTCAAGTTTCAGTGTTATCAGTATCGCAGCGAAATGTACTACTCTTCACCACAAAACTGCCAAGAAGTACCGCACTGTTTAGTTCCTACTCCTGCTGTTTATGTCATGCGCTATTTTTTCACGGTTTTATTTGGCCCGCACACTCTCTCTCTTTTTCTCTGTGTGTGCGACGCAGCTCGTTTTTGCACGGGCCATTATTTCCAAAGTAATATCCGCGCGCAAAGGGTTCCCCTCTTTTTGGACAATGCTACGGAGAGAGGACATTCTCGCAAAGCTGTACAATGCGAGTAAGGTTTATTCAAATGCGGAAGAAACTCCGGCAAGCTGCCGGCTATAAACAAGGCGTATCTCAAGTGAACCGAAATGCCTGCTCTTATGCACCGCTATCTAAGCGAGGACAGTAAATTCTTTTAATTCGCCACTTTTGCTTACAGACGTATTAGCTGCTTTCTGCTTACTGCTTGCCCTCTGTGATAATTAAAATTTGGATTACCCAACGAGAGACTCTTTTAGTTCTCTGGCAACTGCTTTGATTATCTAGAAATTTTTCTATTGTTCACCTCAATTATTTGAAACAGCACGGATGAGCATAATTTGCGCGAAAAGTTAGACATAAAAATTTGAAAAATATTACACCCTCGGATAAACACTGATTAAAAAGAGTGATTGTGAGAATAATTTGAAACTAGTGAATACAATTATGAAATGGTATCTGATCTTATAACAATTTAAATGGGATTTTAATTTAAATGAACTATCTGGAAAAAACAACATTTTTTTTAATCAACATTTTCGCAATTGTCCAATGGATGTCGAACAGCATTTCTATTTTATTCAGTTGTTGTTCAACCGAACGATTTACGATGGTTGTTACAAGTTTGTAATGGTTGCAGACTTTACGTAGTCATTTGAAAAACCGTGAATTTCGATAAATAAACACGATTAGCAATTTGACTGTTTTGACGCGTGCGCTTCGGTCTCGCTGAATGTGCTTTTCCTCTCGAATATTGGTTGGATTCGTGACCTTTCAAAAACAGACATGAAAGCCCTACAAACTCGGAACATTCGACAGTGCTTCAAAGTTGACAAACCACTTTTCATTGAGCTCTATCATGTTTGCCGTCATTCTTTCTACGATGAAGCCTGTTATGCGCTCTCTGTGGCTGTTTCAAATAAACCCCCCAATGTTTTGTACTCGCGAGATTTCCAGAAAACACCAATAGCACGTATCGAGAAGCGCGCAACGTTGAATAACTCGCGAAACACGCTTTGATCAGCTGATTTTCTCCACTCGTCCTGATTTGTATAACTCAATTGTTTGCATCGTCATTAACGAAAGAACATAATGAGGCTACTGGCGAAAGCAAATCAAAAGCTACCCTTTGATTGTGATGAATTATTATTGAAATAATTTAAATTATTTAAATTATAACTCTCGTTACATTATTAAAAGAGAAGAATGCTTTGTTACATTAAGAATCTTCTTTTTATTGGAAATTACAAATGATTTTTGAATGTTTCCTTTTTAGAATACTTCTTTGGGTTAATTGTGTGGCACAGTAATTAACGTTTATCTTCGCAATCAAAATTACAATGAGACTATTTTGAATCAATAATAATCCACTAGTCTGTGTCTTATAATTTTTCCGTGTCGCCAACGTCGGCCTAGCGAATTTATTAACACAATCCAATCCGATTAGGGAAATTATTTAGATTCGCGCTGAAGACGGTCTCGCTCCTGTAAAATGATTCCCCCGTTTTCGTTTGAATTCTTAATGCGTCTAGCGACCCATCGTAAAAAGTGCGGTGCGCTCGTGGAAGATTGTCCTCTCGGGCTCGTAATATCGGCGGGTGAAAACTCTGTATAACTTTCGCCGACTGAGAACACTAGCTTTATCGAGGGCCTTGAAAATCCTGAGTTATTGTTTCGATTTACTGCCACTGAGATTCAAGAGGCTCTCGAGTTGCAGGTGATAGAAAATATTCGATTAATTATTTCTATCTCAGAAAAGAAACATACACTTTGTCAAAGAATTGACAAATTTTCTTATTTCATTATAAAATGAACAAGTGTGCATATACAATAAACTGTTAGTGATAAAGGGATGTTTGGAGGAAGATTGACAATTGTAAAAGAAGGTTTTCGATTGTTTGGAGAATGATTTGATAAAGCAGTAATTTTCCGAATGAAATGGAAACTTGAAAGGTACTCGGTTACAAGAGAAGATCACTTGATTGTGTCGTAATAGAGAGCAATTATGTAAAACCATAATGAGACCAGCACGCAAACTCGATCAAGGAGTTTTCATTTTAGCACTTATGTGAATTCGAGCCGCATTATTGAATTTCCGCCGTTTACCATCCCATATCTGTGGTATGTGGGCATTCGCGTACATCTCTCAGAACTGCGAAGCAGATAGCCCATTAGATATGCCTTTGTGGAAACTAATCGAATGCGCCGATTAGACTAAGGATTTCAGTCTCGTCTAACCCCTATTCTGACCCTTTGGATCGCCAATAGCCGGATTAATTATAGCACACTGTGCTTTTAAACTAATACCACTTATTGTTAGTCCAATAATTGCATCGATAATGATTGCGAATTCTCGCCACATGTAATTGCTGAATTCTCGACTAAGTTCTCTTACAAATAGCCTGAAGATTTTTATAGAAAATTTCTTCAACTTTATATTTATAATCTTAGCAGTTTTCAAGAATTTTGAAAAAAAGCTGCAGTGTATTAATTTATATAAATTATACGGCAGACGAAAAAAATATTGTTTTAATACCAAAATTCAATGCCAAAATTCACCCCAATTAGAATTTTGATTTGACCGAATTTCCGAAATAACGTGAAAAGCAGGAAAATTTCGTGAATTCCGGAGTGAAAAGGTTGAAAACAGGGGCAAATATTTCGCGTGTGTCAAAAGGAAATATTTCGAAATTAGAGTAGTAGTAGTAGACTTGCCAGCGAAACAGCCTTTGGAGGATCGAGCTTTTGCGTTGAGCACTGGGTTGATGGAAACGAGACTGCATGGACTAAAACGGTTGTTGTTGCGTTTGTCCCCGCTGGTCGCGCGTGCAAACATTATGAAGTTGCCATCCTCACCGCCCGGTGAACACTCGTCCGGATCGTGCTAATGCAGAAACATAAATATTATGAAGCTGGTTACTTTGCGTCCTGGGAAAACTTATTCTATATTTTCAACGCTAATTCGAATCGTCGTTCATTGAAATCTACACTTTTTACAACATAAGAAGAATCTTTGGTTTCTTTAATACGTGCAACATTGTATATAAACTTGTTAATATAAAACATCTTTCTTAATAAGATAAATATTTATTTAATCTGATCAAATGTTTTATTCAATTAAAATTCAAAATTTAAAGTTAAAACTTTTTTTTTATTTAGCTACATATTTATGCATGCTTTTTAAAATTATCCTGCGAAGAATTTTGGGGCTCGGTTCTCGACTCAAATTTTCCTGAGCGCTCGGCGGAATAATTTCTACCGGTGGTAGCCGCGTTGAGTACAGCTTTATTTTTCCCAGGGTCAATTGAATGGAAGCGATTCGATTTGAAAAGTTTCGTCGGAGGCGGTGTATCGTGTTTCGCGAGGGTAGGTGACAAATTGCAGGGGCTGCAGTATCCGTTGGCGTGAAAGGTTCCGCGAAAGTCGAGAGCGCACGGTGTACACGTGTCCGTCGGCCGTTTTTCTTTAATCGAATCCGTTGTTCGGATAATCGAGCGGCGTCGCTTAATCGACGCTCGTATAAATGAAAGTCCTGGTTAAATGGCGTACGGATAATCGAGTGGCCAACGTAAAATTGCTCGCCCGTAACTCTCGGCCTCGCAACTCCCTGACAACACAAGACTCGTTTAACACGTTCAACGCAACGCACCAAAATAATATTACTCTCCTTGGATTCGTCCAACCTCTGGAACCGTCTTCATTTCTTTTAAAGCAATTTATTAATTTTTTATTCGTTTTTCGAGTTAAGTGGGACACCCTGTATATCAATTAATTTTGTCTAACGATACAATAAATAAAAAATCAAACAATCAATCAAATTATTTAAGATATTCTTAGAATGATTATAGTCTAATAATAGAAAAAGCTTCTGCTTTTTTTACAGTGTTCTAAGATTCTTTCGTTAATTTCAATATAAGATGCGCAATAAATAATCAATCAGGGTTTCGCCAACCGGTTTTTCCCGCTCTCGAAGAATCAATTCGACAGAGTGTATCCGAGAACTCTGCCGCAACGCTCGAACAAGCGCATCAGGAGCGCAGGAGGTTCCGCCAGAGCTATTCTTTGAGCCAAGCAATCGCCTGGCAATAAGAGCGAGGTCAAAGTTGCAGAAGCCTCTAGCGAGTGTATTTGAAATTGGATTTTATCGCCGACGGAAAATCGCATTTGACGGTGGTCAGTGTGCACAAAAGGCCTTGGCGAAATCGACAGGAGACAGAAGAGAGTCAGGCGAAGCAAAAGAAACGCGGTAGAAAGTCGAAAAGTGCAAAGACTCCGACGGGAGTCGTGTTACTTTAAAATTCAAAGTGTAGAGAGATGCCGCGACGACTAGTCGGTACTGGTGAAAGGGAGATGATAAAGCTCGAGAATAAAGTCGGGTGTCGCAACGGTGTCTCGATGCGTTCATACGTGTGCATCGAGTCACAGACAGCTCGTTATTTGCAACTTGACTCTCACTCTACACTTGTCTTTGAGCACTGGTGCCTTGTTTGACGAGCTACGGCTTATTAAATTCTCTGTTTGCTTCACAAAGCCATTCCACTCATGTTTTCAGATTCGTCACGCAAGGTTGGATGACACAGTAGAACGTTGATTATAAGGAATCTCGGTTTTCTGAGTTTTGATCATCCGGATATATGCGCAATCGAGACAAATTGTGTGTATCTCTGAAATACTTATATGTAGTTGGATAATAATGTTATACGATTAAATTAAATTATTTGAATTTTTACATATTTCAGGATTTATACTCGTGTCGTTATTGTTTATATTCAAATCGATGTTCGGTATATCGAAGAAATCTTAACAAAAACGAAAATAGCATTGTCTATCAACGGTTAAAACGTGATCAATGTTTCCACGGGTCTCGCTTCGAAAGCGATATAGCAAAGCCGAACTTCAATTTCACGTTGAAATGCGAAACGGTTCTGCTATTAAAACGTCATGAAAAAGATATAAATACTTCGTTTTACAGCGCGCAGTTTTGTCGATACGTGGCGAGACTTAAACACTTGAGAGTTTTTAAAACGTAAAATCGTACTTTGAACACAGTGGAACTATTTGATATTAGATTTTTATGTATAAAACGTTTGACGAATTTTTATTTCGAAATAAGTTACTTAATATTACATTTGCTACTTGCAAAATTGGAATAGTTAGAGGATTATCTCTGATGAATTTCGAGATTCACAATAAGAAGTTATCTTCGAGAAAACATTTTGCGAATTGATTCTAATTGCTATAGTGAGCGTGTCATTTAATTGGCCTCTAATTCGAATATAGCATTTTCGAGACTGTTAGCGTAGTTTCCAGAGGTAGGGATACGGATTTAGCTAACTTACCGGAGAGCCGAAATTGTGGCCGATCTCGTGGGCCAATGTGACGTGAGAAACCGTCGGTGGTACGTGTTTGCCGTAGTTCAACAGGGTGATTATACCGGTATTCAGCGATTTCATGCTGCCACGGTAGTGCTGTGGAATGGAGACAATTAGTAGAAAAACCACTCAATCCGCTGCCACTTGAATAATAATTAATTCGTTGTTTAATTCCGAGGGATAAGAGCTTCCACTCTCTAGTGAGTTTAATTGGGCGACGTTGAAACGAATCGTGATATTAAGTGCTTTAGACTTAAACGATTGACGAATGGATTGCGCTTCAAGGACCATTGTTTTAAATTAATCAGTAAGGGACTGTTTGTTCAACAATCATTACTGGAATTCAAGCAAAGTGCCAGTATAATTCACTGATCGTATACGCAAGTGTTTCCAAAGATAAAAAGGAATTGCAATGCAAGAAATAATTTTATTCATAATAAAGTGCTAATTGTTAATCTAATTGTAGAATAAATGTTTTAGCAAACTTTTGATGGTAACTTTTACAAAATGTATAAAGTAGATAAACTGTTGCAATTGCATTAGTTTTAAAGCGATAAGTGAATTTATTATATTGACTGACAGATCACAGGGCAAAACGGCAATGTTTGTTGGGAAATTCGCGATACATTGACTAGCGATACGCGCAAAGCGATCGGCAGAAAATTTCCCTCTCCATTATATGGATGCTGTGAATTCGACAACCGAAAATTGATAAATTGCAATAAAATAATTCCCCGAATATCTCGTCCCGATAATGTTAAGCGATTTGGATATTTGAATACAAACTATCCGATAACATTTATCCATTGCATTTGAAAAATCTTTTTTTCGAAAGAAAGATTTCATCGAATAAGGGTTATTAACAAAATTTTATTTCGAATTGAGAGGAAAAGTTCAATCCATGTGAGAGTGTGAATATTTCTCTGGAGGACCCTAGAGATCCATAAACCACTTTAGCATGCAGTCACAGTGTTCGATAATAAAAAAAGGAATCGATTTGCTGGCATACTGGGGGGAATCGACATCAAATAAAAAGCACCCGTCGCGGTTTTTTACTTCTTTAAATTGTCAGTTCTCAGAATGAGATCTCTGAGTTAAGCCGATTCTCGCGGTAGTTTCTGTAACACACTGTAAATTTGCGATTCGAAGTGTGGCGCTTCTTAAAAATCAACTGTGCATAAAACTTTTTACGATAACTTACTCCGTTTTTTTCGCAAACGCCACCGGCATTCTTCAGATCACCGGTCCAAGCAAGACCCAAAGTACCCTTCTCGAAGTCCCGGTAAGTAAACATATACGAAAGGCAAAATGCGTCGTAATCTTCCTCTGAAACACACAACGAACATCAAATTACTTCAATTCACTTTCATATGTATTCCTCAATACTTCAATTTTATAACAGTGAAATGATGAAAAAGTGACAGCCTAAAAATAAAAGTATGTTTTTCCAGGGAAACGAAAAACTATTCTTCAATCTAGTTATTTATACAAGATTTCGGTAATAAAAAGTTTGAATAAAAAGTTGATAATTTGATAAATTGAAATCAAGTTTCTTTTTCATTTTGCTGTTTGGTGTTGAAGAAGCAACTTTGTAAAGATCATTAATTCAACTATTATAGACAACATAGAAAAGTGCGTAATACTAGTTTATTTCTAGACACAAGTGTGTCGTGAAACGAGTGAAATTGGAAAGCCCTGAACTTTTCGATTTCCTTTAACGACACGACGTAACAATAAAATATTTATGCAGAGCGTATAAAAGAGTAGAGTCGATCGTGGCAAAAAAAATTACGAACCCGTTGGAAGAATGGTTTCTTTCGGAGACGAGTATAGTTCACTGGCCTATGGTGTTGCAAAAATTCTCGTCGACATAATGAGTGTCCTTCTTTCCGCGCAACAAAGCCAAATGAGAAACTGCTCGGTGCAGAAACTGCTTAAGGGGGTTTTTTCGGCAATTTTCCTCGCAGAATTTTCGTTTCGCGAGAGGATACAACGAGCTCTCCTTGGTTTATTTACCGAAGTATTTAAATATGAGTGTGTAGGATGCTGCCTTGTAAAACTCCTCTCTTTCAACGGGTTCAAACGCAGACTTCATAAACCGTTTTCGCGAAAGTATTCATCCGCACGTTTTTCCTTATTCGCGCTTCTACGCGATCCAGTGAATATTGCAGCGAAGCGTACGAGAGCAAAATATATCCTCCTAGCTAGCTGCAGAGAGGATATTTATGTTTTTTCTATTTATTTGTTTATCCCATGGATGTGGAGTATCTACTGCCGGACTTGCAGTTCGAAATAGAAAACGAACTTTCGCGAAATTAACCTTCGATAAAAATTCGAAATTCATCTCTTAAAAATCCAACTGCAAAAAGAACTCATAAATTTCCTATTTCACCTTATTGTTTCGATCCACTTAATCGGAGTAATATTATTTCTGAAAACAATTCTTGACTATTAAAAATTGTTAATTATTTTTCATCTTTTTCTCGTGAACTATGAATGCAGTAAGGATTTAATTGTTGCATACAAATGCATTAATTACGGGGGAGGAAAAATTGGGGTAAAAAATAAATAGTATTACTAGGTTGGACGAGGTGGAATTAAATCGTGGAGGAAGAGGAATAAGCGCATCGCAGCCATCAAGCAGGCCTCATTCAGCGATCCGTGATAAAACGAGAGAACCGACGCGTACTGTCATAAAGCCAGAGCAGAGAATTCGCTTGGCCCTGGCAGTTAACTTTCTTCGCAAAAAAAGGTCGGACATAATTTTTATGGAATATTCATTTCATATATTTACGGTGGTCGCGACAATGTCGTAGGGGGAAGGAGAGAAAAGCGCAGTGAAATAGTTGGCCAAGCGACCCTCTCTTCCCTCTATATCCCCCATATTATCCCAGGGTTTCCCAGGCCAAGCGAAAGTTGCGCAGGATAAAAGTTTCCGGAAATTAAATTACCGGACACTCCGGGGCCCTTCTGATTTATTATTTGCCGGATAACATCTACGAGGATGTTTGGCGGGGCAGCCACGTGAAATACTGCTGGCGACACTACGCCAGCGAAATTAAAAACGAGATTAATTAAAGGTCTGCGCGAGACGGCTGTTTCCTAGGCCAAACCGAAAACGTCGGCCTCGATTGGATTTTAGCGAATCGTTGGGGAAGACGCGAATTTCTATCTCTCATTCTCTCTCTCTCTCTCTCTTTCTCTCTCTATCTCATTTCTGTCGCTTGTTTCCCTCGAGTTTATCTCCCGCTTCCCTTTTTTTCTTTTTCACTCAACCGTCTGAGCGTGTTTTTCATTTCGCTGGTTAATCTGACTGTTTGCCGATGCTGATTGCCAGTGATGGCCCGTCGCGGTCCAATTAACTGGTGTCTTGGGGGTATCGACAACGCGAGATACCGTGCGGAGAATTCTCATACTGAACAGGTATTGTCGTTTACATATTTTGCCCTACAGACTGTCGGAAATTCAATTTTAATTAATTTCGCAATATAACAACTCGACATTTATTTACATTGCTTATGATTCTTTTCTTAAACCACTTGACTAAATCAGAAGTTAAGAAAATAAGTAAATACGAATTGAAAGTTATGAAAATTTTGGAAATAATTTATCTAAGAATCTATCGAAGACGAATCATAGAAATGATTACATCAACAAGTAATTAATCTGTTGATTGGTCTTGAGAGCAGTGAAGCTATCAAAACACATACTAGCAAGGTTTATAATCGCATTAGAACATAGGAGGGTGTTATGCAGGCCCATTTGCTTGAAGCCTAATTACCGATCAGTCTCTCAGTCTAATGATCTTTAGCCTTAAATTAGGGATTATTACACGTTGCCCTCGAGGTACAGAATCCAATAAACTTTCGTTGCATCGATCACTACCGACGCAACCCGACAGGTTGGTACACCAGCACAGTCCGGATAATAGTCCCTACAGTTCTCCTAGCAAAGTATGTGCTCTTCGTCTGGGAGCTTATCACCCTGCCAGAGCTGCTCTCCCATTGTGCGCCCTTGCCTCGCCGATCGACGGGCCCAATGAACCAGAGTATTATGGCTGCCATGCTCCAACACCCTCTTTGTCAGGCTGCTTGCCCATTATACCACACCGTATTCCCTGTTTCACATTGCCATTACCCGTCTTCCCTCTATCACGTCGCTAGATACATGAAATCCTCAAATTTTACACTAAACTCCAAACACCCACAACTTTTTCATTACGAATATTCAGTATTATTCAAACTTTAATTAAGAGAAAAAGGATCATTATTGTCTGTACAATAATATTCTGTAATTGTAACAGCTAAAAATTGTACCAATTCTTAATAATTATTTTTGTTTCATTTCACTTCTACTTTGAGAGACCATTTAGGAAAATGATTTTTTCTTAAGAAGAGTATCTAAACTTATGATTGGTTATCCTACTAAAGGTTGGAAAGGTTGAAGATAAAAAGAAATAACTCACTACGATCCTCAAGGTGGTTTTATCAATTTATTAATACTCCAGATCGCATTTCCGGTGCAGACAGTTGCTTGGTTCCCGTTCCGATATCTTCGATTATCCGCGATACATGGGGATGCAATTTCCGATCGCGCGGGATAGAACACACGTGAAACGTGAGAGCCTCTACCTACGCGATGTTACGAATCCTGCTGAACATTGCCTTTCCTGAAGCATTATTACGTCAGAGTGTAATGCCGATCTGAAATTCCTGTCACTCGTGAGTGTTTTAGAATTAGGCTAGTCGCCTGCACGCAACTACAGCGGACATATCACTCCGTAGTATTCGGTTCTAGGAATTGATACGCGTATGGGTATCTCTGATATTCGAACCAGTTTGCTCGAAGCAAGTAAATTTACGGGAGTCAGTGTGATATTTACTCACCTCAGAATTCTCGGTTTACGTAATTATACCGATCGAAATGCGAGCAGGCTCAACCTGAGAACTCTGTCTCGAGATTAAGTTGACGTTTCTCTGGTAACGAGGCAAGAATGTAGTGGTCTAAGATCATGTATGTGCGAAGATATTGAATCCAGAAAAATCGAATTAAATATTTAATAGTCTATAAAATTTGAAGCTAGAAAGATCCAGTTATAAAAGTTAGAAAAATCGAAAAAATTAGAAATAAGCTACAAATTACAATACGAAAAATAAACAGAAACTGAGAAAATAAATGTGATACTATATTTAAAAAACTGCTGCGTCAATAAGAAATTTCCAGTTTACATAGTGTCCCAAGAAGGCCGGTGGAAATTCTAAGATTAAAATTCTCCAGGAAATCTTTCGGGAGCTTTAATAGCTCACTCACAGATAAGAAGAAACCCTAAAGAGATTCAGTTGCACTGGATGGTTGCGCACTCGTCGTTTCGCTACTTTCAGCGGTTTTTCGCGACGCTGATAAAATGCGCGAGCTTTTTCTAACGCAATGGAAAGAGCACTGGTCTCTTGCACTAGTCTCAAGAGGCATATATTCCGTTAGTGGACGAGCCTCGGTTTCGCGAAATATCCCGAGTGAATACACAGTGTATCAGCTATTGTGCAGCAAGGGCTCTTTGTCAGGAAGGCTGCCGGGTCCGTTTTCAATTTCAGCCCACCTGCATTAATGCCGATGACTATACTGGTATACCATCGTATGTATCTACACAGTCGTAAGACCACCATATATGTATGTATTATATGTATAAACTCGATACATGCAGAGATATCATGATACTTTATTCCATCTACCAGCCAAGATATTGACTCGCGAATTCTTTTTTCGACTTGTCTTCTCTGGGTTTCTTACGCGTTGTATATATATTGATTTTCGATGAATTCAGAGATGATTTCATATTTCATGATTCTCTTCGGTTGCCGCAGAAAATAACGGAAGCAACGAGATGTACCGGTCAATATTAGCATAAACAGATGTTTATCGGATTTCCATCATTTTTCAATACGACGTATATTATGAAAATAGACTTTACTTTATGATTATTTTATTCCAGTTATATTAGAATACTATTTGTAGTGTGTATTCTGAAATTTCAATTCCATGGGAAATTTATTGAATCCGGTTGGAAATATGTGACATGGTAGTTGGGAAGAAGGACTAAACAAAATGTGGCTCGTGACGGGCAAAGGCACCTCGTGTCTTTGACCTAAGACGAGCACTCGTAGAGTCGAGTGGATACGAGTCCGTCTATGTCGAGGAGAAGGAGGAGGAGGAGGAGCCAGGGAAAAAAAGTCTACGAAAATACGTCTGAAGGGCCGAAATACGCGTGCAAACCTGGCCAGAGGTTTATTTTCTTCGTAGCAGTGGAGTGTCTACAGGAGGAACATGCGCAGTAAACAAAGGATGCCTGAGCTCACTTCAAGCAGCGTACACTAGGAAACAGAGTAAAAGAAAGAGAAAAATGAGGAAAGAGGCGAGATCACCGTGAAGACTGGCAAAGAGATAAGAATGTAACGATGAGGATCGCTAAGGTACAGAGAACGTAAAGTGTTTATGTTATACTCTGTATTAAGGTTTCTTGGGTTTATTTCAGTTTGCTGCCAAGCTTTGAAGCTTACGTTGGCGAATCGCGAATCTGAAACTTCCGAATATGATGCTGAGGAACTACATTACTTTCATTCTTTTTCGTCCTGCAGAAAAACTTGCAAATTTTCCGAATATTCTCTCTCTGCATATTATTATTATTACTTTACCAGTGGATTCAAAATATTTTCCAAATATCTTCAATATCAATTCCATAATTGATTAGATGTTTAGATGAAAATGAAGGAGAATAAAGTAATAAATTGAGATTTATTTAATTCCTTAAATATAAATTGTATAAGTGGCTAATAGTTAAATTATTTAAAGTATAGAAAAACTTTTCATGATTTTTCGGCTTGGAACGTGGGAAATAAAGTTGAAAAAAGATTCGTGGTATGAGGTAGATTCGAAAAATGAGAAATTTTCGGAAATTTCTGGGGTATTTACGATCACGCAAGTGAGGTGGCAGGAAGAAAGGGTAAATGTGTTGGTGCAGCAGGTAGCGGTAGTAACGTTCATGAAATATGAAGCCAGTTATTACAGCCCGGATGGCAAGTCCTCTTTGACGAGACACCATTATACTCCTCGCCATTACTTCCCAAAATGATATTACATTATCGTGACGTACATACTAATGAACAGGAAAAAAGGCTTCTCCATTCATCACGGATCCCCGCGCGTCACTTTTTCCCGCAATGCGAATGGCCTGAATTGGAAAATTCCGGATCCCAGAATCCGGTGTGCGGTACAAAAGAAATTCACTTGCAGCCTATCAGATAACTGTGTTGGAGAGACGTTCCCTTTTCGCTCGATTGTTGCTCGTTGCATAAAGTCTATCCTCTTGAAAAGTGTATTTTTTGGAAGAAACGTTACATTTTAACGAATAATAATGTTTTGTCAAAGATAACAAGAAACATTATTGGTTGCAGTAAAACGTAGAATACAGAGTCAAGACAAAGGAATATTTACATCAAAATTGAAGAAGAATGCTAATTTTATTAAATGTCAAATTTCAAATCATAATTTTAAATTCCAGATTTTGAATATTTAAGTTACAATATGAAATAGCTAATTCAAATTTTTAAACCTTTAATTTCAAATTTTAAATATCTAATTTCAATTGCAACTTGTAGATTTAAAGTTTAAAATCAAATTAAGTATATTGAATTCAGTATAGAAAAATCTATTGCTCTATTACGCGAACACATTTGACTCGACATCAATCGATAATCAAGATTCGATTGTATTGTCGGATGGTAGAATCGCGTTTGAAAGTCTAAAGGAGAGAAGATTTTATTAGGAATTTTATTCCGAAGGGTTTGTCAAGCGCAAGACAGAATAAATAAGGCTGACTGCGTTTAAAGGTAGCGGCGTGAAAATTTAATTTTCCGGCAAAGGAACTACTTCACCTTTATGCAATCGTGGGGAACAGTCCGACTCAATCTGCGCTTATTCGAGTGAAATAAATTTAGTTTGCAAGGATCAGCTTTTTTTTTCGTTAAGCTTCCGTCGATTCAGTCTTTAAGCTGGAAACTTTGAAGCAGACGCAATAAGTGTTAATTTCGTTAAATCGAGAAAGATGTATAAGCTATTTGTTAATTGGATCGTACAGTTTCAAAGAAAAAAGCTCGAGTATCGATTCCAGTTGAATCGGAAACGTGCCTTTTACCGTTTAAGTTTCACGTATATCACTTCTTGGTTTTTCACCTTTATTGTATCCGACAAGTTCGTCTTTTCGCGTTGTTCTCTTACGACTTACATAGAGTCTCTCGAAAAACTCTTCAGCTTTCTCTTAACTCGTCTGCTCAATATATCGGATAAACTACTCGAACCATTGCGAAAGATTTTTTACTGCAATCCTCATTCAATGTATAAAATAGTTAATAAAAAAATATCAAATCGATATAACGTTAAATTGGACTTCATTTGTCATACGAGGGTAAAGTGATGTCAGACAGGTATTAACATTGAGTCTGACAAACCAACGAGTAGTCGCGAACTTCGGTTAAAACGGTTCCAGGAAACTTCTCTTGAAATTAGTGTAACAGGGCATTGTTAGAGCTTAGGCACTGAGGAATAAAGTGGCTTATCGACAGATTGAGACGAAGTGCCGATTTAAATCAGCGGACGAGCATGTTGACGGTCGACCATACGTCACCAGTCGAGCAACCTTAACTCTCAGAACTCTGACTACATTGATCTGAGAGTCTCACTAATGTTCCAAGCACGAACTGAGTAATAATTAATCTTAGCTGTCCGGACGAAAACTTCAACCTCCTGCTTTTCAGTTGAAAATTTACCACGGTTGTTCGCCTGAGTGATGTATTAGAATCTAATCGCGTGACACTAATAACAAGTTCGATTTTTATACTTTGAATATAAAAATAACTAGAAGTCAATTATTAAAGATTCAAATTGTTTCTCTTGAAACTTTTTAAAGTTTCAAAATGCTATGAAGCTTTTTACAAATTCTTATTTTAGTTTCTGCCCTGTTGCAATTGGACTATTTGCAATTTTTATTGTTATTGGGGAGGCTTTTTAAAAATTTGTCGGAGAAACACTGAGAAAAAGTGATTAACGGATACAGCAAAGCTGAACAATTCAAAGGTTCGGACGCGTTTGTGAATTAACGACAGTTCCAATTAATGTAGAACTGCTAAAACGTGATACAGTTGGAGAGTCAGAGAGACCAGTGTTTGCAAAGTCGCGACATTGGTGAAACAGGACTCAGAAATGGCATTCGAAGCATTTTGGTTCGGCCAGTGCGACAGATTCCATTAACTCTAACACACACATTGGCCAAATTGCAATTTGCAGTACACCACAAAGGTCGTAAGATTCTATCGTGAGGCCGATTGTCTGTGGTGGTCGATAAACTCTTGTGTACCTAACGGATGCAAAATGAGGCAACAGACGCAGTAGCTGGTACATCAACTCGACATATTTTCTTCACGAACAATATTTTACATGGTAAAAATTTCAGGATTTAATCAAAATTATTACACTGTTATTTAAAAGTTTCTATTTATTCTTGGGTAAAATATTTATGAAAATTTTGAAAATAAGAGTTTTAAGTGAAGAATTAAAACAATGTTAATAATGGATAGGAATTATCTTTTATTTAAAAATACTAGTTTATTTAATGAAACGTGTCATTTTGAAAAAGATGCTCGAGCGTAAAGGGTTGATAATACAATTGTTAGTACGGTTTAATTAATTCAAGATGAACAAGTTTTTTCGCTGTCAAAACCATCGGCCATGCAAATGAAATAATTCAAGCGTATCTCGAGCAGAACTTATCCAGAAAGGGAATTGATAAAACGAGGATGAAAGTATAGGAAGCGAAAGCTAATTGGACTCACCAGAAAATAATTCCAAGAACTCTTCCACTCCGTAACTACCGTTGAACCGATAACTTGGATCTTGAAGTGCACCCTCGCCATGGACTTTAACACGCTTTATCATGAAGCTGATGTTGTCTCGTTGGCCGTCTTGATTGAAATCTGCAAAATCACATATCATGGCGCCCGTTAATACGATAACCATGCTATTCCAAAACCAGCAAAGATGCTGCCCCCATTCAATTTTATTTACACATTAACAAAAGATAAAAAAAAGATTAATACATATATAATAAAATTCTGTGAATTTGAAACGATTCTTAACGTTAACATGACATTTTTCCGAGAAATTTGTATTGGAGTTTCTCGATAAACATCATGTCATTTTGATCAAAGAACGAGATTTGACCGAGTTCTCGGTCGACATTCGCGGAAATTCAACAGGAATCAGAATGAATAATAATAAATGATACGATAAAAAAGTTGTGAGAAATTGCTTCGAATTTTACGATGGTACACGAATTGCATCGTTACTCGTTTCTCGAGCGGTGGCTTTGGGGTTGATGTTTGCAAACCTCCGGAAAATTTCCACATTGATATATTCGAGGATTTCCTCATAATAATAGTTGGGAGTCAAGCCAACCCACCCACCTCGCATTCTATCCCTTAATAAAAGCAGCTCATATTCAAAAGCGTCCCAGCAAAACCGATAGCCCTCGTTCCACGAAGGTAGGTCGTGAATTCCCAAACAGCCATCGCGTATAAATAAAAACCGATTCCGGACTTATTACGCGTCCAACGCCGCGAATCGTTCGAACGGTATCCTCTTTTCGAGGCTTAATAGCAAAATCGGACCTTTTCCAACTCTCGATAAGTCCTATCCTCCCCTATAGGAGGATATTCATGCCACTATGATATTCATAGGATTTAGGGAAACTACTTGCTGGCCGATAGCTGATAACGAGAATCACTGACGATCCGGACGAGTAATTTTCAAGCACCGCCCACTTCTACCCTTCGTTCTCTCGGCTTTCTATACATATATATATATATATAGGTATATATATATTCGCGAATGGATCGCTCGTTGCGTGGCGAAAAGCACTTAATCAAATGCCTCTTGAAGGAGAATACCAATCGAAACTGGAAAAACGGCTTGAGTGCACGCGATAATGATTCCGGCTTTGCGGAGATCGGTTATCGCTTATCTTCTGACTTTTTGATCTCCCGTTACCTGGCGGATACGGCGAAACATGGAAAAGAGGACATTTGAACGAAAGCACAGACGTACAATTCAGAGAATTCTCTTTAACATTGTAATTAGAACGTTACGATTGTGCCTAACAGAATGGAACTTTAAAAGATCAATTTTGAAATTTCTTTAAACTTGTCGAAATTATAATTAGCGATTAAAAAGTTAATGATTTTTCTAATTTTGAGATGCGTCGTTTCAAAGAGGTTAACTAACCTCGGAACTAGTTTCGTAGTCAGACTTAAGTAAAACGGAAGGTAGAATACGCGTTGTCCCAAGAGTACAGGCGAGAGCCATTTGCGCGTGCATACCTAACCAGCAGCATAAACAACGCGCCGTTGCTTCGCGACGAAGATCGGCCCGTCTATATTTTATGGCCGCGATCTAGGTGCATGCGCGTTCGCGGTAATTAGCGCCTAAGTCCATTGTTACCAAGTTTGATGCTGCATTAATCAGCTTTCCTAGGAACCTCGTGGAGGCGGCTTGCCAGAAGAGCATTCGAGGAGTCCTCTGGCGGGTGTCTAGGGCTTTGCAGGAAATGAAATAATGCTGCCAAGCCACTCGCGAGTACCGCAAGAAGTTCAATGTGCCATGTGTCTACGATACTTATACATTCGTTCCATCTAAATTATCATTTTACATTATCGATTATCGGATACACAACCATAAATCATTTACAATATCATTTAAATGAAAGATTTATAATATTTAACAGCTTTTAGAATTCAAGAGTGTTTTTATGCAAGTTTTTCTTAAAATTCACACCATTTAGGTACTTTTAATAATCTGTGATTTCGTAATCGATATTTAAACGATATTGTCACTTTAAAAATAAAATAATTCTAATAAAAGTTTGTAATATTAAAATAAACAAAGTGATAAAAGGTTCATTTGCAAATTGATATTAAAAGATAAATCGCACTTATTTCAGCGTTGGTTATTTAGATTACGACGCGACTCATTTGTCTTTGTTGTCGCGAAGGATAGATAAACGTGGCACAATCAAGACCAAGTATATTCCTCCTTAGGATGTAAATTGCCACGAAGACGAATGAGGGTGTTAATGACTATCCGAGTACTAATGAGTTTGTTCTCTACCCCGTCATGTTCCTAAATCAGTCGGTATGTATATTAAACGAGAGTAATGAGTCCTCCCACTCACCCGGATGTAATGATAACATTCTATTAGTACAATTATTCTTATTGCCCTTGTGCGCAAAATTAATTATCCTTGCATGTTCGTTTCGCCCTATTGTCATAATCTGCACTCGCGAAGCCAGAGGCAACGAGGTATGTATTATATGGGGAAAAAAAATTTGAAGACGTGCATTGTGTAATACTGTAATGCCCTGGAAGCAGAATGCGCTCTGTTCTAGTGGAAGTAGAATATGCATGAGATACACAGACATCCGAGAAGTACATGCATTGTTCCTACCAAGTTTCAAACTATCCAAATCTTCATTAATTCAAGAGACCCAAATAACTTTTCTATTTCGAATTTTCTTCACTCTCGTGATCTAACGTTCTTGTTATGTTCCATAGAAATTCAAAGTGTCTACTGTGGCTTTTGTTCCTAATTCCACTTGAGTCAATTCTTTCAATCTTCAACCTTTTTTCAATTTTATACCTTATTAATCAATTGAATTTCAGCCCAATTTAACAAAGGCTGCCACATTATCGTTAATTAATTTTAACACTAGACATATTTCATTGAAATAAAAGAAAGTAAAATTGAATTAAAAATACTCTTTATTAGAAAGTTTTATATTCACGCGCGTGGAATATCGAAAAAATGTCTAGTTAACAAAATCGATGATCTACGAGGTTTATTTTGCCCTGACAGTTAGCTTCTAATCGGAGGTAGAATTATAACGGAGTGAGTTGGCATCGTTTATAATGTATCGCTAACGTGTGCGTAATCGGTCATCCCCCCATGGGCATCGCGTGCGGAGATGGCCGATAATGCTCTCGACTGTTGGGCCTGGCATCGTCGTTATATTCGTTAGCAGACGGAAACCTGGCAGGAAGGCTGGTCTTATCCGCGGAATCACACGACGGAAGAGATACGGAATTCTAAGTAATGCGCCGGTCTCGGTGGTCACGCCACCTTAAACACGGCTCAGTCATGAGACACAAATATTTGGTCGTTGTTACGAAGGATACCGCGTATCCTTCAAACTCCTGGCTTCTAGTGGCCAGTATCCTAAGATCCTCAATCCCTCAGGGCCCTAACTGCGATCCCCGAATTCCTAACATTTGCCTTCCTCAGTCTTGCTATCCTGTTTGAAGTCTGTTCCCCCGACCAATGGATAGTTTCGCTAACTAACACGCCAATGTCTTCGCGATAGTTTCGATATAATCGTGCAACCAGGCAAAAAGTTTTCATTCCAAAATAACTCGATATCTCAAATTCTTCTGGTAACTCAATTTTCAATTTTAATATTGGGAAATAGCTTCTTATGTATTAATTTTCAAGTATCAATTCTTAGTTATAAAACAGTGGGGAATAATAGTTGTTCGATGAGTTTTGATTGTTTTCAAAGGAAGAAATGTGAAATTGTGGTTTTTATCGTTTCGTCATTTACTCATTACTCATTAGTCCAGATCGATAATTGAATATGCGATCTCGTTATGCATTGTATAATAGTACGGATTACTATTAATCCATATCGATATCGCTCATCGGTATAGCACACACACGTGTGTTCGCTCTGACAGCGCATTAATTAGTTATTTATCGAGAAATACACGTCAACGGGTAAATTAAAGCCAATCAGCAATTTCGCAAGCATAAGTCCTGCCAGAATATATGGCTACTGTCATCAAATTTAAATCACCTCGTTTTTTTTTCACGAGTATTCTGGTACACTTGTCAAGCAATCTATTGCATCGCAACATCAATTGCTGTTTTTATTATTAAACACGTCCTACTGCGGCCTGCGCTTGCTAATGTCATTCAATTTTATACACGATTATTGGAAATTGGTGTTCGTTATTCTCGGAGAATATTTCGCGATATTTCGGAGACAGGTTTATGTTACGATTATCTATTATTATCTTTGATTTCAGGCTCGAACCTCAAATTGATATGTATATGTATATTTCAATAAAGTATTCTATGCTGACGGTTTACGTTAGCTTGCGCTCGAAAATAATGCGTTTTGAAATTGTGGAAAACCGTGCGGAAGGTACGTTTGGCAAGGCGGCTTTATTAATATATTCATATAAACTTTATTTAATATCTATTCATGCTACCTTCAAACGCAATTCATACTGAAAATAAAATTTCGTCCTGTAGGAAATATTTTTGAATTTAACTCCAAGCGAAAAATGTGGAATTAAAAATCATATAGCTTTCAATTTTCCAGGGCGAATTAAAATTAAGCAGAAATTTTCGTCGTCTTTTTGGCAATATTTCCCTGAAAATTATGGGAAAAACCGTTTTATTATTTTTGCGTCTGACATTGACGTGCATGAATTAAATTCATAAGAAATTCTAAAATAACTGATTGTGAGAGTAATGGCTAATTTTGAGAAATAATAATTAGAAAAAAATTAATCCAAATAATAGTAGAATTTTAAAGTAAATTCTGAATAAATGTGTTGATTTCAATATAAAATTCCCTAAAGTTTAGATTATTGGAGCTGGACTTTAAAACTAGTATTTTTCGATTGTTTCCTCGATTTCTGGACGTTTTCCAGAGTCAATTTTCCAATATTACCGCAACGAAATTCGGTGAGACACAGAAAATGACATTGAGTGCTAACTATCCGGCAAAGAAACTACGCTCTTCTCCTAAATCCCGTTTATTCCCTTCGATATAGCATTGATTGCCGGTGGCAGAAAGTTTAAGTGGACGGTCCAAGCGAAAGTTTTAATTGGTTCGCAAAGTTATAACAGTGGAATGAGACAGAAGACGCGCAGTTGTTAGTTTCAGAAGGAAACTTCCATCTGACTTTGACGGCGAAAGTGAAGAAATTTTTGTAAGATTTAATCATTTTTCTCACGTACAACATCCTTTATGCACACGTTATTTCCGAAAAATCTATACTGTTCCAAATTGATCGATTATCAATCATTAAGTTATTACGAGATATTCGAAGATTTATCACAATTAATATACAATTATAGTTATAATTAGAAATATTAGAATCATTGCTTTTAGGAAAGATAATCGAATTATGATTAACATAATCTCAAGAATCCTGTGACGTATAAATTTGCTCTTAATCACCGTTGGTTAAAAAATTTCATTATTAACTCGTTTCGAGAATAATGTACACCTGCGACGATCGTGGTCTTATAATACACTAGAGAGCGAGATAAATCGTTTATTACACTTTGATGGATATTCTTCCTGAGAAAATTCCTCAATGAATAATTTAAAGCTTTTCTCTCAGCTTACGGCTGAACAACTGTTCTCTCTTAATTATTTAAATATCACGAAACTAGTTGTCATTTAACACAGTATATTGGCGCCTTTCGAAATTCTCCAAATGTTTCTGAAAAGCGTCGAAAGTTTCATGGATAGAATAACTCGGATTCCACGATGTTCGCGCTTGTTCGGAATGATAATAACTGTTTAAGATGCTTTCGTAGCTTCATAAATTAGTTTTGACTCTATGCGATAGCATTTTAATTGAAATTGACTTTCTTCTTCCGAACGAATGGAATTTCCTTGTAGAGAATTTTCATCAGTGAGTAATTAATCCTATCGGCGACATTTATCATCTTGTTCAAAATTCCTTATTTACGAATAATTCTAGAATAAATTCTTAGTACATGATTTTCACGTAATTACCAAATATGACAAACTCTTTTTTTTCTTAAATTATTTATAGAGTAGGATTGGAATTTGTTTTGGAATATTTTAACAGTTAACATTATTGAGTAACAAACCTGTGAATCTGTAGATGGAATTGACCCTTTGCACGTGTCGCGTCATCACTTCTATACAGGCCTCTTCTGATTTGTAATGACTGAAGAAAGTGTGATCTGCTTGCAAGTAGAGCATGCACGTTGTTTTCTTAGGATCTACAGATGTGCGCTTCCGCAGGACTCTTGAGTATCTTTCTCGATACAGCCTGTACAAAACAATCAAAATTACACGATTAATAATACATATATTATTACACTATTACACCAGATTAAATATACACAGATCAATGAATTCCAACATTGTATCAATTAGCCTAAACCGATATAATTATATTCCTCATTATTTTACAAATAAATTAATAATCGTTGCAGAATTAATTTCTCTTTATTAAAAAAAAGTGTTCAAATGATGAGATGGGGCTAATTGACGAGATAAGTAACCATTGTATTTTCCTGGCAGGGTTCTTGCCGGAGGTGTTTGATTCGCTAGGCGAATGTCAGCCTACTGAGCGAAAACATTCTGTTCGCGCTGCCAAGAGCCTGGTAAATAGCGGCTCACCCTTCTCTATGCATATTGTGTGCCGAGTGCTAATATTCTATATAGCATAGCAAACCCTCTAGGCTGATCAGAATTATTTATCTTGCTGGGTAGCGCCTAAGGCGTGGATCAAACTGGAAGTTTATTTTATCATCTATTTACAATTAAAATGATTCTCTATCGATATCAATCTATGTATTTTGTATATCTGTATTCTGATCTCATGTGTCGATATTCCACCCGACACGCTGCATATGTAATTTATAAAGTTAAGAGCTAACGCTGTAAGTTTATCGACCTTGTTACTGCCAAATTCTCTCGGCTGATTGGACTCGAAATGACTGGATTAAAATGCATCACACAAAAGTTGCTTACAATAGTTCCAAAAAGGCATAATTCGATGTTAATAGCTTGTTTAAACGTAGAAATTTACTCGGATGTGTTATTCAAATAATTTTATTCAATTTCAAGTGTATATGTGAATTGTAATTCAATTCGATATGACAGAACATAAAAGCTTTGAGAATGTAACTTTTTGGCGAATGAAGATATTCGGCGAGTATTATGAAATAAATCGATAAATAACGTTGAAAGAACAAGGTACCCGGTCCTTCGCGAAACGTGGAAGCTCTTTTGAATACCAAGAAGATAAACTCTTATGGATGGTGGTGTTAGCAGTACATACTCCACTATTTCTCTCCTAAATGGAACCATTGATAAATAGACATTCATTTTAAAGCTCTCTCGCGAAATGAAATTCTCCCGCGAAATAAAGTACAATTTGGATGTTAGATTTAGTCGAAAATACAGATGTCTTTTTTCTAAAAATGTCAAAGGAAAGTTTCTCCAAAGGGAAATTATATTCTAACTTCCGTTTGAATAATAGAAACTTTTTCTTTCGTTTTGTACTTATTTCTTTCGCACTGTTTATTTTTTTTACGGAAAACTTTTAGGCTAAACATAATTATAAACGCACACATACTCCGACCAGTTTATTTAACGTAGCGCGAAACAGTGCGGCGAGGGCTAAGCTTCTAATTGCTAACGAAGCAGCTGGAATACAGCGACTAACGTAATTGTTTGCGAGTCCGCACTGTTCCAGGAGGGAGTGAAAAAAAAAACAAGTGGCTCTTTCTATCAACCGACTGGAATAAGAGTGGAGAATATCCTGAGTGGAACGGGAAATATTTGCAGTGTGCGCAAAAAAGCCAGAATGCTCAAAAACCTCGAACCCTTGAGACTGCCACTCTAAGTATTAAGCTAATGTCTGCGATAGCAAAAATGACCACTCATCCAAACTTCAAAATTAGATGGTGTTTGCACAGTACACAATACGAAAAGATCATCGGCATTACGAAAACTGCTTCCGACTTAAGTATTCTTCCCATTATCTAACTCATTATTTCCTCAAGAGCTTTAATGTTACGATGCTAAACAAACTGCTGTTTAAGGGTTGCTCATTAATTTTTAAAAGACTTTCAAAAATCTAAAAAATCTCAAACACCTCTAATAGAAACTTATCTCGGAGCTTTTAATTAATTATTAAACAGAACTTTGTATTGATCTGAGCTTTCAACATTTTGGACGAGTAAAAGTTTAAGAATAAGATATTGGCAATTGAACTATCGCATGTGTCAAAGTCGCAGGTTAAAAAATTCATATCGAGTTAATGTGCGAAAGTGAGTATTAACGCGATCGTTGCAGAAATAGAAGGATAAAGTAGTTACGTACTTGTCGAGAAGCTCGAGATTGTGAGAACTGGCCAGAGGGTCCTTTTTCCTGGCGTCCTTCGGATAGAATCCAGGTTTGGGACGCGGCTTCGCTTCGTCAACGTGTTGATAAAGGGGTCGATCTCGCTCCGTCAGATATCCACTCCGCGTCTTGTTGGCCCTGGCAAACGATTTTTCGCTGGTAAGCGCTTGGAAAACTACTCGAATGGGGTTTTAGCTTGGTGTGCTGTAGGACCGGTCGAAGGGTCATGGCCCTTCGCGTAGAGATAGCGCTGACATATGTCGAATAATATGTAACACCTCGAGAACCAATTTACTGCGGCGCCGTTCGAGGACTTCTATTCGGACTGCCACGGATTCTATTTATCTCGAGAGACGAAAGGATGAGGCCTTCTTTGAACTGGGATTTCTCCAGGAGAAAACCGCAGTCGATTTCGGAGACCTCTTCTTGCTAGATCAGTTTCTCAAGTTCCTCGCTCTCTTTGGGATGGCACCTTTCTTTTCTTCTTTCTTATTTCATCCGTTCACAGGCCAAGTCGATTAACTCCATTTTTTCAAATATTCGAAATTTAAGTGTCAAAGTACTTGGTTCAGTCATTATGTTTTTTATTTTCTGCTATATGGAATTAATCAACTACAGTCACAATTTCAATAATAAAATGTGTAAAAATCGTAAAATTAAGTGAAATTATAATGAAAGAAAGATAATAATGGAAAAATTCGAAAAATGGGTAAACATTTTTCAAATTAAACCGAACAATTGCGAATTTATTCGGAAAATTGGCTAGAGATCCGTGAATTTCAATTTTTATTCGCATCTATCGATATTTTCCCAGAACTCTGTTACGTAGAATCAACTATGTCGCATTCCACGAAGGTAGAATTCCACGGAGATCGGAAAGAATTTCTATCAGGGCTCTTTCGAAATGCCTTAAAAAATGCTCAGCATCGTGAAACGTACTAGGAGAAATGTTGAATTCTCCGTAAAAGTACAGAGTACACGCAGCTCGTATTTTCGCAGCTCGCCAATAGTATGATTCTACATTTGTGGCGAGCATACGTGAATCCGGCTTACACGGGTGTTCCCGTGTTATTCAATTCGATGTGGCTGCGATTCACTTGATTTCGGTACTAAAACTCCGCATCAATCGTGAGTCGAAGAGGATGGCTCAGTGGATGGTAAACCTCAGTTCGCGCAATGGGATGCAACCGTTCTCGATCGTTCGATACGTTGATTCGATGGATAATTGCATGCATCGTTGGCAATGGTAATCAGAAAAGATGCATTCGGCTCTATTCTTCTATTTTTAGTGCAGAAACTATGTTGCAAAACATGTTTTAGAGAAAAAGAAAATATATATCTGAACGAATGATTCGAATTCCTATCGATTGTAACTATATAGAATAATTTAACGAGATAAAACAATTTTGTAATAATAATGTCAATTATATTCTTAGTATATTGTATTATGTGTCGTATGACTTTATACAGTATTTGAGTGAAATTATGATAGATATAGAGTAATTAAGAAATTATTAAAAAATTATTGGTAAAAGAGATATTAGAATGTAATAACAATAGGATTGATGTTAAATTCGAATCCTTCTTGTTATCGAAGAACATCTATTTTTCTTCGCGTTAATCGAGGTGAGATTCCATGCGATAAAGGGGCACGGATTGACAGGAGTTGGAGGGTAGGGTCACTTGGTCTCGGGAGTATTCAGACAAGGGCTACGCTCGAAGAATATTTAAATAGTTCGCAAACGAAATTGTTGAGAGACGAGAACAGGACAGGCGCCGCCCGAGGGCCCTGCAAATTACTCCCTCTTGGAGCGCGTTAAATAATTACCCCGGCAGAATGTCGGATAAATTGGCACGGAGAATAATTAAGCGTCCATTAAACTCCCTCATATTTCAAGCGGCGTGTTTTGTGGTCGCGTGGATCAGCCGTGTAAACGTAATGCCTCTGTTTTACAGAATGTTTATACACGCGGTCTGCAGTCGCAAAGTTTCCCAGTCCCGGGTGTCTAATTGTCTTGTTAGTTGTAATCGGCTTTTCGACGGCCAATTTCGACGGTGATATTGAAAATTTTACAAAATCACTCCAACCTTCTCTCTCTCTCTCTTTCTCTCTCTGTGAAAATACCGGTGCCACAATTGAGAAATTTCATTGCAATGCCTAATGAAATTTATCGTTAAACGAGTGTGTATGTTTACGCAAATTTCCATTTTCTACTGTGGTTCAATTTGAAATTTTCTCGACTCGATTTAAACTCTTTAATCAACATTTACAGCAGTTTTCCGAAATTCTACGTATTCCTTGTATCCGAATAAAAATTTACTCTTCGGTCGGTTAATTATTGTTGATTAAAGATTATCGCCTGTGAGAGAAAAAACAAAAGAATTTACACGAAATTAATCCATTAGTATTTCGATTATACTTTTACGCTTTTCAAATATCGTAAAGTTTATTACATGCGTCTGATCGGAACCGAGTTCATCAAACGGCTAACTGTGAAATTAATCGAGAAAAACTGCAAGATATATAAGGTGATCAATTTTTAAAATGGATAGTAGCTCACACCTGAACGATCTATTATTTTAACTCGGTGTAACAGCCGATGTCAACAGGCTCGAATGATTGATTCTAGCCGATAGTAGGATACCGCTGTTTCAATCTCGAGGCTACATCAATAAAATATTTTGAATAATATCACGATGGAAATCTAATTTCGTAGAATTTGTGGAAAAAAAACGAAGGAAACATTTGGTATTATTAAATTGTAGAAACGCATTTTATATTTCTCATTTTCAACTTCAACCGACTACACAACATAAAGGGCTTCACTTTTTACATATCCACGCCAACTGGTTCATAGGTTACGACTTTAATTCGAAGCTCCGAAAAGCTCGTGTCATGCGGAAAAAGTGCCTAGCACAGGCAAAACCCAAACCCTTTTTTCCTGTCGCCTGGAATTCCATTAACTTCCTTTTACTACCCTGCTGCGATATTAAATTTGTATTGACGATATTGAAATTTCACATGTGGCCTCACAGCTGGATATTAGCTTACCTTTAACCGTACCTAGAATATTCTAAGCATTACCGTCTCACGTGTGTTATTGCTCGGGTGCAAGCACGATTTCGGAATTTTTACGCCATGGCAATAGTTTCTGATTTACGATCGCATAAAACCGCCGCATGCTGGAATCACGGAATCCCGCCACTGTAAAAACTCGCATGACCTATTGCTATGTACGGGAAATAAGTGATCGATACTTCTTTTGACTCATTTTACTCGACTGCTCTACACGTTGATATTCAATTTACAGAATGGTATAGTTTGTCTTTTTCCCAATTTAATTATTTGTTCGAATTAATTTTTTTAAAAAAAGGAATTAAAGAATGTTTATTACCTTAGGTTCTCGTCGATCTTCTCTCGCAAAAGCTCGCTGGCACATGGATGCTGGTTGTTTCGTGGCATAATGACGTCAGTCGAGCGATAAGCAATCGTATGGTGATGAGTGCTTTGAGGAGGGTAATTTTCGCTGATATCTTGACGAGGGCATACCAAGGGAGTGTATCTGCTTGCTGGTTCGATGTAGATTTCGTCTGTCGAGGTAACAATGGTGCCATCAAAGAGACCCTCTTCGGTGACGATGCCATGGACAAATGAATTCTCATCGTCTGCAATACACAAATCATCGAAATACAATTAAAATTTAATTTATCGAATCATTCCGTTTTCTCTTAAAATTTATCATAATTGGATTATTTGTATTCTGCCAGTTCATCTTTCATCCTTCATTTCTCTTCCGTTATAATATTTAATTATTGTGCTTTACGTTACATTTTTCGTTAGATTTTTTGCAACTTGGTAGGATTCGATTACACGTGAGAGAGTTTTCGCTGCCAATTTGCTGGTGTAGGTTCTCTTCAAACTGTACACTGTAATAAAATAGGCGTGCCATAAAAATATGGGCCGCTTAGATCCAGCTAGTGGAAAATCCAGAGACATAAATATGCGGTGGCACGATTATGATAGTGCGTTAAAGCGCTCGTTATTTCGCATTAAGCAGCCAAATGCGCGCATGCATTATTCGTCATCGAATATTTATCCACGCTTTTAATATTGCCATTGAGCGAGGAACTGAACGAAAACGCAACGAACAGGAGGCTCAGAACTACACATAGTTGAAAAGAATGACGATGTTCATGCTTCAGGTTCGAGATTCAATCGAAATTGATGAATTTATTTCTTTGTTTCTTCAGTTACGAGTGTAAAATAACTCGAGAGACTAGGAATTTTTCTTGCTCTCTAAATTTATATTATTTTCTTGTAATAGTAAATATTTTTTGATATACATACATACTTATTTTCCAGTAAAATCCATTTTTACTTAATTTTTGATAATGAGAATTTAATGTAGCCAAGAATTAACGTATGTGATTATCATTGTAATAATAAAGTTATTATTAATATTAATGAGGAGTGTGTAATAATGATTTCGTTCTTATAACGAATATGTGTTCGATAATATTTTAAATATCATTATCAAGCTTCTAGAATTTTGACTGACCAGTTGGTAGAGGCTAAACAAATTCACGAATTGGAGAAAATCCATTAAGGTTTTTACGATTGCGAGAGCAGCGTATTTTATCTGACTGTATGCGTTCACCGAGCTAATTGAATTCTTAACGCGCCAGCACCGCGCGCCAAATTAATCACGGCTGATTAGCGCGTTTGCGCGATATGAAACTCTATCGTTCGTTCTCCCAGTGAAAAGCTTTCGACTAAAACCCTTTAAACTCCGGAACCATTTCTTTCCATTTCGACGGTTTACACGAAACAATTCTTTCCTCTTCAACTCGGTCACACGAAATATCCTATTGCATCAAAAGCTTCATCGATAAGTATCCTGCGACACAATTAGTGCTTTAAATTCTCTTCCCAAAATATTCTTCTTCGTATAAATCTCACTTAGTTAATCATAACAAAATACTTAGAATAAAGTTATCATAAACAAGTAGTAAAGTTATCATTTAGAGTAGAAAAAAAGAATTGCAAATAGAGTAAAATTAAAATTGATATTTAGGTAAAATAAAATCGTATAGCTTTAAGGCAATTGCAATAAAAACCTGTAGATTAAATTATGAAATAAAATGATACGAATTAAAGAATTCTTTCGTGGAATTCATTTTGCTATTCGAAGTGGCGTCCAAAGTAATATTCGTATGTGATACAACGGTGTGTAGCAGACCGTTTCGGTATAAGCTCCCGTAGGCAGGAGTCTCGTGCGCGTATCACGAGACTCCCAGTTCACGGTCTGATACTCGAAGCACGGCGAGAACTGGGTCGCAAGTTTTCCCAGCTCCGGCTCGAGTGGTCAGACCTTAACCCAGGCCACGAGTCGCAATTACGCGACGGAAAAAGAAATTCCTCAAAAGAAAAGTTTTAACGTCAACGCAATTCGCGGTGCAAATGACGAAGGGAGCCACACGGTGACGGTAGTGGATCTCCTGGAATTTAAACTCACAAAGCTGTGCGTTAATTATTCGCTTGTTTCAAATTGCATTTCTCGAATTGATCAACGTTTCGCATCTTTCTGCTACAAATTTCTTTTCGATTCAACAACTTTGATAATACTTTTCGTTAAATATTGTATTTCACGGTTCTTCAATTATCCTCACTTTTACATCTGCAACTTTTGCAAGTTTTAAGAAAATTGTTTTCGCTTTAAAAGTAAGCGTTCACTATTCGATTAAGCAATCAATTGAAAATAAGAAATAAGAATAAAAGTTTTGAGTGATCAAATTCATTACGTAATTAATTAAACGCGAATGTAAGTTGAATTCATAAGATTTCTTCAATATAATATAGACCATTGCGTAATCGTATTGCTTAATGAATCCGTGGAAAGAATTGAAATCCATCAGACATTTGAATAGAACTAAAAGTTTCTAAAAAACTTTCATAGACCATTGGTGCCGTTCTTCTGGATTAATTTTCCGTTCTTTCAGTTAGCGCACTGTTCGGTGAACCAGGGCTATCGATCGGTTCCACGCGAGTGATTCGCACATAATTATCTGTTAAGCTCCTCAAATCACTCTTCCAGCGATTACCAGTGGGCTTTTGAACTCATGGAAAAAAAGCTGGAAGACATTAGGAAGCGCTTTTCGATGCTTCACCGAATTTACTACTCTATAATATACTTTAGTTACACTTCTATAGTATTTCCTTCATTAATTCCTTTAATTAGTATCGCGAAGTAGAATCCAATCTCAGGATCGTAAATACCTTTGTAGCCAACGGCAATTGATCTGTTACCATGCAAATTACAGTGTAGTAACTCGCAATCTACATTCCTCAATTTAGGTAGAAAATAAGGGATCCTATTAAACTGCGAACCAAACAACAGTTCAAACTACAGATTGCAAAATTTGCGATTGTCCTCGCTATCCGTAATAACTGAAAACTTATTTTTAGCAGAATTCGTTATGGAGTCATTTAATTAATTTCATTCCATTTGTTTCGGTATTGAATACTAAAATTGAATGTTATCTAATTTTGGAAGGTACTATTATTAATTTAACGTCGAGTTCTATAAATTTTGGGAGAAGGTTATTAAGGGTCACTCACCCCTCGCACTTTGCAAATTTATCCCATTGAGTATCTGGGAAACTATAAGATTTTACTCCTAATCAATATTATTTTTTGCACTAAATTCGTCTGCATTTTTTCATATAATTCTGACATAGATTTTTTTGTGAAAATACTGGGAAAATTCAAAACGATATCACCGATAATGCGATTACTAATTCTAATATGATATAGAATGCAATTAATAATTAATAATATTCGCGTGCAGTTATCAGCCGAAGATTTTAATTAAACCACAAGCGTGGATTGATCTATTTGCGTGAAGCGTGATTGGCGCCGAATTATGCCAGGGTTCGAGGATTTTAGTCCAATTTTGTTTGAGGCATCAAACGATTTTTGGCTGCGCCAAATACTCCGAGGCTTCTCGAGGCGCGGGTAAAGCTTTAACTAAATCAATATTTGCGATTTTGAAGTCTGAATACGACCGGGACTGTAATTCTCCTCTAACCCTGGCAAATGCACTGAAATTCTAGAGAAGCCTGTTTGACGAGTGCATTTACCACACTAAAGTCACTTTATCACACGGATAATGCTTTTGCGAATTACTCTGCTCTGATTTATTTCTTCTTTACGGTAAATCGCACCAATCTTCTTCCATTGTTACTTTATCATTGTTACTTACGCATAATGCATAAATACAGTTTGTTTATTTAAGAAGAGAATTTTCACGTGAATTTGTTTTCTATCAAAATCTCTCAACTATTAATACAATATTTTAAATCAAATGCAGAAATATATTGATTTATATTTTCTCAAATATTTCTTTTTAATAAATCACAAAAGATTCTTCTTCTTATTTGATCGATTAATCGATAAGTTGTGAGTAATAGTGATTTCTAGTTGAGTTTCAAGTTTCCTTTATGCTGCTCGCAAAATGATTACTTATACGCTTTATAATCCCCTGTTTTCCAGGTTACAGTATTATGGGAATGTGGCCATAAAATTTGCAGAATGCGTTTATGCAAATAATTCGAAGTTCCATCGAACGGATTTTCCTACTTTAACGCAGATATTATCTAATGCTAAAGCACGACTTCCTGGATTTAACTGACCTCGGAGTTTTGAAAGATGAGTATTCGCGATGAGCTCGCGAGAGAGGGAAATGTGGTTGCTGAAAATCAGATTATTAATGCGATTATTAACCGGTTTTTGTTTCCTCCAAGTTGGATCTATCGTTCAGCGGGATTTCTGTTTTAAGCCGAATGAAAATGGGAATTTTGTGAATTTTCAGTAAAAAGGCGGAAAATTTAACTAACAGTCGTATCATTTGGATTTGTTAACATCAATGAAAAAAGGATGTCAGTTACAGGAAAAATCGAAGAAAAATTCCAGTCTCTTAAAATGCAAATGGTTTTAATATTAAAGAATAATAATTAAAATGAACACAATAAATGTCTAATAAGTAGAATATAAAATTGAATTCTATCCAGGTTGGTCCTAAAGTTTGAGTGATTTGATTTACTGTTTTTAACACTCATTATTTCAATGATATTTGTATGCAAAAATCCATTAATCGTTTCACTCGATTCCAATTATCGTTAACAAGAGCATGAGGTTTTCAGAAAGAACGTGACAAGTGGCAAGGATTTCGTCGTTCCAAGTTTATTTAGGTAGACTCTCATAGCCATAAAAGCGTACACTCGTTTAGAATTACCTTCTCAGCAGACACATCCTTGATTATGTGCTAATTTTCCAGAAACGGTCTTCGCGGGGTTTGCAAGAAAGCCGACTAAACAGGGCGAGCGCGTTAAGACGACGAAACGACGAGCAGCGGATTTCGAGCTCTATTTTCTTATGGCTTTCAAGCGCATTCTACCCTGATTGGCTATTTTTTCAGATTACTTCTAGTGCCTCTGCTTAAAAGCTGTACTGATTTCAGGAGCTTACGAGCCAACTTATACGCATTTAAAATAATTGCAACCTTCCTTTTTGCTAAAAAAAGGAACTCAACGTACTAGTAAAAGGTTTTTAGGAAGGAAATGACTACTAAACTCGACGTATTTCCATTCTTAATTACTATATACTTCTTGTCGATAATAAATAACTTTAATTGTATGATATAGAACGTTTAAAATGTAGTTTTAGGTCGAGAGTAGAAATAGGACGTGGGGAGAATGTAAAAGTTGTACCTGAAGGTAATAAACGAGTGGAAAAAGTGTGAAAAAATATAGGAAGGGCCCGAATGTAAACTTTTCAACGAACACTAGATTCCACGAATGAAAAGAAAACTTTTTCTTACACACACGTGCAAACCTGTGACGCATTTCATCTAGATATTTTTGAATTCTCTAGAATGCTGCGTTGTTTTCGTTCGCAGATACCTTTCTATCCATTTCACTGTTTCGGTCCGCCAAAAGTAAACGTTCTCCCAAAACGCAATTTTCCTCGCTTATTTTTTATTCATACAGAAATTACTTCGTGACGAGAGTTTCGCAGCTTCAAATTCTTTCGGCTATTATTTTTTAGACTATGCTAAAACAATTGCTCCAGAGAATACTTTTCATTTGACGCGAAGCTCAACTTGCATTTGTTATAGAGTAATATGAACATTTACATTCTCTTCTAGTCTATTTTACCATTCGAGAAAACGTAGCTTCGTCTCCTCAGCAATTTAAATTATTCGCGAATTCTTCGAACTCATTTGCTTATGCACTGTGTAATGCAAGAATTTCGCTTTTGCAGCTTCGATTGTACTTGTTCGTCGTTTATGCCCTTATGCTTCTGATTCCACCGAACTCGCTGTAAACGTTTGCTGATCAACATTATTATTTAAATTGCTCGAGACTCGTTTTATAAATTAATTTTGCAAATTATGAGTGCAACTTCTTGACCCGCGTTACAGTTTTAACTCACATATGAAAACTTCAGTGAAATACAAATTGAACTTTACAAGAGATTTCAAGATTAATATTCACCAAGAAACTAATTATTTTCAAATATTTCTTCAAATCTACGTTTACGAAGACCTGCATTCTCGACAAATATAAAAACACGATGTGGGTGCGATACAATAATATGTAATACATTAAAATAAACACTTTCTTTTATAATTATAGAAGATTACAAATGAATTGAAGAGAAATTGCAGTCTGATATTGACATAAGACACTTAAAGAGCACCTTCGAAAAGGAACTAATCGATGTCCAAGTGAATTCGTCTATCACGACCTCGTTAAAATTTCCTTTGACAATTGAGAAACTTGTCCGCTGCTTTATGCGATTCCAGACTTATTCGACTCCGGAAGCATGCAATAATATCTCTTGCCTTATCTCGCGGTCTTTGGGAGCTCGGGTTTTAGTATAAACTTCAGGAGGAGGCCATGGAACGAAGCTGCTTCGCGGAACTTGTGTAATTGTTGAATCTCATTTGAATGGCGGGAGCTCGTTCTTCCTGAAGGATTCAGCTGGTAGTATAGGGAAGAGATACCGCTAACTCGGGATCATTATCTCGTAGAACTTTTAAGCGAACTTTTTAAAACTGCTTCCATAGCTATAGCTAAGAGAGAACGAAGTCTCTGTTTACAATATTTCCCATTACAATTACATGGTTCACCTACATTCTTCCCATGTTTCTCAGAGAAAAGTAATGCAAGTATGGAAATTCCAAGAGTTTATTTCTTATTTCGCATATTGTTTATTTTCACGAATATTGCAATAGGATCTTAATTTTAATAGTACATCCCTCTGAAGCTAACATCTCGACGCTAAGGTTCTTTGTAGTCTGACTTTCAGGAAATCGATACTCGAGAATTTCTCACGACACTACGTTTCTCTCAAAAGGACTCAAAGTCAGAAACGCTAGTGACTCGAGTTTCTCCTCTCTTGCTTCTTAACAACGAGGAGCAGCGAATTTCTAAGTATCTTCGAACCTCACAACTTTAATGCTTCTATTACGAATCGTTCTGATTCAAAGACAATGTGGTATAATTTGATAATGTTTAACCTCGTCTCCTTAGATGGAGAACCATATATTTGTAAATAATAAAGAAGATAAGATAAAAATATTCTAATACATCGTGTGTATTTTCGAAACTGATAACATTAAAAAAGCTGATCCTTAAAAACAGGACTCTAAAACACTTTACTGAATTCGAAAATTAATTTGTTGACGTTCTCTCTCTTCCTGACTCTTTATAGCAATAGAAATAATTGTAGATGAAACTATACTTGAATCTCTTTGTATTGTATATACCTCAATCACTTAAGCATTAAATAAATCAACTTTTCCTAGTAATAATCAATTAATAAAAACAATTTCAATTAATAAAAACGATTTTTTGATCGATTAATTTATTGTAACATTAATTAAATCTACCGTAAAGTTCCAAAAATGCAACGAAGGCAGTCAGAAGCACAGGTGAAAAAAAAACTGATGCATTAAGTCAGACAAAATTAAATACGTCATAGTTTTACATTTTACAAAGCGGCCACTGTTCCCGTTAGTTTCTATTAGTATAACGTACCGTTTTTTCAAATTAGCTGTAGAACATAAACCGTAGCAAGCCGGTAGGTTGCAAAAAAGAACCTTATTAGCCGAGTGAATTTATGAAGAATACTGCATACGAACCGAATACCGACTTCCGCCAGATAATTTCTTTTGTGTGCACGGCACAAATGGAGCTTCACTCATAATAATTCTGCTGTTATGTGTTCCTGGTATTCGTGGATCCGTTTATCCATTACCAATTCCGTTTCTCAGCACTCATATAAGATACAGTCAGTTTCAGTAGTATAAAATTATAAAAGGGAGCCTGTTACAGCTGTTGCGATACACAAGCTACGTAACAAGCAATTTAATATATGAAATGCAAAAGTGGATTTTGTAAATTATTATTCAGTACATTTTAGTTGCATTAAACTTTAAGATAACTTTATACTATATTGTGATAGTGATAAAAGAACGATAAACAGAGAAATAAATAAATTTCTAACAATTTTCTAACAGTTGGTTTTAATCAATTCAATCTTCCTTGCTACAATTTTTTTATTATCAGTATTCCATCAATTGTAATACTCGAACTATTGCATATTTTTGCTTGAAATCGATGTCCAATGTGACGCAGTGGAGGAGAGGCTAAAAGAGTGGCCTGGAAGGGATGATAAAAAAGTGAAGCAATCGGCGCAATATCGAGCCACTCTTTCGCGCTATTTCTGATTAACAGTACACGCATAGACCATTGCACCAAGCGTATTGGCCATTCGCTACTGTTTTAAATGTAAAATCGGTCTGACTGACGGAATTTAATTAAAACGATCTGTCGCCGGTCGAACGTCAAGGGTGGGCATTTACAGGGGACCCAGAGCTACAAGCGAATCGTATTTCCATTGCGAGAGAGCAGCTAGAGCTCGGACGGATAGAGAGCAGCGTGTCGATGGAAAGTCGATAATCGGGACAGCCGGTTACGACGTACAAACCAGCCGGATCCCGATCATTTCTCCACCGACCACAGAATTACACCCCTCCACTTCTATGACTCTACGTGTTCGACCTGCTTGATCACTCGCTATATGGAAATCCTGACGACGTCTGCGAGATTCGATTCTTGATAACGATTTCCTTGCCGTTTCATTATTGAAAATCCCCTTTTACCCGACGACGATTTTTCGATTTTCACGGATAATCAAGATCCACTTATTTATTTTTTGATAAATATCAAAATCTTCTTATCGAAAATACCTTCTTCGAACTGTTTTATTCAGTTTAATTGAAGTTTTCTATTTTCCGTATTATTGGATGTTGAGTTTTGATAGTTTTGGAAAAGTGTTAAATCGAGTAGTAGATTTCTACTAGCTGTGGAATCCAACTTCTTACATTTCACGGCTGGGAATTTTCTAGGTTCTCCAAACTTCGTGCTGAATTTCGGGCACGAGATAATTTCGCCGTTGGTAGATCCACGAATGGTTGAGCTGTTAAAAAAAATTGCTCGTTTTGGGTAAACTGTATAAAGAAATAATGAGAGCGAAGGTGGCTTTGTGCAGTACGGTAGGTTCCTCCGGCGAGACTCAGATGGTCAATATTTGTTATGAGTATAAAAATAACAGTAGTGTTCTTGAATGCCCGGCCGAAAAGAAAAATGGATCTCTCTCTTTCAAAATATGCATAGCTAGCAACTTGCCTTAGGATATTGGCCTCTCGTAATTGCAGTGTGCCCACTTTTTTCCACAATATATTTTTGTTAAGATCTTCCACTGCCAACTATCATCATTCATATTTAATATCTACGCTAAACTTTAATATTAATATTTAATACTCATATTTCTTGCGGATTTATTAAATGAAAAAAAATATGTTGTTGTTCTATGAGGAAGTCTTGTGAAAAAGATGTGAAGCTGTTAATCAGGATAAAAGTTCATCTATCATCGAGTAACTCTACGATCAACTATGTACAACCCTTTTCAGCGGTCGCTTATTTGTCACCATTACAGTGTCACACTGACAACTCCCCAATACCACAAGTCGAAATGACATTTCTTCGGGCCTCGGTTCTATTAAAAGAGTCTTTAGCAGAGCAGAAAGCAGCACAGCAGGATACAATCCAACTTGATCCGCAACCCAGGGAAAGAAAACCTCGAAAGAGACGTCACAGAATCTTTGGTACGGTAAATCACTCGAGATCGAACCATCCGAAGCTTATCGATTTTCAGACTGTCGGGCAAAGGGAAAATTTCTAACTCACTAAAGATTTCTTAAATCTATAACATCGATTAAGTCATGTGACACAAATATTTATATTTGAAATTCAGTATCAATATTATTAAGAATAGTTAGGAATTTTATTATTGGTACGATTTTCAGTTTGATAACTTTTTCTTGGAAATAAATTATATATAGAATGTTATACAATTTTTCAAACGATCTTTAATAATTTAAATGTTATTACGGGTTTTCTCTGATTTCATTTTAATCAAGATACTCACGATGAGAATTGTTGCTTCGTCAATTTTGCCAAATAAGGAACCATTTATTTGTAATAGTTAGAGGATAGTCGAAGCTTTTGCCAGTCTTATACCGCTATCAATCCCTTTCGTGACTTTGCCCCCTAGTGTGTCTTTCTCCTCACAGAATTTATGTGCGAAGCGGTGCCGAAATTTCACGCAAAATTCTATGGGCGTTCGTCGTCCTTCCAGTCTGCAACCGGTATGTTTCCGATTCGACCCTAACACGCAAACTTTCCCTCAGAACCCCGTGGACGATGAATCGACCTCACTTTAGGAGTAGCTTTGAAATTTGTTAGACTACTACTATGAATCGTTCTTGCGGTTTCTTGATATTCCTACTGTGTTTAAATTCGAAAACACTTTTGATACTAACATAGCAAATTTTCTGACAACATTCCGAATTTTTCATACAATTTTTCAAATTTATAATTCAGATTTTAATTCGATCCCACGTTAAAAGTGTCTATATTTTCTATAATACTAACAAACGGACAGGAAATCATTTTAAATATTAAATTATGCTTCTAATCTCGAAGCATATTTCGAACACATCGCACTTCCCTTGAATATGATTCTCGAAAGGCCGAAACTTTCGTAGTGGCGCAACTGAATTTTCCATGAAAAAAAGAAAGAAAAAAAAGAGACGAGAATGCAAGCGAGATCAGGGAAAATGTTTCATTTTAAATTGTAATGAATTTAAGCGCGGAGTCCCAGTGGGTATGCGCGAGGAAATCGCGGAATATCAGGTGTCTCAAGTGGAGCTCAAACAACACGCGAGATTTAAATGCAATTTCGACATGAATGTATATAAGTCCAATTTCGTGGATGCATTAGTCCCCTTGGTGAGGTTGGTTGGCAGACTCCAATTATTCAAAACTTAATGCAAGCCAAGGGGTTCTTGGGTGGTCTCTCTATGTCTGTCGGAAAGTGGATATCTGGTTTGCAAAGTGACAGAGAGCGTAGAAGATCCAAGCTTGGGTTTTAGGACCACCTTTTCACAATTTCCTTCCTTCTGGACTATACACACTTCACTTCCCTTCCTATTTCTACCACCAATGATTTGTTTCTCTCGAGCCTCTCCCGTCTGATCCTCTTTTTCTTCAAGCCTCACGCTCAATCCCACCTTCCTGCGTTTATCTCCCTCGCAAAGCTACTCGAGCTTCCCGACAAATCGAAATTCGAAGCAGGGATCGGGACATTATTGAAATACAATATCACTCAAATAATTCTTCAAATAAAACTTATTCCCTATTTTTCGTCTACTATTTTATTTTTATTATTTTATGTATATAATAATTTATATATTCAAGTCATTCTTACTAATTCGTGTCTTTCTCGAAGTGTTCGAACAATTTTCTGCAAAATTTGAAGCATCTTTCTATATGAAATTCAGAATTTTAATTCAATGATTGGAATGACGACTACCTTGAAAATTTGAAATTCGCAAGCTTCGTTCCAAAGCATAAATAAAGGAATACGCGTAATGGCCGAGTGGCAGAATGAGCAACGAAACATTCGCAGTATTTCAAGATCGAGATTTCGCAAATTTGCAGAGTCTAATTTAAACAGCCGGCGACTCTTAGCATACCAAGTTCCGCGGGAAAAACTTCGAGTGGCTTGAATATCATATATACGAAACTAGGTGAATTCGCGTTTTAAAGTCAGCAGTAACTGAAGCAAGACATTATTTGCAATTTAAGTCACGCAGTGGTTTGATCTAAAATCGATTCGATGTGCCTCTGTAGATTATTATTTAAAAAAAGATGATATACCATGTTTCCCATTCTTACGGTAGCATATTTGACTTGACTTGACTATTTCTTATTAAAAATACAGTTGAATTTTCAGTAGTTATTAAGAATCTCGTCAAATATTATTTATATAAATATCGTCAGATATTTTCTATTGGAAATCTCGTTCCCAGTATCTATCTTCGGTATTCATTATCCGACTAGAAATACTGTCAATAGAAAATACTGTGCAAATAACGAAAAAACGTTACTTCTTTGATCCATATTTTTTCAAAATGAATCGATCTACTTTATATCCCATTGACCGATACAGTTTCGTGCTTTTGCAAAAAGATGTATTACACTATTCCAGTTCAAAAATCATTAGTTTAGGGAATATGCAAAATTTAACATTGCTGCGTATTCTTTCAGCCTATAAATCTTCGTAATCCATTTTTAATACTTCATGTTAGGCATCGTACAAAATGAAATACGCGGAGCATTAAGTTGTTCAATATTGCATATTCCCATGTGATTCATGTGTTTTTACAAACGAAAACATCTACGAGTACAAAACTCAACGTTCGTTTATTTAATACTTTAATCCACTGTGTTAGACACAATTCTATTTAGGATTACGAAATCAATAGCGCGTCGAATTTTTTCATGTTACGAACACTTCCAGAGGGTTTTTACCACGAATATTTCACTATAGCAAAAAAAAAAAACAGAATATATAATACCTATAGGTTTATATAAATCTGTTTTATCTTGTTTCAAAAAAACTACTTCGCAATTTATCATGAACTTAAATTATTAAAATCGTCGATTATCGATGTAAAATGTACCTCCAATCTCTTTCTAACCGTTTAGAGGATATCGCCAAGCAACCGTTTAAGATCGCAAGAGTCAAAACAGAGAAACAAGCGGAAGGAAGAGAGATAAAAGCAGAATGAAATCGCGGCAGGAAATGCGTTTCGTTGTTTTATCAGAAGAAGATCCCACAGATGTAAATGTAAATGTAAATGTGCTGGGGGTATAAGGCTCTCTCAAAAGATTACGATATTATATTGTAGCTACGTGTGAACGAGGCATATCCAGAAAACGACTGTTCCGCTGTGCATGTTGAAGATATCGCTCTGATACTAGAATACATATGCTCGCAACGTGTTTAGCGGGAAAAATATTCAGGTGACATCGAATAATTTTTCTTTTTTTAAAAAAACGACACATCTTTATTTTTGCATCGCGAACCGTTTCAACGATGATTTTAATGAGGACAAATTTCACCGTCGGTACCGTCACACGACCGGATTGTCTGTTTTTCCTCTCATTTAAATCACTCTCAATTCGCGTGACAAATTAATCCGCATATGCATATTCATATTAGGAAAACTACGCCCCCCTATCAGCCTAAATTAATTCATTATATTGCTCGGCTTTAATCACACCTGTGACAGACGTATTAATATTCAAATATGAATTACTTTGTGAAGGCACTCCAAATGCTCGTTTGACGATCCATTATTGCTATCCATTATTGAAAATTCATTCGCTTTGCGACTGATAAAATGGCCAAATAAATGATAAAACAATACGGAATCTCTCATCGAGTTCTATACAATCGTTTGGCCTGGAAGCTGTAATTTATAGGTTGAAAAAGAATTCGAATTGGATTTCAGAATTTGTGAAAATATTTGACAGAAATCAGGTGGAATGTTTCGTAAAAAGGAACTTTGAAATTTGTAGATCAGCAAGAGAAAGAGATTAAGTTCTAACAGAATCCAATCGCGTTATAGATGAAACTATATTGACTATCGTGGAATTCGATTCTCAGTTCAAAGTACAGTATTTCGACTGACTCGGCTCCTGTTCTGTTAGGTAGGAGAAATCACTATGGAATATTGTTAATTGTCCTGTAATAACACTGCAGTAACAGCGAGGGATTACCAACGTTTCAGTTGTGCACCGATCCATCGAGTGGTTCAATTGGAATTCCAGTTTCCCCGTGTGTTTCGTGTTTCTCAATAGCTTCGCAAATCGCAACCTGGATAAGCAATAAATCACTAAGTAAGACCGAAAAACAGGACTTAAAACCTAGTTTACTGCAAGAATCTACGAATAGAACACAACTACAATTCTCATTTTTGTATTATATTCAAGAAAATTGATTAGTTCATTTTCACTTATTACGCTATAAATTATTTATAAATTTAAGTAAGTCTCTTACTTAATCATCGGATGGTGTTATAATCGACTCATCTTATGGTAAATGTAAATTGTGAAGATAAGTGTAATTTGCGAGTGAAATAACCGTAGAGTCCTGTACACTTCCGGTAGACCGGTGATGGTCAAAGTAGTGTATTTATTAGTAGGGAGGTGCGTAATCAACTGGATTTTGCGGGACACCCGTACTCATTGGTCTCTCTCTCTCTCTCTCTCTCTCATTCTCGCTCGTTTTACACCGCGCAGTGTATCCTTGCTGGCAGGATTGGCGGTCGCGAAAATTAATGCCGTTGGCGCAGGCACGCCCTGTTATTTGGCACCGGTTTAAGTGGTAAAACCTCACAATCAACGCTACTGATTGATGCGGCCCTCATTCGAGGCCCCTTTGTCCCGTAGACTCCTCTTTGAATTAGTTTTTGGCTCGCGACAATCCATAATTCTCCTCCGATATTTAATCGTTGACGTTAATGAAAATAGTCCTATACCTCCTCCAATAATCGAATTTATGATTCTGTCACGGCCAATTCAACCTGCAGGTGTTTTATAGCGTTCGCTTTGAAAAATAAAATTTTCCGATATAATCTCTCTCTGTGTATGTACTCGGTAGCTAGTGACAAATTGTACCCGTGAGTATTTCCAGGTATTTTCGTGGAAAATTATGTGTGTCGTATGCTCCTAGCTTTGTGTGTCACAGTTCGTTCGAATTTTTCAATAGTTCCGAGCTGAATGATAAGCGAGATTTCCATACTTATATTTTTCAATCAGTCTCAATTCAGAAAAACGAAAAAAAAATACTAAAAAACAAACAAACAAAAAAACGCCGGAAAAAGGATATTTCTATTTGGATTTCACTATTGTTCCTTCCGACGAGAAAATAAATATCGCGATGATTTCGCATTTTTGTTGGCTGAAAAATTCAAGCTAATTGCAATGAATAACTTGAGCAAAAAAGGGGTAACATCCGCAAGCTTGAGTCTGTTAAGTGGCAGGGCGAGAAAAATTACGCCAGGCGCACACGTGCCTCACGATTAATCCGGATTAAATCTGTGAGACTGAGAGAAAAAAGAATGGTCTTTCCCATTAGAGCTTATTACTTGTGCAACATAATTGACGCTAATCTTGCTTCGTAGCTGGAATATCAGTACATTGTAGCGAGCTCCGTTTCGTGACTGTAGAATGCATTTGCATTATTTACTTCATCGCTTTAATCTCCTTCACACTTTTTCATCGCGGGAGTCTAACCTAACATGTATTGTCTTGCTGTTAGAAGATGGATTTTATATCAGATTCTTCGTCTTCCATCGATCAAATTTATATTGTATAATACAAAATTTAATACAGACAAACTATTTCATAACTTTTAATAGCATAATAACCATTTTACAGAACATTATATTGAATTTACATAAATAATTAATTATTTATATTTTAGGCTCAATATCTATTTCATCCAGATAATTTTCAATTAAACTTTTAACTAAATACATCGAGAATAAATTTTGATGTATTAAATGTTTCAAAGTGAACTTGTGGCTTTTGAGTAAAAATTGGCGAATAATTTTAGCAAAAATTTCCTCGACTCACTTTCTTTGTTTTTAAATCTTAATCGTGGGACTAATTGCGCGAAATTGTTCAAGGGAACCACGTGGCAGAATGGATTTCTGATAGCGTCTGGAGAAGCAGTAAATTCAGTAACCCTGTCTGGACAGTAGCGATTCACCTGAGCGGAAGCTGTTAGATCGATAAGCGAGGGCTTGGTGCCTGTCAAACGATGAAATTTCGTTGACGGCTAAATTGTTGGAGTCTCGTATTCTATCAATCAGTGCACTAATTGGACGAGCAGCCGTCGCGTCGCCTCGTTACCGCGCGCATTAGTCGCCGCCACTGCGCCGCGGAACGAGCAAGATGCTCTGAACACGACAATGAATATTTCATTAAGCTCTCGCATTAATTTCACTCGATCTGCGAAATATACGCGCTTTTGCTTCCGACCTCGATCGATATATACCTCTCGATATAAATCATTCAGAATTAACTTAAAAGAGACTTTTGGAAAATTGAACAATTAGAAGAAAATTTCATAATCTTAACCGCTCTATTTCGGTTTTTTTATGTTACATTTTTGCTTCTATAAAAGTTAAATTGCTGTTTTTTCTTCCCCAAAAATGCAAGTTGTTCCATTTCTGTCACTCGTTTCAACATATATGAATAGCTGATGTTAAAACGTGAGAATTACAAAAGTATTATGAGTGAAAGATGTGGCTAGTCGTGGCGCTTGTACGAGTAAAATATGAATTTGGTTCATTAATATTTCCAATAAATGAAGCTTTCAATTTATATGAAAATAGTTTCTATTCCGCAGTTTGAATATTTTATGCTCCTGCTTTTAGAAATTCATTAGCAAAATCTTTTATGATACGTGTCGAAAAAAATGCATGTTGAAAAAAGTAGATGCAGGAACAATATGCTAATAAAGTATAGCTGCTTTCATCGTTTAATCTTTTTCTTTGTTTTCTCTATTAGCAGCTGTTTAGTCTTTCACTAACTTTTCGAGCATTCTTCTTTCTTTTTCCTAGGTCTAAGTTTTTTCTTATTTCATTATGGAAATATTACAAGAAAATCACGTTAGGTGAAAATGGTGCTTTTTTAATTACAACGTGGAAAAGGGTTGCCTCGAGCAGTGCCGCCGATTAGAGACATTATCAAGCTTCTTTGAGGCGATTGCACTCGCAGGGCCTCGTTAATTTGCCCAATGGCGCTCATTAAAAATATTGTTTATCGTGGATTAAGGGTAACGCTACCTCTCACGTTACTCCGATAGCAGTTTTCGCTCAAGCGGATCCACGATAGTGCGCATTGTATACGGATTAAGCGTGCTGCGATAGCCTTGCAAACGAGGACGTTTTTCGCCTGAGAATTCCCTACGAATTTGTACTTAGATTCTTAGATATGGTTTCGAACTGAAAGCGTGTAGGTCAATTACAGATCGGGGAGATTCCCTCACTCTTGAGATCTAAAACGCTCGAAAATCTACGGCAGAATTTTCAATAGAATTTTATCCTGATTATGACTAATTAATAAACTATTCGCATGCATTGATCATTACGTGAGATAAACCAATCACAGTTATCTCTTGAAAACTATTCTGTTCCTCCTATTTAATATATCAAAATTTAATATTCTTAATAGATTTCTTTGTATTTAAGCATTTATTGCTATTTATCATATTACAGTTTAAATTATACAGAGTATTATTGAAGAATAGATTTGGGAAAACAGGAAAAAAAATATAGAACTATATAATTTCATAAAGAAAATTGTTCTTAAGTGTCAATAATGGTACATGTGATATACTCGTAATCTCCGGCGCACCTTTTTACAAACCTCGCGTTGGACTTGATCGGAAACCAGACCCTAACGAGATCCCTAAGGATATCTGTCTCTCGAAAATAACGATTTTGTCACCTTCATCATCCTTTTCCCCTTAAATATTTCTCTCATCGAATTTTCTCTCACCCTTCGCCACGTTTCTCTCGAAAGCCCTTCATTCCTTTCTGCCTCTCATTTTCCACTCGCACACCCCTTTCAATTACCGATTTCTGGCTGCACCGTTTGATTCGGTGTTTCGCCAATCGACACTAACAGCGCGGAATTCCCAGAAAAGTGGGCTGCTATTCCCTTAATCTGCAATTCTCCTGGAATTTTCTCCCCGGTGTTTTGATTGCTTCCTCCTCCGCGGAGAGGAACCAAGCCGGACCCGGAATAATGAGAATGCCGAGTGGTACCGTGCCGAGAGCATAGTTATGGAAAAGTTCTCTGAATTCGAAGCGGACTTTTAGCTACGAATGAGGGTCAGACTACCCTGGAAACGACTCATTCTCTACTGATTTTCTCCTACGATTTTACTCCGCACAATATTACTCCATATTTCGCTTTCCTAACACGACTATCGACAGAAATCATTTTTCGATTCTCATCCCGTTTTCCAGATATGTACAACGTTTCAACCCCTTTTTCTTTATTAACTTGTAAACTGGTTTTATCGGTAACTTCTTTTTAAATCGGTTAAAGACTTTGTAAATTCGATTTAAGGTAATTTTATCCAGGAGTAAATGAACAGGTAAATAAGGATTATTTCGCGGTTTAAGAAACTGTGAATTGAGAGCACAGTGCATCGATCGTACCTGAAAAACCTTCCGCAATTTCTGGTGGGGTATTAAGAAGAACTTGGTGGCATAATTCGTTGGGAAAAAGGTCTGGGCATGTCTATGAGCAAGCCACTCGAACCCAACCGCATTCTCCCTCCATAATACCCTTCTGGAAGGCAGTAAGTCGCGCACGTGATCCGCGGAAAGGTGGAGCGAACTCGCTACGTGACAGGGGAAACTTCGACTTACGTATGTATTACATCGCTTCGGATGTAAACTAGATTAATACGCTGCTCTCAAGGTCGGCTTCACTTGCTTCTTTTACATTCGACAATTTTCTCTTTCTATTTATCCTGAAGCTATTAATATCCTTCCCAAAATGGAAAAAATAATGTCTTGAAAATATTTCGCAAAATATTTACTCTTCGATACATCAGAATTTTACTGAATTGAACTATTATTATTATTTCACCGAAGATTCAATATTAAAATCCTTTTTAAATCTCTGTTATAAGATTCGAGAAAAAAATTTATAGAACCTGATATACGTGACATGTGAAAGACTGCGCACCGAATTTGATCGTTCGATAAATCTTCCGGTGTCGAAAATACTAGCTACGTTTTTGTCCGACATTCCAAAGGAGCTATTAGCATTGCAATGCCAAAGTTAATTTTGGTTTTGGAATTTAGAATAGAAACAGGTATGAAGTGATAGTTTTTTAAGTGACACGTACTTTTCTTTCTCAATTCTACTCGGACATTGTCAATTTTGTTCTAAGCTATTTTTTCCCAATTTGTATCATACCTTTGTAGTAAAGGTCAAGTTTGCTAGTTGGAGAAGACAACGAAAGCAGGAATAGCAGGTACCAGAAATTGATAATTATTCGTATCGATCGGTATCTATTAAGGAAAATGTCGCAAATAATTCGCTTTTATATCAAATCAGGACAAGTTTATTTTGGTACGCATACAGATCGATTGGCGTGAGTCGCAGGATCTAAAAAAGATTATTTTAAATGGTATTGCCATTAGTAAACCTATTGTTTTTTTCCTGTGTCTATTAATTGATTTCTATTATGAATCTTCTTTGCACTTTGGAGGCCAGATGACTATTTTTGGATAGAAGAACCAATTAACAACGATTATTAAAATAAACTTGTATATATTTTAAAACCGTCACAAGTACTTGAAGTATAATAATTGAAATATACTCAATTTCGAGTCTATTTCCTCATCCTTTGTCCATTAATAGCGCGGAAAAATCGGCTGAAGTGAATTTCTGATTTTCGCAGAAAAACCACCAAGAAAACAGGAGGAAGAAGAAGAAGAAGAAGAAGATCATTGAACAAGAAAGAGAAGAAACGAACGAAAGAGTGAGTTGACCGGATGCGAGAAAAAGAAGCGGGTCGACCGCTTTGTAAACACTTTTGAGAAGTTTCGCAAGACTTCAAAAGAGCATAAGTTCATAGAGCCCAGCAGAATTTCTGATCAAAGTTTCCCCCGGGCCGCAAGGCACAAAGTTGCCAAGTCCTCGTGCGCGCGTCGTAAAAGGATTCTGTTGCCTTTGATCACCGCCGATATCGAGCCGCCGGAGCCCGCATTAAGCTCCGAGCACCGTCAATACTAATTTACAACATGTACCGTACAATTGGAATCCCCTGAACCTCGTCAATTCTCTGTCACTGGATATTTCTCTGCGAGAATTCCATCCAATTTTCAGGAACGACTTTTAACGAAAATTAATAAAGACACCTGTAGTTATTCCTTCCAAACGATTAACTAAACTCTAACCGCATTATTTTTGATTACATAATATTTCGTCAAATAATACTATTGACAAAACTGTGATTTTAAACTGGTTCGAAAAATTTAAGATCATTAGATGCAAGAATTAATTCGATGCAACAACCCCAGTTATTTTTCTTCAATTCTATTTTAATTAGTAAATTACTCGGTGTGTCAAGTTGATAGTTGGTATTTCGATATAGGATTATTAATTATACCTTGATTCTAATGATTTCGTCACAAGGGTAATAGCACGTTGCCTCTCAGATTCCCAACTGCCATTTCCTCGAACTTCGGCAACTGGATCTCCAGGCGTCGAAGAACCTACACCGGAAGGTGAACACCCTCCCAGTGATCGGGAAAACCGATACCTTGATAGCTTACGAAGTCGAGAAGCTCGAGGAGCGTATTCCTGCTAACATGCGATAAACTACGCGATGCTTATGTCAATTTAATAACAAATACTGTATTAATTACCATTAAACACTATTTGCTGACGCTTCAACGAATTACTTAATCTATTACATAATTTATTATTCTATTTAATTCTGTCTCTTTTTACACTATCATAATTCACGTTGAACAACAATTTAGTCAGCGATTTATAAGCTTGTTTTTATAACTTTCAAATTTGTTCGAATCGCGATTACGCACCAACGGATTCAGGAAAATTATTTTCGAGAAAATGTTGCTAGGATAATCCGACAGGATCCTTCTTATCTCCCACCTTTTTGTCAGTTTCTCAAAAGGCGCCTAGAGGTGCCTGTTTCGGCCGCTAATCTCTGACACTTCCCGCTTGGGAAACCAGACACTCTCTACCTCCGACTCCTAACGAGACTCGGCGACAGCGCCTGATGAGACCTCTACCCTGACAGTTTTTTCCTGAGCCTCTAACTCACCGTCTCTAGCTACTGCATCGTAGTTCTTCCGACCAGAATTGCATTTTGTACTTCATTTTCTCTAATTGCTGTCCTCCACTCGAAATGAGCTTGCTGGTGGGATTCTTAGAAGAATTAGGTTTCGAGAGTGAGCAGTGGAATTAGTAGAATATATGTATATGTGATATTCATTGCCAGAGAAATAGGACATTAATTAAAGTTTATAAAAATTCTTTAAAAAATAATAAGAATTATTCTTTTATGATTCCGAATATATTGCGTATAATTATTGTGGTGTTATGTTCTTTTGAAAATGGTTTATTGAATAATTATATTATTGTTATGTTGTAACTTAGTAATTTAAATTAGGTAGCTCAAGAGCCATGTGTATTTTTCTAGAATTACATATAATATTGATTGAACTGTCTCCCTGTTTTCTAGCACAATTGTTTCAACAACTTCTCCCGATCAAAGTTTTACTCCGATTATAAGGCAGGATGCCAAGCCAATCTTGGTAACTTCGCCGCTGACCTTTTGATTCGTTTAAATTTTCAAACAGCATAGCTGATGCGATTGCGAGTAATTTTTTTTTTCTACGTTTTCTTGGGTTACAGAGCACTACGTATTTGATGCCATACGTTTGGAATTGCAATTCTAAAATCTGTGCCATATTAACATCGAGACTTTCTAGGATACCGAAAGATTAATATCATTTTTAAACCCCTGATTCGTAGAGAATCATTAGCAGAGAACGTGAAATAATCGAGCTTTAAAAAATGCAATCAAAACACAGAGATTCTTATCAACAATTGGGAAGAAACAGATTTTTCTTGGGTATTCGTATCTCCGTGGATTTAGAAATTCCTCGAAATCTGCATTAATCCAACCCTTCGCAATTTAAATCCACCGATCAAAATTGCAGACTCTTGTTTCGTATTCGCAAATCCTCCTTAGATCCCTTTTCCTTTGCCTACTGATACCGCACTCTCTACCATCGCTTTTCTTTCTACCGTGGAACTTCGCGTTCCCATTTCTTCAAGCGACTCGTTGGTGTCTTTGTTCTTCCTAGTTTTCTCCGTCGTAGACTCGTGATCTCGCGCGGAGTTCGCAAAAACCATCTCCGCAAAGAGGGTTAAAACGAGAGGGTCGCGGAAGAACGAAACGATGTACGAAATGAAGGACAAAACTGTGCGGCTTACGACGGAATACTACAATTTCCGCTACTTTTTATCCTTCCGGCTTCTATTCGCACTTGAATTCTAAGCTGGGTAATTTTTAGATAATTCGTGGAACGAAGCTCGGACGAATTAAAAGTTTAGCATGAAACGTTGGTTTCGAAAATCACATATTCTCGAGGTGTTATGGCTGGTAGTAAACTTAGAATCTCGGGAATTCTAGGTACATTATATGTAGAATATAGGTTGCGGCGGTCGTGGCTGCAGAGGGAGAACGTAAACAAACCGTGAGGGCTCCTTGAATCGGCTCTAGCAGTTAAGCTCTTAATACATTATGGTAGGATATATAACTTGCCTCTCAAGATTTACGTTCTCCATCCCAGTTAATATTTTTCACTCGTTTACAAGACTCAAGGTAAACTAAAATATTAATGATAAAAGTTTTCTAATTAAAAATCTATTTTTAAACAAACAAACCGAAAGTTGAACTTCGAAGAAAATTTACTTCGAAGGGCCATTAAAAACACGCTAATTCAGTGTTAAATTACAATTTGTTAGCAAAATTCAGATTGTCTGGAATTATTAATCAAACTGACTATAAACTATCCACGAGAGATCGATTACATTCCAGAAGACGAGATTCCGCGCAACTTATTTTCTTCGTTCGGTGCGAGGATGAAAAAGAAAAAGAGGACACCAGCTGACGATGAGTTCAGCCATCAGCCACAGACAAGCAGCAGGCGAAACAACTACGTCGTCGGCTGAGGATTGAAATAAGGGGAGAGAGCGAAGAGCAAAAGCACGGTTCGCGGTAGAAGCTTTATTAATTAAGCTAAGTACACGCCTTTCGACCTCAATCCGTCTCGCACGCCCTGGAAAGCGACCTACTGTCGTGCATCTTTACAGATATGCATTTCGATGCTGTTTTAACGTTCCCAGTAGATTTATCGAAAGACACCAACATCCGCTTTTAACTCCATCTCACCAATCTTCATTTTTAATTCCAATTTTACCGTTACATCGAACGTCCTAATTAGTATTTACCATTACAATATTCCAATTTAACAAAAAATACTGAAATAAGTGGAAATAATATATAATTGGAGGTAACGATCTAATATGTAGAAGATGTTTGGAATAAATAAATAGTAGAATGATTGGTTGAGAAGATAAGAATTGTAGAATGTCGAGAGATGCAAAAGGTGTCGTTATCAATTATTTTCAAGTACAGATGCTTCAACCGAGTTAATTGTATCTGCACGCGGCTTCGGTGTTCTTAATTATCCTCCGATCGATAACGAAAGTCTACCGCTTTCTTTTGGAGAGTTTTCTGCGGGAGGAGCACTTCTTATTTTAATTCTTTCAGTGCGACCGAGTGAGCTCGAAAAGTTAATTACCAGACGAGGTACGAAATCCGCGGCGGCTTCTACCTGCCGCAAGCGAGCTTAACTTGCTGGGGTTAAAGGGAAAGTTCCTAGTGTCCTCGTGCACTCAGCGAGAGCTTTCTCCCTCAAATTCCCTTCTTTCAATGGGACTATTTTCTCCTTTCCACTTCTCTCCCTACGACTTTATCGCACTTATTCAAACAGCACTATTTTAAAGCAAAAAGCACACGATCTATTATAAAAATGATTTTTCCTATATTTTCGATATTCTGCGAATTTTTATGTATTTAATTAGATTCAAACGAAATGTCGGTTCATTGAACAAATAATATTTTCGCGAATTAGTAAAGTAAATCATTAACCCCTGGTATTTGTGGAATTTTAAAAAAACTTGAAATCTCATTATTCAACACTTTCCACTTAATCCAATTAACCCATTTAATTTCGTATATATTCAATGAGTGTTTATTTTTCACGGTCAGTAGCACCGACGTTCTAAGGCGAAAAATGAATAAAAACATGTTTCCTCAATGCACGAGCTGTTTTATTCTCAAGTATCCTCACTCTCAGTGAATGTGTCAACCGACGAAAGCGATGATTACAGGTGGGTGAATCTTTGTCAGCTTTGGGAAAACTGCTAAACGAAGCCTGTTTTCCACGCATACGCGACATTTCCGGTTACACGTGTGCGTTACTCTGTACATGCATATTCATGGAAAATGGAGGGTTGCGTGAAAGGCCTCCGCTTAGAAAACACTCCGGAGAGAACTCGCCTTTTTCGCGATTCTAGTCACGACCCTTTCTCGCCGCGTATACCCTACCGCGCGTTCAGTTTTGAACTAACGAGCTGTGCGAATCTACCACCGCGTTTCATTATGCCGCCGAAAGGAATAAAGGGAGTTTCCATGGAGGCTAAAGTGCCGGTTTCTCGAGAGTTTCGAGATGCCGCACGCTGTGCCTATAAATGATAGATCCCTCAGTCTACCATACGTAGCTATCATCTCCTAGAATTTCACCTATGTTCAACTTTCTCTTCCATTATTTATTCCAACAAACTCTAATCGATTATTTTAATCTACGGTATCTATTTGAAATTAATTATTTGTTAGATTCATCGTTAGAAATATGTTATACTTCTGATAGAAAATAATCTTCAGATTTAATTGAATGATTTATAATTTAAGAAATGCTCGTCTTGAATAATTCTTTATCAGTTTATCTTCGTTCTGAGCGCTCTAATGAATTCCAATCCACTGATTCTCCACCGGAGATCCAATATCTATAAAGATTTGGCTGCAGATTGTTCCAACTACTTTACAGCTCATTATTCCATTAAATCGACCGTTGTTTTTGGCAGCTGCTTCTAATAGTGCAACTGACCAACGGCGAGCAAGGGTTTCTGGATCAGAGCGTTTTAATGAGCCCGATTGTTGCACACCACGGTAAAGAGGGTTTCTCGGGAGGAAAACGAAATCTATTTGCATACGAGTAGAGAGACGTGCTCGGACGACACAATTATTCGGGTCAATTGGAGAATCGACCATTTTACCGATGCTTGGATCCAGTCTCGGATTAGTACGAATCCTCCTCGCGTACGAGACGAGCACGCGTGAGCTTAGAAAATCCAAATCCTCGTTGACAATTCGCACTTCTCATTTTACAGTTTACTAAAGCGCGTGAAATAACAGAAAAAATATCTCAGAATCAGCTGCTTTGCGAAATTTCCCTTAGAAATGTGTTACTTATTTCTTCTTTGACTAATTTTTTTTAACGATTCGTATATTTTGATAATCAGAACGATTTAGTAGAAAATATTGCACGATTCGAAAATATTCCTGTTAATGTGTAATAGGAAAAAACCACGGTTTCAAGAAAAAGAGTGGGAGAGTGAGATGGACAAAGAGGCAAATACGAGGAATGTAATCACGTAATGCAACTGCTGTGTAACATAGAAAGTTCGATGTAAACCGTACGTGAGCTTATACAAACGACGAGAAGCACGTTGGTCTAATTTAAGCGGAAACCCAGGGATACGTTTTGTACACATCAACCACGTGAATTTTCTGAGGCCTCTAATTGCCTCTTCTGCAACGTTTTAACCAGCTTTTTTTTCTCTCTCTCCCTCCACACTGACAAATTCGTCAACGTGCGTTTCATGCCACGGTGGGTATTTGACCTGGATACTTTTTTCATTTTCTTGCAATTTTCGAAGACTGTAAAATCCTGTAACTTCAACTTGCGAATCTTACAATTTTAATCGAAATTCATTTGTTCAATCTCTTTCAAGATAATTATTTAACACTGGGCTGTTAATCGATGTCACTCAAGTTTATTTTTTTTCGAATATATTTGGTTCAGTGATGCTGTTATTAATCGTTCTTTCAAATTACTGTGAAAGATACTTTATTCGGAATATATTGTGGATAATGGAGAATTTTGTATCACTCGCGAGCGAAAACTATTCTTTGCCAGATTGTGAGTGCAAACTTTGTGGCACTATTGAAGAATAGACTAGCACGAATCTGAAGAGGTCACGGAAGGAATTGGGGACCGCAACAAGTTGCACTCGAGAGGGCAAAGAGCTGCTGTCACATCGCTCGTGTTTGCATGCCGGAGGAAATCGTGTTAACAAGATGCATGTTTGGCAAAATTTCGTTACTGCTAGTGCCTGTATCCGTGGTGTGTTACGTTCCTCGCGATACCAGAGAAAATAGAGAAATCTTCGTCGAGATGTAAATCTCTCAAATTGAATAAAATTGTTTTGCTACGACAGTTTAGTGAGCATCTTCCAGCAAGATTCTGCAAATGGCACGAGTCACCAGAATAGTATCGATCCCAATAACAACGTAGCATTAAAAAAAGAGACATTCGACATTCGAGACAAATGATTCGATAAAAAGAGGAAACGTTAATTTAATAATTATCTATAATCTATTGAGGCTTCTATTCAAAATCCTTTGATATCCGGCAGAAAAATTTGCAGTATTGTAATTAGTCTCATTTCCAAGAAAATTAGTTCAATTTACTAGATAATAAGTCTACATAATTAATCTCAGGCATAACCCTATTTATCATTTGCCGAGACTTCTATTACAAAATGTTTGATGTTTCGCAGAGAAATTCCCAGACTAGTAATTAATCTGTTTAACCTCAAGTTACTGTATGAAAATTATTCGGTATAGTAGAAAAACTCTTATGGAGCGTGTGAGAATAGAACCGCAACAGGCTTCCATATTGCGTCACGTGACTATTAATCCCCGTTCCGTCGCAGAATTCGAGTATTTCAATAGTAGAGGTCGCAGAGGCAATTCCGGCATTATTGCGGGACATAGCGTGGTTCATAGAAACCTAGAGAGAGAGAGAGAGAGAGAGCGAGAGAGGAAGCATGGAGAATAGGGCGAACAAGGAGGCACTCTCGATAGGTAATTATCGAGGTTTCCCTCGGGAGAGTGACCAGGAAGAAAAGGAAGGAAGACGAAAGAGTTAACCGCAGATAAATCAAAGCTCGAGCAACCAAAGAGAACACTAAGGAAGCGAGGTGGCAACGTCGAAGCTCCAAGACGCTCTTAGAATGTGACTGGCAAGGGGTAAATCCCTCTTGTGGTTAAAATTCACACCGCGAACCGAGTGAGAGCCTCTCTGAGCCCGCGTCTGCTACCTCCTTTGCAACCCCTTCCACCTTTGCGCCCTACTACTCTATGGCTCGCATGCCTCACTGACCGCTGACTGTCGCCAATAGTAATCCGTGGGATCGGTTTCCCTTCACGTGCTGGGAAATTATAAATCGTATAGCTACATACTCTCCAACTCTAAAGTCTCCGGACACTTATAAAATTCATAATGGAACATTTTTACAACCCTTCTATAAATATAAACATTTCGAGACTTTTGAGAAAACAATTCCAACTTCAATTGAACTTTTAACGAACAATTTATTACTAATAATTTATTATTATTATTTATTATTGTTAATTGAACTTCTAATTAATAAACAATTTATTAGAGTCCAATTTACGTATTGAAAATGTATGTAAGAGAAAGGTCTTTATTATTTCCAAACTTTTTACTTTACTGTATTTTGTTTGATATCTACTAATAGATCGAAGTATTTTAAAAGGAGTTCAATATTTCCATTTAACAAATTTTTACCCCTCACGTACGTCTAATCTATATTAAGAGTATCTCGGATCTCCGGTGCTTCTAAGGCTCCCGTTCATGGTTGACTATAAGATCAGAGATTGCACTTGCAAAGTTCTCTGAGAATCGATGTAAACCCGAAGATATTTTACGAAGCGTACACACGCGGAATGACAATTGCTTCGAAATTTTGCACGTGCCTGTGAGAGTGTATCTGTGTGTGTGAGTGTGTTCGGCTTACTCTCAAGAAGTTTAATATGTCCTGCGGAAACTTTGGCCACTGCGGTAACTATGGGTCACGCCGTGAAATAGCTATTCGCGCTTAAGTTTCAGTTACACATATAATCTGTACAGTTATGCAATTTACGTTACGTATATATGTATATTCAGCTTGTCGCAGAGTTATACGTCTCAAGACATTTCTTTCGATATTATTCGTCTACTACTATGTTCAATGTAAATGTTAATACAAAATCAGGATTTTCAATGAGTTCAATACAAAATTATTTGACTAATTAAAATATTCAAATTTTATTGTAATCCTGCGAATGAGGAAATCCAACGGTGATAATAATAATACTATATTGGATTATAATATATTAACATTGCCCGTAATTATTTTCTTGCATTTTTAGTGAATAATATAAATACAGATTTAATTCATATGATAAAATTATTATATTTAGTCTTATTGTTTTTCTTGTTTCATAAGAGTGTAGTTCAAGGAGATCAAATCACCCGGTGGAAATCGCGTAATCGCACTCGCTAAGCTATCTATCGGAAAATAATTAAATTAATTAAGCATTATACGAGCCTCCGATACGAATATCGCGATATGGAAAAAATTCCATAGTAAACGATCGCGGAGATAGCAATTACAGTTTCGTTCCTCTATACTGCAGTTTTTGCCCTACGGAAGCTGCGTCTATTCGTTTAATAACGTAGAATACTGCGGCGAAAGCTGCTTACGTTGCGAGCGTTACAAGGATTTCGCATTCTCTACATTTTAAGCCAACGCAACGCTGGCCAATTTCCCCGCGTTATTACAGTCTGCTTTTGTAAAAAGCATCGCCTTAGGTCTCGATTAATATCAGTAAAAATACGACAAATTAATATCGATAGAAATACGAAGCTTTAAACTGTTTCGGCTGGAATGAAAGGAATGTAAAAGTGTAACACAATGTGTCGTAAGGCATTACTCTTTCCTTTATGGACTTTTATTACACTACTAATGGTTTATGTCTTGTATTATATGTAGTTATGGAAGCTGTTAAGTCCCTTCTATACTTCGTCTAACGGTCTCTACAACTTTTATACTTGTTACTGCTTCCATTTAAGCAATTTTATATCTATATTCCACATTCTGAATTAATCAAGTATGATTCTATTCCTCTAAATAATTATTATTCTCAGCGAGTAATTATTCTTACTGGAATATTCGAATATTTTTATCTTTTGTTTATCGCAATATTCACCTACGTAAAATCATCGATCAAGAGACAGTCCTCTAAAATAAATCTGTCTCTCGAAAAAGTACTGACGATCAAAAAAAAAGAAAGGATTTGGGGGAAAAATGTCGAATTGTTTTCATAGCTCTGTCAAACGAGATTGGTAGTGTTGATGGGCGCATACCATCCTTTTCGCTTCGATTTTTCTACCTGCAATAATACGACTGAGGACAAACTGGTCGAGCCCTGTGTACGAACCTTTTCCATGGCGTGTAAGCCATCGATTGCGCGTGGTGGTTCTGGACCTTAAGTGGTTCACGACACGACACGAAAAGAGTGGAGTTCCCTGTAGCTCTCGTCCATTCGATCGACCTCCATCGTTTGCCAAGGGGATTTACGACAGTCGAACGATTACGATCTTAACGTTAGCCAGCCCCTTTTTCCCCCTAGTTTCCATGAGATTTCCGTGAAATTCCGCGAACGAAAGGCAAATCAGTCCCCCCAGAACCCGTTTTTCTGATTGTTCGCTCAAAGTAATTTCCTGGGATAGTGACGCAACCTCGAAATTGCTATGGTTTTCAAAGAGATTTGTTTTCTCATGGAAAATCACTTGAGAATCTTGATTTTAAAAGATTAGTATTTAAAAATTATTCATTCGATATTTGAAGTCCAAAGAAGAATATTTACGTTTCTTAAGAATTATCTAGTTTAATTGTATCATAGAATAGAATATTTTTTTTCAATTTCGAAGTATTTGAGAAAAATCTGAAGAGAATAAAATCATTAATAAGTTTGTGCCAGTGGAGCTATATGAAAATACTAACGGGACTGGTAATTGTAGAAAGAGTCAAAATTGAATCGCCACTCGATTGTAATTCCGCTTCATCCTCCCTTAATAGTTCGCAGGACAAGTGAAACGTAAGTATCTCTAAGTACCGAAACCTTAAAGAGGGAGAAGGCAGTCAAAAGAACGGACTTTAATTGCCCATTATCCAGCCAGCAGACGTGTCTATAAAAACTGGATTTACCGTGGTTGTATCCACGGTAGAGATGCACAACTAAATAGGGGGGAAAGTGGTTGTAGTGGTGTGGTTAGAAACGCGAGTGAATAAGAAAAGGAAGAAATTGAGGAAATTAAAGAGTAAGAAAAGATTATGAAAAATCTCAATTTTCGAGATCATAAACTCTAATTTTAAAAAATTACTAATAATAAGTATTGATTGATTAATCAATTTGATTAATTTTCAGAATAATTAGAGGAGTTAAATGAAACCGTTTACTGATCTTTGACAATCACATATTTTCGTCTGAATTGAGTATACAAATAATGTCAGTACCAGATCGAAAATCAGGAGTAATTTCATAGTAATTATTTGTTATATTATCGTGTGTCAATTCTGTTGGTTTGAATAATGTAATATTCACATGTATTTCGGAGCGAGCGACGCAAGAGTAAATTATTCGAGAGGAAGCCGCTTATCTGAATACAGTGCGGCATTAATATTCAAACTTCAAGAACTTATGGATCACCATAGAAAACTTGTTAAGCAGCAGATGCAATAAAAAAGTCAATTGTCTAGGGGATGTATGAGAAATTTGAAAGAGTTAACTTAAACGACAAGGTTTCTTAGAGTTTCATGATGCTAAAAGTGATCTTGAAAGAATAATGTGACTAAGGTACTAGTAGCTGGCATAACTTGTTGCTCATTCAATGAAGACAAACTTTTATGCAACTTTCTTTTTTATCGCATTAGCAAACCCTTTGAGCAAATGGCTCAAAAACATGGGCCCCATTACCATGTACAGCCTGTGTATACTTGGCTCATGAATATATTAATGGCGGGAGCACTAGACGTAGTCGGTTTTTAGTAGACGGATCTCTCCTTTTTAGACTTATTTACATGAGACCTTTTTCCAACCTACGAACACTGTACCCTCTTTCTCTCTCACTTTCTTCTTCTCCTTCTTCTCGAACCACAAAATTGATTTTCCCAACGTTTTTACGATCATTCGAACGCCGTTGCATTTATTGTCACTAGGCAATCGAACCTTTTCTCGTGCGAGGAAAAACTGGTTCGTCAATTTCATTATAAAACTTTTATGTCACTTAAAGAAGTGCGATCCATTACTGCGATTTTATGACTACAGCTTTTTTATCGACTTGTACCGGGTTTAACGGATGCATAGAATTTGAAATCGTTGCTCTGTTACATTTGTGGGTTTTTCTGTGACAAGATTCAATATTGTAAAAATATTGTATAATTGAATGATTTTGTATAATTGAATTATCGTGTAAAACACTTCGTTAATTCGTTATTATCACGTTCCTTTCATTTTACTTCGTTTTAGTTCAAGAAGATTAAAGAGGTCACTTTAGCTTGGTCTTAAAGAAAATTTTCAAAGAGCGAAGATCAAGAGAGGGAGCTTGCAAACGAAGGATTAAACATTGACATCCTTTATATTCAAAATGGTTCAAGCATACGTTTATTATACTATTTGTATGAAAAATTAATGAAAAATACGAAATAAATTTCTATTTCACTATTTATCATATTTACTACTTCAAAATGTAAATAATTATGATTTTTAATTTTAAGGACATATTCATTGGAATAATTATTTTATTTTTGGTATGATCAGTACTAAATAAAATCGCGTTAAAATCTAAGGTAGGTCAAAATTGTTTCTGAATCTAATTTAGGACAACTTTCGGTTGAAGTGCAACGGCGGGGATTAGACGAATTTCGTTTCGTATGGTATCGGCTCCTGGATCATGTAATCGCGTGTGAACGATGCAATTAATCTTCGGTCCGTCAAGAAATAGATACGAGCATGCGGCGGATTAGGGCAATTAACAGTCCTGCACACCTGCAGGAGGCATGCATGTCTCTTGTCTGTATGTGTCACCGAATGTGGACTGTCATTTATCACTGCCAATACCAGGCGCGCGTTCGTCGCGGATTAATCTGACAGTTTCTTTAAAGGCGCGTTCCTCTCGTTGTTATTGCTCCCATCGTTCGATTTAAAACGAACTCGTCACTTTTTCTCCTTCGAAGAAAACATCCGGAAATGGAACTTCCATCTACGTTAATCATGGATCTTTTATTATATTTTTATCATTATATTTCAATTAAAATTTCTTAATGGAATTCACAAGTTACACGAATGAACTTTTTGCGATTAATAATCACTGGAGTGTTGTTATTTTCAAGTTTGGTCATTTTTTCAATATAAAATGAGAGTAGAATTTTCATTTCGCGTCAGCTTTTCAATCAGAATCAAAGAACGATTATCGTGCATTAGTCAAGAGACGATTGATCGAAAGCGATCGTCGAGTGGGAAGGTTGCAGCAAAATCAAAGTGACCCATCGGAAATCTGATTGGCATTACTAATTTATTCATGAAAGGCAAACGAGAGCAGAGAAACTTCCTGACACTCTAGAAACCTAGTGACTTGATTATTAGCTGAAACACTTATCAATTCCCTTTCGTTCGGCGTTAAGTCACCGTTGATATTCGTGAACTAATCCTGAGCTTGCTTTAAATATATAACATTAGTGGCTAACGATTAAACTTCCGTTTTGATAGGTCCAATTAATGCGAGCTAATTGACAGTATGGAAACTCTCGCCATTTCTCCTTTCCTAATTTAACTTAAGTTCACGTTGATCATTTTAAAACAATTATTAGCCTAACGCTAATGAAAATTTGAAATTTAGCGTAATTAATTATTTATTGATTGCTTTTGATTAGCTTGTTACGTCCGTATTTTACGCAAGCAATTTTTCCACTTTAAAAATCGAGAATATTCTAGCATTCAGCTAAAATCTTAGTTTCAAGCTCAAACCGCACCCAACATAATCTCTCAGTCCTGTAAACATTTCCATGCAGCCCCCGCTGTAATGATTCATACACAGCTGCATGCAAGACGCGCTTGAGTCATACAGCTACTTCCTAGGGCTTGTCTAGGAAAATCCTAAGAATTAGCCCCACTTTTTCCGAGAAATTAGGGCGCGCTCGACTATATAAACCACCGAAAATCCTACTCTGGGAGTTCAGTCTTTGATTCTTCCGCGAAGGGCGAAGCTCTGTCCTCCTTGTAGTAGATCGTGCTAGGCACTTTCGAAGCAATCTTCAAACCAGTACAAATCTTAGACGCTGGAATACGGGGTTATTCCGAGGAAGATCGTATTAGTTACCTTCGACCAAATTATTCGAATCTCTTTATAAAATCTTAGACGTTGGAATACGGGGATATTCCGAGGGAGATCGTGCACGGCACTTTCAACCAAATCATTGCATTAGTTGCAATTATATTCTTAAGCATTCAACATACGCCGCGAGTTATATCTGTACAGACAGACGAGGAATACACAAGGTATTTTGTAACAAGCGAACACACACTAAACACGATTGTATTCTCTATTCTTTTAAATCCTTTCAATATAGTTATCTTATTTTTCGTCTCAATTACTCCTTGTTCTACATTCAATCACCACCTGTCAATAGCGAACAACACTGAAAGCGACATCGTACATAGAACCCACATTTAGTGTAGGAATAGTTAGCCGCTCAATTATTCCTATCCGGGGTAATATAAGACTCGAGAGAGATTCGGCGCCTTCGTGGAACGCCGTCTGGTACCTCAAGCATTTACCTTTTAGCCATCCTAAACCTTTTTCCTTTCTAGGGACCTTCGAACCGACTCGGGTATAATCGGATTAATATTGTTGTGCCAATAGGTCTCATTGACTATAGCGCAGTGAGATGTGTTTGGACCTCAATTAAAAGATCTGACTATACACCTGGTAGGACGGGTCTCTGGACTGACACCCTCGCGAATCAGGGAAACAGTAGGGTAGTTTAAAGAACGATTATATAAGTAGGGCTACCTGCCTAAAGACATCGTTAGACTTGAGAGAGACTAGGCGCCTTCGTGGAACGCCGTGTGTTACCTCAAGCTGGGTCTTTCCTACCCTTAAACCACATCCTGTACCAATCAGCTTCGACCGTCAAGGAGAATCCGCCTGAAAGGTATTATTTTGCCAATAGTGCTCATTGACTATAGCGCAGTGAGATGTGTTTGGAACTTAATTAATCTCAGGCTTATTCGAATTGGCGACTGTTGATTGGGCTCGCGTATCCTTAAAGGTTTAGGAGCGAGCACACGTTTTTCCGTAACCAAACGGATGTAAAAACGGTCTCGCACGGCTAGCTCGTAACAAAACTGGTGACAGCGGTGGGATGCTCAAAAATAGTGGTTTCCTTCCGAAACCGTTGAGTATTCTGTGTACATGTCCTTTTCAGTGTTACTTTTTTAAAAATTAAAGTTACTTTCAAATCAAACTAAAATGGCTGTTGTCGAGAGTGAACTAACCGTTCTCATGAATGAGATGAGGATTAGTTCAGCAATCCAACAAGCTGCTCAGGGAGTACCGAGATTCGACGGAAAATCAGCTAACCTGAAACATTTCGTGCATCGCGTAGAAGACGGGAAATCTATACTACCCGCATCTTTAGAACAACGATATCTGACAATAGTTTTGACAAAATTAGACGGTCCCGCTAGGGAAGCTGTGGACGGAGAAAAGTTTAAGACCACTGTAGAGTTATTGCAATTTTTGAAGAAGTGTTTCGCGCCGGGACGTAGCCTGCTATCGTTTCAGGCTGAAATAGAACGTCTACGCATAGGTCGCGAGGAAACAGTGCGCGAGTATATCGACAGAACAAGACATCTGCTACACAATACGCGCGCAGCAATTAACGAAGAATACGGAGGCAACTGCACCGAAGTGATTGCCCACAACGAAAAAGAAATCATGAATCGTTTCGTGAACGGATTACCGACGAAATACGGGTCTCGAATAGATCCAAGCCGATTCAAGAAACTTAAGGAAGTCTTCGAGAAGGTGCTCGAAATCAACCGAAGCTGGACTAGTTGGGCGTCACGCGAAGATCGCAGCGATGGAGAATACGAGGAGTATCGTCCTCGTAGAAGCTTCGTAAGACAACGAAGTTCGTTCAGCCCGCACTGGCGCCGCAGCCCAGAGCCCCGCAACAACGATGACTCAACCAACGAAGAGGACCCTCGCAGATACACACGACCGACAGCATTTGCCCTGGACCGAGAGGGTAGGTCAACAACCCCGGGCCTTTTAAATGTACCTGACCGCCGTTACGAGCGCTCGCCTAGGAGGTCAAGTGCAGAAGGAAGGACCGATAACCATCAGGTCACCCAACGCAGCTGTAAATGCACCTGCACATGCCCAGATGGCAAGCAAACTAACCGAAACCAAGCCTCGTCGAGAAGCCCAAGCCCTCGACCGAGTAGTTTTAAGAAAAATGACTCGAATTCTTTAAACTCCAACCGCGTTCGCTTCGCCGGCGGTCAAGCGAACGAAACACAATAAACACGCCGAAAGTTAATGACGAGAAAGAAGAAAAGAAGAAAGCAATAGTTAAGGAAGCACCAGTACCAAGGATACGTGCAAAGGTCCCGGAAGTAATCGGAGAATTCGGTGAATTCTTAATAGACGGCGGAGCTGCTGTAAATCTTATTATGCTCGAAGCCCTGGATCTTCAGAAAGCCAAGATCTATGAAGAAGAAATAGAAATCACCGGAGTAGCCTCTGTACCAATTCTCACCATAGGAACTGTATTTATACATATCAACGACATTCCAGTATTGTTTTACGCAATCAAAGGACTGACGTTACCATCTGCAATCGGACTATTGGGTAGCCCCTTCCTGCTTCAAGAAGAGGCAGAGGTTTCTTACTACCATAAAACCTTGGTGATAAGGGACAAACCCACGAGACCGATAAGATTCATCAATTACCCGAATCGTAAGGAAGAAGCAGAGGAAATCAGGAAGTTCGGCGATCTGAACAACCGCTACACAATACCTGGACGAACCTCGCAACGCATCACCGTACGTCTTGCCAACACCTCAATTCGCGAAGGTTACCTTCCGCGTATCAAGACGCACGACGATGTATTCATCGGCGAAGCAGCCGTAATAAACGACCACGGTTCTTGCCAAGTTATGGCAACAAATACCAGCGAGGAAGACATCGACTTCGAATTAGACGATCAGGACATCTTCCCGTATGATATTATCAGCTCGTCAGATGAGGAGTACCACAAACAACCACCGAGGAAAATCACCTGCATCCAAGACCGAATCAACGAAATAAAGAAACAGTTAGATTTCGGACATTTAAACAGTGAGGAACGAGAACACGTGCACAAGCTAGTGGAGGAGTTCCCAGACCGATTTTTTATACCTGGCGATAATTTGGGGAAGGCCCCGAATTTCTACCACACCATCCACACTACTGATGACATCCCGATCAACACCAGGCAGTACAGGTACCCACCAGTCCACCAAAAAGAAATCGACGATCAGGTAACCGCATTACTTAGAGAAGGGATTATAGAACCCTCGAGCTCGCCGTACAACAGTCCGCTTTGGATTGTTCCGAAGAAACCAGATGCGCAGGGTAATAAACGCTGGCGTATGGTCATCGACTACCGCGCTTTAAATGAAAAAACAGTTAGTGATAAATTCCCATTACCACAAATTACGGAAATACTAGATAGATTGGGTGGAGCCAAATATTTCTCAGTTTTTGATCTCGCGAATGGTTTCCACCAAATACCAATGAATCCAAAAGATCGGCCAAAAACAGCGTTTACTACTCCGACCGGACATTACGAATTTGCACGAATGCCTTTTGGATTAAAAAACGCGCCACCGACATTTCAGCGACTCATGAATCAGGTATTAACCGGATTGCAAGGCACTGAATTGTTCGTATACCTAGATGACATTGTAGTTTATTCCTGCTCTCTAAAAGAACACGAAGTCAAAATCCGAAAATTAATGGAACGATTGAGAGAAAATGGCCTCACATTGCAAACCAGTAAATGCCAATTCTTGCGAAAAGAAGTAGCGTACCTAGGTCACATAATATCAGCAAAAGGCGTTAAACCAGATCCTCAGAAACTAAAAGCAGTAAGAGAATTCCCAGTACCAAAGAACCAAAGGAACATCCGAGAATTTTTAGGATTAATAGGATATTATAGACGTTTCATTGAAAATATTACAGAAAAAGCAAAACCTCTCACTCAACTATTAGGAAAAGGTACCAGATTTAGATGGGATAGCGAACACCAAAATAGTTTCGACCAACTACGCGAAGAACTCTGTAAACAACCGATTTTACAATATCCCGACTTTTCGAAACCGTTTATAATAACCACCGATGCATCAGACGTTGCAGTAGGAGCCGTACTCAGTCAAGGCGAAATAGGGAAAGATTTACCGATAGCATACGCATCGAGAACCCTAAATAAAGCAGAGCAAAACTATTCGACTACGGAGAAAGAATGCTTAGCTATGGTCTACGCGGTTCAATACTTCAGACCATATGTTTACGGGACTACGTTTACTTTAGTCACCGACCATAGACCATTAGTTTGGTTACACTCAGTAAAGGATCCTACCTCGCGCCTCATGAAATGGAAACTTAGATTACTGGAATACGAATATAAAGTCGTTTACAAGGACGGAAAAAGTAATAAGAATGCAGACGCTCTTTCGCGTAATCCTACCAAATGCTTACCGTTAATGACCAGGGACGACGACCCAGATTTCAAAGCACAAATTCCAAAAGGCACCTCTCGGGCCGAAGGCATCGGTCAACGTATAAGGGAATTAGCTCGGGAAAAACAAAATAGGCAGAATAGATCAAATAGGTCCATAGAAATTTCAGATGACAGTGACGATAACGAAACTCCACAACGACGTAAATTTCCTTTTAACCCTTCCTATTCACCAAGTACAGAAAACCTCAGACCTGATCCGTACCCTCTGCAACCGATTCCTTCACGAAGCAACGATCCACCTGAAAACCTTATGTCCTTCGAAGAATCCACCAGCAATGCAAGCCTAGCTCCGACAGAACTTTTAGAAAATTCAGATGTTCAAAATCTTTCGAGTAGCACCGTTCGTCCACGATCACCACCATTATTGGCTGATAATTTAGACGACACAGTAGTTTTGCCAGAACCACTCGTACCTACACAATCAGAACCGAATAATTTACTTCCTCCAGTAATATCTCAACGAATTTCAAATTCGATTTTAGACCTCCCGGAGAACCTAATCTCTTTTGAAAGTAGTGATAGCGAGAGCGACCCGGAAACAAACAACCTTCAAATAGACACATCCGACAGCCCTTTCCTTGCTAGTAAAGCACATTTAGTACATTTCATTTCCGCCGATTGTAACCTAAATACAGCAATAATCAAATCGTTAGAAGAAATGGAATACATAGACAAAGACAGTTTATTGAAACGGAACCCCAAGAAAGGACAGATTTTAGAATCCTCAGATAACAATCAGAAAATTTTCAGTATCGTAGGGACCAAGTATTTCTTTGACCAACTAGACAAACAGGATATAGTAAACGGTTTAGAGAATCTGAAAGTAGCTTTATATAAATCTAGAATCCACTCATTTAGAATCTCCTTAAAAGGAGATAATCACGACCACATCCCACAGGAAGAATTCACTCAATTATTGAGACAGACTTTTAAACATTCAGACGTTCACATCACAGTTTGCACATCCGAAGTTACAATTCCAAAACCAGAAATTAGACAGAATTTAATAGAGGAAGCTCATGGTAGTTTGATAGGAGGTCACAAGGGAGTCACAAAAACTTTCAAGCGTTTGCGTCCTTACTACTTCTGGCCTGAAATGAAATTGGACATACAGAACCATATTAGAAAGTGCATAAGCTGCCAACAACAGAAATTAGTTCGTGTCAAAACCAAACAACCGATGTTAATAACAGATACACCGCTAGAACCTTTTGACAAAATTTCTTTAGACACAGTAGGACCATTACCAATTTCACCAAACGGAAATAAATACATATTGACGATGCAGGATAACCTAACCAAATATTGTCTGGCAGTAGCAATTCCGAACATTAGAGCAGAGACCATAGCTGAAGCATTCGCCAAAAATTTCATAGCCGTCTACGGAACACCAAAAGCAATTTTAACAGACAGAGGTACTAGTTTCATAGGGAAAATATTAACACAACTAGCTGAAATTTTTAAAATTAAGCAAGTAACTACCTCAGGTTACCGTCCGCAAACCAATGGTTCATTGGAAAGGAGCCACATAGTTTTGACAGAATACTTAAAACACTATATGAACGATTACGAAGATTGGGATGATCTTCTACCTTTTGCTATGTTCTCTTACAATACCTCAGTTCATGAAGCCACCAACTTTACTCCTTACCAATTAATCTTTGGAAGACCCGCTAGAATACCTACCGCTTTTGATAAGTATGATAATTTACCAACGTACGATGATTATGTAATAGACCTAATGAAACGCATGGACTGTATGCGGAACGAAGCAACCGATAACTTAATAGCAGCGAAACACAAATCAAAATCATATTACGACAGAAGTGCGCATCCGATAGAAATTAACGTGGGTGACTCAGTATTTGTATTAAAAGAACCTCGCCACAGCAAATTCGATCCACAATATGTGGGACCGTATGAAGTTATCAACACTACCGACCTGAATAATGTAGTACTTCAAACGCCAGAAAACAAAATTGTGATCAAACATATGGATAAACTTAAATTGGCCCATGTATAAATTTCTTTTAGCTACAGCCATCCGCTCCAGCAAAATAATTTTGTAAGTACACGCACTACACACCTACACTGCGTTCTATACACATTATACACCCCTCGTCTGTATTCTTCGCCGATTGTTGTTTAGTTTTTGAAGAGAAAACTTGCCTGCTTTTTCTTGTCGAAGCACCGCGCTCAGCGCGATGTTCAATGTAAGGGGGGAGGTGTTACGTCCGTATTTTACGCAAGCAATTTTTCCACTTTAAAAATCGAGAATATTCTAGCATTCAGCTAAAATCTTAGTTTCAAGCTCAAACCGCACCCAACATAATCTCTCAGTCCTGTAAACATTTCCATGCAGCCCCCGCTGTAATGATTCATACACAGCTGCATGCAAGACGCGCTTGAGTCATACAGCTACTTCCTAGGGCTTGTCTAGGAAAATCCTAAGAATTAGCCCCACTTTTTCCGAGAAATTAGGGCGCGCTCGACTATATAAACCACCGAAAATCCTACTCTGGGAGTTCAGTCTTTGATTCTTCCGCGAAGGGCGAAGCTCTGTCCTCCTTGTAGTAGATCGTGCTAGGCACTTTCGAAGCAATCTTCAAACCAGTACAAATCTTAGACGCTGGAATACGGGGTTATTCCGAGGAAGATCGTATTAGTTACCTTCGACCAAATTATTCGAATCTCTTTATAAAATCTTAGACGTTGGAATACGGGGATATTCCGAGGGAGATCGTGCACGGCACTTTCAACCAAATCATTGCATTAGTTGCAATTATATTCTTAAGCATTCAACATACGCCGCGAGTTATATCTGTACAGACAGACGAGGAATACACAAGGTATTTTGTAACAAGCGAACACACACTAAACACGATTGTATTCTCTATTCTTTTAAATCCTTTCAATATAGTTATCTTATTTTTCGTCTCAATTACTCCTTGTTCTACATTCAATCACCACCTGTCAATAGCGAACAACACTGAAAGCGACATCGTACATAGAACCCACATTTAGTGTAGGAATAGTTAGCCGCTCAATTATTCCTATCCGGGGTAATATAAGACTCGAGAGAGATTCGGCGCCTTCGTGGAACGCCGTCTGGTACCTCAAGCATTTACCTTTTAGCCATCCTAAACCTTTTTCCTTTCTAGGGACCTTCGAACCGACTCGGGTATAATCGGATTAATATTGTTGTGCCAATAGGTCTCATTGACTATAGCGCAGTGAGATGTGTTTGGACCTCAATTAAAAGATCTGACTATACACCTGGTAGGACGGGTCTCTGGACTGACACCCTCGCGAATCAGGGAAACAGTAGGGTAGTTTAAAGAACGATTATATAAGTAGGGCTACCTGCCTAAAGACATCGTTAGACTTGAGAGAGACTAGGCGCCTTCGTGGAACGCCGTGTGTTACCTCAAGCTGGGTCTTTCCTACCCTTAAACCACATCCTGTACCAATCAGCTTCGACCGTCAAGGAGAATCCGCCTGAAAGGTATTATTTTGCCAATAGTGCTCATTGACTATAGCGCAGTGAGATGTGTTTGGAACTTAATTAATCTCAGGCTTATTCGAATTGGCGACTGTTGATTGGGCTCGCGTATCCTTAAAGGTTTAGGAGCGAGCACACGTTTTTCCGTAACCAAACGGATGTAAAAACGGTCTCGCACGGCTAGCTCGTAACAAGCTAATAAAACTTTTGATTTTTTCTTAATGATTTTTGAAAGAATGGTAATTAATGTGTATTTTAAAGAACACTAATCATCTAATATTTTTACAGCTGACTCGAAAAAGAGAGCTAAAAGTCGCAGAAACATCTTTTATCTGTTTCCATTATCAAATTACTCTGTCCATTTGCATTCGACTGAAAAGCCAATAAGAATATTCGCGTGCCGGCCCCTCGACGTTGGAGGATACTTGAAAGAAAGAAGAGACGGGTCGTAAAAACCCTTAAGGAATAGAGGGAGTACTTTCTTGAAAAAGGACTCCTGTCGGAATTTCACTCTCTTTTCCCTCGCGAATCTGCTGCACGCGGAACGGAAAGTTGTAGGGAGAGGGTGTAGGAAAAGCGTCGCGGATCCGCGAGACATAGGCTGAGCCTCGAAATAAATTGGTTTGTTACGTAAACAAATCGCCTGCATCCTGGTATACCGTCCATCAGTGGCTCAAAAATAAATATGTCAGCATTAGTCAACTTCTCCTTTCGTCGTAGTCCTGCGCGTTTCCCGTTTGGCGCGAAATAAATGCCTGTCATCCGGGCTCTTCTTGCAAAAAAGGGAGAACGAAAGTTCTTTGCCCTTCATGCTTGCCAAATAAACTGAAACAACTTTGCTCGAATATCTCGATATAGCAACACTCTGTTTTTTCTCCATAACTTTTCAAACAATTCGTTTCTTCAACAAATTCTTTAATTGTTTTGACTATTCTTAAATGGTTCCATTCGGAATTGTTTTTGTTACGAAAGGTATTGAAAGAAAGAAATAATGAAATTTGAGAATAGAATATTTTGCAATAAATAGAGTGTGTTTAAAAAGGAGAAAGGAGGCGAGTAGTGGTAATGAGACTAAATACGAATTATGACAGACAGTGGTAGTTAGCGAGCGAAAAGCAGTTAATGGAACCGCGAAGCACGTAGCAAAGTGGGTAATATAGCGCGAGCAACATCATACTCTAATGAAAAAATATCGGAATAGGGTGATTACGGAGAAAGAAAAAGAGAGAGCTGCGAAAAGCTAACACTTCCACGGTTGTAACTTTAAATCTGTCTCGAATCCGCAATATCGTACAAATGCGAAAGCGATAACGGAATTCTACGGCCTCATTTTTCGCTTACCGGAAAATCCAAGGCTGACTGTTACATCTCTCACCCTATACTTTATGTTACGATCATTGTATCGACAAGATTCTCCTTTACTCTTATTCTCAACATTCAGAATACGTTCCGTTGAATGTTGAGAATCTTCAACTTTAAATAATTACAATGTGAAGAAAATTATTCTTTTGCGAAATTAAATGTTGATATTCATCCATTTGCGTAAAGATATAGTATCTTTTTTTGTGAATGATGAATACCGATGTCGTTTCGTGAACAAGAGTCGTTGAATGGAATAATTTCGAATGGATAGGGTTACGTTTGGTAGGAGAAACTAGTAGTATGCCAAACATCCATTTGATTTTAGCTCGGCATATTATCTTGGCATTCGATGCGGAACTTCCTCGAATAATCAGATATTGCAATGTCCGCTACGGCTTTTAGTCCACAAATACGCGCTATCATTAAAGTTAAAGCTGACAGGTGTAACAGTTATCGACTTAGTTTGCACACTGCTCGATATTGTTTAACCGTTACCGAATGCTGCGCCGCATATTGACTTATCCCGTTTCCGCGTGAGTGGCAACTGATAATAATCAAAAATCACCGTATAGCATGAAATTATCATTTATAATTATCACAATTATTTTACAATGCCTGCAAGCGAAAATTACAGTAAACGATATATAAAGTAATTTCGAACTAAAACGATATACAAAGTAATTTTTGAGCACAAAATAAACGTCCCAGAAAAATGAAAAATGTTTCTTTTTTCCGATGCATAAACTGGGTCAATATTGTCCAAAAAATATGAAATATCTTCTTGTTTACTATTTAGCTGGCACAGTTAGCCAGGTCAATAAACCTTTCGTTATTTGTTTAATAACTTCGTTTTACTGCATGGAAAACTGTGTGTTTAACCAGGAGCTGCGATCACTTGCAATTTCCGGGAAATAATTTTCGCAGGTCGTGCACGGATTGTATTGTTTCCATGCGATAAGCTTCCAGTTTTGCTTTATTTATTTCGGCGATCTTACGCGAACAAAGGAGACTGAATTTTAGTCCAACGCGAACGATCGTACGAAGTGGCTAATTTTTAGGAAACAGGAAGAGAAAAAAGGAGAGAAAGGGAGAAAAGAAATTTGGTTGGCAGAAACAAGACAACATACGGCGGGACATTGTGTTAAGTGGTACGTTTCGTACAGTCTCCACAGTGAATTCCAGGTGAAGTATTTCACCTGTTTCCGCCAACTTTTTCCGGCTATCCACTATTGCAGACAGCGTGAGAACAAAAGTTCGGCTTGTTTTCAAGCTTCTAGTATCCTAGAGTATGATTTCCCTACGGAAAGCCCAACCATGATGAGATGCCATGGACTAACTTCATTTTTACAAATAGAAACGCTGTCTTTGTCAACGGAAACCACCAACCCTCATCCCTTTCTTCTTAATTACTCCCTATAATTAGCGTTTGCCAAGCCCCAGTGTTTCTTTCCGTCGCATTTTCCACTCAGCGATTTTCGAGATTTCACCAATTTTCGTATTTTCGAAAACAATGAACTACGATACATTCGTAAATAGCTTCTAACCAATTTTGTATCTAACGAGGCTAGTAGAACACGAAGAATCAAATAAATAATTCTTTTCTCCACTGTGTCAACCAGTTTCTATATCGAGAGTGTTCGACTTGTCATTTGCAAGTAGGAGTGAGTTACTCGACAATTCCACCGGAAGTGATTAATTATTCAATAGAATCCAATGTCGATTATCGCACCCTTCAAAGTCGAGCCCAAGATTCACGGGGGACTCCGACCCTCGTGACTCTATCTCCTGGAGTCGACTTCATAAGCATTAGCGGCGTGATCATTTTAGTGGCGTTGACTATGACGGACGTCGAGATTGACAGGCGAAAAGCACAGGCTGAAGGGTCGATGTAAAGTCCTGTGCTTGCGAAACGTCGATGGAAAGGGTCCGCGACGACCCTCGACCACCCTTCACTTAAAAGCTTCCAAGCAACAATTCGAACTCTCATCATTACACAGCAGATTTTCATGCGAAATATTCACAATTTAATCTCACGAATCTCGATCTATTACACATAATTATCGAAAGAACATTTTTTAATTATTGATCCAATATAAAAAATGTCTTAGATAATTTGAAGAACTTTAATATTTATTCTTCAAAAAATTATACCCTTTGGATTTTCAAGCCATGGCCAATTCAATCTTTTTTGTAATTATAAATCGACATTGGTAATAAAACAAAGTCTAAAATTGATCCCAATTCCATTAGCGGTTTGATCACTTTTATTGAATTCTATTAAAAGATAATTGAAAATGATCTGATGGAATTCGTGGCAACAATAAATTTCGTATCTGCATAAGAATTTGTAATCGAGCAATTACCATTTTCCAGACGGAATAAGTGAGGAGGTAGATATGTCGAGGGGCGCGAATTATTCAAGGGGTCATTAGCTAAGTGAAGTGTTAATATTCTACGTTAACGTGATTTTATCTTATTTGTGGTGAATCCACCTTGCTCCTTCTCTTCCCTTCCGCTCCACCCTGGACTTGATTTTAGTCGCCCGAGGAGTCGTGGAATTGCAGATCGACAAACTTTCGACGAATTCGAGAAGTTACCTGGAATTAGTGCGCCTCCTGGAGTGCTTTCCCGATAAATAAGTTTGTTGGCCTTAAATATTCGTCTACTTCCGCGTGAATTCGGAAAATTTGTTCGGAGAATACGCGGCGCCGATTGGAAAAGTAGAGCGTCTTTGTGGAACTCGTGAAAATTTCTTGCACTAAGGCTTTGTTCGAATTTCTCAAAGAATAGTCGAGATATATTCTTTTTTTCTAACAAACTCAATTCTTCAATAAATTCAATAAATTCAATTCATGATACTCATTATGTGATTATACGACGTACTATCTCGATGCTGATCGGTGGAATAAGGTGAATGCGAATTAAAATAGTTGCTGGAAGCGTGCTACGAATTCAAGCCCTTGACAAATAGCACATCAGGAGATCTAAATTCTAGGTAAATAGCGTCTGATGTCCTGGCACTGTTTGAATATTGTGCTAGTAGCAATTGCACTAATGGACCAACGGGTAATTAGTCAGAGATCCGGGATACACGTATCACTTGGGCAGCTCGAAGTAGTCAGTAATTACGATATTGGCGAACCACCAAGCTTTTACCGTTTGCCAATGTTGAAATACAAAGATTCATTTGTCTATTAGCATAAAACGCCGCTTCGAGGCCTCGTGCAATCTGCCGCACAAAACACTCGGCTCACCACTGCGCTTAATGGCTTCGTTATACGCGAACCTACCCCCTCCACTATCTCTCGTAATTTCCGCCTGGCAAATTGTTTATCCGGTACGCACTAACTATTGGTCAACTGGTTAAACCTTAACTCGTTGTGAGCTTCAATTCGATGCGAATAAATATTTAAATAAACTCGACTTATTAACAATTCACATTTTAAATTATTAAAGTGATTTGTAATTATTATTATGCTTCTAATTTTCGAATAATTAATTTCCAAGAGATATTAGCCACTCTGAAGATAGCATAGTTTTTTTCTTTCGAAGCATTTAACAAAAATGTCGCCTCGAAACCAGAGCGATAAAAGCGAAAGCGACGAAGGAAATAGTCGCAAAGGTCGGTAGTTGATCCGGCTGTTAAACGCGAGACAACGTCTCCAGGCGATTCTTTTCCGGAAATTTATAAGGTCCTGCTCTGCAGGAGGTTCTTGCTCCGGAGTCTCCCACGGATATAAGGAAATTTATCGCAGCTCGATATTGCCTCGGCCGCGACACGAAGGCTTTACCTCGCCGCTGATCGATCAAACATTCCGCTTGCTCCAGTGTACTCAGCGAATTAATCGTTTTAATAAAGGTGACAGCTACCTCGCTTAATTCCTGAATCCTGCCACTGAGGATGTACGAAGTGCGATTAGGAATAGGATTATTACGTGGAAATTGCTCATATCGAATTTAGAACAACGATAAAATTTTCTCTCATTAAATGATTCTTCAAAGAATTCTTAATCAAATTCATCCCTTTTTCATTTCTTTAACTTTTAAAATACACACTCGAAATTCAAATTCTACTTCTGAGTTTAAGAGTTTTCGTTTGGAATTGAAGTTTCCACAGTGAAAAGAATCGCGAATTTTTCACAATGAAAATCTGTGGCAGGAATATTTAGCGTATAGCGAAGCTGAAAACTGTGGGTGCTTTAATGAATAGATTGGTTTACGCGACAAGTTCTGAAGTGGATACTTCCTAAGCTCAGTTTAATCCTTATTGGGTTAGGGCTATGGAAGCAGAGTTTGTTTTGTTTACTAACACCAAGCGATCGACACTTCTTCGGCGTACGATCACGAAGAGCACAGGATTGGCCAGTTACCAGGCCGAAATCTGATAGAAATATTTTTGCAAATCCAGCTTCAGCTCATTAAAGCATTTATTTTATTGTAACAGAAAACACACCAAGGGACTTCATTGTTCAGTGGGATTTTAATTAAATAAGCTCATTAACGCGTTTTACATAATTGCGAATCGCTCGCGCGCTACTCGCAGGCACTCACCGGTAGTCATCAGTATGCAAATTACGAATTTTATGAGGCTGTAATTATCTCGTTGGCCGTTGGGAACATATCCTTGGTTTTATCGAAGCTAAAGCAAAATCTACTAATGACACTTTTTATCATAGTATTCCCCCTGGATTGAATCTCGTGATTGTCTGGCAAATAAAAAAAGCTACGATTACGAATAATTCATTGGATCATTTCACTTTATCAAAAATATTGCAATTTAAAATCATTGCATTTATCCTAAATTCGAATTGGGGTTAGCCAAATTACGGCCAATTAGCAGCGCATCTCTCAAGTGTAATAAACCGTTATAAATTTATAGCGTAATTCGCGTAGCAGTACCATTATCATTAAACTCGTTGTATACGATTTCTCTGAGCGTGGGCGAAGTGCAGATCTATTAGTTCTACATCGCGAATGCACAGGCAACCGAACAACATTGAGATTTCTCGGGGAACTCTGCATCATCATACTCGCGGCGAATCGTGCGATAATGTTTACGATGGAGGTGCACGATTATTATTTCACGGACAACGAGATAGAGAGAGAGGGAGAGAGTCGCAATACAAATCGGTTAGCGCAGCTTATTGCTACTGCTGCCGTTGCCTCGAGGGAACAATTCGGTTCGTATACCCCGCTAAAAGCATCCACAAATTAAAGCCAGCATCCTGGAATTTCATTTGTTATTGCATCCGAACAATTGAATTCTTCCCAAGTCCCTTTGCACATCCTAGAAAAATAATGCAACAATGTTGCTTCGCGCATTGAACGCATTTCCGAGAGAAAGTAATGTTATTCGCAACAGGTGGTCCCTCCTTTTTTCTTCTGATCGTGGAATTAATTAATTGCGATAATATTACTGTCTCTCTCAACCACCCGATAATTTAGCTAATTTAGAAAAAAATTGTTGGATAAACTGTGGTGGAAATTGTTGGAAGTTAATTTTAACTATGAATGGGACAAATTAATTAAGAAATGTCATAATGATTACATCTATTAGTGTCTCGCTTATGGAATATAATTCATGATTATACGTTAATATCATGTAAATTAATATGAATTCTTAATATCATTGCAATTACTGGAAAGCTCGAATTTTCGGAATATTCTACCGATAATTGTACAAATAGCAAATGAACATTTCGAATAACAGAGATTAATTGGATCATTGAAAAGACTGATTCGAATTACTGCATAGTTTAATATAATTCCGTGCACATAAAATTGTATAAAAATTTATTCGTATTTGAAGGCAGAGGAAAACTCGGAAGAAAGTTACTGAGAGAATTTCAACTTTCACTTTCCGCAACGAGCGTAACGAAGCGATAGTCTTTTAACGGTTTAATAAGTTCATTTAAGAATAATTGTGCGCTACCCTGTGGCTGGTGCCGCTCGAACGAACAAACTCGTAAAAGATCCGGTCTATAAAGCTGTCGTAATAACGCGAGTTTCCCGAAATCCTTATAAAAGTTTCATAATCAACCTCGAACAGATCGAACGATTGCTCTTATATAACGAGGAAATTCAATGGTATGATAAAATAGAATTCTTCCTATTTGTTTCCGATTCAAGACTGCAACTTTCGTGATTCGGATTTCGCGATTACCCGCAGTTAACTGATTCAAACATTTGCATAGTATCAATTAAGAATATTAAGAGATATTTTCCTTTGCTCCGTACGTTTATCAAGTTAATTAGAAATACGTTAAGTATTTCATCATCGATCCAAATTATTCGGCAATTAAAAATCACGATATTTTGATCATCATTGCAAAATTATTTACTATCGTTTTACTATTAAATAACAGTAATAAAAGATCGCTTGCGAAAAGAAACTCTTAACTGAATTGTGTGACTTATTAATTATTATGAATGATAATAATGACGCGTAGTGGAGTAGTAATATTACCGATATCTACGAATTTAATATGATAGAAGTGATTGAACAATCATCTACTCTAATTCTCTCAGAACATAAGGTCCCTTTGCTACCAGGTTCTTCTCGAGCATTTTGGTCCTGCCGAACAATGCTCGAGATCCACTTGCAGCACTATCCATCAAGCAGGACGGTCTGGCGCTTACAACAATAAACCGAAAATTACCAAGGATTCAACAGCGTCGTGGAACCTAGTAGGAGTGAGGTGCTGCCGGAGCCAATAATTGAGAGCATTCACCAATTTCAGCGGGCGTAGTAACGAAATTCCAGTATGAAAAGTGAGCTCGTCGAGGGCCGAGACCCGAATACCCATGAGGCCTAGGGCCATAAATCCTCTGCAGCCAACTAACTCGAGAGAGCTTCTACTTCGTCCAGGCTTTCCTCGAATTCTCCAGTGAGACCCAGAGAGACCACTACCATCACTAGGAGCAACTACAACTGGGCAACCTCTGGGTTCCACGCAGAGAAAAGTCCTCCTCTTTGAGGTGAAACCTACGGTTTTTTTCCTACCGCTACTCTACTCGACCACTACTCTCTGGCAACTGGCTATAGTTCAATCGGATTCAGTCCCCGTGAAATGCCTCTTCAACGGAGATTTCGCTGCCGTGGGTCTTTATCGACGAGCGGAACTCCCTATTTTCTGATTGGCGGCTGATACGGTCAAAAGTGGTTTGCAACCTCTCAAGGCAAATCCTCAACTTTTTCGGATGTGTCATTCGACTTCAGACAGAATTTAGCAGCTATTTTTAAAATTAATAATAACAAAATTTAATCATTTAATTAATTTTAAATAGAGTCTTTTTTACTAGTTTGGTAGTTTTACTCTTTAATGAGAAAAATTCAATTCCAAATTAATATTTAAAACCGATATTACATTGTATAATAATTTATTGAGTTATATTTTCTGTCTCGGAAGAGATTCGCGAGGACTTACAGGAATTGCAATTTTTATTTACCGACTTTTCCTTGAGAGCGAAACACTTGAATATAACCATACATTCCACTCATCACGCGAAATCCTCGCTACAGTGAAAAGGAGGAAAAGAAGAATCCATTTCGAGCTGGAAAGAAGATTGCCAAGAACATTTGAGAGTGTCCCGTTCGGTACAGTTAAAAGGATTCCTCTCGTAGGAGAGAGTCAAGAATTCGGCGACTGCATTGCAAAATCGAGAACGAGAAGAGCTGAGACCAACCACAAAGGAGCTTGCGATTCTCTCATCCCTCGTCGATATTTTTACTTCGTTTGGCCGTTCGGATTGAGGAAAATGAACATCTCTCTCAGGAAAGTATCGCGTCCCAGCGAGCGGAGTGAGATCAAAGCGATGGAAATTACGGAAAATTTGTATTGCGCCCCTCGAGGCCGCCTTTGTGCTTGCGGTGGGCCTCTTTTGCGAACAATGTTGTTTAGTCCTGGCCGCCATCATGAATATATACTCCTCTATACGCTTCTCTAGTCTCACGCTCACCCAAAGCCACACCGAGTCTGGCGATTTTCAACGATGCTCTCTTTCGGAAAGAAACCTAAAGTATCTTGATGAAATCAAATCTCTTCATAATGTTCCAAGTGCAATAACTGGATTACTTTTTGGTTCTTCTTTTATTTCTACCAACAATATTAACGTGTTTTTACATATTACAGTAAAAAAAGACAAGTTCATCCTATTCGTGTTTCTCAAAACACTGAATCATTCTACAATAATTTTCCAAAAACACTATCCAAAATGTATCATTGTCGTTTCAATTATAAAAAACTCATAATTATGCGAAACCTTTCGAAGACTCATTTCTTCTTCGCTGGCAGCGAAACAGTGTTAGAAAAGAAGCATTTGATACGCAAAGAAGAAAATTTGGAAAGTCAAACTGGTCATTTCTCGTGTGGTTCTCTCATGATGGTAATAGTGCGGTTGGGATACCATAGAGGAGGTGGGAGCGACTTATACATACAATCGCAACTTTGGCAATAAATCCTTGTCACTTCGAGTAACTTCCGCAATCGGCATCGAGCCCTTCTCCCTTCTCGTCTAGCCGTGGGTTATTTATCTACCAAGGTTCCTATCGCTCTGCTGCCACCACCGTTGCCATCTCCCTGGTAACCCTTCCACTCTGAGAGCTGCGATCGACGCTCGATCGCCACTACCGTTGACACGTACCTATGCTAAACTTTGCCTGTACCGCCGTTTCAAACGCTTGACAAATATGCTTTGCAACTGGCGGACTTAGTGATTATTGTTTCGGATCGTTCACTGGGGTTTTCGAAGTCTCCGCTATGTTTGGATTCCAAGAGAGAGAAAGAGAGTCACCTGTTTCGTTGGGTGTTTCTATCGTTGTTAGTTTAGCTATTTGCTCGAGGATCGAGTTTCTTCGGAATTATTGATCGCTTGTTTACTCTGCTAACAGATTTCACTCTATAAATTTCGCGTCCTCGATCAAATTCAAAATCAATTTGCACGTTACACTCTCTTCTTTTTTGAAATGAAAGAAAACACAGATTTGGTCGATCGAGCAAAGAGCATATTAGCGTCGTAACATCGAATGTATGTCACTTATTAACTGATGTTGAAGTGGTACACCAATGGGCAACGAATGAAATCAGAGAATTATTTCACAGTTTTGCGATTCGCATTTATCAAGGATTTAATCGAACTTTTCCGCGAATTATTCGATATTAATTGCGACCGAAGTTGGCGTGGAACGATAGCATCCGCTGGTGTTACATTTCCCCATTAATATCTATCAAACTGATTCCACCCAGTATATTAGCCCGGTACAGGAAATTCTATCCAGATGGAAAATTATTGCCGCGACTGTTGCAATGAAACATTCTGCAAAAAGAGAATATTGAATTCGTATTCGACTCTCATTAAGAGGGATTTGTAAATATCGATGGATATTCCAATCAATCACTCAATAAACCGACAAGCGAAAACTTAGTCTTCGAAATGCCAATTTCAAATACAAAAGCTACCACAAATACGTTCATCATTTTATCATATACCATTTTTATTATTTTACATTCTAGCTTAATATGTAAAAAAAACAGCGTTATTTACAGTCTAACACATTTTATAATTCCCTCGGATAAGGAAATACGAATTAATTACTGGTATAAAAATTAGCAATGATGAGTTAAATATCAGCTAAGAATTCGGAAAGCGACTAGTCGCCAAAAAAAGATAGTCGCAGCAGTTAGAAGCGTGGTTTACGTTGTTTCAAGTGACTATTCGGTCGAATTAGCCTGTGCATACTAATTAAAGCAATCAAGCTCGTAAGGGGAGTAGGTCGAAATCAAGGAGTGGCGAAGAGGAGTAAGAAGAAGAAGAAGAAGAAGAAGAAGAGTGGGCCGTTGATTTAAAGTCGCTTTGCGGGGTTGACTCAATTTCAGGGAGGCAAGCTTGTTGTTACACCAGGGGCGAAAACTTAACGGTAGCTGCGCTTAAGTTCGTTGAATAAACGAGCGCAGCTAGGATAATCCAGCAGCCGTGTCGGATGATTTATTCGGCGGGCCTGCGGATTCAAATGAAAGTATGGTGGTGGGTCAACACACCACGAGGAGGCTAATTCGAGTAACTAACGTAACTCTGATAGCCCACGATTAACCATTCAGCGGATCCCTTGGCAAACTTTCTTCTTGCCTGCCTGTTTTCGCGAGTGCTCTTCCTACTTTTGCCCGCAAAAACCTTGGCTTTTCTATCCTCTTTTTTTTCTCCCCCTTCTACTCCACAACTTCTGATGACTCTCAAGCCAAAATTGTTCCGCAAATGCACCCGGAGAGAATGCACCTATGCTAATTAGATCTTCGTTTCTACAGTAATATTATATTATGTAACATTATATTCCTTGAATATTTTTCGTATAATTAATTACTTAAACGCGAATATTGCAAATAGTTGAAAAAACAAATAGGAAAATCAATGTGGATGATAATGTATTATGAAAGAGACAACTATTCACCATTTGACGTAACATTAATTGGTGCTGTTTAGATGTACCAAGAGATACAAATATGTACAATTAAAATCACACTGGAATAACCATGTGCGATTGCAAATAACCCGCGACACGCGGTCGTGCTGCGCGATATCCATCAATATTTCGATTAATTTAAAATCGTACCACCAAACTCGGAATACACTGCGATTTGCATTTACGAATGATTTCGGGCCGATTGTAAACGTTCACCAAAATTCTGTGCTCTCTCGACCGACGTATGTATCTCGAGGGCAATTTTATATCGTTCTATTAAAGAATCGACATTAAATCCCTGACGTTTTTATTAATTCCAAACCTCGCACCGACGATTAATGTTTATTAATCTTCACTGATTTTCCACGGGGAAAACCAATTGCCGAGTGTGTGGTATTCCCGCGTGCCAAAAACAGTTGCGGGCGTATATTTCAATGTCGGTTGGTGTATTTTATATTCATGTCCCCGACTTTCCACGGTTTTATTATGCGATCTGAATGAAATCGCGCAATTACGAGAACGGAAAAAGGGGGGAGGAAGCATTTTTCCTGAAAGGCTGTCGCAATTACGTTTATAGTTTCAACTTGTGCTGTCCGGCCTGCGTGGACTACTAGAAAAAGGGAGGGGAAAAAAGCAGAAAAAACACACACACGCACACACACGTAAAAATGGGAAAAGTAGATGTCCAGGAAAATTCTCATTTAAAAAAATTATCCCTCGCTGCCGGGAAAAAGTTGAAATAAAGTACTTGTGGTTTACGGGATGATAAATTTGTCAACTTTAAATAAAGCTAGCCGCGACGAAAAATTGTACTAATTTTGAATGGTGTGAATATAGCTGAATCAAACTTGCTTCTTTTTTCATGCCGGATTTTTCGGCGCACAGTACCGCGTAATAATAATATTCGGATTTGGGACAAATAAAAATTACAACTTCACAGTGACATTTACGTGAATCATATTTCTATCCTAGAATTTTTTTACTCAGAAATTTCAACTAGAATAAATTGCTTTAGTTAGTCAATTATCAAAAGTAGCTGAATTTATTTAAAAAAAATAATTAATTCCATCCTTTTCTTAAAATTTCGAACATTTCAACAAAAAACACAATTAATTGATATATTTCGTATATCTGTATACAGAATCGATACGCAGACAATATTTATATACACAAGAGATTACTCGACGAATTTCCAAACTGGATTTATTCGCCAATAAAACTGTCGATGAAAAAAATGTCACTCTACGTTTTCGATTTATCTTTTCGCGTAGACTCATAACTTTTCGCATTGGGCCATCGGTTCGTGGACGGGCTGTATATTGTTGCAACAACAGTTACAACTAGGAGTGGACAGTTGCGGTTATTAAGTCGAGGCTATCGTTAATAACCGAAGTGGGAACGGCCGAAAGAATTTCACGGTTATCGGATGTATGACCGCGCTTGACATATCGGCCGATAAAGCGAAATTGCACGATAAAGCCAGCGTGAATGCCGAGAAATTTCACCGAGTCAATCACCGAACAATCTAAAGGGAGAGTTCAATAAAGATTCACGCGGGTAGATAAAAAAAAAAACTTGGCTGAAAAACAAAAAATGATGATGACCTGTTTTTCAAACGAGCACGAAGCTAATTTGAATACTAGTCACGTTGCCTCGAGAATAATAAATTGTTTATTAAATCCCTTTTACGTATTTTTATTATTTTTCACGAATTACTAAATATTCGTGTGAATCTTCTTTCGCTCAAATCTAACAGTAACCTTTTGTATGGTACCACAACTCAAATCGAATGTAGATATTTTCCAAAGTCCACCGTTAACGGTGATACTTTTGTTAATATTTCAGTATTCATAAAGCGGATGTTTTAAAAGCAGTGACGCGAACGTTTACTGTCACGCCGGTTAACTGGATTTCCTTATAGAAGTGCCGTTACGTTGATACATACAGGCGTCAACGTTCCCTATTTTTCGCGCAGCAATTAATGAATTTATTACCGCGTTCCGATGCGTCAAACCGATGTGTCGGGTTGAAAGCCGAATCCAACGTTAATGGCACACTACTGCCAACATTTTAATTATCGGAAATGTGGCTCGGCGTTGCACTTTCCGACGTCAGATTTTCAAACGCGTGTTACGTTACATTGAACAATGGAGTATGAACATTGAATTAACGATACTGGACTGTTCTACACTTAGAAATTCCTTGACAATATTTCTCCTGTATCGATAATCAAAATTAATTCTTCTAAACAGAAAGTAGACAAATTGAATGAAACTATATACATTGGATTTCAAAATTTCCTTTGAAATAAATTAAAGTTGAAATAGTTCCTGTCAGGCAGCAGCACTGTTGCTTCAAAACACGAATTTTATTATTGCAACGATTTACATTAAAGTACGGAATTAATCAGATGGCTTTAGAAATAAATTATTTATTATTCGGTGACCAAAGAAATGTTTTTGTTGAATGCTGTTAATCTGCATTATTTGGGAAATATATTATGAATTAAAAAAGTTATAATTGAACCAAGTGCTTTGACACTTAAATTTGAAATATTTCAGAGGGTTAAGTTAATAAATTCAGGCAGATCGAAACAAAGATCGTGATTGTTGAAAAGATAAGAAATTAAGATAAAAATCGCGGAGCAATTATAGTAAATGAACTCGTTCGCGGAAAAAATATCTGAGGAAGACGAGGGTGAGGAATTGAGGGTGGAATTGGCAGCGACGTAAGAGGGTTGCCAACACACGATAGCAGGTTCGTCTGAGAGTGCTCAATTAATCAAGCCGTAATTACGAGCATCACGCTAGTTTGATTCTCGGACCTATTTTGAGGGGGCCCAATAACGCCTGAGCTATACCAGCCAATAAATCTCTCGGTGATAAATCTATTAGCGTTCGCCACTCGTGAAAATCGTTCTGCTTTTCTCTCTCTCTCTCTCACTCTCACGTCGCATGATTCATCGGCGTCGCACCGCGTTTCAAACTTCGTCAACAGTGCAGATCGACGTGACGACGCATTGCCAACTCGTCTGGATTGATGGCTCTCTCTCTCTTTATCTCTCTTTCTCTCTACCTCACTCCGTTTTGATCTTTTCTATCCTTTCCAGAGATAGTGTGCGAGAAAATAGCACCTGCATAATCATCAGTTTTTCCGGCGTGAAGTATCGTCGATGGGACACCGCTCAACATTGTGGTTTTGCTGTTCCGACGACGGTTGATGGAGCTGGAGATTAAAGCGAATTGAGTGGTATATCACTACAGGTTTATCGATTTCAATGTTGCTGACTATAACAGACGGTTGAATGCAATTCAACCTTCACTGTACGAAGCTTCCTTGGATTCTTGTAACCTGCGAAGAGTGACAATGTAGAATAAACTTAATAATTCGATAAGACGATAATAATTATAGAATTTTACAGATGACGTGGTATGGTTAAATTATTTAATTATAACAGAGCTTTTGTGAAAATTAATTAATTGAGAAACTCGGAATTCTTATAAATTCTGGGTATAGAAAAAATTGTTCGATTGTCTCGCGACGATATCGATGACTATTTTCTTGAGTTCGTTCGATAGAGCTTATTTCCATGGGAATAATAGAGGCAGAGAAGAGAAGAAGAAGAAGAAGCGCGGGGAGGTGCGAAAGTTTCATCGTAGACGGTGCATCTTCGGTGGCGTCTCGAGGGTATATCTCATCAATAAGGGAAATATTAAGGTGAGCGTGGTGAGACTGCTCATCCGTAGCTGAATCGGGAAAGCGCAATTTCTTTTCTATCAGTCCCGAAGCTTTCGAGGGCCATTATTCCGCTTGAAATAAATATCGTTGAGCGTTGGTGCCATTGGCCGAATTACTCGTGCGGAAGTCACGGTATCATCGATCGCCCTGCCCAAAAACTGCTTCCGCCAGCCGAAGCTATTTATAATAATTTTCGTCTGACTTATCGGAGATCCGCCACTGCGAAGAGAACGCGAAAACTGCTTTGCGCTGCTTAAAATTCTCTTGTAGAAGCGAACTTCTAAGATTTCGATAAACGACCGAGAAATACCGACATTCAATTCCAAATGCTACGTTTACACAGATATCAATTTTCTTTGAAAATTCTTGGAAAAAGTAAAAACGACTCTGAATCAAAAGTTGCAAAGTTTAAGCTTGAAAATTAAACTAAGTTATTTGATTTGTTCATTTTAAGAATTCATTAATTATTTCTTTGTAATTGAGGAAAGAATATTCGGTGAAAATATTACATTATAAATTTCTACTGTGTCAAAAGCGAATTTAGTCCGACGAGACTTTAGCAACATTTTCCCGTAGTAAGATAGGATGATTTTACATCGATGCTTTCGAACCAGCTTTTCCACCGTTTCTGTGATCGCGAGTGGTCGGAAGAGTGGCAGAGAGAAAGGGGTGCGGCAGGTTTTTCAGGTGGGACAGAATGAAAAAAGGAATATTAGTTGGTCGTCGAAGCGAGTCGCGAGCGCACTAGCTCGCACGTAAGTGGATTTTCATGTAAAATATTTCACCAGGACATCGTTCTCTCTTTCTCTCTCTCTCTCTCTATTCGTGTATCCGAATCACTAGGATACTTTATGTTTACCCTGGCAAGCGTTTCTGACCATTTTAATTTGCAGTTCATCTACTCTTGCCCCCCAGCATTTGCAGCCTCAAAAACACTTCGCGAAAGCTCGCTCTCGTCGCCTCTTCTAGATTTTCCCGATTACGTTTCTCACCGAAGCTCGCTTAACTCATCTCGCGATACGTTACTTTCATTTCCTGCCTCTGGGACGCGTTCGGTTTTTTTCCTTCGTCGGCAAAAATCCTTTTAGGACGCTTTTAATTCGTCCTCGGGAATGGATATCGTTCGAACCGCAGCTCTGTTTCATTCTGAAAGGATACGATGGGACATGCTTTTTCGATAGACCCGTCGAGCCTCGTAATGTCTTTATGCTGATTCGCGAATGGTACCCGGTCCGATTGGATTTTTATCTCGGTTCTATTTGCATTTCAAGGCTTTGTTTGAACAAGCTCTTTTCCCTTGGAAAATGTTCTCCTTGTACCTACTCTTTGCTCTATGTTCCTCAGATTTTCATTTCCCACTTTTGATCTTCGCGTCCAATCCCCCTAATCGTCCAATAGAAAATTGCATTTCAATTCAAAAATTATTAATCTATCAATAAAGGAATGTTTAAAGTTTACAAAACAATTTCGCAAAAGATCAAATTCTATTATAGCCAAATTACTATTTCATACTGTTCCTCGAGAGTACATTCGATTCTCAATTAACACCACTATCAAATATTCGAACAAAGCTGTATTCAACTAACTGTGTATTTCGAAAATCCCTAGAGTCTCTGTATTTCGTTCTAGCGCCGCTTCGATTTCCTCTCGGCCAAGAGATACCAATCACTTCATAGATTTCTCCAATTCATTCTTCCAAATAAACTCTCGCGATCCCGAATTGCAAGGCGAATCTTCGAACGATCGTGTTCCGGCTCTCGCGAAATCAACACTCTTGCGAAAGGTGTCTCAAGAGTTGGGCGGCCAAGCGATAAAACGGTACGAAATGATCCGCGAGCCAAGGGTAAGGGGTCGAAATCAGAAAATCCGAAATAAGTGAATTCCAAGCTCGATCAGGCTGCCGCGAGTGAGGCAGAACATGGCGCACTAGTAGAATTGCTGGACGAACAAAGCTGTGGGGTTGGTTTACGACACATTCCTTGAAACATTCGTCGAGCGTAATGTGCCCAGGAAATACAATACACTTCTACTTCTTTCTTTTCTCCTATTCCCCCCCACTTGCTCTCTTCCTCTTCTGACCAGTTTTATTTCACTTTTTACTCTCCTTCGGCTATTCTATTACGATTCAACGGATCGTCTTCCGTGCTGAGTTGTTGTTTCCATTTATCGATACTATATCGATAATCTGTCGTTAACTATCGATTTACTCAACTACTTTGTATCGGTTACTATACATTCTTACGATGATACATAATGAAGTATTTAGAAATTAAATTTCTTTTGCAAGTCTATATTACAAAGAATTAGAAATAATGTAATATTGTGATGGTGTTATTTATAATAATATTTATTATTAATGTCAAGTCTAGTTAGATAGACCGCAGTGATAAATGTGAGCGTGGTGTTCGTGTAATGTGACGATTTACACTGTCCGCTAGGGATATTTATTTCTAGCTCTTTTTTTCTCCCTCCACCGGTGTTTAATGGGCCGTGAGCGATGTAGGATTTATTGTTGGTCTATTTCGATGGATCTCTTTTTTTCCCTATTTTACTACCGTAGTTAATTGGACTGTGACTGCCTTTCGCGGAGGCGTTTGAGTGACACTCAAATTAATGGTCAGACCGAAGGAATGTCTGATGTATGAGGTAGTTTGACGTGGGTTCGAAGGATCCAATTTTATTCATTCAGAATTTCAAACATGACCAAAAAGAATTTTCCGCGTGATTTTCAATCTGTTTTATAGCGTTAACAAAAAACTTTATAATAGAAAAATATTCATTTCTGTTAATTAAATTCAGTAGAATATTCAAATTGAATAACTATTTTAATATTATTGAAACGTTTAATTTTTTCTTAAGTTCATAAATAAAATAAGCAAGAAGAACAAGTTTGACATTCGGAACTCATGACGTGTTAGACACGTCATTGTAGAGGAAGGAGTTAATCCTCGTGGATTGGGATACGAAGCACTTCAGGTCTCTTTTTCATTATGTCCCAGCTCTTTCTCTCGCTTTGCGACCCTTTCGGGAAAAAAGAGAGTGCAATCTGCAGGGAAAGTTATCGATTCCGTAACCAATTTCTTCCGGGTTCTCCGCAGAGAAAAGCCTCCCTCATCGTGTAAGTGTGCGTGGGTGCTCAGCTGTGAGTTCGCGCGCACTAGAAAAGCGTCTGATTTATCGGCGGCTCAATTATAATCGTAAATCCTTCTGGCAGCTCGCGCCAATCGCTCCCACGGGTGCCAAATGGAAAAAAGTTGCCCATCGCCCGTTCCCCCACTGCTCCAACACCTCTCGAGCGAATCAAACTTGCCCTGCGAATCACGAAACCGGAGGATCTTATCCACGAATTGCGATTTTATCTCAATATTCGAAACTCCTCAGCTTTATTTTCGCATTTTCGTACATTCTTCTCCTGTCGGACATTCGAATGACTTTAAACAACGTAATTTATCAGAATATAAATTTTCCATTATATATTCCATTATATTATTCTATTTTGCTTTTAAGTAATTCATTCTCCTAATCGAATTATTTATCTAAGGTAATGAATTTTCCTTCATCAACTCGATTACTTTATTTATTTTCTTAGTTCTTGGTTATTTTGACAGGTAAAATTTGCACCAGAGAATTTGGATTCACAGCTGGTTGGCGATATCTCAAAAACTTCTCAAGCTTCCATCAACCCTAGTTATCTAGCTCGAGCATCGTACAGTCGCACTCACTGTAAAGTGTCCTCACCGCGCGCGATAGCTGTGAAAATGTGCCGCAACACTGTGAGTAGGTATAATAGTTATGAAAGGATGTTCCTCGCGATTACGCTGAAAATATAGAGCTGCTTAAATCAAATAACGACTTCTCAGTGTTGTTGCTTTTAGTGCGAAAGGAACTTTGAGCTTTTCTTGAGCCGGATTAAAATATTCTTTCCTACGGTTGCCAATTTAAATCAGATTTGATCATTTAGATTATTCCCCATAAAAATGTATGTGTTTATTGGTCGCGTGATCGCGATGATTATTATGAAATGGAAGATTGGTCTTTTAGCACGCATCGATCGCGAGGAATGAAAATTTCGAAGAAAAAGTATGCATTGGGAATTCTGATGTGACTATAATAGCTTGTTTCACCGGGAAAAAACTAATTGAAGCAGATAATCCGGTAGGTGTATCCGGTGATCGTTACCAAAAGTACACATTGCCGAGTACGTATCTGGAATCCGCTCGTTCATCCAGCAATCACAGTGAATTCACGGAAGAATTAATCGCAACACATCGGCTTTCTGGCCGATTCGAATGGAAAAAACGAGAGGAGCGGCTAAACGGGCCGGTGGAAGATTAACCGAGATTAGCGGGCTCGGGTGCATGAAGCGCGAAAAACTCTTTCTTCCGGTGATTCGTTTTCTGGCTGGCATGAAATTTTCGTTCCTCCTGTGGCAACGATATACACTGCGTTTTTCCATCTTTCAGAAATATTGAGAATCGCAATTAATTTGGATTAAAATTATATAAAATAAATAACGTATCTAGCTTGCTTTAAATAGAATATAATATAAATATAATGCCCAAACTTTTATAGAATCCACGTAATTTTCTACTGATCTTAAAATTTTAATTTGAATAAATATCGATAATTAATTGATTTCAGTACAATTTTAATTCGGATCTTACGTTAGTGAAGAATTCTCTGCATCGTCCGAATCAGCAGAAAGATTATATTTTGAATCGCGAATCGCGAGGCAGAGAGAAGCTCTTTTCGAGCTTACAGCAAAAATTTTTCTCGCGAACAGATCCGGAAAACTTTTCATACAAAATGTCACGTCATCTGGGCTTGCGGTCGCGACACATTTGTTTTGGAGTCGGTGCAGTCGGATGTGCGACTCTCGCAAGTTTCCGCCCCGTGAAATTTGATTTCCTGGGATCCACTCCGCGTGCCATTACTCTCGCGGAAAACCGCAGCTTTCTAAAACCCGAAAACAGGATCAATCCCAATCTTCGGCTTCATAGTTCCTAGTTCCTCCCTACTACTTCGCACAGTTCATTCCTTTGTTGCCAGAAATCAATTCTGCTCACCTCAAAATGTTCCCGAGAAATCTGGATCAAGTTTCCTAACAATCTGTCCCACTGGATGGAAAATAGTTCAGTTGGAATTTTTGCCATTTCCGTTTTTGACATTTTCATTCACCGATTAATCTCATTCTAACTTTTGGTATTAGAAAATTTCTGATCTGCAGAAAAAACAGCTCGAATCATTTTGAGCCTCGTACTATAAATAATATAAAATATATTTGAAGCATAAAATTCGATCGCTTTGGAAATGTTACATTTTTTCCAAGTCCACGATAAAAGGGAGCTAAACACCTGAAAAATATTTTTCATGAATATAGGGAACATAGGATTTAATGACTGGTTTTGAAAAATTCAATTTTTTGGCAAAACCTTAAAATTTGAAGCAGAATTAACATCGCTCTGTTCATCGCAAAGATTAGCCAGTGAAATTCAGCATGTAGAGAGTTACAAAGGGTCGATGATACGGGACGTAATGAACAATGGGACAGAATCTACAGGAGCCAGGATCAAATTACGAACACCATGAGCATGATTGGGCCCATGGATATGGTTTTGGCTCAGCGCTCACGCGGCCGTAACAAAGCAAGCAACAGTGCTATTTACGTTTGCTGCATCCAAGTATCGCTGGTATTTTGGATTATACAATATTAGAGGTATAATTGATAAATAGCCCGAACGGGGATTTAATCGCGGCCTTCAATGAAATAGTCAATTGAATTTGCACCAATTCGCCATCGAATTACACTCGAAAGCCAATGTCTGTAGGATTTAATTTACGACGTTATAACCATGTCATAATTATTCATGAAATATTCACACGTACAGATTTTTATATTGATATTTTTCTCCTTAAAAACTCTTTCGTTATTATTCCTTTACAAAACAATATTTAATTATGACCAGAAGTTAAGTATCATTTAATTATGAATCATTCTTTCAAAATCAGTATAAAATTTCGGCAAATATTTTCCACGAGAAAATTCGATTGAGCTTTCGCGGAATTCTGCGTCTCATTAACTTTCTTTAACGTCTTCCTCCTGAAACTCGCTCGTTGTAAAGCGTTTAGCGGATGAATAGAACCCTTTGCAGTATATTCGGGGAAAGGCGAAGTGAAAGGTACACCTGCAAGAAGAGTTTCAAAGATCCCCCGTTATAATATCGTGGCAAGAGGAAAGTTCTGCGAATTGGCTCTTTAGTATGGTTCCTCTCATAATGGAATTAAGCAAGAAAGTTGTGCAGGTAGTTCGAGTATGTAAGCGCGCGTACGAGCTTCTCACATCGTCCCTCAATATTCCAGAGGCAACGACACTATAATGCACTTTGCCGATAATTACCAAGAGTTGTTACGATGATGCTTTCAATTTATCCGATGATTCGAGATTCGTCTTAGAAACAGAAACAATTTTACCTTAACTGTCATCTATTTTCATTAAATTATATAAACACTCTAAATTTTATTTCATTCTCTTGCTATTGATTTTTTAATTCAGTTCTAATTCGACACTTGATTCTCGAATGGATGATTAGGATTCATCTATTATTTGTCATCTACTTTCTATAAACTACAAAACACCACAAATTTCATTAAGTCCTTTTGAGATTGATTATTATTAATTCATTTCTAATTCGACATTCGACTATCGAACGAATCATCAGGATTCAGTAATTCCTTCTCAAGTGGCTATCTTCCAGAGTTGTGGATATTGAATCAATCATTATCGCACGATGTTATCTCCGAGTGGCTCACATTCGGATATTCAGGATGCCATAGGCGAAGCAATATTGAATTTCACAGAGACGTCGAACGACGCGTTTGCGCTTGCAGCACCTCAACGTCGCGACGCGTCAGATCGTCTGTTGACGCGTGGCCGCGCTGTCAATTGATTCGCGGAACTGACACCTTCTGCCAATTGGATTTCTCATTCATTTTACAGCCGACGTCAAAACCTACGCAATTCACTGTCGGAAATTAATAGAATTTCTACTTCTCAATTGCTACCTGGTCACTGCGGTATTGAACATATATTCCTTTCACCAACAAAATTCCAATTTTTACATCTCACTTTATTTCTCTTCTCACCTTATTTCCCTCAATTTTCATTACTTTACTTTTGAAAAATCTTTTCACAAATTCAAATATTTTCCTGCACGAATAAACAATACGATTGTTACTACAATTTCAAAAAGTCTAAAATTGTCCGAGAATATTAATTTGAGTTTTTTGCAATACAGAAATACTGTGCTTCGATTATTAGAAAATACAATTATACAAACGTGACATTTCACGCGAAGAAATTTTTCACCAGTATATTTGACAAACAGTAACCTGTCAATAAGCGATGTTGATCGGTCCAACAGTTCCAGCGATAATCAACCTGGCAGATTAATCGCGATTCCGTCCCAGGGTATTTCGGAATTGCGTCGAAACTCCCCCCTGAATACGGGTATGCCGAGAACTACAACAGGCAATCGTACTGTACCACGGAAGTGGCACTAGCAACAAGGAAGTTCGGGATCTCGCATGAACAGACGCGACATAATGTGGTAACCAATTCATATTGCAGACTCGATTCCCTCTGGTAACGCGACCACCGTGTCGCGGCTAGATGCGTGTGAGTATCTCCCGTCAAAGGGTTAATCGCGAGTAAATAACGCATTGTGCTGCGGTCCGACTTTGGTAGATAACTCAAACTATCCGATCAAAACTCTCTCCAACTCTGTTTCACACAGATCAAAAGATTCAATACATTTTCAACTGTATCGATTTATGCTCTTAAATTAACGTGTTATGTTTTTAACTTCGAATACCGAATGGATGTATAATAAAGATAAAACATTAACTTGATTGGAAGGAAAAGGAAAATTATTGCGAGTGTCTGACTAATCATTGAGTAAAATCCCTACACTACAATTCATTCGACTTGTCGTGGCAGTGTTGAGTGGTAACTGCTTGTCAAATTCGGCGCGTGCTCATCCGTCATGCGTTCACCGCACGCTCGTGTTCTCGTTTCGTAGTGGACCGCACCACGATGTTACACGTCTGCTGTAAACGAGATGACTTGGATCGAACGACCGAGCCAATCAGTGACTCAATTTGTCGAAGCTAATCCACTTATCCCTCCGGACACAAACCCGCTTTTCTCCGCTCCGTAATTATTATTGCCATTGGCCAATATCTACGGTGCACGTGAGCTTATGCCGATCGTAGACCATCGACTGCTCTCGACTTGCAGAACACATTTCCAGTATCCCGTTAATAGATTTCTCCCGCGGAACGCCACGATTAATCCTACCCAGATAATTAACCGTGCCCTTTGCGTGCTGTTCTGTCAATATGAATGCGCATGATTTAATACTCAAGTAATTTATTACCGTCAAAGTGATATGTATTAATGTTAACGCTAGAATTAATATTAGTTATTCACTTCAATGATTCGTTTATTAATTATAAAGATGTCAATTATAAGGCTGAAATGATTGACTCTCGTGATATTATTATTTCGTTATTCAATAGAATAATTAAATACTAACAGGGGATATTTCGTTATTTTCAATATTCGTTTTTTAAACCCAGGATAATCTTTTGTATCGTATTAATTGGCGTTTAAGATTAAGATAGATTTATTGTTGCACGTCATATAATTGTCGAAATAAATATCAATAATTTGCTGCTTTGAAATTCGCTGTGGCTTCAATTACGGAGCAACTTCCGGCCAACTGCTGAACCCATCGGCAATTTGCGTGAGGTAACTGGCCGCGAATTTCCGCGGAAACCTATCGCCAAGCACACTTACTACCGAAATATAATAAACCCGTAACTCGAGGACGCTTAGTAAAATTCTAAGCGAACGCATCCTTGTGAAATAGTTCGCAGCAACGAGAAGCTGCGGTACACGCTGAATAGGAGAGGGGGTTGAATACTTGGGAGAGAGTTTGGCCACTAGAAAAAGAGAGTAAGAGGGAGAGAGAAGGGGACATGGATCTAGTGGAATTCGTTGATATCTTCAGTGAAGCTAAAATCAATAAAGGATGATTTTTAGAAATACTTAATAATTCCAAATAATAGTGTCAGGTTCATCCATTTTTTTTGTGAAAGATATTTCTTTAAAAGTCATTTTCAATTTGTTCAAATCCATAATAAAAAAAGGGTTATTATTGTCGTGTAAAAATTGGCAATAAACTATAAGTATCTTGGATTAAGTATTTTATTGTATTAAGTGTTTCATTTATTTTGAGTTTCTTTGTATCAGTTTAAAGGGAAGATCCAAATCAAAAGGGTTAAATGGCACTCTTTCGGAGAGGCAACACGTTTGTAGAAGAGTTAAGTGAGGAAAGACGAAGGGTAGGAAAATTGGACCAGTGCCCTCGAGGTCTCACCGAACTTTGGTGTATACCGTATACTAATACCGATGCCAGTTAGAAAATAAGTCTGGCCTCGCGAAACCCACGTGGCAGGTGACTGTTCATTCCGAAAGAGATGTAACCCTCGCGGGTGCAATTAAGAAGTTTCCAAAGAGGCTGCCACGCTCTCGCCTCGCCTCGTTCGCTGCCAGCCGCTGCTTTTCACTCGAATTTATTATTCTCCCGCTAACTAAGCGCGATCGTAAATGCAAACCGTTTATTTTATGCTAACCGCCTAAACCCACGCGAGCCACATTCCAATATAATACGCCACTGTCTTCAGCTTGAAACTCAAATGTTTGGATAATCGAAGAGGATTTCACGTGCAAAAATTCGATATATTTTGTAATATTTTACGAATATCGATCTCAAAATTACTCCAATGATAATTACCTAATCGATGTTTTTCTATCGATGAACATTTCAAATTCTAGAAAAAAGATTAAAGATATTGAACAGTTCGGAATAATATGAAAAAATAATTCAAATTCCTTTTAATTAATTACTTGAAAATAATTTCAATAAGTTCATAAAAGAAATGGAAAACTTTTCGTTTAAGCCCAAAAGGAGAGATTTTTATATTATCTTATATTTGCTCTGTACACAAAATCTGAGTCGGAAAAAAAGAGTACGAGTTAGCAGAATTGATTTGAAATTTGCGAAATATTTATATTATCTATCGTTACTTTCGTCCAATTCCTTTCGAAAACTGGTTCAATCGTTGGCATGCGTCAAACGGGTTCTGAAACGAATCGCCTAACGCAAACTCGCAGAATAAATTACAGAATCGCGGCGAGTGTAGGGAGCATTGCATCGACAGAGGCTAGCGCGTCCTGTATGCACGTCAAACAGCATTCTCATTACAATTCAATTAATTACGTATCGAACGCTCGTTATTTAATCTCCCCGCTAAGCCCTATTGTTCATTCGACAAGTGCACCAGACTATTCCATTAGTGTGCACTGTTCAAAATCTCCCGTTCTTGAGAAAAATGATCCCTCTCCCATTGGAAATTCCATCCAGGATATTCGAGTTATTTTTGTTCCCAGCTACAACTGAATTTCAATATTTCTCCAATGAGATTTAAATAGACTTCTGTCTCGTGAAAATGCACATAACATGTGATATGAAAAATGATCCGAATATTGGTTTGGTTAGAATATCTTCAGTTTTCGTTTCATTCTTTTTTTCAAAGAAAATTCAATTAGAAATCTCAATATAGCAATGATGTATTTAGTAATTTCCGAATACATGAGTTAATAAAATTGTAAAATGTTCACGCTTCGCCAATGAATATTGCCATTAATCCTGAGTAATAAAGGAATAGAATCCAAAGGTAGGCAAGAGGATATTTTATTCGAGCGAAAATAAGTCGAAAAGTAGCAGCGGTTCGCAAAGTTTCTAATGTATGTTTCTAACGGGGCGCAAAGGTTGGTCGAATTTAATGGGGTATAAAGGTATAAAAATGATGTCGCGTCGGAAGGAAGTGCTGTGAGATACGGTCAACCAGGGCAGTATTTCATCCTAATGGCCAGATGTTGTCGCCTTTCGTCGACTACTTTGTCTTGAAGGTCTTCGAGAAGACCCTAATCGCGATTTCCGTCTTGCTGAAGACGCTTTCCCACGAATTTCTCCCTCTCCCTAGATCCGTATTAATTTCTTCTACACCATTACTACCCTTGACAGGCAAAATGAATTTTTCCCAAGCTGTTCATTAATTTTTGCGAACTCTTTATTATTTGTTGCTAATGAATTTCTCAATAAATTTGTTGACACGAAAATTCCTGCATTCTTTAGATAAAATTAAAGTTTCAGGATTGTTTTTATTGTGTTAGATATATTGTACTATAACATAGGAAAAGTATTTTATATTACAATAAGAGTATTTGTTTCAATGGAAATGTCTTTATAACTGTCATTGAAAAAGTAGCATGATCCATTTTTTTCAAAAAAAGGCGAACGATCGAACATTTTTAATTCCTAGCGCGTAGTTTTTTGGCAGAAGCCGCTGAAATATTGCTCTGCACTCGGAGCCTCCGAAAAACGCGTGATGCGTTCTAATTGAACTGCATCACGCGAGGAAACCGTGTGCCGGTGGCATATGGTTTCTTCGATTCTTTTTTTCAAATTGTTCCGCTGTGGCTAAAATTAGTGACGATGCAGACGCGCTTCGCGAATTTTGAAGTTTTGAAGTAATAAAAATCGTAGGAACACGAACGCTGCTAGTGATTTTGATAATAATTTTTAGAATGGAAACTTAATTGAGAGATAATACTGAATTTATTCATCGTTTGGCTATTTAATTAGAACAATCTATTTCATTTAGTACAATTCAATTTCAAGATATACATGTGTTTAATTAGCTCTAGAATTAAACTATATTGCGAATTGATGATATTTGACAGTGGTTTCAATTATTTCATGAAATTAAAAAAAAAAACACGAGAAAAATTGAGGTTAATAGAAATCGAAAAAAAAAAATTGTGTTTTAGAATTTAGTCTCTGTTATTTATAAATACAATGTAACATTGTGTTTTATTAATAAATTGATTAATAAATTAATATTCACCTATTATTCGAGCTTAAATAAGTACACGATCTTCTTTTACAGACGAAACATATAAAAGCACCACTTATAAAAGAATTTCGTTAATGCTAACAGATCAAAAAGCTTTTGACAAGAGAAAAGATGCTACTGGTGTCGTTGTAATAGTTGAGATACCGCGATAAAGAAAAGAAAAGCCTTTCAAAAGGGCGAAGCACGAAATCACAGCTTCTCCGGAAAGACTGGAGAGCCTGGAGAAGCACGGTTGCATAATGTGCCTGAGATTCAGTGGCCCGTGAAATGCTAAGAAGTAATTATCCTGTTACCACCAGCTGTTACATCCTCCTTCTTTCGGGAGGAAGGAATTCGTTTTTAGCTCGACCGACCCTTGCCTCCCTTCCCCTTTACTTTCAAACTTTGTCCTCGTTTTCGTCGTGAAAAAGGTGTACTCCAAAATAATTAGCGTTTATCTGTGGCACCGGCAGCCTCTACTTTCATCCTCCCGCTTTATCTCTCACACAATCGCCCCCACTCCGCTCTCTCCTCCATTCTATTCTTCAATTTTTAGTAAAATGATTACGATCGGATATTGATATTATTTCGCGACTATGATAAAGTAACTAGATTCAATAAGAAAATAAAAGATTTTCATTTCAACTGTTTTTAACTCAGTTATTTAATTCGATTCTTTTAATTAATAATAATAATGATAAGTTGATAAGGAAGAGATTGCAATTTAGAGGAACATTTGTGCAAGTTTTCTTACCGCAACTGACAAAGGACTTGGCGATGTACGAAAAGCGTTGTTCATTCGCGTGTCGACAGTCCGTGCGCTCGAGTGCGACTGAATAGGCAACTTTTGAGTTCCACGGCTTCGAGGGTCGAGTCAAGTTCATAACACAGGATTAGTCGAGTCGGCTATATCCCGCGAGGCTGGGGAATAATAGAGGCACACGCCAGTATGGAATCCTACTGGCGACTTAATACACATACATATATACACTGTGTATACGCTGTGTTTACATACAGTGCTGACAAGGCACCCGTGCGCCAACCGTAGCAGTTTTATTTGGATAGAAAATATGTAACCTCACCATTCCTTTCGAGCAAGTAATATCGTTCTCATCTAATCCTCGATTTTCATGTTGAAAATATAGTGTGTTGGAATCTTATTTTATAAATATTCATACTCAATATCATCCATAAATTACATAAAATAGATAAAAATAAAATAATAATAATAATAATAAATATATAATAAAATTGCATAAGTATTTAAATATTAATTAGACGATTATCCGTGAATAATACATAATTGTACGGTAAGTAAGAAAGATGGTTTGAGTTAGGAATTGTAATATTATTTCATATAATATTGTATGAATAATAAAGATCGTGAATCTATGACGGAAGATCCACGATGTAGGAATAATAATGTAGTAGGAGGAAGTAGGATAATGTGTGTAGGTGAAGTCTCTTAGGAATGATTGGTATGAGTGGCTTCTACGCAGCTGAGGCTTGAAATGGGGAGACGTTCTACGAACGCTTCGCGGAATAGGATTAGCAACCGTTTCATGACATTACTGTGTTTACCTGTCCGCGTAGCGAAGCTCGCTCACTCACAACGTGTCACAGTTAAATGGAATATTAAAGTAGACTTCCGGAAAATATAAAGTAAATAATTCTAACAACACGCAATTTATAACAACAAACTATAAATCTTTCGTTCAAATATTAAATACTAAAATCGTGGATAATATATCTATGGTTCGATGAGAAAATCGAAAGAAGCAATAAATTTAAGAGACTAATTATTGTTACGGGCCAGCCGTGCGAGCCTGTTTTCCAGCCGCAGGTATGTGCAATGCGGCGTTGGTGCAGTGGAAAACTGGTCAGGCCCGCTCCTAAATCTTTATGGGGGACCAACCGATAGTCGCCGATTCGTTAGAATCAGGCGGTGCAATACCGATTGATGCGGGATGTGGTTTGGGGTCGGAAGGAATAAGCCTTGGCGCACCACCCGGCTACGCTTACGCGCCGAGTCTCTTCCAAGTCTTACGGGTCTTAGGGCAGGTAGTCCTACTCATAAAGTGCTTCTATGATCTATACTACTGCTTTTCCTAAGTCGCGAGGGTGTCAGTCCAGAGACCAGTCCTTCCCTGTGTATGACCCAGTTGGTTCGAAGGTCCCCAGATGGGAAAAAGGTTCAGGATGGCTGAAAGGTAATAGCTTGGCGCACCACCCGGCTACGCTTAGGCGCCGAGTCTCTTCCAAGTCTTATATTACCCCGGATAGGAATATTCGAGCGGCTAAATATCCTATCGGTTAATGTGGGCTCTATGCACTTTTGTCGATTTCAGTGTTATATTGGATTTTGTTTCAATGACAGGTGGAAAATGGAATTCCAAATAAGGAGTGATTTTACGGAAAATCAAGTGAGATGTATTCTGAGTTGCAATGGTAATGATACAATTCGTGTTTAGTGTGTATGGTTGTTACAATTACCTCTTTGTGTTTACCTCGTCTGTTTGCGCACTGCATCTAACTTTCTTCACTATTACTTGCGTTTTCAACGGATTCGCGATTATAAATGCTCGAAGGTGACTGATGCACGATCTCGCTCAGAGTAACCCCGTACTCTAACGTCTAGATTTTGGTCGGAGGTGCAGAGCACTACCTTCCTCGAGAATAACCCCGTATTCTCGCGTCTCGATTTTGGTCGAAAGTAACTGAGTACGATCTTCCTTGAGAATAACCCCGTATTCTCGCGTCTGGTTTGGCTTCGAAGGTGACTAATGCACGATCTACTGCTATTCGGGCAGGGGCTCCGCCCTGCCCGGCGTTGGGTGGACTAAGTCGTCGAGATAGATTCTGAGCAGGTTTATATACCCAAAAATCTGCCTCAGGAGTGGGGAAGATGCTATGGTTTTCCATAGTGCGGGAAAAGCGGGAAGGGATTCGGGATCGTCAGGTGAAACTGACCTGAAACCAGCTTTTCACCTTGGGAGAGGTTGTGGAATGCGGGGGTGGCCGGCTCGAAGCGAGGCTAGGGCTCAAAAAACCTGTTTCTAGGTACGGAAAAGTGATTCTGAGGTGAACGATTCCAGAATATTCTAAAATAAGCAAAGGAAAAATCGTCTGCGTAAAATGAGGACGTAACACCTCCCACCTTAGATTGAACATCGCGGTAAAGCGCGGTGCTTCACCAAAAGTAAGCAGACAAGTTTTCTTTTGCTATGTATGTATGACTCTAGACAGACGAGGGTATGCAAGACGCAGTGTGGGTGTGTCGTGAGTGTACTTAACGGCTAGTTTATAATTTTTGTTTGGTGATCCAATGATACAACAATCTTCGCTATGTTATTCGCCAGGTTATTTGCTAGTGGACATATACAATATACGGGATGAGCTAGTTTGGGTTCGTTTGAGTCGGTTGTATTTACTATCTTCTATACTGCATTGCATCAAGAACTGAATTTGCTAGTAATGAGTCTAGATTCTTTCGTATGCTAGCTCCTATTTTCGGATTTAGTGATTTCATGTATTATAATATTCTATAGTTTTCCAATAGTTAAACTCTCTGTTGCTATAATAAGTTGTTTAGGCAAATTTGGATTCCGAAATATCGGTTGTTTACAGGGTTCTCTTGGTAATTGTTCGAATCTATTCGGTATTCCCTTACCAGTAAAACTACTAATGATCTTACTCTAAAAAAATTTTGAACAAATTGCTTACAACTGCATATCCTATCTTGTAAATCCAAAACTGTTTGATATTTTCCTGATTTATCGGAGGTGGAAATTCTGTTCGTTATTTCTTATGTTCTGATACCTATTGGGAAATTATTTACCTTATGTACGCTACTTCCTTACGCAATAATTGGTATTTACTGACCTGCAAAGTTAATCTGTTTTCTAGAAGTCTGTTCATTGATTTTCGAATTTTGATTTTATATCCGCGAAAAGGAAAAGATAAACTACTATGTTTTAGAATACTCAAATAATTTCGGTCCTTGCAAGTCAGTTAATACCTGATTCGTATTAATCGTCGAAAGGTCGGCTGCGCATTCTTAAATGAAACGGCATGTGTATAAATTCCTGTTGACGGTAAGTGAGGTAAACGAAACCTTTGCTTGATCCCTTGAATTTGTTTCTATTTGCCAAATGTTCGTTAAGTTGAAAACTGTAGGTATTTTACTTCTTCTATTCTACATGGTATCTGAGTAGCTTGCGGTAATGGGGTTTGTAGCTAATAATCCTAACATTGAATTCTATGGCTTTACTATCCTAAACGGTCGTTTCTTTCAGGCTATCCAAAGTAAGCTAACGTACGCTGAATGCAAAGGTCTAATGATACCTGCTCTGAGTATTACGATTACCTATAGGTGGTCAGTTGCTTTTTGGGGTGGGTCGGCGGGTACCTGTACTGTCTGGTGTTTATCAGGATGTCATCTGTGGTGCGGAAGGGTCGGTAGAAGTTCGACGCCTCTTCCATGTGGTCTCCAGGTAGAAAGTGACTCCAAGCCCAGAGTTTGGTTTTCTTGAACTTTATCTTCACGTGATGCAATTTCCTTGTTGAATATTTGTAAAGTTCTTCACGTGATGGGTTGAAAAAAGTGTTCGGTTACCAGGATTGAATCTTATGCTACTCCTGTAACTTCCATTTCTTCTGCTGCTCTCTTTTTTTTTTTTTTTGAAATTTTTGCATTTTATTTATTCCCTTCTTCTCGCTGTAGTCTTCCTCTTCATTTTTATTTATTTTCTTCCTTTTTCTCTTTTTCTTTATTTTTTCTTTTTGCTCTTTTTTATTCATTTTCTTCTTTCTTCTTCTCGAGCCCTTTTTGGTTTCGGCGAGTTTGATCGTGGCCATTTGCCTGATCGCCAGCTCGATGTATGCGGTTGCAGGTTGAATTGCCGCGATTGATCCTTCTTCCTCGACTCGGTTAAGAATTTTGATTCGTTACCGAGTCGCGATTTTCATAGTGAAGCTCACCACTTGGGGACTCTCAGGTAGCTAGCAGAGCTGAGCAGCCCGATGGTCACTTCTTCCTCCTTCTTCTTCGTCGTTTTATTGATCCGACTGATCTTCTTAAGAACTACTCGGCTGAGAAGTCTGTTCTCTCACCCAGGCGGGAATTGGCCATCTGGGGACACGCAGGTGCAAATTTTGCGTAGCTGGGTCGACGATGGTTCAGCGTTCTTCCTTCGTCCATTGGTCGCCGAGGATCTTGGTTTCGAATCCCTGGTATCGACGCCAATTCGGATTAAGAAGTAGCCGTTCGTACGTGGTTTCACGTAAGTTTCACGAAGAATAGTGCTCCTCGTAATAAATATTAGAATGCCATCCGGGGACACGTCAGGCGCAGCGAGTGCGTCGCTGGGTCATCCGGAGGTTATACGCCCTTTTGTCATCCGCTGGTCATCGAGGATCTTGTCTTCGAATCCTTGGTACCGATGCCAGTTGAGATTAGAAGACGTAGTTTCTTCGTAGTTTTCTGCAGTCGCTGATGAAGGTAGTCTTCCTCATACTTTTCTTCATTTATCGCGGCGCGAAACACTTCTTTAGGTATTGTAACAATTCACCAACTGATTGAAATATTTTTTTCATCAACGGTTTCATCTAATTCTCATTGCTATATTCAAGTATTTTGGCTTTAACGACTGTGCTTGAAACGACTCTAACTCACGAAAATCTAAGACACTGAAAAAGACAATAGCACAGAATACTCAACGGTTCGAAGAACCACTTATCTTGAGTATCCCACCGCTGTCACCAGTTTTGTTACGGGCCAGCCGTGCGAGCCTGTTTTCCAGCCGCAGGTATGTGCAATGCGGCGTTGGTGCAGTGGAAAACTGGTCAGGCCCGCTCCTAAATCTTTATGGGGGACCAACCGATAGTCGCCGATTCGTTAGAATCAGGCGGTGCAATACCGATTGATGCGGGATGTGGTTTGGGGTCGGAAGGAATAAGCCTTGGCGCACCACCCGGCTACGCTTACGCGCCGAGTCTCTTCCAAGTCTTACGGGTCTTAGGGCAGGTAGTCCTACTCATAAAGTGCTTCTATGATCTATACTACTGCTTTTCCTAAGTCGCGAGGGTGTCAGTCCAGAGACCAGTCCTTCCCTGTGTATGACCCAGTTGGTTCGAAGGTCCCCAGATGGGAAAAAGGTTCAGGATGGCTGAAAGGTAATAGCTTGGCGCACCACCCGGCTACGCTTAGGCGCCGAGTCTCTTCCAAGTCTTATATTACCCCGGATAGGAATATTCGAGCGGCTAAATATCCTATCGGTTAATGTGGGCTCTATGCACTTTTGTCGATTTCAGTGTTATATTGGATTTTGTTTCAATGACAGGTGGAAAATGGAATTCCAAATAAGGAGTGATTTTACGGAAAATCAAGTGAGATGTATTCTGAGTTGCAATGGTAATGATACAATTCGTGTTTAGTGTGTATGGTTGTTACAATTACCTCTTTGTGTTTACCTCGTCTGTTTGCGCACTGCATCTAACTTTCTTCACTATTACTTGCGTTTTCAACGGATTCGCGATTATAAATGCTCGAAGGTGACTGATGCACGATCTCGCTCAGAGTAACCCCGTACTCTAACGTCTAGATTTTGGTCGGAGGTACAGAGCACTACCTTCCTCGAGAATAACCCCGTATTCTCGCGTCTCGATTTTGGTCGAAAGTAACTGAGTACGATCTTCCTTGAGAATAACCCCGTATTCTCGCGTCTGGTTTGGCTTCGAAGGTGACTAATGCACGATCTACTGCTATTCGGGCAGGGGCTCCGCCCTGCCCGGCGTTGGGTGGACTAAGTCGTCGAGATAGATTCTGAGCAGGTTTATATACCCAAAAATCTGCCTCAGGAGTGGGGAAGATGCTATGGTTTTCCATAGTGCGGGAAAAGCGGGAAGGGATTCGGGATCGTCAGGTGAAACTGACCTGAAACCAGCTTTTCACCTTGGGAGAGGTTGTGGAATGCGGGGGTGGCCGGCTCGAAGCGAGGCTAGGGCTCAAAAAACCTGTTTCTAGGTACGGAAAAGTGATTCTGAGGTGAACGATTCCAGAATATTCTAAAATAAGCAAAGGAAAAATCGTCTGCGTAAAATGAGGACGTAACATTATTAAAAATTAATCCAGAAAAATAATAAAAAATATTAGAAACAAAATTGATATAAATGTATTGAATATACATATGAAATAAGTGTAGTATGAATGCTTGATGTATTATATCGAACAGTCAATGTAAAATACTAAACGGCAAGTATAATTTGTTAATTGGTATTAAAAATATAAATTTTACTTCTTTATTGTTTATATCGGATATTATAAGAAAAATATAATTGTGGATAATCTGTTGTCCTTACAGGAGCTTTCCTACATTTTCGAAGGACTTTTCTGACACTCAGTCCACGTCTTATCGTGTGCAAATATCGTCCTAATTCCGGAAATCCGAGCCAGCCGCGGGGTTAAAATCATAGCACGTAGAGCTCGCTCGGGCATTTAGTCCAGTGCGTGCACGTGCACGTGCACGTGCACGGGATAACTGACTTACTGACTTAGCTTGGCAAGCCAGCAGAGCTGAATGTGTACTATACAGGCTGCAAACGATATAACCCTCGGCCTTCTAAGGGCTGATATAGCACCATCAAGAGATCAAGCAACCTCTCTATTACGCTATCAAATCTCCTTTAGTTGAAGCGTGAATTCGAGCGAACTGTTGACAGATTTCTCCAATTTGATTTATACATTTATGTTTTATTACAATCAAAATTATAATAATTATAATCAAACGAAGTTTTAAATTCTTATTGAAATTATAATTTATAGTTTTTTGATTTTCTGGGATTTAAATGAATATATATTGTATATCAGTGAGATTCTTTAATTTATAGACTGTTGGAAGGTAAAGCGATTTTCTACAAGTTATTGGCAGATTATTTTGAAATGTACAGTGACTCGCGACATTTAACCGCTGGCTTCACGATTGCCTCGTCATTAGGAAACGAAGTTTAGGCCTCTTTGAGGCTCTACTCTCACCGCGAATGCTGTTCGAATGTATAATTCGGCTTTATCGGCTTTGCCACACTCACTGCCAACTGAAATTAACACCGTCGGGATTAAGAGCAGGCTATTTGCACACATAGTCTTCCATAAGAAGATAGAGAGACTCCTTCGAATTCCCGGTTCCCATTATCCAGTATTTAGGATTTAATTTTGTCATCACCTTGAATCTGTTCAAACAGCTCATTAATTGTAATCTATATATTCAAGTGAATATTATAAAATCCACATTGATATATTAAGATGGAATTGTATTTTTCTGTTACAATTATAATTTGAGTAGAATAATATTCTTATCAAAGATTTAATTAGCAAATAATCCTGTGATATCCAAAACAGAATTAACTTTGATACACTTGGCATTTTTCTCAATTCCGCGTAGATGGAACACAAATAGACCAATAGGGTGGGTGCGTGCTTAATTTGAAACCACCGGAAGATTTGTCGAGCAGGTTAATGGCGGAAACGATTGCAAAATATTTTCGCGATGCGCCACGTTCCACGGGCGGGTTGTGCTCGTTACAACAGGAGTGTCGCGCGTGAATCAGCCTTAATGGAAATTACTCGGCATTCATTATTCAACGCAATCGACGATTCATGCGTAATCGTTGCGCACAGCCGAAGTTTCCATTCACTCGGGTGTAGCGCGACTCGAAATTAGTTTGCGCAACCTTTCGATCGTTTTATTAAACCGGGATGGTGTTTGCCTGACACTGAAATGCAAGTTACTTTTCCTTTAATAAATAAAACACCGAAGACCGAAAAAGAAAAAGAAATATTTTTAAAAAAGAGGCAATTGATATTGAATTAGCATGTATCATATATTAAACTTTATATATTTTTATTCTTAAAATTTTTTAGCTAGTTGGAACGTAAGATTCATTTATATGTATAGATCGCGATAGCCGGGAATTGAAGTGCATCGCGTCAGGATGCTAAGGAGAAATAAATTCATTTCGAAGCGATGTCCTCGAGTACTCCGTTTCCTTTGGAAGCGCAGATTAATTACATTTATGTCCGAGTATTACCGTTAACTAGAAGACTCTCTTAAGTGAGCAGAGGCAGACTTATAAGTAAATTCCTCTGGGTCTTCCGTTTCTTCATCGAATTTTTCCATTCGGACCAAAAGATCAATACGCCATTTCCTGAAATATTTTTCTTAATCGTGGCCCGAATCACTCCTTTCCCAACAATAATTAGATAAAATTACAGCAATAAATTTACAGATTCTACTCAAAAATTTACGTATATTATTATGCACAATACACATTTTAACAAATTTATGTTAATATCAAAACTTGAATTCCGAATAAATTTGTTAAAATAATGATTCTAGGGAATAGATATATTTGATGTTTTGTGTCAAAGTGATTTGTCTTGTTCAATAGCAATATCAAAAGTCATGTAACAAGCAGTGTGTTCGATATTACCAATTGTCCTGTATTCCGCCGCGATTTGCTGCCATTCGCCCAGATATTTATGGTTCGCAGCAAGTCTATTTCGCGATCAAGGGGGGAGGGGGGGAACCTATAAACACGTATTTCCTCATATCTCCAGTGCATCCCGATGAATCTGCCATAATCTCGATTTATATTTCTCCATGGCTTACTTCCGGTTTAGAAATACCGAGATCGCGCTTTAAACGAGTGCTTTGTTGCGCGTGGAAGATTAAGTGTCGTGCTTTGCGATAAAACTATGTACTCGGAAAATGGAGAAAAATGTAAAGAAAATATTACTTGTGCACTATTCAGGATTATACTCCTTTAAACTCGAAATATACGATATTACTCCAGATAGCAAATAATTGTGAGAAAAAAAAATTGTTTAAATTGTTTACAAAATATATAATACTCAGGATGATATGTTGGAAATTTAAAAAATAAACCTAGACTATTTGAAACGAAGAATAAATTCATAATTGAATTAATGAAAAGCAGTATGATTGTTTGAGATTTGCAAAAAAGGTAGAGATCAATTGTAAATTTGGTTGTCAACGTTATGAGCGTGATTTCCGAGAAAATTCGGAATGCACTCAACGCGTTAGAAGAATTCGTCTAGTATTCAGACAGGAAGCCGCTGAAAGTGGCCGCTAAAAACTTCTATCACGAGGTGAAGAAAGTACGAGTCGATTCTGGCATCGCGCCAAACGACAGCTGTGCACCGCGCTGCAGTGCAAGGACGCTTTGGTCTCATCCATCCACCGTAAATCGGAAAACCAACTTCACATTCTTTATTCGCTTGTCAGTGGTACACGATGCAATCTTCATCAAGCTGAACATCGAGTTTCGGGGAATAATTAAAAAGATTCAGTCTTCCGATATTAACCAGTGCCAGCATAATTATAATTTTTATTTTAAAAACAGATAATAAATTATATTCGTAATTCGATCCGGAATTTTTATGTCAAATATTTAATACTGAATAACAAGGAAATTCATATTTCCATCGAGATCGATATTTCGCTTATACTTAATATTCCGATTAAAATATTTCATTTGTTTACGAATCAGTAGAAAATCTGTAAATAAAAAAGAAAATAAAAGAACTATAATCAGTTGTTACAAAATATAGAATTTCAGATTGTATTTTAATAACGATTCGAGTTATGGAGAAAAAAAAATGACTCGCAGGACTTGTTTGCGAAAGTACGAATACAAATCACGGAGACAACAGAAATTCTGACTCGGGGAACAAGATGATCAGGGTGGAAATCGAGCGTAAAATATGAAGAAGTAATCACCGTGGTAGCAGCTGGTGGTGGACTTACTCCTTGTGGGAGTCGAGGCGAAGGTTATCCGAGTAGAGAGGGTGGAGGACAGTAAATTCAGTGAGGCATAGATTGCACAAGTGTGGATAGGGGTGTGCGGAGTCGAGCTTAATTTCGCGGCCACCTGGAAATCCTTTGGTACTGTGCCAACTCATTGCCGGATTCATTCATAACGAAAGAGACGCGCGATCCTCAAAGGCATCGGCCTCTGAGTTTCCTGCTTCCGGTACTTCGACCTTTGCCCTCTATATACTGACCCTCCGAACTATTCCTCCCGCCCTAAATTCCTCGGTCAGAACAATTCCTCCGAGCTATCTCACTTGTTCTAATAATTTTAACGAACCTTCTAACAAAGTATTATACTCATAAAATGCCCTCTTCCGTTGCAGGATGTATCTACTCGTCTTCCAAATAAAAATTCCCATTCGCTAATAAACTGTAATTTTGCCAGAAGAAAAACATGAATAGGAAAATAATTGTTTTGAATAAATTAATGTAATTGTTGTACTGCACTGAATCTTTGTTCAAATACTACGTGGTTATTGTAAAATGATATTTGTTTATATTTGAAATTAAAATTTATAAATCAGTAAAATTTTCCTGAAAAGAGACGTCGTTCAATGCTGCTTCAACATTCATTGGAATTTTTGCTATGAAATCTGTATTGTTCGATTAATAATTCGTCAATAAGTCGAGAATAATTCCTCGATTATTCTATTAATAATTCCCTGATAATTCCTCAACAATGCAATCGATAATTCGATCAATAATAATTCGTCTATAATTCGAATTTTTGAGTATGAAATCAACATCGTTCGTATCATTGTTCCAATGCGATTACTTACGATGCCGCTGAGTTTCTGCTGTGTTTGGCCGACAATTGGGAAGCCGGTTGTGTTGGTTAAGGCATTGTTTTGGTTGCGATCTCTGTCGGTGCAGAGGTTTAGCTGGCACGTGGTAATCATATTACGCGCGTATGTTAATGGTTACTATATCCGTTTTAACCGAGTGCAATTTGGGAGACTGTACATTTAATTTCAGACTCACTATTGATACTAGTATAATCCTGGTAACCACGTGCCGAGCATGTTGGGAATCAGTTTGACGAAAGCAATCGTTGTAATTCCGATTGAACAAATAGAAATTGCGATGCTGATTAATTTTGCGTTTCCATAAGATATTGCATTATTTTTGATGGTTATCATTATCGCAAAAGGATTTGTTTGACGAAAGTAATATGAATGGAATTTCGCAATTATCTCATGAAAATAAATTGATATTCGCATTCCAATTGTAATCAATATTGTATTTCCGAAAAAACTAAAAAAATCCATTTGTTTCACGAATTAAATTGCAATATTTATTGTATCGCTCGAAGCAAACGTAAAGTTTATTTCTGGAAATAGGGTGTTTTTTTTTTTGGAATATCAATTTATGACAGTTGTTATAAACGTACGATGGACGCGAGCCAAGAGAATTGTCATCGGTAACGAGCCAACAAACTTTTGTAATTTAATATCGCAGTTAGCGTAACCGTTCTCCCGCCAAATATTGTTGTAACGCATCAATTGGCCAAGTTTGCACAGGAAAATTATTCGACAACAATTCGCGGAATTTGTCAAGTGCGACGCTGGCAACATCCTCAATTTGCTGACTTGTGAAAGCAAATCGGAAAAACGGTTGGTAAGCGAGAGAAAAACATAAAATAAAAACTTGATTGAATTTAATAACCGAGGCAAACGGAACGAGAAGAGGAAAAGTTTTGACGCACTTTCAACGGCGAAGACTAACATTTCGGAAATTGTGGGTTTAAATGACAAACCAGAGAATTTTGCGAGAATTTTGCAATTCTAACGGAATCAGTCAACTAGATTTACTAATAATTGAATTATCGGTTAACCGACTTCGTTGGCCAACTGCTCGAATTACTTATCGGTTTAAATCAGTTAATTTACTAAACTAGGTAACTGGATTTTCCCGGTATTTCCACTGGACTTCTACAAACGAACGATCAATTTATATCATTGCACACACATATAATATTTGCAAAGCGCAGAATTTATTATTTCTTTTCTATTTCAAATCAACTCAATGATTATCTGTAATATAATTTCAATTAAAAAATCTTTTAGAATCGAAGAAATGAAGAAAATTACAAGAGATTCTTATGAAATTTGTTAACAATTCCTAAGTTAAAGGACTATTAAAAGAACTATTAAATTGAATATAAGCGACGGAATAAATTGTGCGAAACTCAGAAGCTAATAAACCGAAAAATGCAAAAATACTAAAAGTTCGAAAGAGTCATTCGTTCGATGTTTCAGATGGGATATTGACAGGAGGGTAGAACAATCCATTGGAAGCTGAAAAACCAATCAGTAGAGGCAAGGACACGAGGAAAATCTTCCGGACGTCAGTAAGAAGAGTTCGGTCGAAGAAGGAACAAATCGAAGTTGAAACGCGCCGTCATCAGTCCTAGCAAATATTCGAGTCACTCGCTTCCGGCCGTCAAAACTTCTCACTCGAGAACGACACGTGACAGGCACGTTTTGCACTCCTCCAGTTACCTTTTCCTTGCCGGGTGAAAAGTCCGACCCTGATCCCGTCAGTTCGCGCGCGACAACCACTTTTCCATTTCGCCACCACTTCCTGGAAAGGGGTTCCCCCCACTCTTCTACTGTGACTGGGAAACCTTCAGACCTAGGAGAAGTGGTACCAAGGACTAGGGGATCCCTAGGAAGACGGAGAGGCAAAGGGATTGCAGGTGGGTTAGTGCGCTGGCAAGTCGATGAAAACCATTCGCAGATGGAAATTGCTTTCGACAAATAGACCAACCTAGGATACTCGTACACACACTCGATGCCGTACAATTCCGTTGACATTCGGTCAGGCTTCCGCTAAACTTTATAGTAGCTGGATATTGAAAACTTTTCGCTGATTTTCTTCAATTTTCCGATTCGATATAAGCGTTTTTTAATACTCTCGTTATTGTGATGGTGGGGGTACAAGAATCTTGGAACTTTTACCTATCTGAATTTTCTTCTTTGTATTGATAATATTGGAGATTTACGTACATTGATGATTTTATTAAACAAGAGAAGCGAGAATCAATTTTTGTGTAATTTTCTTGAAAAAGAGCTTGTCGTTTTTCCTGAAGAAAATCATTTGTGATTACTCGAGACTTTGTAGCGTGCTCAAATAGCGGGTCACGGTTTTGTATGGGATTTTTTTTATACTCGGGATGCGAGAACTTAAATTGCAAGCGAAATCTCGCGAGTGAGTATTCGAAGCAACCGCAGGAAACCTTAAATAAAATTGCAATTTCTGGTAAGTGACGTCGCATTCCCTTTCCCACACACATATACACATATACTTTTGAGTCGACGAAAGAAAATTTTCTTTCCTTTTCGCTCCGTTCTATCCGTCTACACTGGTTTTCCTTCGTCTTGCTTTGAGGCGGGAATCCAGCTTGCGCGCGTCTCTTAGATGATTAAAATTGGGCTCCGCGAGCAGCGTGAAAACCCGTAGGCAACCCCGAAGAAGATTGCAAAGTAGTTGTTTGGTAGAAGAGCTCAGAGAAACTCCTGAGTTTTCCGAGATTCTGATCGCAGGATCGTGAGGAATTGGAGTAGTCGGCCGTGTGGATAAAAATGTCTTAAGAGCAGAAATGAAAATTCTGATGGTGCAAGAAAAAAAATTGAGTATATATATCCTACTGTTGGACTTTTCCAATCGTGAGATTGTTATTTCGCGAAGCGAGCGCTTCTTCCGTCGAGCGGAGAAAATTCTATTTGGTTAGTGGTTACGCTTTTTACGTAAGCAGATTTCTGCTACCTTGCACCGCGAAAGAAATTAGAGAAATTCTTGGTAAAATGAGAATACTTCTTTCCGGAGAGACATGGAATTAGGAATTTTTATGATTCTTTTCTGAGACTCATGAAAAATCTTATTAGTTATTTCACGTTTATGAGCAGGAATTAAAGCGAATTTAGTTAGGAAAAATCGTCGAAAACAAAAGTGATTCATCTCGAAAACTGTGTCATTTCGTGGAAAACTTCAAGGAGAAAATTTATGTGTGAATTTATTATTGGAAGAATTTTCCACTCACTCGAGTAAGCTTTTATAATATAGAGTACGATTTAAATATAACGTCTACAGTACGAAGGGTAATTTCACGATATTATAAAGACAATTTCTCGCAGTGTCGTTATGCCCGCGGCAATACGGTCTCTAGGAGAATTCAATTTTTACCAGAAAATGTGGTGTCATTTCAATTTTCCGCTGACAGTATTGTTCTAGAATTTGTAACCACCTAAGTAAATTGAATTGGTATTGTACCTTTGGTAGAAGTTCGTGATACCGGAAGAAGTCCATCGCTGGCCAATTTTCCTTGACGCTAAAGCTCCGATTTATGCCTTTCGCAGTCTTTTGCCACTGGTTTAGGCAGTCGCTCGCTCACTTTCGACTTAATTAAAAGCTATACGAGGACCGCTTAATTGGCTGCGGAATGATATTTCAACGCGCTTGGAACGTTCCGTCGACTACTCTCTCTCTCTCTCTCTCTCTCTCTCAGCACTTAATTCGGAAGAGCTAGAGGTTCTTACCATTACTTATGTTGGTAGCTCTCCGAGTACCCTCGATTTTCTCGAGAATACGCGTCAAAGGATCTGTACTCAAAAGTCCAGTTGCAAAAATGGGATCTTCAAAATCTAAAATAAAACTACCAACCCATTAAGCATTTTATCGCCCCATAAACATCGACCTTGGAAAATCGAAATAGATGATTCACGATGATTATTATATCCGAAAGAAATCTTATTAAAAAAGTCTGTCTCAGTGTCTACAATTGAACGACGTTAATGAGTGAAAGAAACGGGAACAATTTGAGGGTGGAATTTTCTCAAGTTCAACAGAGTGGTGAATGCATTAAAGACACGTCTGTGGGAAGAGGATCTTTTTCACGAAGCAGGCAGTCGCCTCGCAAAAAGCGTCGAAATGATAGGGTAAAGGAGGAGGGGGAGTCGCATAAAGTACCGCAGCGGTCGAGCGCGCAGAAGGAGCATATTGGAAAGCGTCCAATAACCCACTTGGCCTGGTGTATCGCTGCCACGCCAACGCTAACGAATACAAAAAGCTTCGGAAGAGACGAGGCAGCAGCTCGCTAAAAGGCACCGAGGATCACAACCAAGATCGAAAACCCAACGAAAGAACCTGACTTCGATACCGAAAACTATCAAAGCAAATGAAGAATAGTAGAATAAAATGCCTGCACCATCAGTTCTAATAAAAAAAATATCATTCGATTTGATTTGGGAATACGTTACAGAGAGATTTCATCATTTGTGAATTATTATCATCGAGTTTCAATTTGAAAATTCAGGAAAAGAAAACAGTTCTTCTTTATATTAGCTTCTTTTCTACTAATTCGACTATTTTGCTAGCATAGAGAATTTCGAATATATTTCACAGAATTATTTACACATTTCGGAGGCTCTTTTGCATAGAAATTCGTAATTCAGTAATTAGCAAGAACCACGATATCGCCGAAAGCTACGTTGGAAAAGGATTTTAGTCAAAGCACAAGTCATGTCCGATTTCAAAGAGTAATTATACCGAGGTAGGAAGCAATTTATCCTGAAAAACACGTGGCACTGCGAATCGAAAGGTAGAAACCCAATCCAAGTATTACACTGGCGTACCAAAAATTCGTTTCTAGCACGATGTTTGTGGTTTGCGGTTTAATATAAACACACGAAACGGGGCCTTCGACCTCTATCAGAGGCTACCTGCTATCCTCTCTTTCTATCCTACATTCGCTCCCTCTGTGTAAGGGGCTCAATATGGTTGAGATATTTCACTCGTTGGCTGTGCGCCACGAGACATCGGCTAATCGATCCGCCTCTACATTTTAATTTCGCCTCCGGCGTAATCATCGGATCGTACCGTCATTGATCCACGCGAACAAGAGATCACGAGTACTTAGAACCCTTTAGTTCGACCCTTCTAATTCCGCGAGATATTCCCTCTCCTTTTCTCTCTCTTTATCTTGATGAGAGTATTTCACCGAGTGATTGCGGCCAATGGTGGCACCGTTCAATTTATTTTTAATTAGTGGGTCAATGCAGGATAATTTCGAAAGGTTTATTAAAGTGATCAAAGTGTTCATTAAAAAAATTTCTATAAGATAATTTAGAAATTTCTAATTTCCTCTTTCTTCTAAAATTTCATTCTTTTCCCCCCAAAAAACTATTTATTTAGATCATCGCCATTTAAAAATTCCCTAAATTCAACATCCCTGATATTTGTGTGACTAAAAAATTTATCGAAATTCTCTGGGAATTTTTTAGGTAAATGAAAGAAGTATTCTACAGTTAATATACACATACCGTATAAATACTGTTGTTGGCTCAGAGGAAATAAAAGCAACGTGAAAATAATGTGCGGACACTTTCCGGAGCTGGTTTCATTTTTAGCTCAACAGGAATATTAACGGGACAAGCAGCATTAATTATGAATACGATGCAGCTCGATGCAGCTACGATATGCTTCCGGAATGGAATCTACAGAAGCTGTAAATTACTGTATCGCTCAATGCAACTGACTAGTCAGAGAGGAAAGATAAAACGGTTGTCTATGTAAATAGGATCGTGGCGTACGAGCTTAGACATCGAGTTAGAACGCCGAAACATTCGCGGGCAACCTAATTGCAACTCGCCGCGAAAAGGCCTCGAAAGCGTATGTACAGATCATTAGCGTATTTCACGGTGCTCTTAATGATTCTGAGAATCGAGCAACCTCCAAAGAATCTCCAGGATTCAACTTAGAGTGCAACGCAATATTTTCTAAAGCACGTTCAACTTGGATGACTAATTTTGACTAATTCGTAGTTCGGAAAATCTAGCAAAAAACTGCGTTCAATTTTAACTTCTATTTTCCTTGGAAATGTTGCAGAAAGAATTCGCTAATTTTTTATGCGCTGTGAATGGACTCTGGAGATCTATGGAAATCCGAATCTTATTCTTCGTATGAAATTGAATAAATATATTCGTAAAATGTGCTTTTTGCAATTTCTCCTGTATTTCTATAACCGTTGATATGGAAACCGTGGATTTTATATAAAAATACATAGTTTTTTATGGGTGAATGCATTGGGACGAATTCTATGCTCGAGGAAATTTAAAAGTGAATGATATTGCGTTTTCAAAGGGGTATTCAAATGCACGACGATTTTTGTATCTTTCCATCAATAGCATTGTACCAAAGCTTTTCGAATTCTTCGTAAACAGTTAATAATTGTCGACAGAAAAATAATAGTTTAGAATAATTCTAAGAAATTCCTTTGGTAAAAAAGGAAGAAGAATTATTCTAGAACTGTTAGTTTATGTTATTTCACGTTGACTTTATGACATTTACGAAAATAATATTTCAGCAATTCCATTACTGGAAGCTTTGAAGTTGCTTTAATTTTACGGATAACGAAAGCGCAAAGGAATGCAATCAGTTTGACAAAGTTGTTTCACTCACCCTCGAGGGTTCCGCTGTAAGCATGTAACGGATCAAACTGTAGTTCCCGGCCGTTTGCTCCCTCGAACACGACCTCCTCGTGGAAGAGATTCGTGTCCCTCGTCAACCTCATCTTGAAGTCTCTGGAAGCAGAAAAGACGAGTATTATTCTCAGTGGACCTCACAAACTTTGACATAATGCAGTTTCCGAGTTGGAAAACTTCCTCTGCATTCTCTCACGTTTTACATTATGCATTCTCATTTGTTATTTCGACAATTATTCCCGAATACCAATTCGACTTCTTCCGGCTTTTTCTAAAGTATAATTTAATTAAGTAAAATACAATTTAATTGATTTATCATGTATCAAAAAAAAGAGTTTATGTCTTTGTTATCCGGAAAATCTGACCACGAAATAAAATGTAAAATCGCGTGGAAAAGAAAAACAATTTTTCACTGACTCGTTCATCGGAAAAAATCTGCACATAGCTTCGTTCTCCTGTCGTTTGAGTTATTGACGTAAACTCGATATCGATGATAGAGTCAATTATCTGTAGTATAAGGTAACTTTCACCGAGTATTCGCGTCTATGTAAACTAGGATAAAAGGAAGATGCGTAGCTTTATCCAACATTAAGCAAATTCGCAGAGTTCGCGGAACACCTTGAACGATGCACTGCCGGTAGAAGAAAACTTTTGCACATCCTTTCGACTTTATCACACCGAGAATTTTGCTATTTTTCCTCGATTTTCCGATAAGTTTTCCTCCGCGTTTTTCTGAATACCATGTAACCTACGAAATTTCTGTAAAACAGATTCTTCGAGAATTTGAAGCTTCCGAAACACCGTAAAAAACTTGGTGTATCATTCAAAATCGAATTTAAATGAATTCTTCAATTTTTATTCGTCAACTAAAATTTCGATGTAAGTATATAGAACATTTTAATAGAATTTTACCAAGATAAAAACGTAGAAATGAAAAGCTTTTGATTTAAATTGCTTCTTGTGAATTAGTAATATTAACTCTCGTGTAGAAGATTGATGCACACGTAAGGAAACAATCAATTAGGAGGAATTAGTCACCACTAATCTGGGTATCCATTCAGGTAGTCAGTCGCGAATATCGCATTCTCCCAGCATAATTAGTCCAATGTCATTGTGCGAGAAAGTCAATGGATACACAAGACCCGCATTCAACCTACATGTATACCAACCAGAATGTTAAACTGACGCTTCATTATATTCGTGATGTTTACAATCTACACTACACAACCGCCCTAACCCTTTGCCAGTCTCGACTCTGAATTAATAATAATTCTGCGTGCGGAATGCATGGCGATAATGAAGCTATTTGCGTTAAATAATGAATTTGGTTGGAGAGCGCGCGCTAATTCGAATTCTATTGGCATCAAAAATTCACTGATATTCACGTATGAGATAATGATATGGGTATCGAATGACGAGGATTCAAATTATCATGTTTGGGATAGTTTACGTTAACGCAGACTTTGATTTCAACGATATTGAAATTCTTTGCTATTATTCAACTGTCGATCTTCATGCAAATATAATTATTATTATCGTTAATAGAAAATTTCAATTTCGTATATTGCAAGATTAATTTAAAAATCATTCTTTCGATAATTGGATTAATTATGGGAATTATAAATTATAAATTTAATGAATATTTGACTCATTTGGAAATTGAAAACATTTCGAATTCTATCGGTAAAACAAATTTCCTTTGTAGCCAGTTGAATTCAAATTAAATGTCGCTGAATTTTAGCTTCGATTGAGACTAATGAAACATTGAAGTCAACGTACACGTTCGATTGAGTCGAAATAACAAATTGCCGAGTGTATCTTCATTATGTCTACGAGGCGCGAACGTGCTCCCGATAGCGTATACCGAGTCTTGAATGGTGGATAATCGACAAGTAATTGGATTAATTTGGGCCTAATTGGATCATCACTAGAGGGGTTTGCGCAGAACGTGAGGCATGCTTTCAAGTCCCATATCCGATAGCGAGTCGTTTAACCAAGTATTTTCCCATCGAAATGCTTGCTTTTAATTTATCTTCGCTGTCACGATCATTTCCGAAATTAGTTGCACTGAAAATTCAGTATTAATTTATTTCTGGTAATCAGCATTATCAATTGAAAAATTCTACGTGAATTCTCCTACTAAAATCAACAGCCATTAACCTGAATCGACATTCATTCTCGATTAAAATAATTAGTTTTCGATAAAAACATATAATTAACTGTGAAAACATTTTTTACACCTATAACAAATATATTATCGGCTTTGAAATCTTAGATTATTTATGTATAGAAAATGGTTTTGGCTTGTGTCTATTATTGGGAATTAAATTAATAAAGAAATGTCGTAATTAGTAATTAAGAACTAGATCTCTCTTTCGCTTCGGCTTTCCAATTTATATCGCAGCCGTTTGATTAATTAGTAACAGATATATCTGTATATAGAAGGAAATTCAGAAGCGAGTTCGAGTGTGCGTCCTGCAAATGGGCCATGGCTGATAAGCGATAAGCAGACGCCGGTATTTCTGCATGAAATTCGAAATGAGGGCTCGCTTGACACATAATATCGTGATTAAATCGGAAGATACGGCGCTAATCCGGTCACAAGAATGCAAATACCCATAATATCTATCATCTTCCATTTCCACCTCGTTTCCCGAGTCTCTCTCTCTCCCTCCATTTATAAAATATTTCAACTTCAAGTTAATCAAATCAGTGTTCGAGAAATTGATCGATATCAACGACGCGTAATTAAGGCTTCTCTCCGCGACGTTAATTAACATTTTTTATCTTCCATGATCAATCGGAAGATTCGGGGAATAAGATAAATTATGTGATAAGCAGCCGTCTGGAAAATTCGAAAACGGTGTAATTAGGTTGGTCTGCACAAGTGTAGACATAATCAAGCGATTAATCAATCAATTGATCATTTTTCATGCTACAATAGCCATATCAATACATTTTATAATCCTAATTAATTTATTGTTATTGAACAGTATACGATGTTGCATTTAATTCTGCCATTACGTTTTTAACTAATAACAATTATTCTAATAAAATGCTCCAACAATAATGTTCACTAAAATACTTGATATTATCAAAATTCACGTGGCACTCTTAAAAGGAAGAAGAAGATTTAACAGACTGATAAAACGTTATAAAGAACGTCGGGAGACTTTTAGAGACTCTTTACTTTCAGGTCAAATTGACGTGTACGCTGTCTGTGACGAATGCCTTACGAGACGCATTACGAGGATCCAAGACCGCAAACGTAAGGCAGAGAGGCAGAGAAATCGAGCAGAAAATAATTTAGTAGAAGGGTAGTTTGAGTTTACTGGGTCAATTCCAGTCTGCGAGACTTGACGACGCATGGATGTGGAGTCGCGCCGCCGCGTCGTCGTCTCAAGAACCCTTCGTAACCTTTGCAGTAGTATATATACAGTGCGATCCTCTCGCCACCGGACTATGTTATTCATCCTAGACATTCTGGCGCGTCAAATTTCAGCTCGCGCACAAGCTAGGGCCTTACCAACACAAACGGCCTGCGCGCAGATAGCACAGACCCTTCTGACCCACACATAGGCCCTAGCTTGTGCGTGAACTGAAATTTGACGCGCCAGAAAGTCTGGGCTAGACAATGGATACATAACATAGTCCGGTGGCGAGAGGATCGCACTGTATATCCGTACTGTACGTACTTAAGTACACACGTGTATAGTGGACTTAATGCCCTGAGGCCCTTGCTTTGGTAACTCACTTCAAACTATCGCAGTTAAACACATCCAAATCAAATAAGAATCGATTTACAGTAGTTTGATTTAATACTTCAATTTATTTGCTATATAATTGTATATTATCCTGTACGATATTATATGCATATTAACGATATATTGATATATCAATTTAATACTGCTTTGATATGTGTCTCATCTCTTTTGCCAAATTCCTGAACATTTTGAAATATTCAACAATTTTTACTCCGTTATTTATTATTTGATGCACTCAAATTTCAATCTCCTTAATGACAATTAACAATAGAATACTTTTTAGTTAAAAGATGCTAGATTCTGAATGTATAGGTTTTAATATTTTTGGAATCATAGAAACTTTGTGTCTCCTCGTTTCACAAACAATTCTTATATTTTTCCAAGAAATCTCTCGCGTCGATCGCAATTAAAACCCGCGAAACGATACTCTACGCGAGGTCGCCGATTGCACCAACAGGAAACGCGTGGCAATTAAATTAATGATATCATTATACCACGCGGGAAATACTAATTAAACTACAAAGTCGAATTCCCTGCAATTCTGGTTAAAGGGAACGTCGCAATGTGTCTTTGTCACTCTCTAAATTTTTCGCGATCGATCAGCGTAATTTTGAAAATTCAATCATTTCCTATAATATACTTAATTACATTTTCTTTTCTGCTTGAATAAACTCGTGGCACTGATTCGAAAGATCCAAAGAATCACATGGTGATCGAGTAATAAGTGTGTTAAAGTTTTTATTCTGCAAGTATCGTAAAGGAGTTTTCTCCTGAATTTTCATTACGGCAGAAATATTTTCCACGGTTTTCACTGGGCCTGAAACTGCAGGAGGAAGGATAGCTCAAAGTGTAGAAGAGAGTAATAAGCGAGGAGGCAGCAGTGCGACGGGTATAAACGATTCACCACCGCAAAACAGGGCCCATAACGCTCGACTAACCACCGACTGAAACTTCCCCCTCTCCTGCACACGGTAACCGTATTGCGTTTAAGCGTTAATACCTGCTTATTGGAATCCAGGGAAAATATGCTACCAACGCTGCAATCGATAATAATTACACCGCTCCAATGCCACTGAGATACTGGATTAATACTTTCAACTCGACTTCCCCCTTATTCCTGTGAAATCCTGTTAATTGAATTTAGCGAAAAAAAGACGGATAAAAACTTATGAAAGATCCGATGAAAATCACCCAATAGAAATATCACGGAAAGTATTTGATTTTACTTTACTGCAGACGTTTAATTAAAAAAAAAGTCTAGTAAAATTGTTTCATACCAATAACATACGGTGTAAAGAATTATGCTGAAGGTTCTCCATAATAAAATTAGTGTCATTTACATTTTAAAAACTGTATCTTGGTTAATATTTGTAATTTTCAATTGAAAAAATATAATAGAGTAATGTTCAGTATATACTTTTTTTATTGATAAGGAGCTTTCTTTGGAACACATTTATTACGTGTTTCTCGAAATGGATTTTTGTGAAGCATAGGGGGAAAAATAAGATAGTTTTACAACTCGCAGTACGTCGCTATTGCCAAGAAATTTATCGGTGAAACCAATTGCTTATTTTTCACGAAAACTCCGCCTGGAACTTGGTCGCGACGCGCGTTATCAATTTTGAAGAAGAGAGAAGTTGCAATGTTTCGAACAACCGATGGATCACCGTCTGATCGTACCAAGTGGAAACCGAAGCCGGATGCCGTTGTCATTAAAGAGATCCTAACGGTAGAAACTTCAAGAGTTAATTATAGAAGCTTGCTTCTTTGCAGGTTGCCCTGTTTCTTCCTTCGTTATAATATATCTCATTAAACTGAATTCTCATACTTGGAACATCTAAATACACCGGTAGACAAGATCCTCTTGATCTTTTCCTGCTTCTTTCGCTAATATAATGTTGAATTAATTTCCACGGAATTTCGCTATTTTCGCCAATACAGTAATTAAATCTTCTCAAGTTTCTTTCACAGATACATTTATAATAAATTTTCTCTTTGAATTCATAAATAACTAACGAGTACTAATGAGTAGCAGTATAACATGGTTATCAAATATATGATATATGGATCAAAAGCAAAGAGGAATTTTTATCACTCCCTTTTCGGAACGTAATACGCAGATAAAGTTTGCGTGGTACCTTCCCAGTCGAAGTCTGTACATTTTGCAGATTAATTCTCGCACCGGCGGCTAATGGATTTGCAAACATCAGCAGGGAGGATCGGATTGATTACTGGGCGGCCAGTTGAAACGGTGCTTGAAAACGAAACAATTTCCGAGGCTGGGATAAATCAGCTGCATTGGCTGAATAAATGCCCATAAATCGAGCAGCATTGTTGCAAATAAAATCGACCTGCCAGTGCACTGGCTAATTTAATGACGCTTCAGGCTGTGCTCATTAAGAACGGTAGCTAGGTGCTTATTAGTCTTGCCCTCGAATAGGATACTCGAATCACGTGCTAACGATGCTCCGATAAAATTGTTCTTATCCTCATCTCCAATTTCCTATCCTTTCACAGTTCACTACTTAATACTCTTACTAATGACGCATTGTGTTCCGGAATCGTGTCTTCTCCATCTTTCCACTACCTAATTTTCATTATTCTATTTTCACTTTTTGAGAAATCTCTTATTTACCATTAATGCGATTCTAGTTAAGGAATAAAAATGTGGGCCAATGTTTTAGAAATGAAGAAGTAGAATTTGGAATTCTTGAGGGAAATACGAACGAATGTAGATGCGTCAAAAGATTACGAATATGAGGAGAAATTTGGTCGAGAAGTTTCTTTGCTATGAAATGAATGATAACATTATGTAGATACAGTTGGCTTGCAAATGAAGTGAGCTCCTTTCATTGGAATAAGCAAGAAAACTTAAGTGAATAAAGTACTGCTTATCCTCGAAACCAGAGAGTCCCTGACAGAAGTAGTGAGATAATTATTAAAAGAGACTTTTGATCGTGCCTGGAAATGATTGGTAATAATACAAGGGATGAGGCTTCTTCAAACAGTGCTTAAGATAAGAGTTTTCTTTGACAAAGAAGAACTCATTCGACTTCATCAACAGAACTATTTTCCGCTTTTTGCTGGGAATATAACTCTTGGTTTTATGGCTAAGAATTATCGTGAATTCATCGATAGATTAAAAAAAAGCAGTAACGAAATAAATAGTAGGAAAAAGTGTCTTCTTCAATCACATGTTCAAATTGATATAATTAACTGTTAATGACTGGAGAAATTAATTCGAGTCATAAAATAGTATTTAATGAAAACATAATACAAATGTCCATTTGCGCTGAGTTTTTTAATGAAGCCTGTCATTATGGAAAGCGTAATAGACTGTCATTTCGTAGTAATTGAAAATTTCTGATAAAAATACTGAAATAGAGTAATTTTCACCGAGCTACCTAACGGCCCTGCGGGGTTCGCGGGTTGTTTGGACGAGTGAATTTCGTAATGGCGGTACTTTCACGTGGATTTAGTAAACGGGAATATGTATAGTGAGTATGCAAAACACTATGCCGAGCTGCCACATCACAAAATCGGAAGTTTTCTTTTTTTGGTAACGGTGCGATTGCATAATAAAAGCTAGAATTTTTCTAATAAAAATTCTATCTTAATTCAATAATTTGCAAGAAAGTAATCAAAGATGTCACCATAACAAAAATTTATTTCTTCAGACTGTGTCACTAATTTCTAATCAAAAAAAATCAATCTATTTTCGAATTGACATTCTAAATCCAAATACCAAGTTGATTTCAAATTCCTCATGATAAATTCTGGTTTTTTTTTATTCTTTAATAATTAAAAGAAAGCGAAAGGTAGAAAGTAATGTAATAATTGTGGAAATCATGTAGCAAGTAAAAAAGTAGAAGAACATAGATTCTCTGGGAATTTTCTCTCGGAAGGCAAGAACTGTCTCATCGAACTTATCTGTGAAACCGTCAAGCTCTCACCGGCACTATGTAAGACGAAGCGCGCGTAAACTTGCAATGTAAACCTTAAGGGGCCCATATACATGGAAGTTTGTTCTCCCGGTGCCATAAGGTTCGGTCTCGCGAACATCGACCACACACCAGCGACATCGCATCGGCCTTCGAACTTCCTGATAGAGCATCTGTGTTTCCACGCTTCTAACCTATCCTCCTCGTCCCTGGATATATTAGATTACAGCTGACGCGAAACAGGACAAAAGACATTGCCAAGACAAATCTAAATTCAGAGTTTCCACGATCGTTCAATGTATCACACGTGTTACACTGATACCTAAAATAATAATCTATAATACAAATTTGAATAATTAACACAATAAATATTTAACGAAAATATTGAAATACAATTAGAAACTGGAACTTTTAAAATTACATTTTATTACTAAAGACTATAATTTCATTATTGTACCATTCACTGTTGTAAGAATAATTATTAAAATTGATTTATATTACGATCAAATGAAAATTTTTGTTGAGTGTAAAGAATTGGAAGAATTTTAAGAGAAAACGTAGGATTGACGGGTTAAGAAACGGTGACATAGAAATTCCAGTGCAGTAGAATAAGACAGAGTAAGGCAGCTAGTAGTTTCGAATGTTTATTCAACGTCAGTTTGTAACACAGCGTCACCAATGTCCGATGCAAATCTCTCTCGGCGCAGCATTCCTATTTGGCCAGTAATGTCGCGCGCCGTCTGGAAAGTTCCACTGTGGTGAAGCAGTTGTTCTATGTACCTAACGCAAATGTTGCCCCGGCCTCCTCCTATCGGACAAGCATCTCCAAAACGAACGTTTTCTTCCATTTCGCTGCCGCGTACAATTTCCGCGCAACACGTGTCGCACCACGGTAAACCATCGATGAATTTTGTTTGCAGACAATCTTGTAATTCGACGAATAATCCTTTTCACTGTAATTCGATTTTTCGGCTAAATGCAAATTAAATTTGCGATTTCCTTTTCACTGTATTTATCAACGAAATTCATTCCTGATAGGATTCTTTCTCGCATGATTTTACCGGTAATATCAGTTTTCGATGTCACTCGAGTGGCTTGTTGTTGTTGTTGTTGTTCCGGGGTGAATTAAATCGATACTCTTGTAACATTGGTTTTTTTCGCGTTTTGTTGCTGGCATTGTACTTTACTATGGATGAGGTCAGTTAGAATTGCAGATTCTATGAGAAGGTTCATTACGGATCGAACTAGTTATGGTAATGTAATTTGTCAAAGGTCTTACAAAGTAGCACTAACTTTCGTACACAGCCTTTATAAAACAAGTTTTAATCTTTCTGCTACATGTACCTTTCGCTAATCGAAGAATTGTGTTACGAACTCTTAGCCTAATTACATTTGAATCAGAATAATTTAGAGTATCATTATTTATTCACTGTTTCATATTGATTTCAAAGCGATTTAATATTGGTAATATCGTTCATCATAATCTTATTAGTGATTCACATTTTATTGCTATATTGTTGTTCAATTAGTTTCCCATTACTCCCGGAGGATTAAAACGATACTTAAAAGCGCTTGAGGATTTTGAACTGGTGAAAGAGGAAGTCCGAAAGCCATTAAAGGTCATGTTACAACACTATTGCTCAATTTACATGGAGGATGCGTCTCCTTGCTGAGCGATGCTTCAGTCTTTGAGAAATGGGATTACTTGCGAGGCTAATGCGCTCCACCTACAACATTCACGATTGTCTCCTAATGCACTCACGCAGGAGACAATCCCACTAGCATAGAATCAATGTCTCTCAAAACACCCAGATAATATTCCAATTGTTCCAGTTGAAGAAACTCGATATTCGCGAACCATCTATTTAATTGCAAATTACTTTCTTTGCTGAAATTCTTTGATAGTTATCAGAATAAATTTCAGTCACGCAAACTAGGGTCACGTTTCTGACAACGTTTAACGTAATATATTTCGTAGTCTGTCGAGACGAATAAACAGAAATTCACATGATCGTTCCTCACGACCCAGTGTAATTAATTCTCCAAGGTTCCTTGTCACGAGGGACAGTGAATAGTAACCACTAGTTTGCCGTAAGGAGAACAGCAGTTTAGCAGGGTATTCGGATAATAAAGGCAACTATACGCAATCCTATAATTCATTATATTACGTGTTTCAATAAAATACTTTGTCATATGTGACTATTATTAAAACGAAAATACCATTTTTATTCTAAGTAGAAAATTGCATGAAATGAAAAATAGTTATTTTCTAAATATGATATTCACTCTTTTAAGGATAATACATGTATGTATTGCTCAGGGTCAAATATACATATATCTTGATATGTGTTGTATATGTTTAAAAATACAAGTGTTTTAAACGCATTTAACGTAAATATAAGTTTCAGTGTACCATCAGCTGACGTCTGGTACGAAACGCGTTGAAGACAATTGCAAAAAAATATTTCTGAAAATGCCTTGCCAGTAGAACTCGAGGAACGGGAAATTCGCACTGGCACATCCGCATTTACTGCGCGAATAACGTTATGAAAGCTCGAATGCATTCTCGCGTAACGGAACTCAACGTAGTGAGAAAAGTTAAAGCCAGTGGGGCCGAAAAAAATGGACTAAAACACACTCGAGACATATTCCTCATTCACCGGATGCAGTGAATCCGCTGAATTGTATTTAAATCGTGAGCTAAGCTCATTAAATTAATACTATTCGTGTTTATTAATGCTGCACATACGAACAGCGCTAGGGATAAACGGAGATTTACACCAAATGCGATTATGCATCCTGCGTGCGTAATTCTACAAATTTTCACGAACTAATTAAATTTTTTGCATGCTCCAATTTCATTGGATAAATCACTGAAAGAAGAAGTTCCCATGACAATTCACTCCGATACGCACGATACGGTTCGACGAGAATCACAACAAATTGATGAATTCACAGTTCTCGATTATTTTGAATACTTCGTGCTCCAATTCAACTAACTACGCTATTTCCATAATAATCTAATATCGAATTAATCATTAAAAACTGGGTTTTCTAGAATTCTCGAGATTTTTCCAAAACTCTGACTTAACATTCTGAATATTGCATATGAAAAATATATAGAAATGCAGTGAAAAATTTCAAGTGGAAAATAATTGAATAATTCTGCTAATTGCGAGAGAAGATAAGGAAAAGGAATATTAAATATTAAGTAATTAACAATAGCGAATAGTACTGAAAAGCAAAGTGCGATCGGCGGTAGGAAAATCGATTGAAATTGATTTTCCAGCTCTCTCTAGGGTCTGTAATTAGACTTCGAGGGCCCATAGTAATTGGCTAGCATCTACCAAGCGTCGATATCAGGGTTAATTGGAGTCTACCTTCCCCGTGCCGCGACATGTTTATTCGCGAGGATGCTCGGTTATCCGATAGCCGCGATTATTGCGTGGAAGAAACTCATTAGCGGACAATCCAATTAAACCGCGCAGCTCATTGCAAACAGTAACGTAGATATTCAGAGACGATCATCAGACGGATGAAACACATGGATCCAAATGAATAGTTCACTTATCGATTGACTATTGCATTATTGTTATTCAAACTAAAATAACTTTGTAAATTCCATATATAGTATATATAACACACGATCGATGTATTTTTTTACACATTTCGAATTTCATTGTAAGATAGGTGTATCGGTGCTTTGCGGTCGATATTTCGGTCTCCAGACGTAATAATAGCAAAGTTAACGATCCGTTTCCTCCGTGATTGATACGTCTTCTGAGGGAAACGGCCCACGCTGCCAATAAAAACTTTGCGAACGATTGATACTTTCCTAATGTTATTGGTATAAATAAACCATCGGTCATTGCCCTTTTTTTTTTCGTCGCGGATTATCGAGCTATCAAAACGCAAGATTGATGGCGATAAACTCAAGAGGGACACTTTAGCCAATTGAAGAAAAATGGACTTGAAATTTTCTTTATTTACTAACAATCTTTATCATCATTAAGCTGCTAAACAAATACGTGAAATTTTGCAAATTAAATAAACTTTGATTGGGCAAAGCATTATTCGATACTAAAACTTCTAATCGCGAATAAAATCGTAGGAAAGTGATAAATATTGTTAATGAAACAGAATTTTAATATCTTGAACCTTGTCGTAGTAAGAATACAAGTTTGCTCCAGCGACGGTCTCTGGTACTATTTTTTCCATGGTTGCGATATTTCAAGAAAATATAGTGGCGGGTATTCCCAGAGGTCCGATATTTCGCTTACGATAAGTCCGCTTCGACCTTACACCACGTTTTCCTTTTCCCTGTACCATTCTCTCTCTTTGGTGGTTTGGCTTTTTATTACCGCGGATTCGGCCGCAAAGACGGGCTGACTTCTCGACCGCGGATCAAAACCCGCTGGAGCCGGTGCTTTCCCACATAAATCTGGGACGCCACCAGCAACGCATCAGTAGTCGAGTAGCCAACTTTTCCGAAGCTTCTGCTTCGGTGAAACTACGCAAATTTGCTTCGAAACTTATAATCGCTTGTATCGTTACGTATCGTCACTTTTGAGTTGTTCACTTAGTAACCATTATATAGGATCACTCTACAAACTAAGCTAAATTCTTGTAAAAAAAAGAAAAACCTTGAAAATGTCAAATAACTTCTTTCTATCTATTTGATTATTCCATTGGATTTCTTCGTTTATCCCATTTTTTCATCCCGTTTTCATCCTGTTTTCTAATACCAAGAGTATTGATTTTTCCACCGATATTTACGACGACTCGTTTTCTTCATTTGGCGAGGAAATTAGAGCAGAAAAAATTAATAGAACGTTATGAAGCGTCAGCGAAAATGATTTCCGAGTGAAAAAAGGAGCTCGGTTAAAAGCTGAAATAAGTGCTACAAGGACCAGTGTTTGAAAAATCGCGCATGGAACTGGAATCCCGGTCAAACGTACCGAAAGCAATAGTACAACACGCGGGAAGTATCTACGTTGAAAGAAGTTGTAATGAGACTAACTTGTACATGAAGTTCAGCCGAAGAGAAATATGTTACTAAAAATCAGGATCAAAATTATTCTCTGCTCCATGCAGCAAAGGAACTGGGTATAACCAATATTTATTTATAACGTTAGATTCATAAAAAAGAGGATTTAATACCATATTTGTTTCTAATTAAAGTAATAATTAGGGCTAATTAACTGAAACGAATATTTTGGAAAACATGAAATGGGAATATAATTATGAATATAAACAGTATCATTATTAATGTTGAATATAACAGTAACAAAACAATTGATTACTCGAAAACAGTTGCTTTTGTCCGATTTATAACACAAGTCATGTGTTATAAATTTCAAGTTGACTGATCACAGGTTACTGAACTGTGAATTGTAATATTTAATTAAAGTTTCATTTGCGTGGAACAAATATTATGTCAGTGAATGTAGAAGCAAGCTCGTCAGGATTTAGGAATGCTTTTGAATGTTGTTAATTTAGACAGTCACGGCTAAGCGTCGACCTAGATAGGAAGTTGTCTCGAAACTACTCGCAAGAAGTCTACTGACAATACCGGGAGTTTAGATCTCGTCTACGGCAGGCTCGCGTCAGCACCAGTACTCTCTCTCCCTCTCTCTCTCTCTTTCTCTCTCCTCTCCTCTCTTCTCTCCTATCTAAACGCGTATGTATTCCCTCTCCCCCTTCCCTTTTTCGCATACCCTTGTTTTTCCGTACTAACAACCGAAATCCTGGAATTTTACTCTCCACAATTCCTGTAGAATTCTACATCGAGCCGCAGGAACAGAAAGCACAATAGAATTTCGTACAACGAGAACTCAAAATTCTGCCATTCCTACTTTATGTGATTAAAAACTTGCTGAAAAGCCCATTTCTAACGTGAAAGGATATATTTCTCTTTCAGTTCGCGATCATTCATCGCGTTTTCCAGAACAATTCTTAAGAATACGTTCCAAAATCCCAAAGAAACGAATTGGCAGATCAATGAAAGAATATTTTTACCCTCGAATATATAAAATATTATTTTTATCCTCAAATTTGTAACTTTTTTATGTATACTTTTATCTCTAAAACATTATTTTCCAAGTTAAGTCATTTTTTAACTAAGAGTCTGATATATTAATAATATACAAATAAAAATTAACAATGTTATTGATATATTCATAATGTAGGAATATAAATTGATAAATTAAAAATTTCAGCTTGATGCATTTAGTCAACAATTTAGTCTGGAATTCTCGAGAAAGAGACAATCTAGTGGAAAAAGGAGGCATAAGTCAGACAACGAGTCACAACACCATAAAAAAGTCATAGTCAGGAAGAAAGGGCGGGAAAGGGAAAGAAACACGAATGAATCTCGCGAGCAACAGTGGCTGGTGACAGAAGCATCGACTCGAAGAATGACGTGCTCGGTTGCTTCGAGATTTAGAGCAGTCGTGTCGATGGCACCAGGCAACAACAGCCTCGGCTTCGACGTCAGCGTCGCGGTGTTCAGCCAACCGCGTGCACGCGATGTCAATGGATGTCACATAAGCCTGACAATCGTCCCTCGTGAGCGAATTTGGCTAGCATCGATGTCAACCCGTTCCTTGTCTCATCAGAAGTACATACTTTATCCAAAACAACTTTGTTGCTCGAAAAATACTTTGAACGAAGCTCATGAGACTCCCCCTTTTTTTCAAAACGAATACAATAATAGATTATTGGTAGTTATAATTAACATAATACACCTTTTTAATCACTCAGGGGTTTTTTAGAGTCTAATTTTATTGTAAAAGAAGATTGAAAAATGTTTGAATCTTAAAAGATTATTGATTAGAATTGCAAGACCCACTCGAGCTTATAAACTGACGAACGCAGGTCGACGTAAAATATAGAAGAAACCGCGAAAGATTAATATCCCAATTTTTTAAAGTAACGTGATGGGGGACATGGGCGAAAGCTAATATACCGAGATCCATTATCATTTCGAATGCGTGCTTTTGCGAGATATCCCTCTGAAATGAAGATTTATTTTGCGGCATTAGGGCACCCGAAAAAATCGTGTCCCTCTCTTAACGTGAGGTTCTCTCGCGCTCGGAATGATTATACCCAGTTGAAGGATGTGCAAAACGTGTCTCATGTACGAAGTAAACAGCTTTTCCTTCGCTTCGTCTTTTTTCCTCGCTACTTATTGATCCAGGATTATTGTTTAGCTTCGAACTTATCAGCGAACTTTCTTTACTAAAGAAATTCAAATAAAATTCTTGATAACAATATCAAGAAAACCAGAAATGAAGAAAAAGAAATTTAACCGAGACGTTATAATATTTTCAACAGTTTATTTCTGACTAAAAACAAATTGCAACCGCGACATTTTCAACTCCGTAAATATCCTTTCCGTTACTGGAACGTTTGGTTAAGAGGAGAAAAGGAAGAGAGAGAGAGAGAGAGCGAGAGAGAGGAAGAAAAGTTCTTTAAGAGAAGAAACTGTATGATGTACGTAGTTTCTTCGTTCGCTCGAGTACAATAGCCAGAGGAGAAGAGACTGTCAACGAGACAGTTGTGTCTTGCCAGCGAAAAGTCTCATTTTTTCGGATTTCAAGAGTATCCTGGTACCCGATATATATATATACACACACACACACACATACAAATGCATATACAGTGTGAAGAACCGAGTGACAGTAAGGCCACAAACAGAGAGCTTTACGAACCTGTCGAGGGCGTGAAGACGAAGGTTGAGACTAGCGCTCGCGGGTTGGCCGGAAGTCGAGGAAGTGTCACGGCGGCATCGCGCCCGATGTTCCCTGAGCGTCGCGGTGTCGTACCATGCGCCGCTGTAGTGCCTGATGTACGAGCCATCGGTGATAGCTGAAAGCACAGAACGCCACGTTACGCCAACGGCTAAATTGTGATCTGCTGCGGCTGCGGAAACGAGTTCCTGGCCAGGGTTTCTCGCTCCCATGATGAACGCGCAAGCATGCGGCTTCCAGAAACGCCTCGACTTTCTGTCCGACCAGATATTACGCTCTTCCGAACTTCCTGGCCCGAGAGAGAAAGAGAGAGAGAGATGGAGTAATTCGAACTATTCTCCAGAGAAAATCGGATAGAAATGAATCAAAAACTATACTTTAGATTCTTCCTAGAAATCGATTTTACTAAATTCAGTATTTAATGGTAGAATTATCGAGTCTAACAAATTTTTCTTTAAGAAAAATATGAGTGTTTAAAACTCATGGTTTTAGTTTTAATAGTCTCATGTATTTTTCTGACAATATTTCAAAATGAATAAACTCGTTTTGATAAAAGTAATCTGAAAGCTGTCGGCGATGTGATAATAATAAACTGTTAATTGAAGGTGTGCAGCACTCAAATTGAGTCATTTAACTCGTTAATAAACATTACAAATATTTTAGAAAATACAAGACCTAATTTGCCATCAAGAATCTTGATAGTCCAGCAGCTTTCCATCAAAAGCTGTCGGTCAATTTCTCGTTTATCAAACTCCTTAAGTCACGCTATTACATATCGTGTTGTGTGAGAGTTGATTAAGTTAGACTGAATTACATTTATCGCGTGAAATCAGTCATCATTCAAAAAAAACTTTGCATAGTTAATCATACTCAGCCGCACTCTGTTATTAACAATTACAAATTACATTCGACTCTTTCGAAAAAAGAGAAAAACTTTGAGACAATTATCAATTTGGAAATTAATTCCAGATAGATATACACGTAGAGTCATAAGTCATTTGGGACTGTAATAATTACTATCACATATTACACTATTATTAAGCACAAGCAACCATAAATTATTTATTTCCTTTAAATATGAAATTAATCATTTAAGATGAAACCAAGATACATAAATCATTTCTGATCAAAAGTGGATCATAAGTCACGCGTGATCAGTGTACGTATTTACAAATCTGTATGTACGTGTATATGTGCTATATCAGTTTGAGTCACCTAGTACATATACATTTTTCGAGTTGTTAGTAACATTCATCTGTTTATCACACGCAACCCTAGCTCCACTAATGATTTCTGCCGAGAGCCCATTTAAGATGCTATCGCCCTGATTTCATGACGTGCGGAGCATACTCGATAAAGTAGCTTCTTGCATAAGTACACGCCTAATTTTCTTGGCACGTATACCACTAAATTCTTGCACTTGTTTTCTCTTGTACATTGAGAATTATTAGAAATACGAAGCACCTTCCCTCGGAAGCTAAATAATCAGCAAAAATAATCTCTTATTCTTCCTAATGATTCTCTAAAGCAATCAAATTTTAAATAAATTAATTCATCGATTAAATTTGCAGGAAAATTGGTAATTCTTCTAGTTTAGATTCAATCGCGTGTAAAATTGATAGTTTTATGTTCGTAGATAAAACTAAAATAAAATTACAAGAAGGTATAGAAAGGGAGTAAAACGATAAAAAATAAGTTGTAAAGAATAAAAAGTAAGAAGCGTACACTTTGGCGTTAACTGGAAGTCAAGAACTTCGTCGCATTCACTTTCCGGTCTGTTCTGAGAGACCCAAGACCTCAAACAAAGTAGGAAGTAGACGTCTGAGATAGCATTTACGAGGTGGCAAGTTATTTCGCGGACCGAGATTCCCGCAGGAAGCGGGTTCTCGACCGTCCAGAAGATTTTTCAAAGTCAAGACCCGCGTGTCCTGGTGTCGACACCGATAAAACACGTACAGCTTTCTCACCTCTTTGGAAATGGCCTTTTTCACAGCAAGGCAAAATCCTCCGAGCTCTCTCCTGGATACAGTAAATATTTCCCCCGTATAAAGTGTCGCTTGTAAATGCAATTAACTTGGTGACACTATCGTTCCCCTCAGGAAATTCAAAAACTCTGATTAGCTTAAATCGTTACGAGCCTTGAAATGTGTACATATATTTTAATATGCATTATACTTGAATATTAAAATTCTGTTAAGCCAAACTCTTATATTACATATTATTCAATTAATTGCAAATTAATAGATTTAAGAAAATGAATCATTTCAATTTATCTTATTTGTTGACAGAATTAAAATAGTGTCATTATTTCCAACGATATTTTATTCTGCTTGCAATAATATATTTCACTAGTTTTCTTTTCCCTATTTATGTAACTAATTATAAATAAATAGTTCTTTAGACTAATTAAGTGTTTTACGAGCAGTCAGTGTTCGTTATGAAGAAAATCGAGTGAAAATGATTAATGTAGCAAAACTGCGAAAATAATAGTTTATTAATATTTCACTTTAATAAGCAATGTTTTAAAACAAATTATCTTCATCAGTAAATCCACTGAAATCACTATTATTCCAGAGAATTTCAGATCTCTGGCAAATTTGCAGGGAATTGCCGAAGCGCAGAGAACTTGCTAATTTCAGGACAATAATAAAGAAGTAAACTCTTGGTAAAAAATCGATCGAGATTGTGGACTATACCTAGATGAAAAAAATTTGCAGGGGTACCGTGTCACGCTGCCATTTGCAATTCAACCGAGGTTGCTTAGAATGTCAAGTGACTTGATTGCTTTTCGAACATGCATCGCTCGGCTCATCGGAGCCTCGTGATCCTCCAACAACATCGTTTCAGCATTTCCGAAAAGAGCCTTGGCAACTAGAAGTTTTCCTCTCAATACTATTATTCTAAATTCGCTTAATCTCAAACAAAATTCAAAGTGTCATTGTGCTTATTTTTAATAAAATAATCAATTATCTTAAAAATATATTCCACGGTATAAAAAACTGAAAAAGTATAGAATATAGAAATAAATCAGTAACTTTGTGACTTTGTATTTTTGTACTTTTAATTCGTCGGATTGAAATTGAAATAATTCAACCTGTTTCACAATTAAAATAATTATTATTAAATAAATCTTTCGTATCCAACTTTCAGAGTGATATTGGTTGCACGCAGAAAGCGATGTTGGCTGAGCGAAGTCGATTTCGCTTTGAAAATTACTCGGAGAGCAATTGAGCGTTTGAGAATCGGCTGCTCGAAACGTCACACGCAGCGGTTTAGACATCAGCGGCTTTTATTGCCAAGTTGCGCGTCGAGAACTGGGTAGCTCGGGGGCCTCGACACAATCCAACGTCAAAGGGTACGGTATGGAAGCTAATGTTGAACGAACGCGAAAGTGAACGCTTTACATAGTGTCATGAACAAATAACCAGGCCGCGTTACTGCAGACGAACGACTGACGATAAAGCTTTGACAGGCTTTTAAGATTTTCTTTAATAATTCTCACTGCATATAATCACATCTTCGAATAAAACTTTCTTGTCTATATTGGTGAATTTTAACTATTTTAAACAGATATTTCTTAATATTTAATAGATCGTTACATCGGATTGAAATGTTAATGTAATAGATTCTTTTCGAATACTTTTAATATTCTTCATTTATTAGGGTCAATTTTGAATGAATTTTGTTATTGTTAGTAAGGTGACTTAGAATTTCTATTTTGAGGATTTTATTATTTCAGAGATACAGAAAAGTCGTATTTCGCTTTTACAAATCCAGGGATCTTATCTTCACTCTCGACTCCAATTCCCAACGCAAACCAGAGCAAATCTACTGACCCCAGTGTCCACAGTTCCTTCCTAAGATCAAGTGTCCACACGTACACCACCCAATAATTCATACGCCATAAAATCCACAGTCTCATTCGACTTCGTCGAAGAAGCTTACGATCTCAGAACTATGTGCTGTCCATTGCGATTCTACCTTATCGTATTATTTCCGCAGTGATTTTCGGTATTGAAGATCGATAGAGTCTATTCCAAAAGAACTTAGTGTACTTTTATTAGTCACAAATACAAATTTTTTACGTCGTAAAGAGAATTCATTTATTCCAATTGCATTTTATGAAGAAACTTTGCAATTTCAAAGAGTAGAATTCAAGCAGATCCAAACAGTATTCACTTTATCGAAAACAAGTCGAATCAAATTTCTGCATTATTCAAGATTTATCTGAGTACAGAAAAGAATAATTATCCAAAAAATATCAAGATAGAAATATAGTTAATAAGCGGGCTAATAATCCAGTCGTTTTATTCGCTGTATTTTCGCTGGAAGGTTGGAAATAACATTGCCGATAATATGTCGTTATCGTTGCCATTACCATAATCGTTACGGCTATCATTGTCCTTGAGTCGCAGCTGCAATTGGAATGGCATTAATGCATCGCGATACGTGAGTTCAATTCGCGTTATTCGGTGACCGCGTTCCACACACAAGGCAAACGAGACGAAAAAAGGTTTCATAAATTTCTTGCTCTATATCCCAAATTTCTCTTGTTCGAAAAATAGATTATCAATTATTAGACGTATATAGATTTTTTATCTTCCATTTGGCACATGGCAGACTTACACGGAAAGTTGTATTTAAATCCGAGAATTTTCGACAACATTTTGTGTACAAATTTCTTCCTCACGAATTGAAGTTTCAATGGAGACTTGTACTGGTACCCGCACTTTGAACAGCTGAAGCACGGATATTAAATGCGAACTGTGAGTCTGAATCTTTGCCAAGTTTGGTAGTTGACGTTAGTAGCTAATGGAATGATAAAAATTCTACTGCGAATTTTGTAGAATCTTTTCCCAAGTAATCTGTAGTTGATAATAATTAAATTCATACACATTTGAGCAAAAAGATAAACTGATTAATAAGAATATAATTATTACACATCTATATAAAAAAACGAAGAAAAATATTCAGAGATTCAGTGCCGGCTCTTGAATTACATAGAATAAAAATACAGGAATAAAATATCTATACAATATACACTGGCATTTTCCAATTGACAGAATGCTCGAAAAGAAGATGTTGCGTGAAAAATGACCATGGTGAATTCGAGAGTAGGTATTTCTCAAGCCTCTTGATATGTGTACGAGTGACAAGCCTTTAGCTGAAAGAAACTTGTATTCCGAAAGAGACAGGTGTATCCTTTACGGCAAATGCGCGAAAGGAGAAAAAGTATTCAATCCGAGAATCGTACATTGTCCCAGAGTGACAACGCAATAGATAGAAGAGGAGAACGTGCCAGAGTGATCCCATTCGCAATTTTGATGCGTTTCGCGTTACGATAGAACAGATGCGAACTGAACTGATTGCCGATCCGTTTATAGAGGAGATGCACAGTCCCAACGCTACACTCGATAAGTTAAACAATGTACCGGCAATTCTGCTGTACATAACTGATGAGCTTTGATTTCAGTCGGGATATCGATCGCTGAATTATCGAGAGTTTCGTTTCCCTTGTCGACAGTTGAGCTCGACGGATTGGCAAACTCTACTGTCCTGGGATAAGCTAATTGATACCGGCCAGTAAAAAGAGAAAATTACGATATATATTTCAGGTGTCAGAATAATAATACTGTAGAGACATTCTCCGATTTGTTATTATTAAAATGATTATTTCATCTTGAACGTTAAAAGTGAAGAAAAACCTTGAACTTAATCTAGGACATTATTTTTTCTCCATTAATTGGGAATAAAAAGAATAATCAATTTATATTGGAGAAATGTTTCAAGATTGAAGGAGTTTAAATTAAAATTATTGTTTTTTATATAATTATTCCGGTTCCCGTTCAGTTTAAGAAAACACTGGTCTACTTCGAAAAGCAAGTAGATTTTTGCGAAAGAGATTATCCTTTTAAATCGTTGAAAAAAAACGCACGATTCTACGCGGGCGAAGAGTATCATTACGATGCGATTTAACCGAGAGAGGAGAACTGTGAATTTAAATCGGACAAGCGTAAAGGGATGCACGCGAAATCAGGTTACACCATTTGAAGAATGTGCTACAGGGAGAGTCAGGCAGTGAAAGAGACCCGAGAGTCATCTGCCTAAATTTAGTCGACCACTCTCACCGCACTGGTGAACGTCGTTTTTGATTTTAATTCACTTTCTCTTTATCTCTCTCTCTCTCTCCCTCTCTTTCTAATTCGGCAATTGAGCAGCAAGTTAAACTATTTTCTAATGAGGTTTTGGAACAGCTGAACAGATGATGACAGATGACAGTTCACTAGAAATTTCAAGTTCTTATTACTGTTGAACATTTAAGAAGAAGCAAAGTCAATACAATGCATATTAATACATTATTATACATGATTATTAGAATATGTTGACAATTTTATTTTTTCCCATTTTCTAACGCAGTGGATATAATAATATTTGTTAATTTGTCTTTTATTCCGGCATGTGAGTCTTATTCGCTTACTTAATGAAGGGTGCGCATTAAAAATGACAGAGTTAGATATATCGGTGGGGTTGCGACATCCTAATGAGGGGCAACGAGTGAAATCCGTCAAGAATTACGCGTTTGCCAGAGATAATCGATTTATGACGGTGAGAAAGGCTGTTAAGTTAATTGCGCTAGCACACGCTAAAGGTCTTACCTCCAGAAATAGAAATATTAGTTGCACAGCCAGCGATCAATCTTGTTTAGCGCGACACATTGAGGACAATGTTGCCATCGTTTATAAAAGGTACGAATTCTACCTCAAGTATTCGGACAATTCTACTACAATAGAATTAGAACTCGCAAAAAGTTAACTTTATTCTCGAACAAATGAAGAAACATTGTTGGATGTGGTTTCAAAATAAATATTATTGATAAATTAGATGAAAAGGGCGGAAAATAAAAAGATTGTATTGCGAAAGAAGAAAAAAACGATAGTAGATAGAAAAGTGCATATCGTGAAAAAGAAGCAGAAGAGCGAAAAATTGCCAATTCTATTGATTTAGGAGAGTGATTCGTTTTATTCGCGGAAGGTAGACATTCTACGTCAGATAACAGAATCCAAGAGAGACAAAAGGTAGCAATAAAGAGTGACTTGCGCCAATTGAAAGTTATCGTGAGGATCGTGAGAGTATCAATGTTTAAATTCACGATTGCGAAGCTAGTAAAGCACTATGGCAAACATCGTGTATTATCTTCGTTCTCTTCCGACGTTCTGACCCTGTCGGAATAGCGTTAAATTTAACGTGTTTTTGCTAAAAATTTGCAAACTACCGATTATGCGAATTACCTCCAGAACAAAAAACAATACAGATCTATTTTTCTTTCTCTAAACCTTGTCAGAATAAATTAAGTTACAGAGATTGTGAGATAAACAATACAAAAATACACCTAACGGAATAAGATAGATATTGAATAAAATGATATCTGTGAATTAATTTTTTTTCTGTGAAAAAAATGATGAATGTGGTTTAATAAAACTCAATAGTCTTCGAGATGAAAGAAAAGCGTTCTAACGAAATTCGATTGGTGGCTCGTCAGTTTCATCGATTAATCACTCATCGAAAATCTCTGAACAGCCGGAACTCGTGAGATGGGAAAATCTCGAAGAATTAGTGCGCAAATAACATTATTACCCAACGGTAACATAACTCACCGGGAGGAAAATCCGTGGAAGTTTGAACGGGCTGTTAGAAATGCGGGTACAGTTCGATGTTAGCGAACCTGGGTAAATGACCAATTTAACGCGGGAAAACGCGAGTACAGAGATAAGGAGGAAATACGGAGTAAAGGTAGAGAAGCACGAGCTAGAGAGAACACTTGCTCCTTTAACCTTTCAGCATATTTCACTGAAGAATAATTCCCTCTCTAGTGGTTGCCTTCGACTTGCATTTTCCTATCTGCTTAATTACTGCCATTTCCATCTTCCTATATATATCTATCCTTCCTTTTCCCTCCAATTCAATTATTTTATTCGCGGATCAAACCAGATCCTCGTTTAATCTTACAAACTTCTTCAATCATTTTTATTCAACGTTTAAACCTAAAACTTATATTAAACATTTTGATATCTATATTTAAATCGTGCAATGCAGACTTATTCTATTCCGAGCTTTTTTTAGAAATTAATTCACTTAATGATCTTCAGAAATTTTCTTAAAATAATTCGAAAATTAAACGACTTCTGTCTGTTTTGTAGAAGGAATGAGAATTTTATTTCCAGAAAAAGTTTATCGTGTACTAATTAGTTTTGGTTTCAAGAGGCTATATACTAGTTCTGAATTATGAGATTGATGTTTGGTTTCGGACAACTTGCTGTTTACTTTTTCACACTTTATACGTGGGAGAGATAAAACTTCCTTTTGACGCAGGTCAAAATTGCTCAGAAATATGCATATACTATTTTTCAGTTGAAAAATTGTATTGTCAATATCAAAGTTACACTAGTTTATTTTAAATAAAAATAATCCTTCAATTTAAGTTTCCTTCCGAATTACTTTACTGTTACGATAAAATTAGGTGGAAAATGTTGAAGTACAATCGAAAGTTGACTGTAAAAAGTATTTTGTGAAATTTCTCGATTTCTCGATTGAAATTCCAAGTGTTTCTCTGCTTTCAATGGCGTATTCATCCATATTCCAGAGTTATTGTATTAAGGATCGGAGAGGAGAAGGAATCAAGGCAAACGAAGTACAGGAAAACTGATCGCAAAAGGAGCACTCGGGGAGTAAGATATTCCGTTCGAATGATAATCCACCGAATGCAATTCTCTAGTAACGTTATCTGCCGTAAGATTTCCCCGAAGGAAGATAAGGAAATCAAAAGAACAGCCGGTCCGAACTGAACGTTTCTACCAAAGGCGAAACCCTCTTCCAATATTTCTCCCCTCTCTAATCCGCAGCTTTAATACAATTTTCACGCTTCAGTTCGAGTACGCGAGGCATCCTGTTACCAATGATTATATTAAGTCAGTCTTCGGGAATAAATTTATCCAGAATCCAAGAGATTTAATTCCATCTACCAAATCTCTCATAATTTTAACGCTACAATATACATATGTAAAATAAATAGCAAGTATCATAAGACGATCATTCAAAATAATTCAATCGAACCGAATTTAAATAACCAATACGGTTTCACAGATATCGAAACTCAAAGAAAATTTATTTACTAATTAATTGTTAAACAAATAATTTAATAACGTTTCACTGAGTGCAGCGCATACGAATTACATTATTGAGTAAAATTTCGAGAGGATATAATATAACGTAAAATAATAAAGTGAAGAAGATACGTTTGTAACTTTATTCGAGTTCGATCTATGAAAGTGTTCAATCGATACTTCCTTTTTCCGCGTCGAAAAAGGAGAACCAGGAGAATAAATTCACGCCTGAATTTAATCGGCGAAACTTCATTATCCAGCTAGCAATCTATTTCCGGACGAAAGAATATCGGATTTCGGGTGGAAGTCCGTTGTCCGTCGAGAGCTCTCTCTCTCTCTGCATACCTCTTTCTCTCTCTAGCGCATATATGTACAATATCGGTGCAAAGCATGGCGTATACATCGAGGGCGACTCCGTCGCGTCGCATCGCGTCGCGTCGTGGCGCTGATCGAGCAACAAAGCAGATACGATGTCCAGCAGAATGGACACCGACGGTAACGTGGCGTGAGAAATAATGTCTCGTCGAAACAAGCTGACCCGCTCGCGAGGATCGATCATTCGCGCTCTATCGTCGTACAGTAACCCTCCTCCTCCAGTCTCACACACACACACACACACACACACACACACATACATACAGCAGTGAAACATTCAAGTATTAAAGTACAGCCGAATTTCAATCAATTCGATGCAAAATATATGTTCCCGAAATGAAGTGAAACGGTCAAAGGGTTAATTTCTCATTGGAAAATTGGTGAAAAACTTTTATCATTGACCAATCGAATGATCATTTTTATTTGGAATTTGATATTTGATCTGGGATTTGAATTGGAAAACTGGTCTTGGATTAAATTTATATAAAAGTTTTTGGGAAAATATTTTCGAAAGCTATATTTTCCCTGGTGAAGGGGTTGAAAATGGAAGTTGAAGTTGGAGGAAGGATTGGTAGGTTCAGAACGAAACTAGTACTCTGGAGTAAATTGAATCCTGATCTCTGCGTCACGTGTTTCATGAATTCTAAATTAAGGGCTAGCTAAATGGAGGGAATGTGTTTCGAAAAACTGTCTAAGGCGATCCGTTTTTACTGGTGGTATCGGTCACCAAGGATTCCAGAGAGGATCAAATATTTAATTGGGAGTGGGACCTTCGACCATGGCAACTTTTCCTCCGTTAATACGTTATGAGACACGAGAGGCTACTGCTAAATTGAGTTAAGCACTGAGTGAGAGCTACGTTTGTCGCAACCAACGTAAATAAGTCCTGTGGAATGTAAGATATTTCGCTTGAGAGCAGTTTTCGAGTACTATCATGTTCCTTCTCGTGTCGCGAAACTTCTCTTTTGAAACATAGCTGAAAACATTCATACATTCTTACGTGAATACTTTGTTGAAATTTTGGAACTTTATAAAATTATTAGAAGACGAAGAATATTGAAAATTATTCTCAACTACTTTTCAGATGTCAAGCAGATTTCTGCGTCTCCTCCGCAATATATTCGAAAATTGCATAACAAATGACATTGAAATGAAATAACTGTAAAGGGTCTCGCAAATCTGCGGATTGCAGATATTATGCAACATCTGCTTCGTCGAAAATTTCTGCAGATTCTCATTCGCAGCACTCCTGTCGAATTTTCGCTACGAAACTAAGAAGAATTGTCACTCGCAAACTCTTAGAAATTGATGCAAAAACTGCAATTAATTCTCGCGCGAAAAAATCACGGAAGGGAGTCAGAATTCTGTTTAATTACCGGAACTAATGAAACAGATTGTATCTCACAATAGAAACTATCGATAAACGACCTTGAACTTTGCTGCAAGTTTCAAAATAGTGGATTTTAAACTGTGCATGCAACATCTCGATTTAAGCATAACACATATATCCAAAAAAGCGCAACCCGACGAAAGAATAAAACCGCGGTTAATTACCGAAGAAAAAGCTCTGCGGCAGGGAAAACTAGGAAAAAAGTCGTAATAGAGGGAGCAAATCGCGGCTGGTAAAGCTTAATAAGTGTTGGGCGAGCGTTAATTAATCAGCGGGAGAGTAATGAACACGCATTAACTAATGAGTCGCGTAATTAGAAAATAATGCACTGCTACTATTATGTTTACGTTCTTTTTACCATTTCTTGGAACCATCTGTCTTTATTTTTTTCTGATGCACTTTCGATTCTACCCAATAAAATATTTTTATTTTAATTTCTATGAAACTTATTCATAAATTGTAATGCCTGAATACGTTCGAAGCTATTTATAGCTAATACCAAAGTATTCTGGCAAGAGTTTTCACTGTTCTAATGGAATATAGACTGTAATTGAATACCGCGAATTTTTTCGCGAAAGCAAATGCCAATGGAAAAGTGTCAGCGAGCGTAAATCCAAATATAAAGAAAAATGTCAACGTAAATTTCCAAGTAGACGTTAATGTTAATTCCAAAATGCTCAGCTTAATTCTACTTGTCGACTCATAATTTCACAGCACGAGCTTACGTACGTTTTTATATTAAGTCTTTTCTGAAAATAAAAATATTTGTCACAGCACTTTAGTAAACAGTAGGATTTCGAGGTAGTCTGCGCAAAAATATCCGTATTTTTGCTCCAATAAGATTAACTCTATTAAGAATGTTTTTTCTGTTCAGGAAATTAGCGAGTGAAAGCTTACGGACGAAATTAAGTATAATGGAATAACTGCAATTTCTTTGTTTTTGTGTAATTACTGCAGTCTTCTATTCGTACGTTTAAAACTTGTATAAAATTAGAGAAAACACGAAAAAAGTTTGTTGAAGAGTCGCGTAATTAATCGGGAAGAAATATCCCATTACCAAGAACAGAATTGAATATGGAAAGGTCGAAGGATTCCGAGGCCAAGGTGGAGGTGGCTGGTCAAACAATCACTCTATCGATTGTTTGCCGAAGCCACTCGGTTTATTGGCACTTCGCCACTGAGAATCTCCGTGGCAAAGGCACGCACGCACGCATGTACGCAGATGTCGAGCGTAAAATTCAATTTGACATTGGCCAATGTGTCTCATCTTTCGATTAAAACGATTCACATCATTCTCTCAAACCATCAGTTTCTGTTTCAATAATTAACAAACTTTGTACATTAATAATATCAATTCGAAGTTAGCATCTTGAAAAAAATCATTGTTCAATATATTTATTGATTTTGAATCGTTTATTACTCTTGATATAATTATAAAATTTTATTAAAATCCTGTAATTTTATAATAAACTTATGGTGGTTAACGTGATGAAAAACTCGAAAGAATTTTCCCGAGAATAATTGGACTGTTCTTCTTTCGTATCTCAAGATACAAGTAAGAAACATCGTTGTTCATTGACCAACTTTGAAACCTTAACAACACTAACTTGTAAGTGAAACAAGCTTGTTGTTTCGAAACGCAGACGTAAGATCACGAGTACAGGGCGGTAAAACACGACAACGGAGTACCAGTAAACTTGAAGAAACTATCATGGCGGTTTTCTCGTTTCGATTTTACGCATTCTTCTTCCAGTAACTAGCAGCATTTTGCGAGTGCTAAAGCTTTTACGCGCAGATTGTGAGTGTAAAAGAATAATTAACCCGATATCCATCAACTCTTCCAGTTATCTTTTTTCAGGAATTATAGCCAATGAAACCTGATGCCCTTTCTATTGTGCCTTAATATGGCCTCTTTTTGTTTGAAAACAAATTGTTACATAAATTAGAATAGAGGGAATTCTAAATGAAATTTTAATTACTATCACAATTTATATTTTTTGTTTCAAATGCAATTATCTAACTTCCAATCAAAAGGATCTAAAGGACATATTATTATTGGTTTCTATTTTACATATATTCCTTTCTTAACACCGAACACTTCAGTGCCATTTTTTTGGTAGTTCTTCAAAATTTTGAGGTCAGATAAAATAATCCAGTAATTTTCTTGGAAAAATTATCACCATCTAGTGACACGCGAGCTAAGGACTCCTTTCAAGATAAAACACCCCAGTAAAATGAGTGAAATTAAAGCGTTCTTTTATTGCTCCGACTCTCATTTTATTGCTATTACATTGAACCCCGGGAAGATAATGAACGATTTTAAGTGTCTTTCCGAGGCGAAAGCGGCCGTTTTCGCGTAGCATGAATTTAAAATAGAGCCGCGTATCCTCCGCAATATTTTACGCGTCGCGTAAAAGAACATTACCCTACGTCAAGAATAAAACATTAGGCCGTTTTCTCTATGCAAATAGGAAACAAATATACCTCACTATCATTTTTCCATGAAATTATGTAACTCCATGATGAGAGAGAAACGTAAAAGAATTCTCTCCCGACAGTGCCGTTTCCGCGAATTTTTCACCATTTGGAAAATTGGTAAAATCGCTTGACACAGGCATAAAAAAGGAAATGACTTCACCAGTGTTTCGCTAGAATTACTCGACTTTGATTACATTTGCATTTTTTATGCAACCAGCGAAACTAAATCATCTCTGCGAAAGGTTGAATAAAATCCTGTCGAATTTTCCGAAACTTTTCAAACCCATTCGCGTATGTTCTTGTAATTTTGAACTCGTGAAAATTGTCAAAGTTATTTGGAGAGCTAAAACAAAAGAAAAATTCTATTCATTATTAATATTATTATGTGAGATATTAAGTAGAATGTGTATAAAAGAGTTTCTAGACTGAAAATAAAGGAAGTTGTTTTGTTGAATTCGGAAGCAAAAAAACTGTGGAAAAAAGACTCGAAAGCACTCGCGAACGCGTTGTAATAATGTAATCGAGAGACAGAGAAGAGAAACGAAAAGTACTATCAGGCGGGCAGCATTCGTAGAAAATCGGCAAGCGTAACGGATTAACAGTGGCACTTTTAACGTTAATCCACCGTTAGCACGGGATCAGCAGCTTTTTCAGGCCGCGCGCCAGTGCCACCACCCCCTTTCGCAATTGTTACCGGCAATTCGCATTACCCAATTTTTCCCCTGTCACGTACCGCGGCCTCAATTCGGAGGTCACTTTTTCCGTTGCAATTACATTGCGTCCGAACTCCCTCTACCCTCTTTCTCCGCATTGTTGCTCTCGCATTCATTGTCAGTGGCGTAAGCTAGACTTTCTTTCTAACCAAATTCTTCTGCCCTCAGATTTATTTATTTTCAAACCATTTATTAAATCTAGATACAAATGTGCAAATTAAAATGCGATTCGTACATATTTTCCATTGATCCATTTAAATATCGCCATTTTATAAATAGGGGAAAACTTTTAGGAAATAAGTCATTAATATTGATCATTAGAAATAAGGATATTATTTGAACTCGAGTGATGGCCAATTCAAGAGTAGAATCATAATTTATTTCCAATATTAAATGGGAGAAATTATAAATCTAATTTTGAATAATAATGAGCTCTTACTATCTATCGGATTTTCTACCTTTCTCGTATTTTGCAGTATTTCCTGTTCCTCAGCTATGTACAATTGTATCCGCTATAATATTCGCGTTAAGTATCTGGGGGAGCACGTGAGAGCAAAAATCCATTAGACGGGCCATCAATAATTACTGTCACTAATTACTCAATTCATTAATTACCGATCCTGCTGACGCAAAATCCATCAATCAAGGAAATTAAACATCCAATGCATTACCCTTCCCTCCCTTAAATTACCATCAGCAACACAACGTTCGGCCGTCATTTCAATTTTCCCTAAATTGAATGGCAATTAAAATAATTCACCAGCTATTTTACGGAAAAAGCCAAAATTATCCGGTGCATCGGATAATATTCACTGACCGAGAAATTCCTCTTGTTTTCTTGTCACAGTTGAATTTCATAAAGATCGAATTATACAAAATTCTTTATCGTAATAAAAAATAATTGTATGTTAATTTCAATCGTGAATAGCGAGAGAATTTTCTTCGTTGCGTAATATTCCACTGAGGCTAAAACAGAGACAGATGTACAAGGGGAAAGAATCATAATTAAGTAATAAATCCTGTTGAAGTTTACAAAGTTCAGAGAAAACGCGTAGATGTGAAATGTACTCATAGGCGCAGCTTAATTATTGTGTCTCTCAGAATATCGGATATCAAGCTCTGCTAAGAAAATAGAGATAAACTGACGTGACTTTGTGAACACAGTGTCCCCGCGCCACTGTGTCGCGTTCACTTCCTCGCTTTACTATTCGAACTACACCGGTGTGTTTCATGTTCACAGACTTCTTTATGCTTCTCCCTAGTTTCCATCGAACTTACTCGCCCTTTTCATTCGGTTTCCGCGTTTACTGTCAAATCACAACTACACTCTCAATGGATGTTCACTAATTCTTCCTATCGACTTTCGAGCCATTCGCTCTCCTAGCGCAACTGCACAATATACACAGAGTTGTCTATTCTCCCGACTAGACTCGACTCAAAAATCACGCGTAAATGGGAATAACTTTGTGCAGAAACGATTCTAACAAAAAGTAAAAAGAGAAAACTCATTCATAGGGCATCGTTGCATCACAATAATATTTATAATAGAATTTTCTAATAAAACTTCTGGAATAAAAATAATAGTCGAGTAAGAAAGAAATAATAATGGAAGAAATCGTAATGAAAAGATTCGAAGTTTGTTATTAGAGTCGAAATTCTTCCATTTAGCCCACACCATTCACCAGCAATCACATTAGGAAAGGAGCCTCTCCCTTATTCACTTTTTAATTAAGCAAATAGCAAGATTTCCATGGCACGAAGAGCTGAGAAAAGGAGTGAGACAGAATCTACGTACATCCGCTTTCTGGGCCTTCTGTGGATATACAAAGGAATTGAAGAATGGATGTGTGCTGGAAGGAAAAAAAAAATGCGAAACAACGAGAAGCTACGCCGCAGTGAGGCTTCTTCATCCCCACTACCGTTATCGGGTTCCTGCGTTATTGTCTCCCATTCAATAGCAGAAAGAGAGACTTTTTTCCGCAGCTGCGTGGGATACCCTTCGCATCAGCAGTGTGATCGAATATTATTTAATTGGCATTCGTGTCTCTCTAACTCTCAAACAAGATATAATTCGATAAAACTAGTTATTGTTTTCATCGAAGAAATATTTCTACTTCAGTAATATTTCTATTCCATTAAAACGCAAAATAGAAATCAACAATCTTCTTTAATAATATTTTTGTCGAGATTTTCATGTTCAACAAATTGCTGTTAAAATAACAGTTCCGCAAATGTACGAGAAAAAGAGGGAACTAAACCTGTTGTTATTTTTCAACTGTTGAAATTTGCTCAAAGTACGCGCGTGGAAATTATACAATATTTGAACACAGTTTAGGAAAAGTTTTGAATCTTGTTTGTAGAATTGCTCAGCTTTCGCTCGATGTGTCAGCGTGGGAGAATAAGAGGACTAGTTTTTTGTCCTGCTGTTGTTACTTTTTTTTTGCGGCACGACTGCCTCAAGTTGATTTATGTACTTTCGTCCGCTTGTCAGTCGAGGTACGAGCTGTTACTGAGAACACCAAGTACAAAGTAAATATCGTTTTTTGCCCGGATAGTTCTCTATACCCTGCGGTTTCGATTGAATGAAGAAGTTTGAAGAATGCAAACATGACAGTGAAAAGTTGCAATCTCAGAAATGTTTCTCTTGAAAGGATCTCGGAAATTCTTAGAGTGATGCGAAATAAATCGAATTGAATCACACATCATTTCTGAAGAATTAAAAATAGGAAAAAAATGCCATTTCTCACTTAAATCCATTTAAGAGACTATTATAGAGTATTAAATCAAGCTAGAATTTACGAATGAATCATAGCACGGTGCGCTCTGCTCTCTACAATTATCCAATTCACCAGGAGAATTCAAGCCGATTCATCCGATTTCTTAAAAGCACGGCAGACCTGTTCCATTCGGAGCCACGATCCATCGATTTCCCAATGGCGCCATCGAGAACCTTTCCGATTCCTTCGTTCCTGATTTCCCATTCACTCGGTGTTCAGGGTTTCATTGATCAAATTAACATGGCACACATCTAGTTTCCCGCCTGCCCTGCGATTCATCCCCGAAGGAGTGTGCAATTTAAGGGATAATCACGCTCGCTCGTCAGCCGTCCATTGAACGCTCCGCGCTGACCTGCTGGCCCTTCAAAAGCCATTATTCGTGGTTCGGTCAGTTGCTGACCGAAGACATCGCCCGCAACAAGAGCAGACGTTTTACGTTTCATCTCGACTTTTCTTCCTATTTCACTGGTATCCATTAAAATTCAATTCAACGATCGATTATACTATTGTTGTTTTTATGTGTCATTTTATCGAGTCATTTTTAAAATTCAAATTTCTATCGGTAGACATTCTCTTGATTAGAAACACACGCGTGCAATTCTCGAATAATCATTGAAGCATGTTTATTTCACAAGTAGTGATCTTAAAAGAAATATGAATAAGAAAAATAATGATAAAAATGTGGATGGAACTGTTGTATAGACGATTTTCTACTAGGAACAGAACCGCAGAGTAGAAACCGTGGAAAAAGAGAAGCAACCGCGCCATCCGAGAAATCCACCGGTCGCTCTCTCGTATCGACTTTTTGCCGGTCGACCAGATCCGAACCAGGAATTCCAAGGGACGGGAAGGAATACGCGGGGAGACTTTTTCCATTTCCGGAAAGTTTTCTACTCTCTGCAAGCATACTGCCCTCCGTCCCTCCTGACCCGATGCCGCCGCCACTCCATTCGGCCCTGACAGAAAAAACGCGCTGCTGCGAGATTAGATTTGTTCCGTACGAACAGGGCCAACTTCCGGTTAAGTGGCGGCTCGAAATATTGCCGCGGATCAACGTGACTCTTTCGGGATTGTTTCCTCGAGGTATCGTAGGAAACGGGACGAGTGGTTACTTGCACCCGGTGGCACGTGGAATTTCTGCCACTGGAGGATACTGGTGTCTTATATCGAATTCCATTTCACTACCGTCTTCGGACGGCTAGAATTTGATTATTTTCAATATAGAGGGTGTTCAACTAATTTCAGTAATCTAAATATCTCCCATTTGAAAGATAGAATAAGATCTCTAAAGATCATCTTCCATTGGAGATCTTTTCGATCACAGATATTTTTGTCATTCAAAGTTAATGTCAACTTCCTGCAGAAGTCGAGACTCAACTTTTCCCAGAAACCTATCTTGTTCTTTGTATCAATATTTTCCCATTAACATATTATGTTAACGTGCTTCTACTTAATTACAATTGATTATTTCGTCGTCCAATAAAAGCTTATAGCGAAAACTGAGAAGTACTTTTGGATAAAAGAAATGAAATGAATGGAAATTCGTGAAACTAATAATAATCGAATTTGTATTAAAGTTTCGTAATAGCGTTATGATTTTCAATTAAAAACTATAAAATCTTATTTACAGTGACAAATAACGCTTTCTATTATCCATTGATACAGTAATTCCATTAACGCGAAGAAATAAACCTCGAGTAATGAAACTTTCACAAACATCATCGAAGGCAACTCCTCGATAACCCTTCGAAAATTCCTCGTGGTGGACATGCCGAATGGATCATCGATCGATAGAAATGTTCATCGGACAGTAACGTCATGCGAGTAGTGCCGCCACTGTAATTATAATCAGCACAGCATCGTAATTACCTCTCCGTAGAGAAGCGTCACATTTCTGTACTTACTCAATCAAACTCGCTCTCGTAGCACTCGAATATTGCTCGCACGGCCACTCGCCCACCCGCATCCGGCAACTCAATAACAATGCGCAAATTTCAATTAACACCCCGACGCGCGGCCTCTCGCAGTACTGGTGACCCATCTCTATGCATTCGCGCGTGCTGCTATTAAAGCAAGTAATTCGGTGATTCGATTACTGTCCATCAGTAGACTGACACCCGATTGATCACTTCGTTGACATATTTAAAGCACCAGGAGGCTTCGTACATGGCTCGGATTACATCGAAGACTTTTTCATATTTAACCCTTTGTACTGGAACATCCCTTTTAAACGAAAGAAAGTCATTTAAGCAGAGAAATCTCTGAGAATTTGCGATAATACTTCTTTTTACTCAAATAACATATTTTCCATTATTTTATATACTCAAGGCTACGTATGTATGTATGTATGTTTATTTGATGTGTTGTTTTACGTGTTATTCTAGCAACACACGTTATTAGAACAAACGTGTAACTCGCGAATCGTAAAAGTTTGAATTTTACAGGGACAGGTTCTATTGCTTAATGTCAGCAAGCGATACGGTAAAGTAGCTTCGTCGAGGTGTGATACTTAAAAAAAAAAAATTGCGAGCGTAAAACCGTATTTGTACCGTGTCAAATATCGTGGTCACAGAAGCCTCGATAAAAAATACGCTGCCGATATGGGATTGGAGGGTGGAACATCGAGGTAATAAAAGTGCGCGTAGTGCTTTTAGTGTCAACAGCCAACGCAATCGGGTAGCGATACATAAATCTCAATTAATATTTTTCGTTACAAGACTTATTCGGATACTCCCTCGACTGCTACTAAATCATACTGTTAAATTCGGTCACATGAAATGTTTTAAATGTACGAGGAAAACCCTGACAGGTAGCAGGTTTGAAAATTTCTCTGTCGAGACCGCGAACTCTCGTCGTGTCATTTATTTTATTTCCCCAATATTGTACCGAGCAATTGCGACACTTTTTTACATTAACACTTGTTGAAATTCGCAAGCAAACTACTCTGATGTATTTGGATCACAAATATTCCCATTGTGCTATTTATCACCATTATGCGAGTGGAAAGTAATATATTTCAATATAACTTGTATTATGAAATATGGATGAAATTTAATGGGAAAACTTTGAGTAAAAACAGTAAACTGTAAAACATTGACAGTTTCAGAGGGGGGAATTCAAAACATGCCAAGTGCAAACATTTTTAAAAAATCAACATTCTTTAAAAGGAATTCGGATGGAACAAATTTTACTCGATATTCTCGATTACCTTTTTTACCTTTGAAGATCTATTCGCTTTTTTTATATTGTATAATACCCGCTGTTAAAAACTGACACGACTCAAAAGCGGATATCGTTTGGTTAAAGTGAAAAGCGATTCTAACGTTTAATATCATAACATTACAAGCTGTTTTTTTTTTAATAGTAAGATCCATATATAGATTTCAATTATTTGCAATTTAACGTGGAATTTATAGTGAAAAATCTTGAAATGTCATTCAGGTAATAATATTTCAAATATCGTGATTTCCGTGTTGTGCTACTATTTGAGTGCACGGAGGATATGAAAGTCCGATTCTAAAGCATGCTTTCAAGTAGAAAGCACCTTCAGGAACTCATCCACTAATCTTTCCAAGCGGATAAAATCCTCTCGAAAGCCAACCATTCGAAGTTAAAATAAACCGAAAAGTAGAACTAGCTACTAGCGGGTGCGAATCCGCCCCATCGAACTCGATATAGCGTCGACTGCACCCTGGCCGGTTGGCATAAAAATTCATGGCCGAAACTTACGAGTCAGGAAAGCCGAAATTTGCGACTAACGATCTCGACGCATCCGCCTTTATTGGAGAGCGTATTCGATTCTAAAAAAAACTTCGACTTTTTAATAGTATATCATACCAATATACCATCGTAAAATTTACGTATTTTTATAACAAATAAATCTTGCATTTGCCATATATTTAATATTGAATAGAATTTGAAAATTGTAATGTTATTCGAATGTTATTAAATGTCTGAAATATTTGGAATAAAGAGAAGAGGATATTAATTTTGATGGTCGAAAATTGCAATCGTATTTGCAGTGTTCTAATAAATGAGCGAGCTTCATTTTCGAGAAGAGCACGTCTCGAAAGGCAGAAAGGCTAATCAAGAAATGGAGAAAATCGTAGAGGGTGCAATTGCAAATTCTGGACGCTTTCGAAGCTCCCGTGGGATCCTGGTCAGTTTGCCTCGTACATCTACGGATAATTAAATCGTGGCCACTGCTGTGGTGAATGCGGCTGGCGAGTGTATTGGTCACTCCCCTGGGAATCTATACTATAAATGGAGATAAGTCTAGATTTGTATTTTGGGATACTGTTGGATTTTGCAAAATGCTGAATTTAATTAGAGAATCTAGCTAACTTTCGTCGTATTACTACACACTGTACTTTCCTTATTCCAACATCTCTATTTTATTCCAATAATTAAATACTTAAAATATTCTACTCCAAATTTATTTCTTTAATTTTCAAACTCGCTTCAATTCTTATCGAAATGAAGAATGAACTCTAATTAAAGATTTTAGACGGAGAGATATTTTCACAATATTTCTCTAATTGAGAGATTCGAAGTTAGAAAAATTGATTCAAATCTTTGCTGAATACTCAGGCACCAATCCACCAACAGAAATTCATCAAGGTGAACTATAGCTTCCAAATCACATATCCTACATTGCAATGGAACAGCTGGAACCAGTTTAACGGAGGATGATATGGTCCAGCAACATCTTCGCCAGCGAGTAAATCACGAAAACCGTAAATCAAGCTGTTGCTTATGTCGCGAGGTGCGCACGTGTGTTTGCTGCGCAGTGCATTAGGTAACACAGAGCGAGCGACTCTCAGAGCATGTACCAAGTCCGATATGAACTACCAAACCAAAGGCCCATTCGTCTGGCGCAGCTGTGGGATCAAGATGCGTTGACAGTTAAAGTTGCTTGTTGCCCGGCACCTACTATCTTCGCAAACTCCCTTTACCGAGGGTGTAATATTGAAGTAAGATATAGAGTGTTTGTAAATTGATCAATATATTCCACGTTTTGACCTCGTTAGAAATGTAAAAATACATGTAATTTTTTTCCAATCATGACAAATAAACTTCTTTAATTCGTTAAATAATGTAAATTTAATTTTTATCATATATTTAATTGAAATTACTTTGACTTTCAGAACGATGTTTCTAATTGAAGGGGGATAGAAATGAGAAATTATTAATGATAAAGGAGCTGGAATTTTGCTTGTTAGTATATAATGGGGTATATAACGTCTTATTTGGAATTTTCTAAGAGAGAGATATCTGCATATTCTAAAGTTATATGGAACTATTACGAGTACAGTAATCCCCAATATCTCGTGAAAGCTAAAGTCGTTAATTTTGCTAAGGTACTCTCCCGAACAAAATTCAAGCCTTAATCGCGAGGAAGAACCTTTGTTACTCATAACGATTATATCGTTACGAGAATCTAATGAGACTCGAAGAGACCCTTGTCGAATATCGTCGGAATTTAAGTTATCCTCACTGCCAAGCTTCTTCCTCGTTCCTGAGGGCTTCTCTCCGGTTCTCGGTCACCCGTGACGATGCCTTCGGCTCTTTAGCGTCATTAAATTCAATCACGCTGCTAGCTGATGTGTATCTTTCGGTGCCATTTAATCGAATTAAATTCAGTAATTAATGTCAACTTCTTGCAGAAGCCGAGACAAAACTTTACCCAGAAACTTATCTTGTTCTTTGTACCAAGATTTTTCCATTATCGTATTACGTTAACACACTATGTTATAATTAATTTCGAATTATCATAAATTCAAATTAAATTAAAGCAGAATTTCTTTTGTTACAAATGTTAAAAGTGTTAACGGAGCAAATACTTAATTACAATTAATTATTAAATCGTGAGATAAAAACTTTTGGAAAAACTTGTTACATCCTCACTTTTTCTCAGGCAATTTTTCCTTTTGACTACTATAGAATATTCTGAAATCGTTCCACATAGAGTCACTTTTCCGTGCACAAAACCGGTTTTCGGGCGCTCAGCCTCCGCTTCGCGTCAACCACCCCCGCATTCCACAACCCCCCAAACTAGGAAACCGGACCACAGGTCAGTTCCACCTGCCTTTTCAAATTCAAACACCACCTTACCATGGAAAACCCATAGAGTTTTCCCCACTCCGAGACGGTTTTTGGGTATATAAGCTCGCCCAAAAACTGCCTCGTCGTCATTAGTTTTTGATCACCTCCTAAGGGCGAAGCTCTGCCCAGATAGTAGTAGATCGTGCATTAGTCACCTTCGAAGCCAAACCAGACGCGAGAATACGGGGTTATTCTTGAGGAAGATCGTACCGAGTTACTTTCGACCAAAATCGTACTCAGTTAATTCAATCCAGACGCGAGAACACGGGGTTGTTCTCGAGGAAGGTAGTGCCCTGCACCTCCGACCAAAAGTAGAGTTAGTTTTTAAAGTGAATTGTTAACCAGCGAAAACAGTGCGTGAACAGACGAGCAACAACCAAGGTCCGTGTAACCAGACTACACTAACACTGAACACTTTTGTAAGACTGATTTTATATATCTTTAATAGAATATAGCGATCTTATTTTTATTCTCAATCACGAGTTTCTTTTCATCTTCTTAACCACGTGTCTACCATACAACACTGAGAGAGTAAGGGAAATAGAACCCACAAAATTTAGGATATCTTAGCCGCTCGAGATATTCCTTAATAAGCATTGCTAGGTTGGCCTGTTACTGCGATTACCTAAGGGTAATTGTGCGACCTTGCGAGCCTACGCTTTGCTAAAACCAATCCGTGGCATTACCGGTCTCGGTGATACTGCTGTTATCTAAGGGTAACGGTGCAACCATCGTGCTGGTGATGTGCTCTCCTATTCCTAAACAGAGATATTGGGTTTGGTGATACTTTGGTTATTCAAGGGTAACTGAGCGACCGCCACGTCTAATCATCTCGAATCCTGATCAACACCCCTCCTCTTTGGATTCACACAAAGTTTTAGAGTAGGAACCGAACTCGGTTTTCGTGCCAAAAACGCGAAAAACGGGCTTGCACGGCCGGCCCGTAACAAACTGTAAAGTATTTTTTGGATAGAATATGAATATCTTATTTTAATATTATTAAGAAAGAAATTAAAAGTCAGTCTGCCAGTATCGTTACGATAAATCGTAGGATATATCTATCGTATTTTTGGATTGTTGGCACACTTAATTAAGTTAAATAACAAACACTTCTCGTAGAACTCCTTGGCGTATTAACGAAACTCCTGGTATCCGAGCCTAAGAGACTAATATCTCACGAGGCAGGGACCGTTTTCGAGAGATAACTCACATTTGATTCACTGCTCCTTGTACCTTAATAGTCTCGCCCGTATGTTACTACTACTTCGGCTTATTACAGGAAAAGATTAGAAAATCAACGAAGATTAACAGCTTCGCGAACCACTGGAACTTACAGATTAACAAACTTAATATTCGAGAGGATATTAACAATTTGATAACGACTGAATTAAACAAAATTGAATTGAGAAAAGATTAAACAACTATTTAGGTGTTAGAAAAATTTAATATACATCATAAAAATATTAAACATATTATTGTATAGTATTTACAAGAGATTTAGGGAAAACTCGCAGTAAAAGTAAAATACGTAAAATTGTTATTCGCGAGAAGGAAATTTCCTGGATAAAATGTAAACTCTGAACATCTTTGGGACATTTTTCAAGTAGTTTCCTTCGGCATGGATGATATTACAAATTGGCGAAGTCTGGATAAATCTGTCGCGGCGAATAACGGCTCGATGTCGTGCCAATAAAACTTAATACTGACAAGCATTAAGTTTGACGGAGAGTTTTCAAGCTCGAAAGCTTCTAAAAGCGCGCGCGGCAAGTACTTCTGCTTTGGTAGAATTCGCAAAAAAGAGGAAGAAGAAGAAAAAAAAAACTCTCGTGAACCCAGTAAATCCAGACTGCTCATTACGATCAACATCGGCATATTTGAGCTAGGTGAACGCTCCGAAGACGAAAGACTACCATTCGAACCTCGTTAAGAATCCTCTCGAGAAACCTTTTTCCTTTCTCACTCGATTTCTCCTTGTCGTTCTTCTTCCCGTTCAGCTTCGTTTTTCTACCTAGCATTCGAATGTATTACTCCCCGCGAAAAGTCCTCGAATCATTTGTCGAGCCCTACTCTTTGGTGATTTATGATTTCCTGTCAGTGTTGTTTCAGACCTACCAACCTGCCAAGGCTTCTCCTTGGGACGAATTTGTTTTGGGACTCTGATATTGAAACACGAGGATTTCGGAAAAAATTCTGTCCCACTAGCTAAATAGAGAGAGGATGTACATTCGAGGAAGATAGAATACGAAACTGACGCTCTTGATTTATTATACGCTTAAGTCGTCGTGTCAGATACAATTGTTAAATGAAATTCAATGTTAAAGATAGAATTCTTTCCAAATTAAATTCGCAATATTCACATTTTAATTTTAATTGTGCAATTTCATGAATTTTGCTGTAACGTTTTAATTATCGAGTTCCAGATTCTAATTAAATTCGGATTAAAATACATTTTAAATGTTTCATAAATTCAATATAAATATTAAAATGGTTAGTTGGATTTGGATTGTTTGGGATTTTATTTCTGATTATAGATTGAGGGTCCTTGTTTTTTTGCACATGACGTAGGAGAATGAGGATAAAGAATACAAGACGTCATTGACAGCGGCAGACGGGTCTCAAGTAACTAGATCCCTTGCTCGTTCCTGACACGAGATTACAGATTTACTCAACCCAAAACTGGGTTCTAAAAGAAGAGTAAAAGAGGGAAAAGAAAAAAGTAGGTGTCAGGATCAGGGTGGCTGCCCTTGGCAGTACTCGTGCGGAATAAAGGGTTCTCGAAGATCACTCGACCCCGGTGTAACGACTTTCCACGCGATTGTAACTCGGTATGTACCAACGAATCTCTTTATGATTTCGTAACAGTTTTCTCTTTTACGATCACTCCTATATCAGATAAATTATTCTCGCTAACTGTAATTACCATATAGCAGTAAAATTAATTTATTTCGAAGAGATTTTCGAGAAAATCCATTTGAAACTTCAAACCAGAATCCAATCTCTTGATTAAAACTAAATGAAAGCTACATTAAGTTAAAAAGTATATGAAATTAAATTAATATGTTATAGGTTTAATATAGAATTTATTACATCTTTTTAGAGAGTTCTTTTAAATTAACAGCAGATCATTTGGTAGTAATGAAAGAATTATACTTCACAGTTGGTTAATTAAGTTGTAATTTAAGAGTTCGCGTGCCACGTTCCAACTGCAATACTACTAGCTGTTCCTTTCATCCGAGATATCTACTTTACACTACTCGTTTTCTAAAAGTCACCCGATAAACGCTACTTTAACGCCTTTGCGGCTTCGTATCGCCTTTGTATCCGGAGCTTGTGCGCTCGTTATCTCTCCTGCAAAATGCATTGTTCACTGTATCCCCGCATTTTAACCCTGGCTTTATTAGCAAAGTAAACGGGATCAACTTTAATGACGATAAATAAATGACCTTAATGCAACTCTTTTCTTCTCACTACCAAAGAGATTTTATTACAACTACTATGTTCCTTATTCCACTAATAATTTATTTGAAAAATTCTGATTTTATAATATTAAATATCACATGCAAAAAAATTCATCTATATTTCTAGTTATTATTATTATTATTATTTAAGTCAGTTAATAATATAGACTTTTAATTTGGCAATTTTTTCCTCTAGATTCACCATCGTTTGAAATATAATTACAATAAAATTAGAATGAGAAAAGGGAGTCGATATAAAATAATTTAGTTAAATATGATTCTAAAAATATCTTGGAAAAATGTATCATGCGACAGAGTTGTATAACCTGCTACAGGAGAAAAGTTTCATGGGCAGTAAATTGACCAGTATTTGTAGTACTGACCGGCAACAAGGTTCACAATGTACAGTAAGTTTAGTCTTAGCGTGTGCTGCAGGGATTCCTGGCTTTTCAAGTAGTATATCCTCTCTCTCGTGCGCCGGAAGCCAGTAACCAGGCCACTCGACGGCGCGCCACGTAAAAATACAAGTCTAGACGCTCGTATACAAGCATTGAAATGCGTACCACTTGGAAAAAACTTGCTACGAAAGAAGGAAAGATAACCCTCGTATGCAAATTTCATATCTTCGAAACTAACTTTTCACCCTCGACTAAACGATTCACTTGTCAATTATTCCCTTTTCATAATAAACAAGTGAGGAATTGATTCCTTTTATAAAATTGATACAATATTTAATTCAGTATTATTTAATGTGACAAAAGTTCAGGGTGAAAACGTTTCTTTATGGGAATATTAGTATTATTAAAATTATTGCATTTGGAAATTAGTGCAGGAATAAAATAATAAGATAATCGTGATAAATCTATCGCATTATTGTCGATCTAATTTCGTAACAAAGAATTTGTAACAGTTTATATTCCAGGGAAAAAATAGAAGACTTCATATAGCTTTTATTACCTAAGCGACATTCGGGAAGAATTCACATTTCCAAGTTACTTTTTTGCGTTGGTCACCTAATGCAAGCTTCAATTGTAATATAACTGGCCTTTGTGTTCTATTCAGCATTATCATGCGATCGCTCTCTTTTAAAAGCCTATTTGCGTAATCCCCACTAAAGGAACGATTTATCAGTCGAACGCTTTTAGCAGCTAACGATATTAATAATCCGTCTCTGCATATAGGTTTCTTTCAAATTCTTTGCGTAACGTTTAGAAAAATGGTGCGAGTAACGAGAAAGAGAAAAAGAATCGTAGAAGATTTAGGAAACTTATTAGTAGTCAGTGTTAAAAATCAAATAAGAATTGTTCAATAAATATTGTATCAATTAACCTTGTATCACAAAACTAGTTCTAAACATCTCTTTATTAATGCTTGTTGAGATACGTATGACGTTGAGGTCAATGTGTGTTAATTTATCTCTCTAATTCCTCTGGATTGTCGAAGTGAAGCAAGCAGCACGCAATACCAGACGGAGTCTGTGCATACGCAGATAAGACCGACTCTGGTGTGGCGTACCCCGATAAATTCCGTCATCGGTCCGAATTACAGCTCAATGAACATCCCCAAATCCGATCCTTGATCGACCCCGGAATGCATGCTAGATTCACTCGGAAATGTTACTCCCCTCCTACTCTCTCTCTCTCTCTCTCTCTCTCTCTCTTTTGGAACAGGCTAGCTGATTAAACTGACTACATCGCGCGAACTAAATTCTCTGGATAATCAAAGAAATTCGATCCGTATTTGTTCCTAATTCCACTGAGATAACAATAGCTGAGCGAAGACTGTTGATCGGACTGATAAAGTGGAATCGCCGGAGTAAGATAAATTAGGTGATTGTTTCGGTCGATGAAACCTGATATGATGGATTTTTAAAGATAATCGAGAGAAATGAAATTTAGAAACTAATCGGTGGTTCAGAATTATTATGAATTTGAAACGTAACTTTTTGGAGAAATAATTACTAATTCTCGCTAAGATCTTTAAGCTAATACAGTGAAGAAGATTTTTCTTCTAACAAGCTAAATGAAGACAGTAGACTAACGCTAAGTAAAAAATGCGTAATCTCTTTTAATTTTCTTCTTTAAACAGAGCTTAAGATAGAAAAAATGTAGAAGGAAAAAATTGCAATGTTGCAACAGAGGGAGGATTAGAAGTAAGAGTTACCGCGGTATATTGCACGAATATACGCTAGAAGTAACGAGGAAATTAATTACCGACAAAAACCATAACGTTATATTATTCTGGTGTGGAATAAAAATTGGAGAAAAATTTTCACAAGCTTTGATTCTCTGTTTGAACACTGTCGTATAAGTTCTTCGTAGCAGACTGTACGAAAGAGTATACTCGTTTTCAATTCTTTCGAGTTACCTACTTCCCCGAGTACTTTCGTCGCTCGTTTTGCTTTTACTCCGAAAAGGGAGACCTGTTTCGCAACAAAGCTCGTCTGCAAAGTTTTCATAATTCACTCGGGCCACACGCGATGACACTCGAAGTGGAACAATTATACGCGAAAATCCAAGTCAAAGCTCCATGAAATTCTACCCTCTTGACCCATATAGATCTGCAACTTGCAATTCTCAATTTACACAATCTGGAGCAATGTATCCGCGTAGTCTCTTCAAATGCCTCAAATTTCATATTTCATCCGAAGCGTTCACTATGACAGGATGAAATACCGCAAATTACCTTCTATGTTTCTCCACGCCTCAGTTATTTTTCTTGATGCAGACCCGGAAGATGGAACGGATTTTCAAATGAATTACTCCAAATTCGAAGAGAGTCAAATCTATTGTTAGATCCGTATTTTAAATATTGTTGTGTTTCCTCTGTCTCACGTAACCAACTGTTTTCCAAACAACGAGTGGATTACGTTGATCCAATGCTTAATTGATACCAAACAGCAATTGCGCATACAATGCGAAACATACATACATATAGATGTAATATCTTTCAATCTCGAATAAAATACTCATAATTCGCCACAAGTCTACATTGCGACAGGAACTTTCCACGAATCAATTCTTGTGGTGAGCAAAGTATTCAAATGAAACGAGTTTAATTGGAATGATTGACGATTCGAAAGAGCGTTTTCCATAACGTGAATTACGATTAAAAGCGCGTAAAGATATTTATAGAGGGGAGTGAACGGGGTCCTCGATCGGTGTTGAAGCGAATAAACGAGCCACTAGATTCCGCGAGGGCAAAACACCGATACACAGAGAGCGAGAGGTAGAGAAAATGAAGAACACTCGAACGATCTGATACTCCATCGGGGATATATAAGCCGCTTGAATTATCGACCGATTCTCGCGACGACGACACCTCTGTTTTCTGCTTTCCCCAGCGCACCGAGTGCACTCGAACGTCGACGAGAGCGCCTGAAATGACTCAACATTGTCGAGGAGGGGGAAAAAAAAGGAGAAAAAGAGAGGAATGGATATTTGCTAGCGAATCGATTTGTTTGGAGCACGCGGAAACCTTGCAGAGGTGAGCTGGGGACCTCGCGTGATAGGTGGAATTAATCGGCATCGTTCAAGTGAAGTTATCACTTCTCTCCCGCTGCAAGAGCTAATTATATTTCACGCTGACAGAAACGCGAGATTTCGTCGAGTGGTTAAGGGAGTGCGGAGTGTGTGGTCGGTTAACTATAGCAGGGTTCGGGGGAGAAGTTCATCTGGCAGATTCTGTCAGTTAGAGGTTTTACCTCGGTTGACAGTATAATTCTCCCTCAGCTGCGAATTGATATTTCCTGTATTTATGCCTGTTTCCTCAACCCAAATCATATGTAAAACTTATTGCAATTGAACGATTTATACGATTTTATTTCATCTGATTTATTTTTAGATCATCATTCTTATCATACAATTATACAGTTATATTATTATACAGCAAGAATTATTAGAAATGTTATATTGGATGAAAAGTGAAGTTACAGTTAAATAATAAATATTTGAAAATGTTTATAGTTAGGAAGAAACTACGATAATCCGATCGAATTATTTTAGAAGCAGCTAATTAATCAATCAAAATTGAAGAGGATAAAATCATGAAGGAAGAGCACACCTCGATCACACCGACGCAATTAACCGGATATCTGTATCGCAGGGATTTGACGCATCAATCAAATGCGACGCGTAATTAATATAGTAATGCCAGAAGCATTGCCAGTTACGCACAACACGATTATGCTGCGCTAATTTGCCACTGACAGATGCGTAGCGGCTAGAATGGTAGAGGAATCTACTATAATCCGCGATAAATCGATGGAATACTTCAGATTTTAGGAAGTCTTCCTTCCTGATTGATATCAGAACCTAACCAATCGAGCATACTTTTCATACCTTTTAATTGATATTTTTACCTGTGGAGTTTATGGAATTTTGCAGAATCGTCAATTGAGCGAACTATTAAATTTCTCGCATTTTTAGGATAACGATTTATTATTGGAATGCGTAAAATTAAAGGCGAACAATTTGCAAGAATACGGTAAAATTATTCATTTTTTCTCGGTGATAATAAATTATAATGTTCGATATAGCCGAATGATAAAACAAACTTACTCGAAGTAATTAAAAATTCGTAACTATCGATCGAAACAAACTTCTATTATTTGAATGAAATATAAATCTTGTATGTGCCAGTGAAGTATAAATTCAGTTGACTCGAAAATTTAATGATCCGCGAACCACAATCTGAGTGGAAACTGAAATATCATAATTTTTGAGTTTTCTCACTTTTTAGTCAAGGATGCAAATTGCATCCAATAAAAAACTTCTACATTTATCAAAGTTTCTTTGCTATTTTACTGGGAAACACTCCCAGTTCCACATCATAAATCTAGAAAGCTACAAATAATTAGTGAAAAAGAATTTTTAATTACTCGTGGATCACAGCAAATTCCAAGCGTTACATTATCCGCTTAAAAAACGGATCTAGTAAATTTTGTAATATCGTTAACATCGATATTTGAATAAAAATCCACAATGCATTAATAACTTCAAAAAATTCGCTGCAGTTAAATCAATATATTTTTGACAATTTTAAAAATTAAAAAATTCGGGAAATCGAGTAATCAGAGCCAGGCATTCAATTCAGTAAATCCGTGCCACTTATCACAACCAGGGCATCAAGCGCAGCGCCCCTTGCCCCGAAAAATCCTGTCGAAAATCAGCAGATAACCCAGGTAATTAATTACTCAAGGCATTAACACGCGAGACTGAAGAGTCAACTGCATCGTGACTGGTGATAATAATCCAGCTGGATGGGCGAGAAAGAGAACGAGAGAGATAGAGAGAGGGAGAGAGAGAGAGAGCGCGAGTGAGAAGGCTACTGGAAAAAAAGTGTTTCAGCCTCGAGGGTGGCAATCAACGCTGTGCTGCTCGCAATTGTTCGGGACCACGCGACGTTGACTTCTGATGGACTAATTCCGGATATGGAGCCGCGTAATGGAGCTCGTCATCTCGAGAAGGATAATCGCCTTTCTCTGCGGATAGGAAAACGAAGATCACTGTGCTTCGTTATCTCTCTTTGTTTTCCTCTTCCCAATCAAGAGACTTTTTCCGGAAGAAAAAACTTCGATCAGTAATTCGGTTATTGACTGCCTTGATTATCAATGTAAAGTCGTATGGAGCCAATTTTAGATGTTTGTATAATTTAAAAATGTTCTTGCAATAATTATTTGTAGCTTGATGGGATTTATCTGTATATTGTTACGTTATTATTACTGTGTTAGTAATTAATGTTATAAGGATTCCCATATTATTACGATAATAAAACTTAATTTATTTAGCACTTTCAATTCGAATTTAAAATCCACGCAAAGCTGAGAAAATAAAGAAAAATCGTGAATGTATCTGATGTATTATTTCTTGATTGGTAGAAATTTAAGGCGGGACTCAAATTTGACAGAAGTTGTCAAGAACCGGAAGAAGAAATTTACCAGCTTGATATAGAAGAAGAAGAAACATTCCACGAGCAGAAGGATGCTTGCCAAGACAAGAGACTTCTTTTTTGCCAGCGTTTATTAAGCTACTACCATCCGTCTCTTTTATTGCGGTGTATTTTAAATTACCCTCCTCGCATCGCCAGTAAAACGCGCGACTCCTTGATGAAAAAGATAGATGAAAAAAGTGTTGGAGGGAGAAGGATAAAGAAAGGGGGGGGGGGGGGTTGCAACAAACTTCCAGCTTTCCATTAAGCCGCGCGCAAGGTGACTCTGAGTCAGCGATGAAGATGTATGGCCTCTAATAAGAGGAAGCCCAAGCTGGCGAACCGAGAGACTCTGTTTCGAGAGATTGTCGGACTACTGTCACAAATAAAGGTACCGTGGGTTAAGGAAAATGCTCTGGAAAATAGACGGCGACCTACAGGATTGTTTTCTGATCCGATCTGATTGCGATACTGTAGACGAGACTTTGAGAATCGAAGAAGATTCGAGAGAAGCTCGAACCTCGGACATTTCATTATCATCAAAGATCTGACTTATTGTTTCTCTAATTCTCAGATTAGGGATTGTTGATTTGAGATTGTTGCATTGACGATTAATAATGAAAATGATTGTATGTATTTAGTACATGTATTTAAGTGAGACAAACAGCTGGAATTTCTACCTCAGTGCTCACTCACTGTACCCTAGGCATGAATTTAATTAGTGTTCTGTAATTAAAATCTTGATTACGGCTCATGTAAATCGCGAATGCAGCTTCCTTATCCTAAAGAGCTTCCGGAAGCTCTTGATAACTGCCATGAAACTGATATCCTCATTCACAAACTTACAGCTCCTTGGGTAAGACTGGTGCGTGCAACCCGATACACGAGTGCATATTTAGTCATATTAAGTAATAATAGGAATAGCGTTAATAAATAGTCACTCTGCTCAATGATTACGACATTCAACTATTCAGGCTTAATCCCCCGAATTCAAACTACTAATTATATCCAATCGTTTTTATTTTATAGCAGCAATATTTTTCCCCCAGTTCCTGAGAAAGCGAGTTACTAGTTCGATCATCGCAAAAGTGTTAAATAAAGAGCAGGAAGTTGAAACCGAATTTGTCGAGTAACAATAGCTTTCAACACGCGAAATTAAGGGAGAAAATCGAGCGAGGTCGATAGGTCATGAGCCAGTTAATAGTAGCTTCGTTGCAAGTATGTGCAAGTTCATAATATGCAAGCAAGAAAATGAGATATCTCACAAAGTTGAGACGACTACCGCTGGGAATATTAGGAAAACCGGCCGGCCGCAGAATAGATCTATCATCGGTGTCACCCGAAACCTGATATCCGCAAGCGCAATAATTCCGCATTGACCTCCGTTAAGGAACTTCCGCTGCCTTGAATTCATAAAGATAATTTGAAGCAGCCTGCAATTTATCGTGGAATGAGCCGTGCAAACTTTCAGCTCATTCCCCGATAGAAGCATTAGTCGCTGTAATCTGATTTATAAACTCCACGCTGCCCGAAATCGTATGCCGTTACCATGCAACTTTATCTGCCGAGAATTCCTGTAGAGTTCACAGAACGCAGCAATACTGCAAACTTCGGCATAGTATCAACTTTGAATCACGTGTTTTTCCTCTCTGATATGTAAAGCAGTTGAAAATTGTACGGGAAGAGTAACTCTTGCTTTCTCTCCTTCTTAGAATTAGAATTAGAAGTTCGCATTCTCATAGTGGAAAGAACTTCTGGACACTTGTTGCGGTTAATAAACTCGTGTCTCTGGCAATTGAGAGTCACGTGGAGTACCGATAAAATAGATAAAGTTTAGAAATTCTAGTCTTTCCTATATTACACACATACGTGTGCAACACGTTAACACATTAACACATTAACGAAAGAGATTAAGCAAAATATACTTGATGCGAAAAATGTGTTAGCGAGCAGATTATTTGAGACTTTCCAGGGTGATTGTAGGCCTCAGTGTTTCACACTTTATGTCAATTTATGATAGGGACTGGTATGTGCGGCCACTTGAATGAGGAAGCCGAGAGACTGTGTGTAACCTAAGACTGAGGCTGGCTAGTGGCCCGACGCCATGTAGCTATCCGAGGTTTTGAGACCGCACGTGCAAATGTTTAGAGTGAGATATAGGTAGGTTCCTAAGGCTAGTGTTCCTTGTTCCTCTAGGATCTGGCCACGGAGTGGGGACGAACTTTGTGTCTTCTGCTAAGAGGACTGTGATTAGCCCCATGGCACTTACCCCAGAACCTCTAACGAGCGAGCATCGAGCATTTTTTATCCTGACAAAAATAACGTACTATAACAAATGATAAGCGCAAGAGTCAAAGGTAGGGAAAGTGTAGCAGGCATAAATTTCGCGAACTAGCGCACCAGAACGCGCCAAATGTCCGATCGAGGGTATCAAATAGAAACCGGAAGCGGGGTGGGTGAATTTCCTTTGAAAAGGAATCCAGCGCAGAAAAGGGGGTGTTTGCCGAAGAAGGAGGAGGAGAAGAAGGGGAGGACACACAGGTCGGTAGTGAATACAGCCGGGCAAGTGTACAACGAGCGGCAAATGACTCGCGGAAGAACCTGGGACCCGCTCAAACGCCTCGCGTAAATGCCGCATTCACAAATGAAGCCCGCTGCCAACGACCAACACAGCTCTTGGAAAAGAGGGAGAACGAAAGCGAGAAAGGGAGAGAGTGAAAGAGAGGGAACGAGAACGAAGCCTGGTGCACTGGACAAAAGAGGAGGAGGAGGAGGAAGAGGAGGAGGAGTGTTATACACTGGAATCTGGGTCTTCATGGTCCGCGAAAAAACCACTGTTTGCGAGAACTTCCTGAGACCGACGCGTACCGCCGGTTTCTGCTCGCGATCTTCTTCCTTCTTTTTTTTCCCTCCCATCTCTCCTTCCTCTCTCTCTCTCTCTATTTTTTTCTTTCAGGAAGAACGCTGAGATTGTGTGGATTCTGTGTGATGAATAGTGCGCGTAGCCCGTAGAGAATCGCGAAACCGCGGATTATTTAGCGAGACGCTGCATTTTTGGACGGTTTGTTTAAAGTTCTTTGATCGAACGGATGACAGTTGCAGAAAATCTTTCGCCTCTGGAAGTTACTTTTAAGGACAGATATTATTTTTTTGGGAAGTTTTAATTGTGATATTGTGAATTGTTTCGTGAAAAAAGTTTCGCACAAAAATTGTAAAGTACACTAGGATAGCAATTGTTTCTTTTAATTTGTTATTCCCGAAAAAACAGCCGTTTTTATGACTACTTTATATTCATATCAGGCATGAAGCACAAATCAGTCGGTTATTGGACGTTTACACAAGTGTAAGTCGGTAATGTCTCCAGTTCACGGGGAATAAAATCATAGTAGTATGTCAATAAGCAATTAACGAAAATGGGTGTAAAGGCTAAACCGTTGATGGAATCGATTCAACCGGAAAATTCAAATTAACCTCATATTCCTGACGATATAAAAACCAGCTTCGTTTAGTGTTTGCATTAAATTCGCAATTACCACAGGGTATAATTCGGCTCGACTAAATATTTGATGAAACGCTTATGAGAATTGCGTTTCTGGATACATTTTCAACGAATGTTCGCCAGGTAGCTCAAATCGGTTGACCTAGATTTCGCGAAATAAGAGAATGGTCGAAACGACCCTCCAATTCAGGTACATCTTTATTTCACGGAAGGAATTATTTGCCAGTTAAAAATCCACAAGTTCAGATATAGCAACATATTGTATAAAATAAACCGTTCAAAGAATTATGTAATTCTTGATTCTCATTCCTAATCTCCTGACCCAGTTCGGAACTTGATACCCGAGACGTCGAGTATGCGAAAGAGAAGAAAACTCACATAGATCACTAAGGTCCATCTGCATAATCAGTGGTCACAGACCGAGGGAGCGAGAAAAGCAGCGGTAAGAAATTAGGAGGGGTACCAAGAGCACTTACCTTTGTGCGGTATTAGCGGCCACGGATGTAACGGGGAGCCGGCAACCAGCCAGACACATGCCAGCAACACTCCGAACATTTTCACCCCCATCCACTTCGGACAGACGGAAACTTCCCTGCTCAGGCTGGCTCCCGTTCCACCAGGCTCTATCCCGAGCCACGTTCACCTCACCGTTGTATCCCCGGTACCCCGCTTCTCTAGACTCTTCCAACCAAGCAAACCCACGTACTCTCTCTTTCCCTCTATCCTCTTAATCTCTCTATTCTACCTCCAGCCAGCAATCTTCCTTTTTTCTTCGCCGCCGTTCTCGATCTTGCCGCCTTCTGGCCTCCTTCTCCGGCTGGTTCCAGCTCGGCCGAAACTCCAAAGACAGAAGCGTTCCAGGGGAGCCAAGTTCTACGAGTACACACCCAACCGCGAACACTAGCTCGCTGTAACGACCCGAAGACACCGTGCAGCGAATTTTCGAGGCACTTTTGATATCAACCAGCTATCATGCTTTGCCCGAGTACCTCTGGTGATGGTGCTTTTTAACTTGGCCTCTTTCGAGAAGCCAGTTTAGGATGGGTTGTACATTGGTTGTACGGGGATTTAGGCTAGTGTGACAAGGTTTTGATGGCTATTGGGGCTTGTTGCTATCGCGCGGTAAGGCTTTGTAATGGGTGGGGAGCTCGATTTTCGTCCTCCTCTTTGATCACTCCTCTTTCTCTTCGGCCGAGTTGTCCAATACCGCGCTCTGTGTCCGGATTCAGGCCGTGGTGATGTTTGTTTTTGCACTCGCGGGATAGTCAAAGCTTGCGTATCCTTCTCTTTTTCTCGCCACCTCTTCTCTTGCTGTTTTTCTCGGTCTTGCGACCGAAAAGCGATTTCCTCTTCAGAGTGAAATCGGCTTCTCGTTATTGCTCCATATTAAAAGCTCTATGAACGAGCATGGAGCGTTTGAGATTCGGGGCTGCGTTCCTAACTGGGTCGCGTACTTCGCTCGGGCTGAGGCCGGATAACTCGCGGTACCAATGCACCGAGACACTTAGGGAAAATATACCCTGGCAAGGGCCTCTTCTTCTGTGCAAGCTAATTGCCAGCAGTTCGTGCATCCTCGCTGCGGAACTGCGTTCTGATTCGCATGCCAGCTGGATTTTCCTGCTTTCTCATCGGCTTCTTCTATCTGGAAGTACAATCATCTCTGGAGGGCGCTAATTCGAATTACGTTGTACAGATGTGGGATCATCCGACGTTTCAACTTCCACATTCGATCTCATGTTTCTTCTTCAGTATCCACGAAATCTCTCGGAAGTAATTTCGAATAATACGAAAACCGCGCATAGGCCAGCACAGTTTAAGCTTTGCGTTCATAACTCATGGGCATGATTAACCATTAATTGTGTCTGATGACCAATTGTAAGCGTTAAATCTCCCTCAGCCTCAGGGTGTTCGCGGTCGGCTAAGTTCTCGTCAGTTTGCGGCGACAGTTCGAGAGAGTTTCTCTCCGAAATGCAGAATCCTCGAACATCGCGCAAGTAAGTACTACTACGTAGTGTTCCGCCAAGTCCACCACCACTACTACCACGATCAACGCCACTCGCAAACTCACTTCCGTCTTCGGCGCCAACGCGAACTGTCGCGGTTCTCGAATTGTACCACTGTGATCATGTTTTTCGCGAACTCGGTACTTGTCATTGGCAGAGTCCCAGCCAAGAGCGGTTACCCTTGTTCCACCAATAGCGTGGAATGTGTCATATTCTTCTGCTTCGCGACAATGCCATGTTCAAGACTCTGTCAAAGGAAGATTTCTCAAAGGAGAATTCGAAGACGATTTACCAGTGTCGTATGGTCCAGATTCGATCCTCATTGCGGGTAATTTCTAGTTCAGTATGAATTAATTATGTAAGGTCACACGATACTGTCCGGTTTCCTTTGGCTTCGGATGCAGCTGTGGCCATTGGAAATTTCGCCGCAAGCTCATTCTCCACTCTTGGGATTTGGTAATTTACTTTGCATCGAGTTTTGCAAATTTCCTGCGGGTTATTCCTTAATGAAAGGTCGCCCGTTGCAGGCGTCTTACCGTCGAGCTTGTTTACTCTATCGGGAAACCCAGGTAACACATCGGACAGCCACCTGTAAAACAGAATAACAAGCTCTCAGAAACTGTCGCCAAGCAAATCGATATTTATATAAATATTTTATGAATATCAATGCGTGAGATATTATTACAGAACTTGTCATTTCTATAACCTAATCTTCATATTCTTTGAGCACAGAAAAAAACTTTGCTTCGTCCTCTAATTCCAAATCCATGTTTCTACACAATTGGTAATAATGGAATGTAAAATTTAATATTAAGCAATGAAATACAAAGAAGATGCAGTTACCTCGAGTGCCAGTTAACGCGTTGACTGCGACGTCAGTTTTCAGGATTCTGGTTTAAAAAGCTTTGCGGAATAAACTACGAGATAACTCGTAGTTGGTGTGTCCTAGGCAAGAACGCAAACTACGAGTTATCTCTTAGTTGGCAGTCAACGCGTTAAGTACCATGTGTCACTGTGATATATTCTACGTCTCTCAGAAGAGCTAAAGATACACTGTCAAAGGCTCCTACCGAGAGAGAGAGAGAGAGAGAGAGAGGGCTGCTCTGTAGCAAAATCTACATATCTCTGACAATGGATCCCAAGGAAATCTAACTATTTACACAATTAGAGTTTAGTCAAACAGTACAATTACCGTCAGATTCAGTAAAGGGTATTTAAGTGGAAAGAAGAGTAGTCTCTGGAAGCAACGAATCAAACGATGCGGTTACAATCCAGGAGAAGATTCGAGGAAACAGTTCAAAGAGCAATAACACTCGAGGCAAGCTGCAAGAGGAAAAGGGAAGTAAAGTTGGCGATATTAAGGGTAGCACAGCAGTACTGCTCGAAAGTTGAGATAATTGGAGGACGAAGGGTAATAATAACGGCGAGTCAGCGATAACTGTGCGCCTTATGATCTTCCGTCTATATATATATTTAATACACTCAAGCAGAATGCTTACGATGGTACGTAGGAATAAAGATGAAACAGGTGGATGCCGTCATTACGAAAGGAATATAGCCAGGAGAAAATTCCATTTCTGTCGTGTTCGCGTTACGTGAATTTTATACGAGACCTCGTACATCGACTAGATGAAAAATGACAATGGCTCGAGAGAGAGAGAGAGAGTCAAGCCATGGGAAGATGAATGCTAATGGGATTGTGTTACAATTCAACTGACGTCTACGCATCTGCTTTAACGTATCCTGTATTACTGGGAAAAAACCCTTTTCGTTAAATGATACATTCAAATTCAGAGAAATATCATTCACAAAGTAAAACAAGTTTTGAGAAAAATTCTGCGCCGTCCGAACGTCCGATAGTAGAAAGTTTTGTTCTATTTGCTTCTCCAATCCTATGTGAAAAAGAATATTAAAAATGGACGAGAATTGTATATTATTTTTCTTCCCCTATAAAATCGACCAGTATAATTGCCATGATAAAAAACATAAAGACACTCGGTTTCCTTAAATTCAGAAAAAACGACTTGAAGATAAAACTGAAATTACGAATGATCCAAATTTTCCTGAATCTTTTCCCTGTGAAATGTGGATGTTCTTGTTTCAAATTCACCCAAAAGTTGGCTAAAAGTCATATAGTCGAAATGATCCATTTTCAGAATGAAATTTATTCAGAGCCGAGTTGAAACGAATTTCGCAAGGATCCTCCCGGAAGTTTCAACCGTAGCAGAAAAGATGTTTGCTCATTTCATGCTTTATATCTCTTTTGCGCCGTTTACTTATGCTGCCTAGCACCGTGGGTCTTTGTACTCTTCAAGAGAGACATGGTTCAGAGCGTCTAGTCCGTCAGGGAAATTGTCTAAAGACTCAGTCGACCAGTACGACGAAGCTCTGTGCGTGTCTCTTTCTTTTTCTCTCTTCCTCTTTCTCACCAAAGAAGACTCGGGTTTCATCTTTCGTCATAATGTTCCAAGCATCCCTCTCGGCACCCATCTAATGAAGATGACAAAGGTATTTCAGGAAATATGGATGAACGATGAAATTGTTCCTCCTCGTTCTGCTTCGAACTAATTATTAGCAGCCGGTGAAATTGAAACTTCTATTAACAAAATCTAGGAAAAATTCTCTTCTCATTATTGTTAACTATCTTTCAAGACAATAGTATAGAATTATTCATAAAGCTAATTGAAAATTAACCTTCTGCACTCGCAACAATTTCTCTGTGTAAAGACAATTACTCGATGTATATAATATTGAATATAAAACAATGAGGAACAGAGACAATTATGGAAACTAGATTGAAAAATTGATTGTAAAATTGAAGCAGTAGCTCAAATTCGTAACTCCTTCTTTGCAAGGTTTCGTGGAAGGGACACTTGAGTGCAGAGGATTAAAAATCAGTCGGAAGGTATTTGGAAATGAGAATATCCGTACTATAGGGTCTGAAGTAATCGTCGCAAAGAGATTTTCTTCCAGCTGTTTCCTGGGGAAAAGGCAGTACGAGAGAGTACAGGTGAATAGGGAGTCTCTTTCGAGCGGTATCTTTCAGACAAAAAGCAGCTAGCGAAGCGAACGTAACGAACGACGCAAGATTAAATACTATCGCCATTCGGAAAAATGATCAAAGCTTCTTTTTCTTTTCTGTTTTTCCTTTATTGTCGGGCACCGCTCTTTTTTCGATGCGCGCTTCTTTTCCTCTGAGCGCCTCTCCGCCGCCGCATATATGCCACATTGCGCTGATGGCTTTTCAGAAGCATCTCGCATTACGCGTTATCATTACGCAGAGGAAAAGTGCTGTTAACCTTTGCTAAAATACAGTTCTCAACAAAGGCAAGCTTAAAACTTCAATTGTATAATATATTTTCCAGAAATTTTTTGAATTAGTAAAAAAAAAAAATCAGTGATTCGATATATTATGAGATTCGATCGTTAATTGAAAAACTTAGTAGTAATTTTACTACTAAAATCGATAGTTCATAGTGAAATCTGAAGCTTCTCAGATTTCAAAAACAATCCTGTGAAAATTTCCTGAAAGTGCTTCTGATGGAAACTTCGAAAAATGGACTGCTTGTCAAAGACCAATTCAATTCCCAGCTGCAGTGCGATGCATTGCACTGTCTTTTGCTATCTCTCGGCTTCGTGGCCGAACAAACTAGCGCAGTTGTAGTTGGTTCCCAATGATACCGGTGAATCAGCATGCACCGTGGAATCCAAAAGTGCAACGTGTCGGGCAAACCGAGTGGACGGTTTTCTATTTGCACTATCTCTAGACCTAACCCGTTGTTAGACCCGTCTACGAGATCAGTGTACTATGGAATACGAACTATAAAAGGCACCGTTTCAATTGCTTCGATAACTCTGAATAACCCTGGTATCCTCTTGAACATATTGCGAAAATTGAAAACACTCGAACATTACACTCATCTGTTGCTCTTTCATTTCACAGAGTAATCTCCCTTGAAACCAAGAAAAAAGTAAGTAGCAAATCAGTATTTGATCGATGAACTACTTTGACGATCATTTGCAGCGAACTAGGATAATCTGGAGAATGAAAATGAAGAAGCAATCGTAAAGTTGTTTATTCGAGATTGAGGACATTGGGAATTTCCCATGGAACGAAACAACCCAGTAAATTGTATCGTAGAGAGGTGGATTAGCAGAGCAGATTGATCGGAAGCATGGTTCATCAGGGAGTGACTCAAGATCGATCTGACTTAGCGGAACAATCGATTACGAGCATTTCGAGTCGAGCGGTTAAAGACAGAGAGCTTTGATGGGTCCAGTACACCAGTGGAGATGCTTCCCATGGGATTCGGATCTCAGTCAGCCTCTCGATTATATCGCGAGAACCTTCAATCCGAGTGGCCTCGAACGTAGCTTCCATAATAGGGTCTAAATCAAGTGGTCTGCTCGTTCGCTCGCGGAACACACGTAATTTCGGTTACTTAGTCTTGCATGAAGCTGGACTCTGAACCGAAGGACAAATTGCGCGGAGCTTCACCTCCGGCTTCGACTGCTTGGTAATGGACTGATTCAAAGTGTCGATGCAAATTGCTCTATTGAGGAGAACCGCGGCTTCACAGTCTCGCGTGCGCATGATATTACCTGTGTGCTATGTACAATGTGTTACCCAGAAATTCCATAGCAAAGTTCAACCAACAAAAGTACGTTTATTTATCATTTCTAAGGATTTAATCTACTCGGGATCCTTTAAATGAGCCGTTCAGAGGGCAACTTGATTAACTGCAGTTCTTGAAATATTTTAAATAGCATTTGGTTCAGTCATAATTTTCTTTATTTATAATCAATTTCCTAAATAATACAGATTGACATCGTTAGATAAGAAAATTTCTTTTATTGCTGAATAGTAAATAATTTATTTCAAGAGCTGTTCCGATTGACTATACATCTGTCTTTATGCATTTTACAATGTTTATTTCATTACCGGTCTGCACTTTATGTTTTATGCTCAAATATCAAACCTGTATTACAAATTTAACATATTCCATTTGAAGTAGTGTCTTCTGTGTTCCAATTTCACTGGAACAGGACAATTAAGTGAAAAAATGCTTTTCTGTGCGACGAGACTCGTGATCATAAACATCGACTGAATTAAACTGCTTAGCTATCACTTCATAGAGTATAGTCGTTGTGAGAAAGCGCATGAAGTTGAGCACAAAAAAGCACGCAAAGCCACCGTTCCTTTACCGCTTTCTTTCAGAGGAGGAAACTTCGCTTTAACTGGAGCTATTTCATGAAAACGATTCCACTCGCGTTTCTCGCGAAAACATCCGGCACAGAGGAGATTCGCGGAGCAGGAAAGGCCAGTGGCAAACGACGACGACTTCCCGAAAAAGGGGCCGTTCAACTTTGACGTGGCCACGATCGCGATAGGAAACGGCTCATTGAGACGTAGCTGACAATACGGTAGCTTTCACGCGGATTTCACTTTGCTGGACGCTATTTGATGCTACCTTTCTTCTGCCTTTCACGCTACTTTTTTTCTTCTTCTTCTTTTTCTTCTTCGCAAACTACCTTCACAGTAGATCGAATAGAGTCAATCGACTTGTATCTTGAGAAGAAACTAAAATGAAAACTGCTACACCGTACTTAAATTATATTAGTAGATGGAGTTTTATTAAAAAATGAATTTCATAATTACAGCGATCTCTGAATATAATTTAATACGGTTTGACTACTGTATAAATAAATTTAAATTATATTTTACGGAATTATTGCTTGAATCAAAAAAATAATTCAAGAAGCAGTATATATGTTTATATTTCAAATAAAATGTCTGATCGATTCTTTAAGTTGATTATCCTGTAATAGAGAAATGTACGTGGAAAAAGGTGAAATTACAGAATAACGTTCGCATGAAAATCTGCAATTGATTTATCGCCATTCCTCGTCGTGTTTTCCAATTGAATTCTTGTGGTTTTGAGTGAAGAGAATTGAAATTCTCGCGAAAATCCCCAATCTATTTATCATCGTTCGAGAATCAAACGGTGCAATTATTCCTACTGACGAGTCTCAGAGCTGCGATGAACTAAATTCAATGCAAGAAATACAGTGAGAGAAAAGCGATCGGTACAAGAAACACAGAGAAACGCGATCCATCAGGATTGTCATAATAGGAGGTCGGTAGAAAACAAGCAAGACACATATAAGCAAATGTCCGTTCCGTTTATTAAACAGAAATTAGTTCGCGAGAACAATTGAAAAATCACGTAGACATTGCCATTGAATTTCGCGAGGCGCGTTGATCTGTCCATATCCAATTAAATCAGTGAAATATATTCTACAAAGAAATATTTGTACATCGCCGGAACATCGCCGCTTCAAACCTTTATTGTAACGCAATATTTCGATGCAGATTATCTTTTTTCTCCCGCGAATATCTGATCGTTAACGTTGGATAAAAATTACTGGAATTATTCGAAACGGGATCTCCAGCTTCGTGGCCCAGATTTAATAAAATTATTACAGGAATATTTTTATATCTATGACGTCGCATGTACTACCTTAATACGCAATGAAGTTAACTGAATAACCGACAATGAGTGGATTTTAACGCATTCGCTCAAAGAATTATTCTGGAAAATTCAGCTTCATGGAAATAAAGGTCAGTTTTGCTAGATTTTACATTTTTATCAGTCAAATCTTTGATGCTTCATCATATTGTCAGTGTCGATTTTGAAAATATTTTAAGAGAAATTCGAGTGAGATTTCAAAGATCTTAGAGAGTTAGTTTTTTAATTGGAAACATGTGTCAAGTACGTATGTACTATGTAATGACACTTAAGAAGTAGCAGAGGGAAAATCAATGACAATAAAGACGTCGTTCGCGTAGGGCTGCGGAAAACCCGAGCACATAGTTGGCAGTGGGGGGTGTGCACATAGAGATACCCTGGCAGAGAGAAAAACGGGAGTTGCTAAGTCAGCGGTATTGCTCCCGGCAAAATCAGACCTCGAGCTTTTTGACAGCTGCAACCAGAAGCATGAAACTGATTCGCTTCACTATCGTTATAATCTTCAGTATTAACATTCATTTTACTATACCCCAAATCTTGACAATTAATCATCTCACTATTTTAATTAAATTTATTCCAAACTTAATAAAATATTATTTTCATTTCTGTCTTTGACACAATTTTAATAAATGCCTCTCTTTTTATCCACCTTTGTTTGATACGCGCTAAAAGAAATAAATTTTATCGAGGGTAATACCAGAATTCCTTTTTATAATTGTTCCATTGAATTATGAATTAATTTTACTCTTTCGTGTATTTTGCAATGTTAATTCTGTGCAATGTGCAAAACGAGTAAATCGCGAAGAAAAAAGTAAAAGAAGTCTATTCTACTTTCAGCTAGTAATAGTATTGTCGAGCAGACGGAAATCGAAAGAAGAAGTAGCCCTACCGTCCAACGAACTCAAGTTGCAGTAGGGGGTAGAATTCTTCTGCTGATAAGGCACATATCCAACTGTGGTGTAATTCGATTTGCTTACTTGAACACGTACCAAAAAATTCAGCAATCTTTGTAAAGCTCACGTTGGCATCGCGGCATGCTGGTCTTTGACCGAATTGTCAAGAAAGCAAACCTCCCTCAGGAATAATTATAAACATCGATTAAGCACGTATTATCATCCTTCAGCTATGTTATTCGCTCTCCCAAAGTTCCAATAAACAATTGAACTAAATTAAAAGTTACATCTTATATTAAATAAAAATATAGAAATTCTCCGTTAATAATTACTAGATAAATATTACAATCGAGTGTTACAATAATAATGAGTCTTACGTATAATTAAATAAATCAATATTAGCCAAGTTAATTACTGAAAATGATCGTTTAGCACAGACCACTTATGACGTGGTTCTCGAGTAATTATACACATATACGAGCCAATCGCTTTATTGTCTCTCGAAGATAGATCCGTAATAAAAGTTCGATTCGACGAGAACGCAATGTTGAAAAGGAGAAATAAAATTCCGATCGGACGTGGCCCGCGCGCTAAGCTAAGCCGCTCCCCTTTGCCCGTTCCATTAGCCTCTTTTTAAGTATCAGCCGCGCGAAAATCGCATTTCACTGGCTGCCACGCGCATAATCCGCTTTGCCTCGCGTGCACGACACCCTTCCCACCTATGCGATTATACTTTGAAATCGCGGATCTGCGAATGTAAACTCTGTTTGCTGAAGGAGCAAAACGCTCCTCGTAGCCCACCGCCCTGAATGCCGAGTTTCAAGCGTTTGTTGGTGTTTGATGAGGATTTGATGGGTTCTCTGGGTATCTGGAAGAGGGGTTCAATGAAATTGGGAAGATTATCGCCGAGGACTGTTACAGGTACATACAGTACCGTCTTACTCAACTTCGACATCTTAAATATTCCCCTTATTTTTTATGGCAAATACTTTAAAGTATAACAACGCCAACAAGAATCCAAATATAAACAAACACTGAAATACTTGATTTCTATGAGATACCTGTTGATTCTTTAAAACCATTTTTACCAATATACAAAATATTCTGTATTTGTTTTATCCTCTATCTTCGTTCTTAACTAATTGTAAAATGTTTCAATTTTCTTTCATATATTCTTTAGTAAAAAGATTCATATTTTTTAAAAATAATAATGTTATCGATGAATAAATCGTGAAAAAAACAGAGTTATCAATCTTGGGAATTTTTTCGATTAACGGAGGATGGTTCAAGAGTCGAGGGAAACTAATATGAGGCCTAGTGGAAGAAAATTGTTGGGGGTATTTACGAAAGTGTGCGGAAACAGGAGAAAAGGTCAGCGAAGCTCAAAGAGGTTAGCAACAAACATCGCACGTCCGTCATAAATTCCTCGACAGTAGCCGTTGCATCAAGACTTATGTAGTCGACAACATAGTCGCGTCGAACGCGGGATTATATTTCGGGGGCGGACGGGCGAAAGTTCACGTGGCAACTACGATGCGCGAACATGTAAACGAGCTCGCAACGAAAGTCTCTCTGCATTGTTGGATAAACTCGTGGCTTACTATATGTATAGACAGAACAGCTCACCGCTGCTTCACTCTCTGCATCACCGTTTCATTTTCCGCTGGGAAACAATGCACTTTCTAGCCTGGCAAATTGGCAGATTTGCAAAGCTAGAAAATTTGCAGTTCTATAATTGTGAAGGGTGAAGCATGGAAGTTTTACCAACGTGTTTCTCATAGAGACTGCAATTCTACTAACCTTCCTGCAATTTGTGTAAAATCAAGTTGCAAATAGGATGACATGTATTCACAGCATAACTCACCCTCAATTAAAATCTGTTGCAATAGAAAAAAGTGTCTTTTTCAGAATCAGTGGAAAATTGTGCTTCAACAGAATTATGAATCATATTATTAACAAGAGTGCAAAATAAGGACAATAGTACAAAAAGAAATACAATTAGATTAAATTTAAAATTATGATATAAATTCTGCAAGAGTCATTTACCTCGATGTGCAGATATTGACGAGCGATGATTTTTAATGAAAATATGAACTATATTATTACCGAGCCATGAACACGATCAATGCAAAGCAACGGCACACAGAGGAATTTGTCAAACATTTTGCAAAAAATGGTCTGACTGAAAAAAAACAAGAATCTAATACGAGAAGCTCTCGATTAACTATTTCTTCGACGAGCCAATATTGAGCCAATTGGCAGTACCGGCAGCAAAACCGAAGCAATGCATATCCTATACACCGCAAACCCATGAGGATTGTCGAAAGCCGCGATTCTAAACCCAGACCCTTTGTTGAAAACCAAAAAAATACCGCGTCATCGGTTCTGTCTCGTTATATACAATATATTATACACGTATGTATATCGAGGGGGAAAAAATCCCTTTATTATCACAAAGGGCATTCGCAAACGACTACACTCTCGCGCGTAAACGAAACGCCAATAAAGTTCGATCGCTCGGTAGCCTCAATTTTAATTAATAAATTTCAATAAAGTCGTTCCTCTGTTGACTAGCAAAAAAATTCGCGATGCGCGGCCATTGATGAAAATTGCTCGTAGTATGTTGTGGGTTCTCTCTCCAATAAGTACACTCGAAATGTGTAATCTACAAATAGACTGTCCGTTAACAATACTTCGATGGCTCGTTCGCGAAATGTACTTTGTTGCGCTCCAAATCGATTTCAATCGCGAAACAGATTTGTCACCGCAGCCTTTGTAAGAAATACGAGAGGAAATTTTGAGCTGCTGAAGGGAAAACGATGATTATAATAGGACGTAGGTTAATATTATAATTAATGTTCATAGTTTGATAGTTTTTGTGCTAATTATTATTAACACTATCCTTGATTAGAGAAATTTGAATCGTGTTAGATTAAAAAAATAAAGAAGCAAAGGAATTCAAAAGTATTTTACATCGAGAAGCATCGATCGAATATGCAAATCTGACAGTTTCATCGTTATCAGTTCACTCTATTATTACGTTCGGGGATTTCTCCCGGTTGGCCCATTATCCGCCTCTTTAATCCAGCGCATTTATGATTCAGGCTCGTTTAGATATGTACCCTCACGTGATCGACTTTTTCCAAATAAATTACACTGGATTCTTTGAAATTTTTCTCGAGTTCCACTTTTGCCATAAAAGCTTTGATATACCAATCTATCCTCAACTTCAATTAAATTCTGAACTTTGATTCCATGCATTTCAATTTCACCTTCTGTGTAAATATACCTTCAAACACATAGTCAAATCTTGAGAGAGACAAAAAGAAATTTCTTTTTTAAATGTAAAATAATTCTTTTCTCATAGAAATATTTTCTTGATCCTGTTTTCGAAACATTTGTCAAAGCGTGTTGTTTCAAATTACTTTATATTTCATTCCATCCGTGTATATCTATAGGTAAAAGAGAAATTGCTGCGATCTGGGCTATTCGAAAACTAGCAAAGAAGACTATTGATCAAGAGCTGTTTGGTCCATTTAAAGAGAGTTATGTTAACAGTGAATCATAGTGTTGTCGTGTGCATCTGTATCACATAAATATACCACTAAAAGCAGTTCACTATTTTCTACCTGTTTCTATTCCAGCAGGAAAATTCTACGCGTCTCAACAATAACATACTTCACGAGTGCTCATGAAGAATATTTCACGAAAAGTGATTATACGAATGGAAAAACAGTGTTACAACAATGTGTCTGACTGTTAACGCACGAATTATCGAGTGATATGTATGTTTAGTTTTACGACCGATAAAAGTTATCGAGTAACACCGTTAGTTCAGAAAATACAATATTCACTCTCAAAACTGTATAACATATCATAATTCGCAAACAAAGTACCAAAGTATTCGGTTGCTACATATTAAATGTCCAATTCTATAATTCCTGTTATCCGATATGTTTTTATTTGCAAATTGTTTTATGAACATAGATGTAAAGTGATATTGTTGTTTCGCTATATTTGATCTATTAAATAATTTCAGGAAAAGTATCAAAAATTCAATATTTTGTTGAATGTTTTGAAATTAAAGACGAAAGGAGGGAAATTTGTCTTTCGCATTTCGCTATCGTCTTATCAAACAAGCAGTCAACGATGAACGCGAATAGTAAATTGAAATATCAAACGGAATCATGGTTCGAAAAAGCCACAAATTACACGAAACGTCGCTCACAGCAGGAGGTCTGAACCATCGCGTCGCGACTTTAATCGCGAACTTCACGCGAAACTTCACGCTAACTTCCGGAATCACGAAGCAACCGAGAGAAGCGGAAGCAGCGCGTTTGGCTCGAAACTTTTCTTTTCACTCGGATCCTCAGATAAATTTTCCAGTGGCGATCCTTGCATTGCTAATTACTCGACGCTAAGTGGATTCCGCGGGGAGTGTCGCTGACAAACCGAATCCTATTTTTCCTCGGTGCAGTGTCGGGAGGACGCGAGAATAATTGGGCTGAATAGTCTATTAGCCATGTTGGAAATCGTATTATCCCTAGACTGTGGATTTTTATAGAAAATTGTCTGGAGTCTAAAAGAAAAATTATCTAATAACAATGAATCCTTAAAATCACTCAAAATTCATAATTTCTATTTTAACAAGAAAACTTAATTTATTATTGTTCTATTAAAAAAAATGACGGATTTCAAATGCGTCAAAAAATTTCAATTTCACGTCATTTCCAATTTTTGGAGAAACAAGATACGTATTCCGCTTAACGCTGCACTCCATTTCACACTGATCCATCTATTTTGCATTAGAATCGAAAATATTTATCCACGTGTCGCGGAAACGGTTAAATTTGTCGAAAATCGTGATGCGTAGTCACGGTTTCGAATGTTTCGCGAGCGAAACGCGCACAAGTTTCCATTTTCGATAGGGATTCCTCAGGCTTTTAAAAAAAATCCTCCTCATGTAAACCAAGCATCGTAAACTTTACGCGACACCCTCAACCCTTCGATTTTCGACGGGGAGCTCTCCAGCGTTTGTTGAAAAAATATTTGACTCGCGGATGTGCATTCTTCTGGCTTTAATTCTCGACGCGATCACTTGAATTATGTGTCGCGTGATGCTTCTCGTATGCTTTTTTTTTTGGTTGGTGCTTTTTGTTTTTTTGCAAGGGGGCTCTCGGTTTTTACGGATTGCACGGTGTTCCAACGTCCGCTAGCGGATTTATTGCGATTTCGAAATCCAGCGAGCTGTTGACACTCGGCGATGTGAACTATTGGATGGATTATTTAAAAATTCAGTAATGATAAATTGATATATAAATATAAAGATACTTCGTAGATCTTCTAAACTTTAAATAGCGGCTGGTCTTCGTACCAATCTTCAAAAAAAAAATGTCAGACAAAACTTGAAAAAGTGTGTCTTACACAAGTAAAACTATTTCTAGTATAATTTTACAATCTTCTTTTAGTGTAGAATATGAATAAAAAGATTAATGTGAAGATAATTGTGGAGATAAATAAATAGAATTTTGACAACCAAATAAAAAATATTTCTGTGTTATTTTCATAAGAATATAATAGAAAATATTGGAATTTTTGAATCAGGCCATTTTTTACCTACGGATGTGCGATGTAGTTTGGATACGTGCCTAATAAGCAGTGCACTCCCTAACATTACGTTGATTAATACTTGTGTCTCTCATAATCACGCTACTCTCCATTCGCCGGAAACCTTGAATCACTTGCATACTCTGGGAAATTACTCCCGCAGGAGAAGATGAGCTGCGCCGATTCCATCTTTGATTTTACTCCGATCGTATTCACTATTGTAAGTCACGATATGCCTGGATAATAGCTCTGACACAGTTCCGTCTTGGCTTCGAAACTCACCGAACACAGGAATCTTCTTCGTAAACTTATCCACTTGAAGAAATATTCCGAGTCGGAATGAGTTTGATCTTTCCAAGAGTTCGTGTGTCTTTCCGCAATTTGTAACGCGAGCCAACAATGGAATACAAGGCGACACGTTTCCAGCTTAGCACAATTTTAATTTAACTTTAGATCGAATTTCCACCGATCACGCTCATTTCAAATAATTATTTCCAAATTTATCCTGTAGAAGAGGAATTAAAATATCTATTTACTTTTAATTTGGAAAAATTATTTCTTATCTATTTGTTACAGACTCATTATATTTATTGAATATAAAGCTATAGGATTTTGAAACAAGATCCGTCGACATTGTCACATCTTAATCAGTAGATTTCAATATGTTTCAACCTCGTATTCCTAAATGACAGAAAACTACGGTTTCCTATTGGTAAATCTGTTAATTAATTTGCAACTTCCTAACGAAAATTCGCCATGACGCAGACACTCTCGTTTAGAATTCCGGGGAGGTGGTTCGCGCGAAATCATCCCTCGTACCAAAGAGGACTCGAGTCTCATGCATTTCTCATTAAGGATCATAAGCCAGTCTGGCGCGCATCAGACACCCTCTTCGCATCGGCGGGGAAGCTGTCCGCGAGCGGAAAGTCGCGGAGACAGAGAGAGAGAGAGAGAGGAAGAGAGGTAGAGAGTCACCCTGACGTCGCTTGCCACGATTCGAGAGATTTGCAAAACAGCGCACGAACCGGACGTACGTGTAACGCGTGCACGAACACCGAAAGATCCACGAGCCAGCCTCTCTCTCTCTCTCTCTCTCTCTCTCCCTTCACTTCCCGGACGCACGAGTATCTCTCCGGCATACAGGCCCGATTCAAAGCAACTTAACGAGGTTTCAGAGCTTGACAGTGGATGATCGAGTGAACGTCACCGAAAGGAGCCTCTCCCAGATGAATGAGAAACGTATATTTCCTGCTTATAGAGTTCATAGATTCCGTTAATTTACTCGGAGATCTATGGCATCGTTCCTTCTTCGATTCACCTGATTCTTTATTAATTTCTCAAGTGTTTCATTGCGTGCTAAGAACTTCCATTCGTCTACTTAATTGTTTTTCGAGTATACTCGACGAATTCTAATAAAACAACAAAATTCACCGTTAACCTTTTTTGCAACTATATTCTTACCATAAATATTTATTGTAAAACCATATTGTTTTTTGCAGTACTACGCAAAAGTGATGCATAATTCAAATCGACAATAAATTTGTTCAAAATGTAAAATAGGAGAGATTGAAGAGAAAGTGAGCGATTTGGGTAAATAATTAAGAATATTATAAAACAGAATCAATTTATTATTTCATAACTGGAAGATTGAATATTCACTTGGGCATCATCCATCAGCGTTTAGAACTCTTTCAAGCTGACTTGGAGCCTTCCTCCAAGTCCAGATGTGCTTTTCCTCCGTTACTCGAAGAGAAATATTCCGCGAGATATTCCGCGTACGAATCAACGGCACATTTAGCCACCTGTGGCAACATATTGCCGGGCGCAGTCTTATCGCGAGGGAAGGCGCGGATGGAAAATAAACTGCGTCGCGTATATATCACATTGGCCAGGGCCAGGATTCAATTACGCTAGGAAGAAGACCGGAATTTTGTATCACGGGTCGTGAACAGCACGGCTACAGATTTTAAATGAATCTTGTCGGGTGGTACGTGACCGGTAGGCCGAGTTAGTTACATGGCCAAGTCGACCAATTGCCTCCACCTTTATCTATCTTCTGAACTCTCTTCTCTTTCTTTCTTACTCTTCTTCACTCTTCTTTCCTCTTCTGTTTCTCAACACGCTTGTTAACCCTTCCAACAGAACTGCCATTCCGGCTCGAAAATCCCAGCTATCTTTTGCTTCGCTGGATAAATCGCTCTGGGATACTCTACTATTACCTTACGAAGCTTTTACTTATGCACTAATTTCCGCTGTTGAAATTGCTGGATACTGCTAATGCGATATTTCTCTCTGCGAAAATAATGCTATTTTCACTGTTCTCTTTTGCATCACTCTTCCAGTGAAAATTCACCGGGATTTTTATAAATCAGTTTTATGATGATTTCGTGTTCGAAACAATGTTTGGAATATCTTTGTACAAAGTGATTGAATCGTTAGAGAATACATGAGTTTGTATAGAAATATAGAAATATTGAATTCTTTGCTGATTTCAATACGCGTGTAAGATTAAAAACGTGCGTGGCCTCGTTTGGCAAAAGTATCTATTGTGCAGCGGAAAATGGCAAATGCTATTATAATCAAAGAGAAATGTATAAGGAAAAAAAACGAGGTAAAGCAAGAGAAAACAGCTTGAAAGCTCCAGCTGCAAATTGATTAATACAATCCACTATTCGCATTTGAAGATATAGAATTTCAAACATATTTCAGGAATCTCAATTCTGCCCGGAGAAAATTGGTGTTCCGAGAAAACGAGACACGATATTCCTGGAAACTCGCATCTGCGTTGCTTTGAAAAATTCTACAATTCTTTCGAAATCCATCCTGGAATATCCTCGCGGAAGACAGAACTGAAGTTCCATGTTTTTCATCAAAGCGCGAATCAACGAGTGATAATTCGACTAGTATCAATAAAGTTTCGCAAGAACGACTGCTCGCTAATTTGTTAGCTCGGTATAATGCGATTATAGGGTTCCTCGTAAATCAACGGTAGTATTGAAAAGAAGCATGGCGGTCGATCGGATCGATGCGACGACTTTGTTCGCACAGTTTCGCAATAGGATTTTCGTTGGGAAGATTCAGCTCTGAGATGTGTATTTTGCGCTGCTCCACAATGGCCCATTATTAGAGGTTAATTGCTTGATTGGCGGCGACTATCCCCCACTCTACTCTCCTCTCCCGTTCGCTCTGCTGTAATCGTCTTTTCCACGTCTCAGCCCGAATTCAATGATATCAGCCCGGGCTTGGCCTTCCCCGTAAATCTCGAACAAGAAGGAGTTAATTACTCGGAGAATCTCGTAATGACCCCGCCGGATGTAATATTCAAGAGTCCGAGGAATTAACGTTAAAGGAAACGTCCCTTTTGCGTTCGCACGATCGCGGTGTATTTTCTCAAACTTTATCGTCGTCTTCGCATTTTCACGTGCCACTTTTACATGTAAGACGAAGATTTTTATTTCACTCAGAAATAATGAAGATTGTAATAAAACTTTAAAATTTTAGCGAAAAATTAAAGATTGAAATTCTGATTGCATAATTATCTATTAGTGTCTGTTCCAGGACTAAAATCAATGGTCGAATGTATATTCTAAAGTTTTTTCGACAACATCTTAATAGGATGTTTTACAACTCGAAGTTTCAACTTAAATCAACTGGTCGCCAACAAGACTTATTAGTCCGAAAAAGTGAACTCGTCACCGATTCGGTGTTCCGTAGAGTTTTATTTATACGAGTGTTTCGTCTTGCAGCTCTAGTAATCCAGCCTCTATTTCAGAGCATTGTTTACCGCTATGCTTTGTGTGTTTCGCTATCGTTTTAATGTCCACGATACGCTCTTTATCTCGTCGACTATCGTTCCCTCCTTGTCACTCGGCTCTTTTCCAACGTAAAAGAGGATGAATGTTTGCCTTCGTTTTCCAAGGAACGCCTTGTTCCCGTTGACTCGCATAAGGAACTAGATATGGACCTCGTAACTCTAGCGAACCCGGGCCATTGTGGCTTGCAAATGCGAACAGAAAAAAAAACGAAGAAAGGAAAAAAAAGGAGGTGGAACTCTTAACCTGAATTAGGTTATACACTCGGTTTACTCTTATCGAATGATGCATTATGCAACTAACTTTTCAACTAATTGGCTAGTGCTCCACTTTTCGGAGGTATTCCGCTGAGATAATTAAATATTTCTGTTGTTGAACGGCGTTTTATTTGATTCCCATCCGGAAAGATGACCTCGTTAACCACTCGCAGACTCGATACTTTTAGGAACAGCCAATAACAGCCCAATATATTCTTCTCGATCAATGCTAAAAATACCAATGTCTAATATGTTCCACTCCTCTGTTGAGAGAATGCAACACGAGAGTTAAAAATAAAATGAGAAATAAAAGTAAAATAAAAATCGACAGTGATTCAGTTTTGTAATAATATATTGGATGGTGGAATTACATGAGAGCAGGAGAATTATAATTGGGAAACTAGATTCGCGTATGTTAATTGATTATGAACTTTACAGAGTGTATTCGCATTATGGTTGAACACGAGAAATCGAATGGAACGTTGGGGAATGCGGCAACATGTAAAATTGACCGATTCGATTGGAGATCGATTTCAAGCAGAAAATAGAATATGCCACGCTGGAAATGAAATTGGCCTGCTCTACTCTATCTCGCTTAATCAATTCGTTATCGGAGTGCCAAATCGTCGCAACATTGACAAAATTAATCTTCAATCTACGAGGGGCTCCTAACAAATAGATGCTGGAGAGATAAATCAATCTGCGGCGGAATTACGAGGTAAAATCATCGAATTATTCACTTTCCGGATGTTTCAATCGAATGCAGACCGAATAAATTTAATTATAGGTGAAAACTTTTCCCAATCGAAATTCCTCGTACTCAATAATACAAAAAAGACTGTAAATAATAAAAAAGAATAATTATACATTAAATAAAAACTATCGATTTCAACAAAACATCACATTTATTCGTTAATAAATCCCAACAAAATGATCTCATCTATTTCATTTAGTTAAGATGCTGAGATTTATGTTATGCAAGTTACATTCGACAGCTATGAACAGTTGGAATCAACAAGTAATTTTAATCTGAGAGAATTTAGATCTCGAAAGAAGTGGATTTAGGAAAAACCGAAGAACACGCGGTTCACGACAATGAGTATATAAGATCGGAATAAATGTAGAGGGTTTATCCTGGTTGAGATTCTCGAGTGTATCGCTTGTTTAATTCGACAATTTAGTGAGTGGTCCCCCACGATCGGCGCAACGTTACAGCGCCGTTTCCGTTTTAATGGCCCTCGTACGTCCACCTGTTGGTGGCGGGCCACTTCCGAAAGCAGCCGCCTCACAATTCCACAATTCCACAATTCCACTCGGCCCTTTCGTGGCGGCTGCGATCCGACATCTCTTTCCTCCAGCGTGAATCCGTGAAGCAGAGGCGTCAAATAAACTGATCGAAAAGAAATGAATACAGTGGAGGTTCGATTTTATCCAAACATTGATTCATGACTCTACTTCAAAGATTGCTAAACTATTCTAATTCGATATAGAATTTTCTTATAAAAGAATTAGACTTCATAGAACAAAAATATGTCGGATATAAAAACAAGAATTTTGGTTATTGTATGGTGATAATTGTAGTAATTGTTATCGATTTAAAAAATCGATTCAAAACCACAGTTTCTAGAACTCAGTGGCAAAGAGGGTTCCAGAGTTGTCGAAAATCGTGATAAGCGAATGTTAAAAGTTCTGCTATTCGGATTAAAGTGCCACTAACATTGAAACAATCGAACCAGACAAATCTGTTACCGTGGGGCTTGTTTCAATATAATTACACTAGTTTTTACACATCGAAAAATATTCGGAAAATTATCGCAATTTAAATATAGAAACTAAAAGATACATCATTCAAGTTAGATTTACAATCATCAGTTTCTTTACTTGTACTTTTCAATGAGAAACAACTAATTAATTATGTTCTAATTCAATTTTTCTCTTTTTCGGAGTTATGTCGCGTTTGAATTTCGTTTTGAAGACACGATGTAGCATGTAAGCATAGAGGTGCGTGTCGTACCTTCCAGGCGAAGGACACATCAGTCACGAAATTACCGATGACGGTGATAGTGACAGAGAAATAACTCGCTTCAACCGGGGTAAATAGTGCCACGTAACCTTGTAATACGTGTGAACGTTACTCGATAGTGTTGGTTCTTCATTGTTAGTGCTACCAGACTGTACTACATGCACAGTCTATAGACTTTGATAGTGACGAAGCCAGTAAATATTCGCATCCTTGGATATAATGATAAGATAAATCAAATATACCGTTGGTTAAACACTCTTGGCAAAGAGTAATCGACGACTATAATTGGGATAATCTTTTTAGGAGATCTATCTCGCTCACAAGTTAATTTGATAGAAAGTTTCAATGAGAATTATTCTGATTATATTCAAATGACATAACATACTCCTGCTTTTAACCTTCTGTGATCCCTTATATTCCACTTTGTCCGAATGATTTTATCACACAAATTAATACTGAAATTTGTAACATAACGTATTTTGTTGTAAATATGCGAAACATACTCGAGTAAGTATGCTATATTATTGTCGATGTATGTAAACGTAGAAATAAGAGTAGTTCGCGAAATTGTGCTCGAGAATGATATCGGATTTTGCAAAAGTCAGAAAATACTTCTACCTCAAAAAAAGACCTCCCGACTCTATATTCGTATCAGATTTTTTTTCTCCTTGACACGTTGCACTGATAACTGTAACATGACAGCTATATTCGTTTGCGAATGTAATCGACTATATTTCAGGAGAAATTAGGCGAAACTGAATATTAAATAACTGGATTGATCACTGATTACCAATTGAGTAATTAGTATAGTTCAAAATCAAATAGACCGAATACCTATTGTTCTCAGTATACATTATAATCAAACAGAAGTTATTCAATATAAACTACATGCTGGCATTATTTACTTTTCAATTGTTCTTATATTTAGCATAGATTTATTAGCATGAATTAAATGAACAGTTTAACAAAACTTCGAAATACTTTAACAAATTTTTTGCCGATTCAAATGATTTCGAAGGCATTCGATTGTCCATCGCGATACTCTTATCTTAACAAACGTGAAATCCGCGTGGGTACTCGCGAGCCGGGAAAAAAATTCAACGTGGGAAGGAAGTATGGAACGTCAAAAACGCGCGCTCACTGTTCGTGACAAGCCTCGCCTCGGCGGATCGAAACTCGCGTGTGTCTTTGTACCGCGTGAAATTCACGTGAAGCAGAAATAGCCTCTGGTGAACAAATATTTCCCTGTGTCTGTGTCGTGGCGGCGACCGACTGTGTCCAATCATACCCGACGTCAAAGCCACTCACTCGCGATCACGCTTGGCGCCAGTGTGTCCAAGTTCTATCCTTTAATTTTCCGCAAAACATTCTACACGTCGCTGATCGTTCTGGGATTGTGCTCCAGGTTCCTGGAAAGCGTGTCTTGCTCGAATGTTGTTGCGGAAAGCAACTTGGAAGTTTGGTGTAACACGATTACTTTCAGACGTATTATTAAATGCGATCACTCTCAAACACTGATTACAACGCGAATAGGATCTAGTATATTACTCGAATTAATATTCCTTATTCATCGAGCATTTCTCAAATCGTTCTGCATAATTTCTCTTACTTATGTGAAGACTTGCAGAATCCTGAAATTATTTACGAAGTCTGCTGGAGTATTACCCGTTAAATTATTCGGCTAATTCTGTATTCTGTTATATGTAAAACTATTCACAAGATTAATATGTGGAAAATTATTCAGGAAATTCGGCCAATTGTAAGGCGTGAAATCGTCGCGCGGATATGTGGTAATGCGACACCAGCTACGGCGTAGTGAAATATTAACTATGTGAATATTAATCGAGTCTTTATACCCCTGTCTGAGCTACCCTTCTTAGAAACTTTAAACCTAGGAAAGATTCAATGCGTTCGATTCGAAAACAAATAACAGTTGGAACATTAAACTAATTATTCTCTTTCTCAAGAGAGTGTTTTCGAAAGAATTCACTATTTCACTTGTACCTTAACATTAACGTTCCTCCATAACTGATACTTTTATCGTTAAGACAACGCGTGAGATTATGAAAAAACAGTTTGACTTTGATCAGAATCACGAGCTCACGAATGCGTTAAACAATTATTTAAATCACATTCAAGGACTTCTCCGAGTATATATCTACGCTTGGACTAATCTCCGAGCACACTAAATCACGTGGCACTTGTGCGTGAAATGAAATCTCCACTCTAAGCAGACGCAGCGAAGCATGTGTGACCCACGAGAAATCAGGGACATCCAGATCCAGTCGTGTCTCATCTCACGAGCGAATCTCAGTCGATCACACATTGAGAAAAGAACGCGGGTCGAAAGCGTCTAAAACCGCAAAGTCAGCCATGCGCTCGCATACTCACTAAGCCGGTATCCAGCAGGTTTCCAGCATGAGAGGATGTGGTGTGTGTCTCGCAAGGGTCGAGGCCGCTTCAAGAACGGATCAGCACACACCAGGCAACCCGGAAAAATTACAGTCTGCCCTGGAACGTGATTTCGTCGAGTACGAGGACGACGTCCATTCGCCGACAATTGAAGTTAGCTCGAAAAAGTTTTCACATGGAGAGTGTCGAATTCTTAGTGTTTCAGAGATCACGGTTCTCCGAGGTTAATAGAATGCGATCACGTGTGTTAGGAGGTTCGCGAGTCGATCGGTTGAGCGATTGGAGCTGGAATGCTGGACGAGAGCAAAAGCTCTCTGTCTCACGTGTTCGCCCGTAGAGCGCGTCCGGCGCACTACTGCGCCGAACCGCTAGAAACCACCCCAAGGAACTGCCGCCGTGCAACGAACCCCGCTCTACCACCAGCAGAATCCCCTACTCCTACCCCCACCACTAGTGTTTCATCTCCCTACCCCTTCAGTTCGCTCTCATTCAGACCGCTTCTCTCGCGTGCTCTTTCCTCGGTCTCTTTCATCCCCTTCTCGTGGTCTCTCTTCCGAGCACCACTACTACCCTCCTTCTCTCTCTCTCTCTCTCTATCTCTCTCTTTCTATCTCTCTTACTCTGTTTGTCTTGCTCTGCCGCTCTCTCAGCCACTTGCTCGCCTCGTCTGTTGGTACTTTGGCTCGTTGTCTTTGCATTCTTGTAGCTATTTGAGCCCGTGGCTACTTGTTTCTACGTCTGCTGTTTGTCTTACCCTGCGCCACGGATTACGTGAATGTTAACGGATTGTTCGTGGCAGGCTCGAATTCCTCGACTAATTTGCCCAGTGTTCGAGATAGGAGATGCAAAACCACGGCTTTTTGATTCCTTCAAACTCGACGATTCATTAGAGTGTAGGAGTTTAGACGTCGAGACTAATTAACGAGGTTCGGGTTGTGAGTGAATTTTTATTCCAATTCTCGTCGAGCAACGGAGAGATGAATTTTTTCGTTAGATGTGTTTTTAGATAGGTCCATGAGAGGCTTGTTTCTTTCGAAGATAAGGGATAGGGCAACATGTATGTATGTATACTATGGAGGATGAGAAACGATGGCGACTATTGTTTGGGTTTTGCGGCATAAAAGACGTTTTTCGACTGGATGGAATGAATAATCGCACCTGGCGAGGCTGGATTAAAGAATCAACTTTTTTCGGGAGAAGGACCGCGCTTTTTGGTGTCGTCCGTCTCAATTATGGCTCCCTCATTTGTTATACGCTATCATCATTTATGCCCGCTTTCTCGAGTAACTGCGTTACCTAAAGCTCTCCATTTAAGTAAGTAGCTAAGTATGTATAAATCTTTTGTTCCTTCCGAATTCTACGTTGATGATTAATCGCTGTAATATCTCACGATAATCCAAATGCAGAATGACAAAAACTATTAGTGATTTTTTTCCACTCGATCAATATCAATATATCCATTATTGTTTTATGTACGTGCGCTGTATCATTTTTACGAATCTTGCATATTGAATTGAAAAACAAAAATGAATCTTTGCACTTAGATCGTATTATTCGGTTGGAACTTGAGCGAAAGGCATCGCGATTGAATCACGAAGATCACCGAAAATGTGAAAGTGATAAACAAGTAATTTTAGCCACTTCGGTAACTCGAGCGTTAAGAATCACGCGAAGCAATAAATCATCTGGAAGTGGGAGCGGTCCGTACAAGTTTCCTTAACAAGGCCACCCTAAACTTGGAAGAAACAATATGCTAGAATAAAAGTTTGTAAACTACTGGAACAATGTATCCTAAAGTTTAAACTGTCGGAGTGCGTGGGAGCCACTGTGGCACCAGGAGAAACGACTTCTACTCGACGGATTATTCCTTACTGGAATAAGAAAAGTATACATCTGCATCTCTGTCACATAGTCTTAGATTGATTCGAAAATATTAGAAATTCAATCCCAGATAAACAATATGATTTTTTCTCAGTGACTTTAAATTCAATCGTGGCAAAAGAAGTTAATTACTGGTTTATTGAGGATAGCGAACACTGGCGATAGCATCGAATGAAAAAGAAAGTGGGATAAAAAATAGAAACTACTAGAGATCTACGTCCAAGCGTGATGGAACAGAGTGCATATTTCAGATCTAAAGGAGACGATGTACAGTGGAGGCAGAGACTGCTTCTCAGTCAACGAAAGAATCCATTATTAAAGGAGCGTATGAAGGTAAAAGTGTATATATGTATGTGCGAATGTATGTATCTCGCGGAAAGGGCGGACCGTTGCGCATTATCAAAGAGTCGAAGTGAATTTCCATGCATTCTGCGCGATCCAATGCAAAGAGTGCAATAAGTGAAACACGAGGTTCGCGTCAATTCAGTTACTCGCGCGTATACTCTTCTTCTATTCTAGTGCGATTCAACCGTGGGGAAGCGAAACCATGAGACTTACTTTAGCTTTCTCGCTCAGCGAACGTTCCAATTTTTATAACGACCAGCCTTAGAGGCAATCCAACTCGAAATTAAAAATTCACTCCCTTTCGGTTTTAATGATAGTCCTATGAACGCTCTTGCACTCAATTTCAATGAAAAATTCATGCTTTCCTCGGACAATTAAGGCTCCCTTTCGCATGAGAGAAATTTTTAGAAATTATTACCATTGAAGCCCAATGAAAAATAGGAAAACCTACGGAACTATTTTTTTCATCTTCTAATAATCCACTTTTAAGATGGAAAAGAAAAAAGAAATTCGAAGAAATTTCTTCTCTTTATTATGTCGTAAAGAAAAAAAAAAAACAAAGAGATTAATTGTACAGCCTGTTTTAGTTTGTTAAGGGAAATTCGCGTATATGCTAAATGACCTTAAATTCTCATCGGACTAAAATTGCATGCAGGAAAAGTTACAAAACGAGGGTAATGGATTCTCCCTGAGTATAAATCAGTTTGCTGTCCGCTTCCTATTAAATATTGTTGACCGTGTGCGCGCGGTGGTACGTTGACTCTGTTATCGTATCGAATCTAATACGAGCAAAGCGAATTACGTATCGCTTATGCCACTCGCCTCGGTCAATCGGGAAACCAATATTGGAAATAGAAGCCAGAAAAGGCCGGGACGGATTCGACTTGTGACAGATCGATTGTGCTTAATTCAAGGATTTAACGAGCCCTTGTTATTCGTTAGTCCGAAACGTGTGAATCTCGTTGAATATATCCGAAGCTTTTTCTTTGTGGTTTCAAGGATTCATGAAAAGTAAGCTGAGTGGTCAAGGATGTCCCAATGGTAAGGACGTCAAGGACCATCATATATTTTCCTGAAACTGCTCGAGGAATTACATAAGGATTTTCATAGAAATGTTTACTTCAAATTTGTAGTTTGTCTCATAAATTTATCCGAATTGAATTAGTTAGAAAAATATTCAACGGATGATATTTCGACGCTTTAATTTATCATATTTAACACTTGTCTCAGAATTGATTTTTATCATTGTTGAAAAGTCAGCTCATCGTATATCAGGCATTCTATAGACCCATCTCGACGGAATAGAGTTCGAAGGAGGAAACCATCCCTCAAGGACACGCGAACCCGAGCAGCATGTTCGTTTTAATCCCAGGATTTTTTGCACAAAAAAAGAAAAAGGAAGAGAGGAAGATAGAGGGAGGGAGAGAGAGAGAGAAGGTGGTTGTCACGCGGGTACCGCTAACAAGAAAAATAATGAAGGCTCTTATCAGGATCTGGGATCGCAAAGGAAATTGCAATAGCCACGACACCGAACGTCGCCTTATCGTCGCAAAAACATGTGCTCTGCCCTCGAGGATCAGCTCATTGCCCATAATTATTCTCAGATTTAATAAAGCGATCTCTCAGCCTCCCGGGAGTATCTATTTTCACAAGAAACAATTTTATTTCTACGATAGACTTCTTTTCTCGGAAGTCGAGGATTTAATTCGAGATTCGATACACTGAATTGTGGAGAAAGCTACTTAAAAGCAATTCTTCTCAACTTAAAAATACTGCGATTTCTGATATTACACAGTCTGTCAAACGATTGTTATAAAGTATTTATAATTTATATATACTGTATGTATATATACATATATATATATATATGGAATATGATAAAAGTGCAAATTGAAATGGAACGGAAATAGAGTTCTGTAATTTGAGATTCTTAAAAAGCAGGTTCAGAATTGTATTTACAATTCGAAGGATAATTTTTCGCGAAAAATTTTCTTTCGAAACTTTTAACAGAAAAGCCCACCCAACCGTAGAAATAGCTGATGTATAATCAGCGCGAGTTCCCAGCGAATTCCATTTCGTACGTCTGCAAACTCAAACTGGAAGGTATTACGAAACCTGTATTCAACTGCGGCAAGAATCCGAGGTGGTCGCTTTGGTACCAGTTGAACAAATCGTTGCATTAAAACTGAGCACTCGCCTATGTCTCGAGTCGCATTCATCGAAATTTCTATTAATTATCCTGGTCACCGAAACGCGATCCCGATTCTCTATGTGTAACTTAAACACCCCCCACGAATATTTCAACTATGAAACCCGATCTTCATTCAATCGTTAAAAGCAGTTTTATTCGTGGAGCAATTGAAACTTACCACCTAAATTCAATACTTAATACGCGAACTTATGAGTTCCATTAATCAAAGGTTTCCTACAAATTAGATAGAATCTAGGTGGTATATTATTAACACTTACAAATTTTACAAGATTTATATCGGTAATTAAATCAATATTTCTTATTAAATATGGTATTATTTGATTGACATATTAAATATTCCATTATTCGAATAAATGTCTTTTGCAATTGTTCACCCCGATCGGACCCATATTTTTATACTTGTTAATATTCACTCTAAGAGGCTGAAAATTGGAGTCAAAGTTGAGGGTTGAAATGCATTTTAGATTATTTTTCGAATACTACAATCCCTGGAAATTGTATTAAGATCCGTGAGTTACAATTGGAACATATTCCTAAGTGAAAGATGATGTCGATGACTCATGCATTCCTTTCCATCATAAAACCTCGTCGATGCGAAAATTAGATCGAAATGGTTCGTAATTCGAAATTCCAAGAGAAAGAGAGAGACAGAGAGAGAGACAGAGAGAGAGACAGAGATAGATAGAAGGGAATGGATAAGGGTGATCCTCAATGACAATGTCGGTGGCCTCATGTAAATGTCGGGGTGAAAAGATGTTAAGGGCGGTTATGAGAGGGCCACAATCGCCGTCGTCTTCGATAAGGAGCCGATGCGAACTCGATAATACGGCTGACCCTAGCAGTGCTCGTCCGCTTGAATTATTCAAGTGATGCCAGAGGTCCGGCATTGATTAAAAAGCAGCCTCATCCTCCTCTTAGCTCGCTCGACTGCCTTGATTCTTGTCAGGGACTCTCACGAGAGGGTGAGTCCTGCTCGTACTACCTTCCTCCAGGCTACCAGTCGAATCTTGATTAACACGCCTTTCGACGAATTCAACGTTGTTTTCTTCGATTTTTCCTTCCCACCAACGCCACTGGTCATCTGTGCTTGCTTCTTCCGATTGAAAGAAAGTTCACCAATCACCTCTCGGATACTATTTCTCCGTTACATAATAATATCAATTCGTGTATTCTTTGTACGAAATTTCAGATTTTATATACATTATCAAAATTAATTCAACCAGGTTTCTTATTGTTTCCAAAAATCCCTGGTTTGACGAATGAGGAACATTTACATCGATCAGGTAAATAATATAGAACGAATGGAAACAACCACAATTCCATCTGGAATACCCATTCCCATTTGAAAAAAAGCAATAAAAACTTCAATATGCGGTTACGTATCAACAGTAATGAAAATCTCTCCGCAGGTTCTCTTTTTTTTCTCTTTTTTCTTTTTTTTTTGGAAAAAAACTAATCCCATGGCTGCAAAACCGGAATCAAATCACTGGACAGCGGAGAAACAACGACGGAGGGCTGGTTGAAAAAAATTGGTTAAATTTGAAAAGTTAAACGAATTCAGGTCGCAGCGGAATCGAGGGTCAATTCGATTAAAAGTTTCCCAGGCACTTACGCTTAGTTAATAGATCTGGAAATGGAGAAGGTTCACTCGGCATCTGTTTAATGGCAATACAAAATCGATGCACCATCTTTTTGAACCAGGAATATAATGAGTTTCGCTTGATTATATTTATCGAGCACTGTCGTCTAATTAAATTCTCTTTTGACTCTGCCAATATGTTTTTCCACCATTGGCTTCTTTTTAAAGGAAGCCTCATTAGAAATTACGCGACAAATTAGCAAAATTAATAATCATAATGACATGTTTGAAACTGTTCCGGTAGAATTACGTATGGTTGGTAGAATTAAATCAAGCTTAATCTCTGCCAATTTTACTGTCACCGGTGGAATTATTAATAATTTTGTTCATTAATTTGTAGAATTTCGAAAACGTAATTATCGAATGTTCTCTTCTTTCCAATTAGATCACAATTGGCTCTGATTCGACAAACGTTAATTGTACAACATTGAATTAGATTCGCATAATTTTCTGTGGGTGCAAAATGTAAATCGTGAATGCAAATTACAGATACTATAGCTATCGACGAGTAATTAATCAAGCGAATTAATGAAGAGCTGTCTCTTTTAATTACGCTGACTTTAATAATCATTCGTGAGAAATAAGCAAATTATTAATTACAATCTACATAATTCGAAGAAATTTATTAGAGGAAGTTGGGGAAAAGTGAATATTATGAAAATTACATTCAGGAAAATTCCTTTGGAAAGAGAAATAATATATCAATCTAGACTTCCATTATCGTAATTAAATCATACAACGCCCGGGAATCTCATTTGAGTCGATTTAGCGGGAAATAGCGAATACAGAAAATGAGGAGAAGTAAGTAAGAAGTGGAAAGAAAGCGTCGAGATTTACTCGAAGAGCTCGTAAAACCCCATTTCATTTTACAACACGATCGCTCTGAATGTCTTACTAAACGGAAACAATGTGCAGGTATGCGAAAGGTAAGTGTAATCACGATTTGCAATTAAATTTGAGATCGACAACACGTATTTATAAATATACAGATATTCACATCAACCACATTGATATTCAATTCAAGATAAATCAAGAAAAAGGCTATAAAATCTCATGAAAAACGCGTAAAAAAAATTAGTTAAAGATATTGTATTATCTATAGGATTATAGCTTAATATTTCGGTGATTCACAGATGCTAAATAATGCAGCAGTCAGTACGGCAAATATGTTAATCCATTAAATATGAAATTGCATTATGTCATTAATCGAATTATGCGACAATCTCGCAACACAATGTTGGTCTCGTCAGTGTCCATGAATTTCAGTGATCTGAAAATCCCTACAGTGTCCCAACAAATTCATCCGATCCAACATTATTTAAAAGCTACTCCAAAAATTCGTCCTCTATTTTCTCGGAAATTTCGCTTTGAATTTTCCAGTTCAAACTAAATACCCGACGATGTTGAACCTGATAAAAATTTATCTCAGCAACGGAATTACATTGCATGGGATATCAGGTAATCCAGGACCTCGAATTTTTTTAAAACTCTGCAGAGTTGCAGGTGTTATTTTCGAAGCATTAAACAATATCCCGTCCGTGCTATTTTTCAGTTCTTGCAAACGCAAAGAGCCATTTAACGTAGAATAAGAAATTTCTGGATAACTGTATCTACTAAAAAAAACTCTTCGAATAAAAATCTAGTAGTTTCCCATAGTCGAATAAACTCTGTTGTAAAATTTAAAAAATAGTGACAGGAGGTATGTATTTATTTATTTAAAAAAATTACTATTAAACTTTGCCATATTGTACAAGAAATCATTAAATTTTCACCTAAACAAGTTGTTTATTCTTCGAACCTGTAAAGTTAAAAAATTGGAGTTTGGGTTACCCGATGTCTCTCATTGGATTCATTGAAAGTTTTCCACCCCTCGGCACTGATTTGCATTTTTTAAGAACGAGCATCAAACAGCTTAATAATTTAGCTGACACAGTGTGTGTGTGTGTGTGTGCATATGACATAGGTAAGAGTTAAACAGTTAAGTGTTTTCGTTGCTCATAAAAGTTGGCAAAAGGCAATCAAGGAATGGGTGCGAACGCAGCCGGCGCGCGGCATCCAGTGAACTCTCTTCAAACTTCCTGAGACCTGAATCCTCGACTTCCGGAGTACGTGTACAACTACTGATCTTTCCGATACTCGGTAAAAGCAGAATAACTTCTACAACATTTGCTGTAAAATTGCAGCAAATTACAATAGAACTATACAATTTTCTCATTACTTCCTAAATCGTATTTTTATCACTATTTATCATAAAATTGTATTTCATCTAGAAAATCATATTTAATTGCAATTGATAATTGATCGAAAGGGTGAAATGTAGGGAATACTAAAAAGAACGCTTCGAAAGAGTAAAAGTTGCAAAGTTGAAAGTGAAGATTCATGCCAATGGTGAATCGCAGGTACCACGCGTACCGTGATCCTTGAATCATCCTATATCGAGTCTTAATTGAACGAAACTTTAATTACAATTTATGCACACCCCGGCAAGTTTCTATTGCCCCTGCGGTAATTCCGCGAAGTTGAATAAAGTCGTAAGCAAATTATAGCGCGATTTATTTCGAAACTTTTGAGGGAGTGCTAACGTAACCGTTTCTTCGTGGTGAAAAGCACCAGTCCCGACCGTACGCTCGGAGTACACTGCTCGAAGATCTATGGGGCAATTAGGTGTAGAATCGTCTGATTTGCTACCCTCTTTAAAACAGATGCGATATTAAGATTAACTAGCGCTCTTCATTGCTCGTTTTGTGAGAAACTTTCAGCTCACCTTTCAAATATGAACTTTCCGGTATTCAACTGCCACTAACCGTTTATTATTTCCAGCTGCTTATCTTACTTACTCTTAATCTATAAGAGATTTTACATTTTTCCAATGGAAAAATTCTCTTTATCACCAGGGAGGAAGATAAAAAAGAATCTTAGGGGAAGTAAAAAAAAATTTGCAAGAGAAAAAAGAAAAAGAGATATCAGCAAACAATTTGTAACTAGTAGGAGTATTACAGGAATCCGTCGACCACAGGGAAATGCGCGAATAAAGGTAAGTGGAAGCCAGCTGTAAATTGTGAGAACAGGCAGGCAGGCATCGCCTTGAAGGCAGAGCTGGAGAATAAGCGCAGCAAGGCTTCCAAAAAGCCCGCGGCTTAAGGCTCCAGAGGAGCCTTGAATGAAACGTGTCTCGAGGAATGCAGTCACGGTACATGCCCTGAAAGAGTGGCAATGCCGTGGAAACTGCTGCTCCTCGTCGTTGTCGCTTCCTTCCTCGGGCATTCATCCGCTTCCTTCGGTATCCTTTGACGGCGAAACCCTGTTTTCGCCGCGCACTTGTCCTCCAGGAAGCTCTCGCCACTTAATATCTTCCAGCTGTAAAAGAACGAAACGGGAAAACCTTCCTTTATTCTATTCTCAAAGGCTACATTTTTGCAAATGTGTCTTGAAAATTATTGGTAAATTATTGTCACTGTAACGTATAACGTGTAATTCTGGAAATGAGGATTCTTTTTTTTAAGCTCATTTGGGAAAAAAGGGCGAAATCAATTTTAGATGTTTCAATTTGGAAAATGTGTACAACATTAATCTTTGAATTTGTATAATTTTGATAAATAATCATTGCTTCGAGAGATATCTATTTACTGTGGAATATCGCGAATTTTCAATCTAGTGAAATTCCTTTCTACCAACGTAGGAAGAGGAAAGAAAATGTGGCGAATAATTCGACTTTTTGCGTCTAAAGGAAAGTTCGCAAGATAAAGGAAAGGCAGTGGTACTAGTTCAAAGGTAAGGTCAAGCGGCACTTGGATGAGTGTTAAATGCATCTGGTGGAAGATTGTTACAGAACCACAAAGGGCAGAGTTGCAAAGCAACCGTTCTCGCGGAGAAAGAGTAGACGTAGCGAGTGCTCGGTTGAGGACCTCACTTGGCCCCGGGTTAATATTAAGCTGCGAGTTAACTCTTTGCGCGAGGAAGATCATTCTCTTCCTAGGATTCGAAGCAGGAGACTGTCTTTGACTTTATTAACCTTTTCGCTACCACTTCTGCTTCTCCCTGTGGAAATACCTATTTGGTAAGAATTTATATGGTACACTTTGTACTAAAAAAAAAAACTAGCAAAACTTCAAAATCTATAACTCTCACTATTTTGTTAACCGCTAACTATTAGTCAAAAAGAGCTCAAAAAGGAATTAAGTGATTCAATATTAAAAATTAATTCGATTTAATATGTTAATCGGTGTTAATTGTCTCGAATTTTATAAGAAATAATTCCAACAAGATTTGCATTTCCTTTTCGTTAAATAACTGGTCAGTAAGTTTTTTCTTCGGGTTTTCCGCTTCCCAAGCCGCGGCTGAGTCGCAATTCTCAAATGCAAACCCGAGGTGAAATCGCTCGCGAGACGAGCTTCGACGTAGTCGATTGATCGCTCTTTTAAAATGCTCCAGATGCGCATAGTTACACAGGTATGAAAAGAATGCGAGCTGAAGACGAGACAAGCGCTCTCGACGAACAGAGGTGGGCAGCAGTCGCGGATTGGAAGGAGGCTTGAAAATACAAGGGAATTCTACCAGAGCAAAGGAAACATGTGACCACGGGAAAAATTACAACTCTGCACACAGAGAGAGAGAGAACTATACTCTCGTGGTTGTAGTGGCTTCATTTTCTAAAATAAAGCCTCTTCTATCTTCCCGCTCTTGCACTCACTTTGTTCTGTCGCTTTCAGCTAATATCCCGAATACCAATAAGTCCACGTGTACTTCTCTCTCTTTGTAGCTCATTTCGAATGAGAATCGAGCGAATGACGATGATAAAAGTTCGTGCAATCTTGGTTAAATAATTAGCAAATCTCACAAAGAGTACATAGCAATTTTCTCTGAAACTTAGTTTCTTACGAAAAGGTTTAATCACAAATTTAAATAATTGAAAAGGAAGAAAATGAGAGTTTGCTAGCTAAACTGTGTTCTTTGATAGTCAAAATGCGGAAATTGATTTCTTTAAATCGATAGGATGATTTGAATCACCAAATCAGGCTAAACGAAAAGTTTCAAAAGTCTTCAATAACAACTGTCAAAAACAACGGTCAGGAGAATGTTAAGGAACTTCCGGTGAAATTGCAGGAATTACGACAAAAATTGGAGACGCGTCGAGAAAGTTCGTGATTGTCTCATTTCTCGAAAACTGGACGTTGTTTTTCCCGAACTACTTCCTCGACGAAAACGATTTCAAATTCCACTGCTTTGGTTTTCGGAAAGGCACCGCTGCTCTGGACTTTATTAAAGCATCTTGACTCTGGGAGTCTTCGGCATGATAAGTTTCAGCTTAATTTAAACTACGACGTCGAGCATTTCTATCGCTCTGCCATTTCGAGTTCGCTTCATTTCTCCTGAAACAACTGAAAAGAGAAGCTTCGGAATAAAAGCTTTCGACTGGAACATGTTTGCAGTTAGGACAGATAGCGTATGCGAGCCAGGAATTCGTTGAAATTTCTCGAGATGTAGCCGAGACTCTTTTTCCCTCGTGAGCGTAGAGAGGAAACATCGGGTAAGATAAAAAGGTAAGCCAGTGTACAAAGGAAAGGCGGAATTAAAGGGTTCGCGTATCGTACCTTGCTAACTTTATTTTCTTGAGAATATAGCACTGGCTCTACCACCATCTCCTACTTTCCTACATTTTGCGTGAAGAATCAACACAGTACCATTACCACTAATTATATCACATCACACTAAACATTCCTCCTCAACACAATCCATTTGATCACTTCTCTTTGAAAATGGAAAAAACAGAAGTGTTTCTCTAAAAATCTCTTGAATAATGTTTCCTGTCCATTGTACGAAATTGTAGCGTTTTACGCGACTAGAAGTAAACTGCTTCGAGTTAAACGTTATCGTTATCGATTCTTTCCCAAGGGAAGGATATATCGATTAATTGATGGTAGCCCACTTTTGTTCACAGTTGCAATTGGCACACCGAGACGATTAACGCTAATCGAATTCAATTTCTCGCAAACGTGCCGAAGATGCGGTCCATTGGATCGGACAGTCCCATTCGAAAGCAGGGCGCTTGTGCGAGCAGTTAAGAGATTTCGAAAAATGGTTCTAACAAATAGATAGAACGTGCTTCGTGTCGAGCCCCTCTCTCTCTCTCTCTCTCTCTCTCTCTCTTCTCTCCTCTTATCTCTCAAGACATAAGACAGCAAGAGAAGCGTTCACTTACAGGAATCGTATCGCCGTGAAATTACTTCGAAGCACCGCAAATTGTCTGGCGCATTTTGAATTGGCCGCCCGTGCTACCAGCCAATCAAGAGGATTTTCGAGAAGTGGTGGGGGTTATTGGAAGTCTCTCTACCCTACTATCCCTACTATTATCGGTCTACTTGTTAGTGGGTTGCAGTCACGTAGGCGCCGGCGGCTAATTCGCGGAACTGTCAACCGGCGTTTACCAGCGAGGATTCGCTTGGAATGCAAATCAGATGGCGACCCTTGGATCTTTCGTTACAATGCCAGACTAGTTTGATAAAGGTCCGTGGTAATCCGATGCGTACTACCCGCTTCGTTCCAAATTTGATTTAACCAATCTTCTGACGTGAAAAAAAAACAGAAGAAAATATCGATATTCACTTCGAGAGAAAAATCGAAATATTGAGTGGACTTTCGTTTCAATATACTCAAAAAAAATTTCATTTTATAATACTCTGTTTTATTCGAATGAAACGCGAAGGATCCAATTGGATTAATTTTAATCAGAGTCCTGTCGTGTTGAGAAAATGTTCCGTAGAGAGAAGTAACAGATTTCGAAGAATCCTTAACGTTCATTTGTCTGCTTATCTCCCTGGTGGACGAATTAAACGTAACCGAAGGATATTAGAGATCGCCAGTGAGATTAGAATTCTCGGTAGAAATAGAGGAAGGTGCGCATCCGACGTCTTGTTTCCGGCGTTAAGCAAGAGCGGAACGTGAGCCAGACTAGTTTCACGTGCACGAAGATCAGCTAAAAGGACGGCTAGATACGCGTGCAGCCGAAATTGTTCGAGATTCGCGGGCTAGTCGCAGGCGTGATCCTATCTCTGGCCACAGAAATACTCTTCTGGAAAGCTTAAGAATCCTGGAAGATGGGTTTTAACAATAGTACCACTGACTATTTGTTAAAAAAAAAAAACACTCAAAGCTTTTCTAAATCGACGAAAAAGTACAATTAAGCGAGTTCCAATTAAAATTATTTTGTAAAATATTATTCTTATGGCGTGAAATACGTACCAACTAAATTCCACTGAGAATATCGATTAATTATAACAATTAATTCCGAAGCTGAGCAGTTTTATTGGAAATACTTTAATGTCTCTAATTAAAATGTCACTTGCTAATTGGCCAATTATTCGATTTGCTTCGGTTTTTGGAAGACGATTTACAAGCTATTTCGAAATATTCGCGAGATAAACAATTTAATTCTATTGTTCGGTAGCTTCTCTTATTATTCAAATATTTTACTTCCTTTCCTGTCTGATTCTGTAATTATAGCTTAATTCCTGTACTGGAAATTATTAAAAGCTATAAAGACATTTCGTCGACACTGCGATAACATTTTTTTTAGTGCAATACTGTAAAGATCAATAGATTCGCGTGCAACTGTAGTTGGGATAAAATTGTAATTTCACGTATAAACTTATATTACACATTGGACACTAATTTTCTCGCATCACGCACACTCCGCGTTCCATCATGCAGTTTTTCTCTTTCCTACGTACATACGTGTACTTAAAACCACTTGATTATGACTCTAGTTGCCACAGACGAGTTTATAAAACATAGTGGAGAACGATGACAATAGCGAGTGCAATTGCTATACTTTCGCTTAATTCGCTCTTTTTTTTGAGCTTATTAATAGCATCATTCGATCGAAGAATATAAAAATGCAAACTTACATTTGTTATATCGCAAGTTTCGCTCTTAATAATTATACAAAAAGACGAACTTGATCTTATTTTCCCAAACACAAAAATATATAAATTATACTTTCTTAATGAAATTAAATGTGATAATTTGCAATTTAGACTTGGAAGAACCGTCTAATCCACTTTAGCAAATGTTCTTCAACTAGTTTAGAAATATGTTAAGCGGCATGTATTCTATTTCAAAACAGGTGCGTATTAACCTCACCCGAAACTTCTAGCGGAATGATAAATCGCTGAGGCTAATTTCTGCGAATAGCGCGTCGTGCGAAAATGGTCCGCATAATCGGCCAGTTTGTATGACAATCGGATTTCATAAAGTAGCACCGAGAGAGAGAGAGAGAGAGAGGAATAATCGTGGAGCGCGTTTACGCAACGGTACACGCGAATCGAGGGTTAAGCAGGGCCGGTAGCGTTTCGCGCGGAATATATGCATGAGCCTGGGAAAGTAAGAATAGCAATTAGGCGGGCAAACACCGGTGGCTGAGTGGCACGAGGGAGCAAGTGTAATCGGCAAGCCGAGGCCGACGCGATAAGGTCCTGCATCTATCTAACAGCCGGTCTACCAACGCCACTCACAATCACCTAGGGTAGACATATACATACATTGTATATCAGCATGCGTAAATATAAGGACATCTTATTAATTCTAATCCCCACAGGATCAGGATTAAATTTGGCTTCTCATATTTAACCTACTTGCAAATCACCTAAATTTATACTTTCTTCCCCAGATCTTATTATTCCTAATCCAGTCAACATTATAATTGATAAAATAGCAAATTAATTAGAATAGGAGAAGAATATTAAAAAGCGGAAACGGGGGATTAGGAAGACTTTGACAAAATTGTAGTATGAAATGACAGTGTTCGGTATCGGCGAATTCGATGTAAATCGTTTACATCGAGAACGTGGCAGGAAGTCGCGGTATCCTCGACGAACAGCTCTCGCACCGGTATCATCGATCTTAGTTACGCGTCGGAATAATATATAATGGCCAATAATGTTGGAGCAATGTATCAAACTATCGGGGATATTCTATCGACAAGCTGTCACTGCCATTATGCCTTACATCCAGCATAAATATATTATGAATGACTAGCACTATATACCTGGGAGAAAAACCAATCCAGATGAAACCATCCTTCTCCGAATTTCGAGCCCTGCTTCCGGAGGAACCGAGAGACGAAAGGAAGGAGAAGCCAATAACAGTTTAAACACTAAATTTATGTAACCGTCTTCCAGTAAAACTTTCGGAAAATCAAACTGACTGAAGAAAGAAAATTGTGTTGTTTCTAATTTTTATTAGTTAGAGACAAAGTTGATTCAAAACGATATTAAGATGTTTTACTTTGGGATTATTTATGAAAATAATTCTGGATCAAAATTCATTTGGACTTATTACGACACAGATAGAAAAGATTTGAATATTGCAAAGGAAGAATGAATTTAGTGAAGAAGAAAATTTCTTTCGTCCAGGATGATTTCGAGGTAAAATCCAAGTGATCAACATTAGCCGGTCGGAGAAGGAAGATTAATATTAACCCTTCAACCGTTCATCCGGCATTTTCTCTCTTGACCGAACTTGGCCGGACGTTATTACAACGGCGGCGAGTGCACCGTAGCGCAATGTATTATTTCGTCGAGGACCACGAAATGCCGTAGCCAGAAGGGCAAAACTTCATGCCCACCGGAAGTGTTTGAACGTAGCCTGCAGCTGCAATTAAAGCGACTGCACACTGCCGAACAGGCGACTGAATGCGCCGAATGCAAAATTATGGCACAGTCAGTGCTGGGACAGTTTATCCCCATTTCTCCTCTTTACTCAGGGCAAAACCACTCGTCTCCCTGTCTACCCTCCCCCCCTTTCCTCCCTCCTCTTTGGGTTTTCCCTTCTCATTCGTCATATTGCTCGTCATACCGAGCTCGTCGACAGAATGCTCGGTCGGAAGTTACTCGCCAGAGTGCTTTTATCCGCTCTCTCTCGTTCCAGATTATCAAATCTACTCGGAGGATAATTCCAAAAATTGAGACGCCTAATTCGGCAAATTGTTTGCCGGTAATCGGATTCACTTCGATCTATATATGCGATCATGATGCATATTGATTGAATAAAGGAATTTTCTCAATGATCGGATAACTCTTTTATAATTGAAAAAGATTTTCTTAACCTTCAACAGCATTTATTCCTGAGTTTCAAGACAAAGGGAATCTCAAATTGAGAAAAATTCACTGCTGTTCAACAGCTTCGTACAAGTAAAAAAAATCACAATGCTTATAAAAAAAAACATTGGGAACCGGAAACGCGTGAAATAGCTCATGGTATAAAATCAGACGTTTAAAATGTAACAGGCTAATAATTAACCGGCGATTCGCAGGATAATTTCACGGTTGCAAAACTTTGAAAGAACTTCCAGAGATCGGCGGGATTAATTCGAGTGGTGGAATTAATTAAGTTCACCTCGGATTACTGGTCGTGAACATTAATGCATTGCTTAGTAGCTAGGCGAAAACTACGCGCGAGGTTACTGTTTTTTCTTTTTTTTTTTTTTTCTTTCTTTCTTTTCGTTGATCTCGCGGCCTGAGAATCGGAGCTTGCGTGTTTAATTACGGCAATTAATTTAGTTCTCGGTTGCGGTGGGTACGCCGCTGAAGCTGTTAATTGGGTGCCGTATGTCCTAATTGCACTTCAAAGAGTCAACAGAATTCACGTATTTCGACGGCAAACGATCCTCGAGTTACGGGGAAAGCGACTTCACACTCCGCTTACCGGGATCTTTTAACGTTAATCGCCGATCGATTGCTCTTGTAATTAGATCGACTAAAGTAGACCACGCTCGATTGACTTTCCGCCACGGAGTAACGCGATCTCCTCCCTTCGAATCAAATTTCCTTCGCAACCTTTCGTGCCCCCTCGCATCACAGTATACATGTGCGGAGATATTTCCAATATCTACAACTAAACTACCGATCTTTATGTAAACAACATTTTTCCTCTTATTATAAACCTCCATTAAGTATATCACTTTTAAAACGTTGCATAATGAAAATATTTTCTCAATTATATTCTAAAGTTTAAACTCTTTAAAACTAATTAATTAAATTCCTATTGAATAATAAAATAATATGAAGACTTTTAAGTATCATAAAATTTGGAAAAATTTTGAATAAACCACGAAATTTATATTGGTATTAAATTTGCAGTCCAGTTACTCTTTATGCATATAAAATTCGAGTTTCATTCTGACCTTTAATTAAGTAATGAAATTAACAACAATTAATATCTCTGTCGGTTTTCTTACGTAAGGCATATTAACCGAATAGTTAAAACGCTAGAGACATGTATATAACGAAGACTCACAATCAGATTTAATGACACGTGTATGTAGTGAGTTAAGACAATAATAAATCGTTGACTTCAACTGCTATTTCGTTCTCAGCCGGAGGAAAAAAGCGCGGTTTCGCGATGCATCAGACTCGCAATAATGGGAACGCGCATGATAACGGCCATAAAGAAGTAAAAGCCCTCCCCGGTGCTAATGCTTTTATTTGTCTCATTCGTATTCTAGGCTTACGTAGATAAATGATCCTTTGAAGCAGTAAGCCGCTACTCTCACACCGATAACTTCCCCTATCTCATTCATGAGCCCTCGGTTCGCGAAGATACAGACGGATTGACTGCTGCCTCCTCGTTCTCCCCGACCAATAAATTCTTCCTTTACTTTCACTCCCGATGAATTTCACCTTTTTTCCCCTCCATCATACACTTTTCTCACCTATCATCCTGTCAACAATTGTTTTTATAACCGAATCAAATTAATAGCTCTACAATATCAATTATATTGTTTGTACAGACCAGTTTTATATAAACTGCCTTTTGAACAATAGAAAACGTCACACGTAAATTAAGTTTAAAAAAGGAAAATATAAGAAAAATTGTTCGTTTTTTCTGGTATAATAGGAAATGTCATTCTATTTTTCAAAGCTCTTATCAATTCCATACACTGAACCAAGATGGATTAGTTTTATCCTACCAATTATAAGATGGTTTATCTTTCCGAAGCTCGAGCACTGTTACCACAACCGTGAGAGAGAGAGAGAGAGAGAGAGAGAGGGAGGAAACTGAGAGAAGGTGAATCACCCTAATAAATAAGAAGCGAACGCACGCGGCACGATCCAATTTCTCGCAATGCGAAAACTTTTCTTACGCGAGTAGAGTTCCTTTTTCTTTCTGTCTCTTTTGCCTTCTTCCGTTACTCTCTTTCGAACGAGTTTATTCTTTACTTCCGGCTGCGTAACCCGCCGGAATTCTCAACTTTATGATCCGCCGAGCTTTTCAGCTCGGGTGCTTCAGCCTTCGAGTGTCCTTGAGAGTGTGCACGCGCGGTTACTAAGTATGTAGGTGTGACCAGTTGAAGCTTCCGGTAAGTTTCACACTTTTTACCACTTTCCTCGAGTGCGCAGCTTTTATCGGGTTCGGATCTTTGATTAATGCTCCCCGATGATTTATATGAACTACTTTTAATCGAGTGTCCAATCACGTGTACTCGATTAAAAAAACAAATTTTTTAATTATACATATATCAATAGTGTTCCTATTGATTCAACAAGAATTAAATTTCCAGAATTAGTCCAAAGATTTCGACGATTATTTATTGTATGTGTTTGAAAGAAAGGAATAAATGATTGTTTAATTGAAGATGTGATCCACGTGATTTCGTTGATAAATTATAGAAATATATGCTTTATAGAAAGTTTCAAAAGAGAAAAGAGAGAATTCTGCGTGGAATTCTGTATTTCGAATTGCGGTATTATCGCTGGCAGCTTTAGAAAGTTCACGTCCAAGTCATACAGTTTTATCCGAACACTTTGGAAGTTTGCGAAGCGCTGGTTTAAGAGTCAGGTCCTCGCAGAATTATGAAAATTAACGATGCGCCAGAGTTAGGCGATTTTTTTTCTACTGCGCGAAGTTCAAATCTCAAGAATCTCTACTGACAGTGACACAAGAGTGTTTGGCTCGTAAAAGAAAAATGCTAGAAATAACGCGACGTCCAAGAAGATTCGTAAAAATATCCTAAAACAGACTAAACTTTATTTTTCTACTTTTGCTACTTTGAAATTCGTTCCATTATTGAGAGAAATGAAAATTCAGCAAAGATTCGCGAAATTATGTTAAAAGAAGGTAATAAAGAAAAATCGGATTGGTAAGCCACTGTACCGAGCCATTCGCCGCAGTAGCAGTCGATTTCGCAGCAAATCGTTTTATAATTCAGCACACACATCGGCCGAAAACGAAATTCGTTGGCAACGGAGCTCTACTAGGATGAGGAAGGGGCAAAATTCAATGTTGCTTCGTTAAAGCTCATTACTGTCCACATCCGCATTCGCGGGAGTTTTCGCAATCCGAGCAGCGACCACTTTAAATGCAGCCGCATTAGCGCCGATATTAAATAAATTATGCATTATTGACACAACCGCGGTCACGAATTCAGGTTCCTGGCACTGGTGAATCACGAAACGCCTCGAATAATGCTTATTATCGCACTGATATTCCACGCTTCTACTATTGTCAATCCACCGCAACTTCTGATTAAACTCATCAGCGAGAAATTTTCGGGAGAAATCAGAATGCACAGATATTTTGTCCAACTCTTATCGATACTTATATTCGCTGAATTTATAATATATTGTACATAATATAACGTGATGTATTCTTCATAAAACATTAGGTATTAGAATAAAAGAATCATTTCACAATATTCATTAAACTCTTTAGAAATATTGGAATTAAAACACAAAATCTGGATGCAATTAGAAACTATAAATTCAACATTTTTGCAAATATAGTTCATCTTAGAACTAATTGACACTATTGTTATAATAGGAGTAAAAAATTGAAGTTTTAGCCACGACAGGATAACTTTATTCCAATCTCTCGAATACAATTATGCAATATTATGACAGTGTGCCATATAGTGTTATATGGAGTATAACACCGTATAACATATATACATGTATACTGTTTCGTGGACTACTTTCAAAATTCCACTGCCCGAAGGACCATCCTCAGTTACTCTCAAGGGAGGGATTCGCTCGAATTTGCATTTTACGTTTTACTGCAGTACCACGACACAATGAACCGCACTATGAGACTATATTGCGAAAAGATTGAAGACTGGAGTAACGGTGAACTAGGCTTGACTGACTTGACTGTATATGTACAATAGAAGCTTCTTTGCTATAAAAATTTTCATGACGTACCCTTTCCATAAACCACGCGCCCTTAAAGCAAGCTCGAGTGTAGAGCTGGTGCGAAATTTTCGGTCTTTATCAACGTTTCTACAGTAAATATACTCTTACTTTTCCTCCACGTTTATTCGCAATAACTTTATCAGTTCATTTTTTTTTTTTACTTTCTCGACTAATCCACTGCTCCAGTCCGCGAAATATTCACTGCATTCATTGTTTATAATTTTATATTTTATACTACGTTATAACACTCATCATTTTCAAACACACCAGATACATTTTCGTGCTCGATTCTTTCGCGATATTCTGTTGGCAGCGGGTTTAGTCGATGAAAAAAAAGGAAGAGTAGGGGATAAACGGGGTTGGAGGGGGAAAAAAAACAACTGTGAGTCAGTCGCTGAAAGCTTCGACAGTGCTTTGTTCCATTAATGTGGGAATATGTTTCGCTCGCTTGCAAAATTGAAGTCTGTTAAGGGAAGCTTTGAATTTGTCCCTCTCTGTTTGTTTGTTTGACAGGCGAGAGGGAGAGATTCACTCCCTTTTTTTCGGTTGGGACTCGCATCTAGTGGCGATAGATGTCGAATTTCGTAGCCGTATGAAACATTCTCCTCTAATGGAACAGAGAGCTGAATGTCAAGCTGTTTCTATTATATTCCATTTTCGCCGCATGCCAATGCGTTATGGAAGAGCTTTGTGCAACGTGCGGAATTTTTATTGTTAGTCGAATGTTTGACGCGTTACAAAGAGCCCCACGAGGAATTCTATTTGCGCACAGTTCTCCGACAACTGGTTTTTTATCCTCGATCCTGCGAGGGGGAAAAAAAAACTAATTTTTCTATGCTCTCCATTTTGAAAGGATTTTGGGTATTTTTTCAACGCGAAATTCCGATTCGAGGTAGTTACACCAAGAGTTATTTGGAATTCGTTGATCATTGTTGTAGTTACAGTGATAGGAAAATATCTCTGTATTTAGTTAACGTCACAAACCTTCACAAAGATTATTTACTTCTTTGTATTTTATTTTCTTTTCGTTCCAACGGAGAATCTATATATTCTACGTTACAATAAGAATTATAGAATATTACCGTAGAATACTATCGTAGAACAAGTCACGTGATAAGTTTATGTAAAAAGACTACGCATTATTTTAATCTGCAGTACACCTTTAGAATAAACAACAGTTGTGGCGCGTTACGAGAATTCATGTGAGACCACGTTCAACTCATTTGTTAGCAGAGTTTTTTCTTAGCTACGGAGCTTCTTTGCTACTGGTTAACGAGTCAATCGATCAGTGTAGGCTCGAAGATTTATCGCCACTCGAGGAGAGTAAAACGTAAACAGGGTCAATGAGAAAAAATTGTTGCAATTGCAAATTGCTAGATGAAGCAATTTCGCTACTATCTCGAGATTAAAAGAATTCAATTGTAGCATTAAAAACAAGTAGCAATTGATTAAGAAAAATTAACAACTAAAAGAAAAAATCTGCCAATTTATACATGAGTATAAATATTCATATTCTGTTGCTTGCAAAGCATGAAGAAAAGACGATTTTGAAACAGATGTTGAAGGTTAAATTTGATAACAAAAAAAAGAGAGAGATGATCGAGAAAATAACCAAGTGATACGTAGGGGATGACTGATGAAAGAAATGGTGAGTTGGAGGAAAATTTGCGCGGGCTATTGTCGCGACAATAAGGCCGGAAACTACCTCGAATCCGGCCCATTAGAATTGGCGGATGTGCCGCCGTGGATATTCGATGCTACGGGATCAGTTCGACGTTTGAGTCGTTACTTTTAATCGAGCGTATTGCTCGCCCCCGGAAAATAGCCCACTTTGCGAAATAAAAGTCTGCTAGTCGCACGCGCGCGCGATCAAACTGCGGAAACTCGTTTTCAGATTTTACCGCGTTAAAGTCGAATCAAATGTACATAGTACTCTCGATTAAAAAATGAGAATCTCAAAAATTGCGATATAAGATAATAGAAGATGTCTAATTAAAAATGTCTAATAAATATCAATCATTTAGAATTGCTTCTCTTTCTTAAAGCACATTCCTTTTTTCACGCAAAAACGAATAATACCATACTAATATATGCAGAGGTAGATAAAACGTAATAAAACGCGGCTTAATAAAAGAGGGTTATGAGTTTGCACTGGCAGAATGTACGACTTGGCGTATCAGATAAAATGAAATTAATATACGTTCCTTTAAGAATAGTAAAAGAAGGCTAGATTCATCGTAAAACGAATTCCAAGACTCAAGAATTTTCATTTGCGATTGCAATGCAATTTGATTTTACTTCGTGCATAGATTTAATGATGTCTTTCAATTCAGCAATTGACTCGAGTGTACTTTTTCCAGGAAATTTGAAAATCAACGACTCGTAAAATGTCTCGTACTCTTCATTCATTCCACTTCGGCAGAAATGATCTTCAGAAATTGTCGCTTTTGTGTTTTAAGCAGTGCATTACGCGCTGTGCTTCTCGTTCGCTCGTCATTACTGTTCCTGCGAGCTGAAATGCCTCTTCGTAATTATGTATGCGTTTTTAGGCTCCTGCTACGAATCTCGAGACCCAGTTCGATTCGGGTCTCGAATACGGTCCGCATTCTTTCCTGGCATTCACCAAACTTTCTCGCATTGTTCGTCGGAGGAAACTTTTGGGTATATCACTCGGCGGAATCCTTTTTGGCGAGTCCTTCGTTTATAGTTACCGGCGACTGGCTACGCAGTTCTACGCGACGAAACTAATGCAGTTACCGGAAAGCACCTATTACGAAGTTGGGACAACGTGCTGGAACGATTTAACATAAATAGGGAAACGTAAAAGATGCGACAGGAACTTCTCCTTTGCTTCGATTTTAATAGAAAATCATTTCGATTATTTTATTCTTCTTTAATTACTTAAACAGCGACTATAGTCTACAAATCTCTTTTTTATTTAAGAATTTATTCATTTTGTTTATACATTATATGGCTATTTATTTTCTTATTTATTTCAAGTAATTCGACTGGCTGATTTTCGAAGTTATTTTATACTATTTTGTAAAATTTCTTTTATAATTTGATCTAGTAAGATATCTCTATTGTTTAAAGCAATTATTGAAATAGTATTGTCGATGTTTCAAATTTTTGAGTAATAATGAACGATCGTATAATAATCCAAGTTTCTGGATATTCAAAATAGTAGAAACTGTACAGAGTTTATTGAAACTCATTTTCAAGTTACTGGTCATTTTTCCAACTTCCTTAATCTAGATTTCACGGAATCGATAGCAAGAAAACGAAGAAACTCTGCTCAGTTGGAATTCTGTAAAACTTTTTCAGATACGGCTGAATCTCATATCGAATTTAGAAGGCGAGAAAATCCTCACCCTGTTCGAGGGTTAAAGGAGCCCTAAGTAGCACTTAAAAGTTCCAAATAGGATAAAATCATTTCAATTTAATGTTTCTTCCTAATTTTCGACTTTTATCTATTATTTCAAATCACGATCAGATACTCCTACTCCAAAATGTTTCCTTCGATTTCAATAATCGTTCCATTTAGTTAAATATTTGTCAAACTAACAAAAAATCCGAAAAATCGATGGCTTTAAAAAAAAAAACAGTTTATCAAAACGAACTTGGCAGAAACTTTGCTCTGCATTGAAGTGTACAGACACACACACTCACACACACATAGCATTCGCAACAAGCAATTACGAAAATCACCGACAGTTGAATTAACAAAAGAGTCATTTCGCAGTGTAAAACCGTATTCAAATGAGACCTAGAGTACAATACAAAGCGAAGGAAGGAAAAAAAAGGGCCATACTCCGAGGGGAAGCCACATAGCAGTAGAATATAACCGAGGCAACGTGGTAACATACTAGCCAGGTTCCTTCCGCAGTAAGCGTGTCAGCGTAATTTCGACCGCGAGTGCGATGTGGCACGGTGCGAAACGCCTCAGCCATATTATGCTCGATTAATTGCCCGTGAAAATCCAGCGACGCCTCGCTGACAATGGGGCCTCGTTTCGCGTGCATTTCATTAGAGGACTGCGGAGAGACAGGACTATTACTTTTCGAGGGTGCGACCACGCTTGGGATCGTTCAACGGAGAACGACACAGAGATAAGACCTCGAGAAAGCTTCCGTTTATAGAATCGTAGTTCAAAATGCCAACCAAGTTACTGCACTGCGCGTATAAATCAAAGAAATACTACTTTACACTACAACTTTATTAATAGACCATGCAACATTGCGCAAATAAAACATATCTTGTCATTGAAAAAAATTGCATTTTTTTAACTCGGTAGAACATATAATATTTGAGTATTTTTTAAAACAGAATATTCGTAAGATTTTGGAAATAATTGTAATTTTGCCGTTAACTTTGAAAATTTGTCTGGAACATTTGTTTAGATGAGAGAGATAGAATGTTTACTGGACTTATTTAATCCTTTGGTAGGACTGGATCAGTGACAGGCACCCTTGGCACACGTGGTCAAGGTAAAACGAGCAGAATCAATCGGAATGACATACGAGAGCGGCCGAGTGCAGAAGCGACGGTCTGATTTATTTATCCGTTCGTCGGCTGCCATAAAATGTGACGTACGCAGCCGTGATAGGCAGCCAGAACCGCCGGAAGTATCGAGTATTTATGAAATATACAGTAAAAGCGAAAAATAAACTCAGCGAAATGTAGCGGAATGACAGGATTCACGGCTTTGTTTGTCCGCAAATAAAAGCTCGCGCTACCAGCTCTCACTCCCTCTCTAGCTTTTGATATATGTATGGACGTGTATCGCCACGTTACCATAATACGGATGTCCATTCTTGTGTACTTTTCCCTGACAGTCTGATTGACCACCCCGTCACTTATTAATCTGACGCGTTCGAAAATTTCGACAGTGATGACAATACGATTCGAAATGTTTAACTAATGTCCCAGAGATGCATCATCGATCTAATAAATTTTTAGTCACAGATTTATTGAACTAATTAAACAATTTTTCTTCATTTCGTTATTTTTATCAAAATTAGTTTTCTACTTTGTGTCCAGCCAATCAAATTACATGCTCTTCGGGATTCATTCGGATAAAATATTAACTTCCCGTAAGAATATTTCAATATTTCATTTGGCGAATCTCACGTCATACAATTCTTAGAATATGCTTAGAACTGTATTAGAGATACTAAAAATCATAATAATTTTCGCACAAAGATATTAGGAAAGAGTTTTTCTCTCTGAAGAAAGATATCAGAATGAAGAGTCCTCCAATTGAAATAAATCGGGTTTCGCTCGAAAAGTAAACAATAGAAGTCAATTATTCCGTCTGAAATTTCACTACCGTCGCGTTTCGCGAGTCTACAAAAGCTTTCCTCCTGAAAAAGCACCCTCTTAAAGCTCAAAAGCTTTTCTTTGTCGCGCGAAACCTTCGAAAAACGTTTCCGTCCCAGAAAGCGCGGGAGTCGAGTGGGCAGGTAGCCGATTCGAGGGTCCGAGAGAGAGAGAGAGAGAAAGACAGAGAGAAAAAGAAAAAGAAGCAGTGGCTTTATTAATTATTAAAACAGGCTATAAAATTATTTGATACCCGGCCCGAGAAGGCGGCAGAAGCGCGCCACGTATGAATTTCGTCGGGCTGCATTATTCAACGAGCAGTTTGCATAACAATTATGCTCGAGATTTTAGCATGCCGCGAGGAAAAAGGCCGGCAGAGGTAGCGTAGAACACGCTAAAATCAAAAGCACCATGGAAAAGTGGAGGATGGCACTCTGCTGGTGGTTAGTGGCGAGCTTGAGACCGGAAACTCTAGCCATTCGAGGATGACGAGCGACAAAAGCTTCCTTTTGCTCATGGTTCTAGCGCACCAGACTCTTTCTTCACTTTATTATATTTTATTACGCGTTACTCTTTGCGACACCGCCGTGTGTTTTCGCTAATAATCCAACGATTCTTTACGAACTTATATCTCTCTTTCTAACCTCTTATTTTAATTCGTAATATTAATATTAGTCTACCCAACGGCAGAGAAATTGGAGAAAAAATGGATCACGAATATTTGAGATATAAAGAAAAAATATTCGTTTCGAGAATGAAAATTAATGTGTTTATTCATCGACTGCTGCTCGATATGTTTTAAATTTATACGTGAATTTAAAACATACAACGGGAACAATTTTCTGAATAATGAACAGACGATTTTTTAAGAAGCAATTTTCAGTATTATTCCGATGGATTCTCAGTGGTATGTGCGGGATGGTAATGAGAGAAATGTGAGTTTTTACTTCGAAACGTACGCTGTAGGGAAGTTATTGAGAAATGGTGGAAATGTAAAAATAGGGACCTGGAAATACCTTGTAGTTCTCGTGCAGTCCATGTTGGCTCCAGACAAGTATCCTAAAACCATGAAATATCCTGTTAATGTCACTCTCCGTATATAAAAGAATTAATTGTTTAAAGTAGTCAATTAATTTCATTCACCCCACTATTTTGCTCTAAATAGTCAAATTATTTTTCTTTAAAATATTAAAATTTAAATTCATAATAACATTATGAAGCAGAATTTTTGGTTTCATACGTTCTAAGTAAATGTTAATAAACGTTTGTAAGTTGAGTAAAACTCTTCTATTTCTACTTATTATGCAGCAGAGACTGAATAATGTTGTAAAAAATGTTAATGAATTTTTTCCAAGCAATATTTATGGAGAGACGCGATTCGATTCTCTTAAGAATTCCAGCTCACGAAGGATCCAGGAAATTACGTGTGCACAACCAAATTTCCCATTAACGATTTCCGCAAAGCTGCGAGTCAGGTTTAAACCCCTACGAGTTTATGGGGCAGAGTGTACCCCCGTAATACAAGCGGTAACGAAAGAACGAAGAGCCGCAGCAGCAGCAGCAGCAGCAGAAGCTCGACTTCGTTTGCAATTCCATTTTTCATCGGGCTCTCTACCCTGGGTTACGGTGAGTAAGGGCTTGGAACTTAAGTGTCTCCCTTTTCCCCTCTATTCTCCTTCCCCGTAAATCCAGCCAGGAAGTAAATCCACGATGCAAGAAAGAACTCTTCTTTTTTAAGGGTCACCATGCAAATCGCATCGAACGACGGCTGTTGCATTCTCTTCTTCAAACTAAATTCACTCGGTATCCAGAAACGAGAAAGCAAAGTCTACCGAGAAATTGAGATAGAGAGAGTATATCGTCTATTTTATGAGCTGTGAGGATTCTTCTGGAATTCCAGAAGCTAATTCTACTGCTTAAGTAGGAAATTATTGCTAAGTGGAAACGTGTAAGTGGTGATAATTTCAATTGTGTTTCCGAATTCGAATAATTTAATTAGATAATTTCTTCTAATTAAAGCAAAGAGTTTTGTTTACAATCTCCACGATGTTTTTGTTTACAAATTACATATTTCGATTCAATTGTTTCCCAAAATATCGATGAAATTCTCATTTTGACATTAAAAATAGTTTTAACGATAAGGAGCAAAAAGAACGTAAAACCTTAGAGAAATGAAACTTTAACCCTGCTCTATTTTCCATGCCGGAGAGATTAGAGTCTCGCAAGAAATCTAAATAAACGAACGGAAATAAAAGTTCCTGAGGGATGTCCTATGATCCATAAAAGAACATCAGCGTCAACCAGAAGATACGAAAGATTATTATGTATACATTTTTATGGTCAGCTTCAGGCTAACACGAGAAAAAGAATAAAAAGTTTGAGTGTCGTTGTGTCGAGAAGATATAGCTATCACGCGAGTCGGTTTCGTATTCGATAATATCGTGTCTATTACCCCTTGTGATATTGCCAACCGATAAAACGAGAGAATTTCACCGAGCCGATCGCGATACCTTCCGCTTTATGTAAATCTGCAAAAAAATAAATCCTACTTTGCAGCGACGCGAATGCTTTACGCGTGACGCTACTTTGGCAAACTGATCGATTGACAGAAACGAGGTGAAGAAGATGATTCTACCCTTTTGAATAAATTGTCATTCGCCTTAGAACGATATTCGAAAGTATTTCTTTCTAATTTATTTCTTCGGTTCAATAATAATTAGAAACAATTTGATAATATATCTTTGATTACCATGTTTGATTAAATTCTTCTTTTTGAAGTTAACATCATTGTAAAACGTGTGAATACTTACTGAATTATTCAGTAAACTTTTTTCAAGAGCGAGCTTTTACGAGCCAAAAATCCTGGCCATAGTAACGAGCTTTTTCTGGAAACAAAACCGTGGTCACTTCGAGGTCCTGATATTTTTGTCCAACTGCTTTTAGACCATTGTAACTTCAATTCGGTCTGCAATGCAACTTAGCCGGGCACGATTCGAAAACATTTGACATTTAGATTTAGATTTTTTGTTATTATTTCATTCTACATTTTTAATTTCTTTTAGTTTATTCTAATTTTTAATTTAGAATGAAATCGATGCTTTATGAACATTTATATTCGAGATATAAAATTTCTAATCGACTTATCACACAATGAAAAATATGCTTCTTTCTAATCTAATTAAAATAATCGACGTTTTAGCATAGTTTAGTTCTCAAAATCAGGGAAGATTCGAAGAAACGTCGAAAAGTTGTCGAAACACCCAATATAGAGTTGAGAAGACTTCCGGTTCGGAGTAGGTCAGATTGCGGTCCGAACGAACCAGTGAGGATAATTTGCAGCATTTGCGGACGCGCATATACCGTCGGTTAATTAAATTTCTGATCCACCTCACTACCTTTGACTGGCCATAATTAAAACTTAGTCATTTCGTGGCCGACACTTTCGCGCGTCCATCGGTGCCACGCTAAAATTAATTGGCACGAGCACCGAATTGCTCAGGCGTATATATACATAGTTTTCTGATACTTCGACAGCGATAACAGGGTAATTTCCCCCATTATTCGAGTACGAAGCTCTGTTTCATGGTGCGTAATATGAACTGAGAGATTGAATACTCACCGATAATTACGCCGGTACATACAATTCAAGCTCTCCACATGATTGTTGAATATTCAATTGTGGCTTGATTTGCTTCTCTGTTCTCCGGTCAATTTTTCAACCATGTATACATTGTAGAGTGTGCATCCTATAGTTCAATGTTTATTCCTAATAACCAGGTCACTATTGTACAATCCTTTTAAATAATTTATTATTGCCAGCGATGATATTCGGAGGGGAAATGAGCGACTCGAATTAGTCTCATTCTAAATATTATTTGTTTAAAAGTCATTTATGCAAACGAATTATAAGTATATGTATCGATATTAAAAATGCTAATAGTGTCAATTTCTTCTGGGTTTAAATAGTGACATATTATAAAAAAAGAATCTTTTCGAAAGTACAAGATCCTATTCGCAACCCCTCGAGTCTCGTTTCGTCATATCGAGCGGTTTATTGAAAAGTATTTTCATAAATTTCGATGCTGGCGATAAGAAGAGAACGGTACAAGTGTATAGCAGATATTCTGTAGTCAGTAGTAGGGCTCACAAAACACCAAGATAAGCGAGATCGAAGGCTCTATAGATTGCTCGAAAGGATATCCAAGCCGGCTTTCAGTTCGAACATATCCAAAGAGCTCATTCGATGGAAATGGAAAATATTCGCATAATCCAGTAAAAATTTACCGTAGAATACATTTTCTCCTATGCGAGAACTAAAACAAGACTCTTGTATACTGTTGGTTTCCAATGAGATCGAAAATGTCAGTGTTCTTCGATCGTTGCATGGAGTGTAGAAAATCGACGAATGCGAATATGTATTTAGATTGTAAATATTAGAATACATTTGGAACTACTCAAATTATAATAAATCGACATTGATAAATATCCGACTTTCAAATTAGAAAGTGAATTATCTTTGTACAAAGTTTAATTTGAAATTAGAAGGTTTAGTAAATTTAATTGACGATAATAATCAATTCAATTCAACTTTTGATTCCTAATTGAATAATACTAAAAAGTAGATAGAGTAGTTGAAAAACGAAAATTTATAGTTATCTTTGAACAGCACTGAAAATAATATAATATTTTATGATCACGGGGAGATGAAAAGTTACTAAAACAAAAAAATGGTGACAATTTGAAAATACTAAACCCACAAGTATTTTTCTGCCAACCGAGGACTCGTCAGTTAGAGAGTCGCGAGTGTATAAAAATAGGAGAATTGCAATGCGACACACGCGAAATTGATCTCGAGGCTTTCGCAATTGGTGATGAAGAGAGCGGAAGACGGAGCAAAAGGTCATGCATGCCGGACGTATCACATTTTCAGAGAATAAAGCCACATGAACGTGTTCCCCTCGTAAAGTAGCTGCCACGGCATCCGCCCCCGTATTTCAGAACCTCGAGAATACATATATTATGTCTACTGTATGCGTATACCTACTTCACTTGGCGCGTATACTACTTACTCTTTCCACTAGCTCCAAAACAGCTATGTATTCACTCAACGCGATCTCGACTTATTCACATACAAACTGTCCAAGCTACCATCAAAACAGAATTTTCATAAGAAAATACAGTTATTTTTCTTCGCGAATATCTGAGAAACACATTAATTGTTGTTTTATCAGATTCTCAGATTGGAATCATTCTAAGGTCGATTATTATATTAGCATTATACTATTATTATGAAGAACAATTCCAATATTCATTCAATAATGATTCTATAGTTGTTTCGCACAGTCGACGGGTTTTTGATCTTTCGCCCATTCTCCTCGATTCTCTCTGTTTTTAAACACTCAATAGGCTGACTTTCGCTTTCGCCGGTTGAACGAAAAGTCAAAAGGCTTCGGTAGAAGCTAAGCGGCAGGAAAATTCAGGTTCCATTGGACCGTGGGTAATTTAAAAAGCGCCTTCGAGAATCTCAAGCTTCTATCCTCCCTTCGGCCATAGCCCTGATATTACGTCTGCTGGCAAGGATAACTCGTAATTCGTGCTGAACTAACCCGTTATCCTTGCTCCTTCCTTCTGTTCCTGCTGCTTTTGCAATAGCTAGTCGTCTGCTGAGAGAATGATATATCGAGTCAACCGCTGGCGCTATTGCGCGAAATGAAACAAACTTGAACTTCAGCCCTACGCTATCCTTTCCGAATTTTTGAATGAAGAGAAAAATAATTGAAAAATTCGAAGAAATGTGAAGAAAAATATGAAAAATCCAAGTCAATAATTTTCAATTCGAATTTTGCCTTTATTTGATTATTGTTAAAAATTTCGTTTGTCATCGATGATGATTAAACTTTTTAATAGAAGTTGCGATATCAAGAAGGGCACAGTGGCAATAAAGAAATGAAGGAAGAAAGTTTCCAATCTAAGCTGGAAAGGTTACAAAGATAAGGAGGTTCTTACATTTCGAAAGTGGGAAGATTTCATGTTCCTTATCGGTCATAAAGCAAATTCGAGAGGGCGATAAGAGGGAGTTTGGCGTCCCGCAATAAGCACTCGAGAGCCCCCCATCGTCTAATCGCTTCATTGGGAGGGCGTTTAAAGTCCGTTTGAGTGTCTCGTATATATCGCTTCTGCAAAACTGCCGAAGTGGATGAAACTTTTGCAGATAGAACGGGCCGTACCGTACTGTGCTGGTTTCGGAGCGTGGAGGGAGACCGACAGCGATATGAGGAAAACGACTCCCAGAACGCGCTTTATATCGCGATGAAGAGTACTCTTAGTTCGCCAAAGCTACCGCTATCGGAATGGCTTTTCGAAATGTACTGTTTTACGTTCACAAATCGCAGATTTGCCTGAATACTCGAGCGACTGATACTGTACCGTGATTTACGGGCTCAAGCAAACTACATTATCTCGTTTCTAAACGTTTTCCTTAATTCTAAAATATACAAAAAAGAGACACGCATTGGTTGAAAATCCCAAAGTTATTAAAACAAGGAGAATTTCGATGATGAATACGAGTCGAGGTAAAAAAAAAAAAAAAAAAGGGAAAAAGATAGAATTGCGAGTAGGTTCATATTGACAGGGAGTCTCGTTTGACTCTAGTGACGATGAAAATATGCTCGAGTGGCGAGAAGAAGGAAACGCGAAGCAAAGAAGCCAGGTGAGATCAAAAGCCAGACCCATCCGGACCAACTAGAGAACCTGCCATTCCGACCTAGCAATCGCCCCAAGGGCTTGGTATTCGCTTTCTCGTTTTTTTTTTCTTCTTGTTTTTTGCGGTTGAATCCAGCGAAACTCTCGCGCTTCGCGACTAGTTGGATGGATCGTTTGATTAGTTCGAAACCCGTGGATTTAATGCCAGCTCTGGGTTGAGCCTTTAGTGCACTTGAGCCCGGCCACGCGGTCTAGTTTGCTCGCGAGACAAATTGTAGTTCCAGTGGAATTCGTTGACCTCGTCCAAGTGACGGCGTTCATGAAAATCATCACAAATTGGAATCTTTTACTTCTCCCAAAAACTATATTCTCCAAGAACAAAATTTCTATAATTCGTTTGATCGGATTGTTCCAATATTCTAAACGAAAATTCTAAACGAAAACTCTCTTTATCGATCAGGTCCCTATTTCTTAACGTGACCAAGCAGAGAATTTAGCTGCGAGAAAACTCTAGAAGAATCTGTCTCATAAGTAAACCAAAAGCAAATATCTCTAACGGATTCCATAAGAGGGCTATAACTACTCGAAGCAGCAGTATCGTAGGAGCGCAGCTGCACGTCAGACCACTATCAACCGGTAGGTACCCAGTGGTTGGTTCGAAGCAAGCTTGGAATTTCATTTGTCCCCGACCCTTTGCGAGGGCGGCACACAGCTGACTGTGTCGCAAAACGGCCGTTTTCTTATTGTCCCTGAACGCGTTACGAGAGGCCTTTTCTTCGTGGGTGTAAGGTCAGGTTGTTGAAGGGTGGGAGGGGGTAAGTTATGCGAGGATCGAGAAGTCAGTTGCCATTCTTTCGCGGTAACGCGGCTGCTCGAAAGTCGTCTTGGCTCCCCATGGACCAAGGGTCTAGAGACCCTCGTAAAACAGGGGCTACTTTCGCGCGGCTCACGATACCTCGCGACTCTACTGTTTCTTGGCACGAAGTCGTCGTCAGTTGCCGAAAGAAACCTGCTGACAAGGTCTTGGGCATTTAACTTTTTCGAGTTGACACGCGTGGATTGTAAATTCGACGATTTTAAACGTTCGAGTATTTGGATAAAGAATCAACTTTTGTCGAGACTACTGAAATTAAATTAAAGAATTAAAGAATCGAAAAATATGTACTTCGTTCATTCGTTCAAAATTGTAGATAATTTTGGAATATATTTTACACGATATTCCAACATTTTGTAGATTTAAGCTATAATTTGTTGGTTTTGCAATCATTGCATAGGAAAATCGAAATGTAAGAGGATATCAAGGAATTTAATCAAGAGAAATAAAATGCAACAAAACAAAATAAAATAAAATAAAATAGCCGGAAGCAGAATCCGTACGAAAATTAATTGAGCATTCCACCAATTTCAACGAAGCACAAAATGAAATTGGCGAAAATACAGTAGCTCTATTTATCGCTGATAATCATCGACTGTTCAATTCGGCAGTGAGCCGTGAAACTGACTGGCTGAGAGGCAAACATCGATTGCAGTCGCAGCTATGCGAGATAACGGGGATGAAAAGGCCGAGGGCCGCTTCTTACGCGCGCGAGAGCGTGAAAATGGGAGTGCGACCGACAGAAATCGCTCCAATCGGAATATGAGCTCTCCGAACTGAAAACGAGCAGCGCTCTTTTTTTCTTCTCGCCAAACGGCAGCGCGAGAGGATCCGCTTCGTCGAGTGGAAAATAATTTAACACGCGCGGTTGCAGTGAGCTCGGTTTCCTTTGTGTTTTCAGATCTCTTTCTCTCTCTCTTTCTATTTTCAATTTCCCTCTTTCTCTCAATCATTGTCTCTGTCACTTGTTCTGATCGTCCAATTTATTTGAGTCATTCGTTCAACGAACTCTCAATGTTAAGGAGGTCGAAGTTAGTCCCAGTTTAATTTTTTTTTTTTAATATTTCTAAAATTATTCCGAGGAATATGTACGATTCAATTAAACAATTAGAGTCATGGGGTCATATTAGCGAAATTAGTGCAAGGATTTGGGTTGCTGCTAGCAACATATTATTTTACAAAGCTGTAATTGTCAGACATGTTGAAGTTGTAATTTTAATATATCCATTGTCAGATATAATTCGAAGCAACTGGAATTGATATGGACTAAGCTAATCATTGCTCGTAACTTGTAAATTATTTCACTGATGTTATTAGTTGCCACTAGAGCTATTTAATTGCACAGCATAAATTTACGGAACTCTAATTATGAGAAATATTGAATTTGACTCGTGATAATACTGCTGCATGCGACCAAAAGCTGTTTGAATTTAGTAATAATATTACAAATGCATCTTCACATACATGAAACATAATCACATAGAATATATGAGTACATGTTAGGGCATAACGTGAACATATTTTCGTGATTTGTCACATTTCACTGAAAATGCGATAATATTAGGTCATTAAGTAGATTTAACTTTGTAAAATTCTTCAATTGGGGAAAATAAAGAATTTCTCGAGTAGGTAGAATAGTTGAAATTCACCATGGCGCAGGTTGATCCAGCGGAAATGTATGAGCTGTGGTAAAGGGAGCCCGAAAGACAAGCTGTGGTTCGCGTTAAATGGAGTGTGGCGGGATGCAAAGTTTGAAAGTGGTGAGTTCGAAAGTCTCTATTAAGAGGTAGTTGCACCGACGCTTTGCTTAAAGTTTGTTTAAACTTGCCGCGACTTTCCGAAGGCACTACGGCTGATCGGTAGATTAAACCAACCCTCTTGAATCTACTCTTACGTGATCGAAGCAACCGTCGACAGAACGTGGATATAATGGCTTGCAACTTTTAGCTGCTGCTGACTAACAGCACCGATCAAAAATTCAGACTTTCGAGTTTCACTATTTAACTTTCCTACTTTATACCGTATCTTTAGAAAACGAGTTCTTAATTACACATTTTATTTACACTGTTGATTAGCATTGACTTGACTTTTTCCAAAACAACACATATGTTCTGTAAGAAATTTTTTATTATTTCTTAACTAAAGTAATATTTTGCAATCGTTTCCATTGCGAGAAAATAACGCAATGAGACAAATAAAGTAGGGATTACCGATCTTGACGTTGATATCGATATTAATGTCTCTGGTGAGCGTTCCACCTACTGATCGTCAATCAGAAAAGGGATTTTAATCGTCGAGCATATCCTGAGAAAAATGCACTCCTGCTTTTGTCTGACAATGAGAGCAGCGCAGTTCAGCGAGCGATCGAAGGATAAGGGGTCTGGCATTTCGCAGCGAAATTCCCTTCCGCTCGGCAGATACCTTTCCGGCGTCGGCAGCGTTGGTGGTGGCGGCTCAATAATCTCATCGTTGCTCGTAAATTCTCTGAACGAAAGCGGCGGCCGGTTCCTTCCACGAACGGAGAGAAAGAGAGAGAGAGAGAGACATGAAGCTCTATCTCATCTCGAAATTGAAATATGTGATCCTCCGACCACGAAAAATTAATACCTTCGCCTACTACCACCACCTCACTGCAATGTATTTTCGGTTCTGTCGATGATATTGTGCGATCGGCAAACAGAGCCACGTAATTAGCCCAAAAGCATTATTCCTCCTTATTGGTCTGAAATTCTTAATTTTAAAAACGAGTTTTGATCGATCAAATATCACCGATGGGAAAATAATCACGTTGGATTAAGAATCGTCAAGTAATTAGGGATTTTTTAACGAACTAATTTAGTGGGTGAAAAAAAATTTCGTGCAGTCGAATAACGTGTTGAAGTTGTCTCAAATCATGCTACCTAATACCCTTCGCGCGTCGTCGGTGAAATTTCAGTTTTCATCCCTGTCAAACCAGGCAAAAGATCCCGTCTGCGGCAGGCACAAAAGCCGCGAAATGCGTGACGCACTGGCGTGGTGTAGAAAAAGCTAAAACCCCAGCGGCTTGCTGTCCAAAACACTGGGATACCCGTAATGCAAAACCTGCGCATCGCTGTGGAAAGGAAAAAGGAATCTACTTTCGCGCATAATTCCACAGAAACAAAAGAGCCTTTCGAGCAGAGACACGAATTAATGTCGACTAACTCTGGTCGCGAATAACAGAAGTAATTCGTCAATCTTATTGAAGAGATCGATTCACTTTATTTGTAAACGAATTCTTTGACATCGTTTTATCGAGGGTTTATTCAGAAATTTGTTATTTCTGTTTTCTGGTAGATCTTATAATTGAATAGTACGCGTAGCTAGAAGGATTCTCGTGTGTTTTATTGTTGAATATTTATTTTGAAATTTATTTGAAAATAAAGTTTGATGTTCGATTAAACTCGGATGAAAGAGAATCTTGTATAAGAATAACAAAGAGAAAGAAAGGGAAGGAAAATAAAAGTAGTAAATCGTAAAATAACAGAAGCGAGAAGCAAATGCAAACGAAAAAGAAAAATTGCTGAACACTGATAAAAGTCAAACGGTAAAATCCAAATATTACAGAGAGAGAAAAAAAAGGAATGAAAATTACATAGAATCCAAGTGGGACGCTCGTATCGGCTTTTAAATTTCCAAATATACTTCTGTTTCACGCATAAAACAAAAACTACGCCGAGCAAATAGAAAGAGAAAAAAAGTATACAATAAAGTAAATGAGATTTTTTTTCGCACACAGCTACCAGTTGAAGTTCTGGAGTATTCGAAATTCAACTCCACAGAGAATTTTACAGCGAATAAAGCGGACAGCGGCATGTGTAATTGGCAAAATGCAATTCACGCAGAAAGCCAGGAAAACCAGATACATCATTCGCGCAAGCATCATTTTCAAACGACACGCAGCACGTTAGTTTCGTGTACGCGCTCGCGTCGCGATCACTTTTGAAAAATTAAACCAACCGTGTTCCGCGCGCTGCCAACTGTGGCTCTTAAACGAACCGGAAGTCATTCGCGTCTCGTCTACTTCCATTTTCGACCGAATTAGACACACTGCAATAACACATTCTCCCAATCCTCACTTTTCGACGTTTGGATTTGTTTATCAATTTCATCTCACTCAAACGAAAAAAATTAAACGTAAATTATTAAATTACAATTTTTCCGAGTCTCTGCTTTGTTTCAGGTAAAAAAAAAAAAAAATCAGTGGAATAATTTATCGAATCCAGTTTCAAATAGTCGAACCTGTCTTTCTCTCTCTTTATCATTCATTCGAATCTCCCAGCGTGTCGAATGGCACTTATCCCCGAAATTCCATTAGATTTTATTGCGAGGTGCCTTTCGAAATTGTCACTCGCCTTTACAAGGGTGATTTGCATAGGAAATTCCATACGTATAGGTTTCTAGCACCGCGAGAACCGTTCTCATCAGAAGGGTCTAATAACGATTCGATATGGTCAGCGATATGGGGCGAGGCCAATTAAAAAGTACGGGGTAAAGCGGATGCGCCATTACACATATAGCTTCCGATATGGGACTGCGTTCGTTTTAGAAGCTGAGTTCCGTGAATTTTCCATTTGCTGCTGCGCTTTTACGTTATATACGATTAGCAAGCTCTAAACTATCCAAAAAAGTAATCTCGATTTTAACACCTCGAATCTTATTTTTTATAGTCACGTAAAAAATTCTAGCTGCATATCATATATATCATATACATTTCTTTTCTTTCTTTTAAGATCCCATAATTTTCTACCAGATTTAATTACAAGGAACTTTCTTTCTGATCGATTTTTTTAGTAACTTGAAAAAAAGATGCATCGTGAACTTATTTGTAAACGTATAATTAAATGTAGAGAATTAAATAGGTACTTGATGGAGGATTTCCAAGATCCGAATTATAATTCTCCTCGGTATACAGCAGGAAATATTTATTCCTTAACTTCGTAGGAAGCGTACCGAGCCACGAAGATTTCCAAGGATTTCTTGGCTAAGGGTAAAACGTTTTAAAGTACTCCCTGAACGAATCCCTAAATCATCTCCGCGGAATCTGTAACTCGAGCAACAACGGAAACGAAAATAGGGTAATACTTCTTGGAAAAATACGTCGCTGGAGAGAGTAAAGCCAACTTTCTTCCTCGAAAAAGTTCCTTGTCAGTTGGCTACAGTGTCGTACAATTCCAGGCCATAAATATAAGAAGACGGCCAAAGTCAAATTCCAGTAGTTCAATTAATCAATTCAGTATTTTACATAAAAACAAACAGTCTAATTAATTATTTCTAAAAATTAACAGGAATATATTTTTCTCAGCAATTTCTCGAAGTTCTTTTCATCGTTTCGTGTTTCAATTCTTCAATTCTTCATTTGAATTTCTTTGAAAACACTTCATGATTTAATTTAATAAAATAAATTAACAATCGAGTAATTATTATCCGATAGTAATTACTGATATATATTATTATCAGATATAATGTATATCAGAAGCAAATATTTCACCTCAGGAGTGACGTCTTTTAATGAGAGACCACGAGGGGGAAAAAGAGAGCATCGAAGTCAATTCTGTTTCAAGGCAAGAGTATAAAAAAACGAGAAGGACTGAATACGGTAATCGGCATAATAAAGTGATTCTTATGAGAACGACAATGCCGTACACGGTGAGCGTACTTAGTACCTCTTTGTCCACGAGGCTAAGGTTTTCTCTCCTCTCGTGGCACTCTCCCTCGAGTAGTCCGCTTTCCTCGCAAGCTCCGCTCGATTAGCAGCCCGACATTAAGCGCTAAATGCAGCGAAAATGCAGGAAGGATTAGCTAAATGAAAAAGCGTCTTGAGTCCCGCGAATTCGAGGAGCTTGTAAACTTCGAAGTCTATTGGCTTAGGATTCACGATCGAGACTCTTCGAACTTATATTCGCGCAGTCTGATTCGTAAAAGTACTGACTTAAGAGAAAAAAGCGTATTTTCTATCGGAAAACGATTAAGTAATTACAAATCTACATTTATTTTAGGGGAAAATTGCAAATTCTGGGGATATCTTTAAATTCATCGGAAATTAGTTACTTAATAATAATTTGATACATTTTTTTTAATACTGATCTGTGATAATTATTCTTTACAATTTATATCATTTATAAAGCTGATTTTCCCAGCTGTTTTTATTACGAAACTTCCAATGTCTATTTTATTCTATAATTCAGCATGGAACATGGCTTCGCTCCGAGCGATATGAATATTCAACAAGTGTTTACGTCCAGAAAAACTGCGAAAAGAAGCTAAAGAGTACATATGTACCGTGAGTATAATGAAATTTGACTGCATCGGTACTCCATTGCGAATTGCCACTCGACCTTCCACTTCAAAGCACAAAAGACCGAGAAACCTGAAGTATCTTGGAGAAGCACTTCTGGATTTCGGATATATGCATATCTTTTTTTTACACCTATACGAGGAGAGCACGTCAGAAAGGAATTTCATCTGGAGAAAGGTAGAACAGTCGGAAAAGACCCCAACGAAATAACAATCAAATTCTCTATTTTCCAAGGTTTTATAAAAGTCGAAAAAAGGACTCGTGTAACACTGGAATGTGAAACAAAGCGAAATTCCATGTGAATCAAAAATTCGAAAGAATTTGCTTAGTGCTAATTTCAATTTTTCATTGTGCAAATGGACATTGTGATTTGAATTTGAATATTCCTGATGAAAGTGTTTGATTTAGCAATTGAAAAGTCGTTGAAAAGGAATGTCCAATAAGAAGGGAAATCCAGCATCACTGGAATCGTGAAATCTTGGTTCGCGAAAACGAGGCAGATGGAGCAAATATTGTCGATACATAGAAAAGTGGAATGACAGTTCATATTGCGTGGAGCAGTTGTAACTTAAATGATGTTTGGCCACTTGTAACTCAAAATGATCCGATATAGTGAATTCCCGACGAAGATGAACTTTGCTTCCGACCTGCACGTGATCTCATTTTATAAAAAGTTAAACCTCTCTGGCGTTGCTGGAACGAGGCTCAATCTCTCTCGAATCTAAATTCTCTCGGATCAGGTGTACAATTTTTATCAACGCGAAATCAGCAGCAGCTTCATCCACCAGAGATATTTTTAACGCGAAATATTCATCAGTCGACGTTTATTTTCAATCGTACGCGCTGCAAAATAATATTTTCACTTTGCCTCGTTCTGCAGTTAATAAATTCATCGGGAGAAAAATTCATGTAGCTTTTTACAGGAGGGAAAATGATTTCGAACGTTGATTGTAAATACACAAAATAAATCTAACCTGATTATTCTTCAGGATTAATTTTTTCCCCGCTGCAATTCAGTAGCACAAATATTTTTTTTTTGCTAAGAAGATTTTGATTGATTATTTTTCTCAGGTTTCAATTACAACAGTTGAATATTTCTATACTTGTTTAATTTTTAACAGAATCCAATTATTTCAATCACTTCTAATTTTTCTATTTTATTATATTGATTATATTTTTCAATTGAAATTTTTACCAATAAAAACAACAATTCTTAGTTTCATCCCTTTTTTTTTACTAATCGATTAAAAAAAAAACGAAGACTTCCTGGTGGAAGAGCAGGAGTAATTTCAAACTAATTTCTACGTCGAATGGATAATAAAAAAGGATCACTAGATTATTAAAGGAAAAGCAAGTGAAAATATTCCGATACGAGCGTATGGTTATCTCGCGCGGAACGAAGCAATTTTCTTTGCACCAACCGCACCAAGTGGAATACCGTTCGAATTGGTTTCCTCTTCGTACCGTGCAGTTCGAAGTGAGAACTCTATTGGCAAGCAAGCAAAAACAGGAGTTCCCTCGTGAGCAGAACGCGAGTATTTCTCTTGATCGAGAAGCATCAAGACAGCCGGCGTAATTAATTTTTCTTTCGTGACCGAGCTCGATCGCTATCAATTTAGCAGGCGGTCGAAGAAAAACCTGCCTTCCTAGCAAGCCTGCCGCGCATTCAGCTCATTAAGTGAAATCAATTTATTACAAAGCTTCGCGTCTCGATCCCGTTCCTTTCTTCGAAAACTCTTACGACTCGGCAATAATTTGCTGCGTTTTTAGACGCTCTTCCGGCTGATTGTGTTCGACTTTGCCGAGATGCCGATTCACTCCAAGATTCACCAATACTACTCTCTACTACTTCCACTGCAAATATATATTACTTCCGCTCGCTCTGAACCTTCCGTTTCGCGTTAATTGGAAAGTGAATCCGTGTAAAGCTCTCGCCAAGCAGCCGAATTGGAATTTTCTTAGGGCAATTCATTTATTTAAATCAAATTGACGAGCTGTGAAATTTGCGTCTTGCAATTGGCAGTTAGTTTACCACTGTTATACTAATATTTAAATTCAATAAAATCAGACAATTTCAACGAAATACAATTTACTTTAATCACGAATATTTTCAAGTTAGTTATTTTTTCATTAATTATTGTCATCGATAACCCAAAAAAACTTGACACTTAAAGACCTACTTTATTTCAGATATATATTTACTTAAGATTTAATCGTAGCTTCGAAGTTAACTATATCGTTGTAAGATAAACTGCTTAATGACAAGATGTCCAGGACTAAGATTAATTGAAGCGACAGGATCCTCGTGTTCGTTATATTTGCATCCGATGAAATATTGATGAAGCAATGAACTAACTCAAATTGCAAAGTGGATTTTAATAGCGGATTTCTTTCATTCTTAAACGGTATTATCGTACCTCAATTACTTCCTAACATTCTCTGAACATTGAACCAAGGAAAATAAAATCCCAAACTTATCCAGGAATTATCCAAATTTTTCCAAAAATATGCGATTCATTCTCAGGCTAATTGCTGACAAACAAATATATTTTTAAGTAAAAGTAATCCAATTGTAGTAACAGGAATGTCATCGAATTATCGTCAAGCTATATCTCAAATTAGAATCAGACTGACACAAATGATACGGCAGAGTTTACCGCAAATTTGGTGTCAGATGACATATTGTTAGTATGCGTTCTTGGCAGCTAATACCGAGATTGTTAATTACCCTATTAGCATTCGGCACGGAAAGCCTACAATTCCGGGTGTAGTGGTGGTATGTATACCTCGTTGCCCTCTCGATACGAGAGGGTATCTAGTTACCCATCTACTCTCCAACTATCTTGCTCCGCCCGCCCCCCCCCTCTCTCTCGCTCTATCGTTCACCTGTGTACAGGCGGTTTCGAAATGCAGTCTCTAATTTACCAACTAATTTAGCAAAATTTTCACAAGTCCCTACTATGCGTTTTCCCACCATAAATATACTTCTGAAAATATAATATCCCAAATTTAATATTTCCACTAGAATTTTACACAAACTCCAAAATACGAATCCAAAAAATCATGTTTCTTATCTTTGAATTCTGTCACTTTCCTAAAGATAAATTAGTGACATTTTCATAACTGTTATAACAAATATGATGAAATAATAACACATATCTTTTTTGATCCGTTATATCTTGTAAAATGATTTCGTGTAATAAGGGAAATGGAAGTGTATTTTGGAAAGAGACTGTACACAATAGGAGAGAGAGATATCTTCTGTCTCTATCGAACGGTAAGGGGTTGGCTATTCGGTTATCTGTCTCCTCCTTCGGCAGCTAAATCCTAATGTACTCGTATCCCTGGCAAGGAGCAGTAGTAGGTACGCCTGTTGACGGTACAGCCGGTATATCCTTAATTGAACTGGGATCCGTGGCGATTCAATAAGCCAATTCTTCCCGAAATCCGCAGTTTACGAGCAGCGCTCTGTCACCAGTAAACGTTCTCCATTGTAGTCTAAATTGCTGCGATTCTACACTTTGCCGGGATTAAGATTGGCTAGCAGCCCCGGAGAGAGAGGCCTTTAATGAAGGATAGTGTCCCTCAAAGGCACCCTCCGAATTGGATCCAAGCGAGATTGAATATTCTTTGGACCCTTCCGACATTGTAGCTACTGTTCTCTCATTTCATTTCACTTGTTTATTACTCGATTTAATTGCAAATTCAATTTATTCTTCTCAACTAACAATGGAAAGCGAGGATCAAAGTATTGTTTCATAATGGATACAGTGGCAAGTAGCTTTATCCGGTAAGTTTAGAAGTGCAGAAGAAGAAGAAAGCGAAATATAATTGTGAGGATTGTTTTCGTAAGAAGAAAGGAAAAAGGATATTATGTATATAATGGAGTATGTACTTGTAAGAATAAGTTAGTTGAGGAACTGAATTGCAGGGTTATGGATAAGCGGAAGTGGCTGCCACCAGGAGCAACTTGCCGAGGAAGGAGGAGGCTAAAGAATAAAGGGGTAGGAGCAGCGTCATATTCCTTAAACGAGGGTGGAACGTCAAGACAAGCTGGCGCCACTCACACCCGTCGCTCTCTTGGAATAACAATATCTGAGTCTTCATCTATATGTCATTTTCCAGACACCTTCCTAGACTTACTTTCTCATCGACTGGACTTTTCTACAATTTTCAATGGAAACAAGGGATCCCATAAACCAAAGACAGGGTTCGCGTAAGAATATTTCGAGACTTTTTCAGAAAATGAATTATTTCCTTAAGGGACTTATACTTAAATCAATGATGATATTAAAGAAAACATATTATTATTCTTTATTAATCTGATGAACGATTCAAGTACCTTCTTGTTAGAAGATATGTTGGAGATAAAGTCGATCATAAATCGGTATTGGTACGTAAGAAAGGTAGAGGCTTTCCAAGCGTATTTCTGGTCAAGGATAAAACAGAAAAGGGGAACATCAAATCTTATGGGAACATATGGAACAAGGCGTCGGAAGACACACGCTCAAAAAGGGGAGACGCAAGTGGTATTTATGCACCCTGATGTATCTACGTGTCCAACAGACTCACCACAAATTTCCCTTGCCACTCCCACGAACTGGGAGTTATTGTTATCCAGAGACCCGATGGCATCGAGGACGAAAAAGTTCCGCACCCTCGGCCCAAAGAGACTCGAATCCGCCCTGGCAAAGTTTCGAGGACTAACTCGAGCCCGTAAATCGGCCCGCCTCGAACTGACACCCACGAACAAACCGCTGCTCGTAAAATTATACGCTTGCTTGTCGCGTGGATTGCATAACTAATGCTTCAAAGAAACGATACGAAAATGATTGAAAACTCAAGTTCTTTCACTCTTCCCAAGAAACCATGAAATGTATCGTAATTTAAGAGGTTTGCAGATAACTTGAAGAATTATAAAAGTATATTTAGTTTATGATTCAACGTTTGCTTAGCCATTTTTAATTTTAACTTTAAAATCGTCAAGAATGAAATATTTTATGTAAGATGTTGGAGGCATTCGATTTTCTTTATAATTCAAACGAACTGCAAAGAGTCTAAAACGAGTTATTGTAATCGTTAAAATAGTTCAAGTGTTAAATATTCAATTATCCGGTGGTAGAAAGGAAAAAGAATTGCTTGACGTATCCTCTTAAAGCAACACACTGCCTACAGAAATTAAACTTTCCAATTCAACGAGCAAACTATCCAGGAGCTGAATTCAAAACGTGTTCTCTTTCCGGCTTGCACTCGACGGCAACAATAACTCGAAGTTTCTTTTATTGTAGTGCTTCGTGGCACAGTATTCACGAATCTCGGCAACCCATCAATCTTACAGAGTACGGAACCAAGGAATAGAAAAACCTACTGTTTTGCCCTGCAACTCTAATGAACCTATCAATATTAAATCCAACCGGCTATTGGAGAACAGACTTCCGCGGATCGATGCCACAACTTTTGCAGGCTGCTCTCGCTCTCTTGTCAGTAAATCGACCTCCGTTGCCAATACGTTAATGAGTCGAGAAAAAAATTAATAGACCGAATCGAACACGAGAAAATTGATAGTTTCCAATTCGACAGCTACATTGTTCGTGCTTTTCTTTTATCAATCAATTGCTCATTATCTCCCTAGAAAAAATCTTCGAGTAGAAATAATTGAAGCATCAAGATTTCTCGCTCAATTTTAACGAATGATTGATATTTGATTATTGCTCATGAAGTTGTACGAATGTGCTACCAACAACGACGAACCCACATCTAGACCTTGAAACGAGGGTTACAGGGATCGTCGAGGAAATTTATGACGTTTTTAACGGCACGTGGGAAAGATTAATGCGAGTGGCCACCATAAAGTTGGGTTTACATCTGACACATATTGCTCGACATTTCGGTCCTGTGACACGCTCTCCTACATGCTTCGCACTGTGGTGCAAGGAAAAAATGCTTCCAGACAAATTACAGAACGGCGAAATAGAAGTGTCGAGGGGATAAAGTTTTCGGGAGAATTTGAATTACAGCTGTGTAGTCTGTTCCAGTATGCTTGTTACCGATGATGTATATTGTGAACAACATTGAACCACCCTTCTTTCGGTGTGATGGACCCCGGAGATCCGTTTACACCGATTCCGACAGTTCGATTTATGGTGCTAAGTAGAATTCTGTTCCTACGGTAGATTCGTTCTACATGAAAATCCTTCTTTTTTTAATTAAAAGAGGATAATGGTGATCTTAATTTTTCAAAAGAGTTTTTTAAGGAAAACACATATTGTAGAAATAGAGAAACTCGAGTGTCGTTGTAACTGCTTCGAACTAGTAGTTCGAGTGGTAAGTTACCAAGTTTTGTAATATTTGATAGAGAATTTTGAATAAGTAGCAGTATAGTACATAGGTCGCATTTATGTGTAACAACATAGGTTAGTATGCCGAAGTAGTATCGTCGGGTTGACGACGCGTTTAACGGCATCGGAAAGGATTCATGTGAATTCTTCGCCGACAATAGCCAGTTTTAAAGCTTCGTCACTCGGTTTTATGTGGTACTGCGACAGTTTACAGGCGCAAGAACTAATTCAGTGCTGCTCTATGCGCGAGATCGGCGATATTGCAAACTAAATCATAAATAAAAAGACAAGTGACTGTTCCGAAGTTACGCTTCTACCGGAATTTCCTAGATTCTACTGGAATTTCATGATGTAGAGCTAGTCTTGAACTTTGTCATTCGCGAGTTCGCGAGTTTATGCTACTATAGTTTCATATTGCACTCGACATAGTCCGTCGATGATTTCATTACGAATAGTTCCAAAACTTGAGTATCTTCATTCTTGCGCTTTAAATCTAATAATCCACTTGTTTCTCAAAGTTAATAATTAACTCACCAATTAAATTCACCGATTTCTGTTCTAATTTAAAGAATCTTTATTGAAAATATTTTGAGGAAAAACAGAAGAGGGAAAAGAAGATCTTGAAACAAATGTGTCGTTTCGAGTAAAAACGTTGAATTACTTGGACAAAGAAAAAAGTGTGAAGGTGAAATTCTCCTACTATACAATCGAAAAAGCAACTTCGGGAGAATCGCTAACAACCTTTAAACCCGTGGACACAGGAAACGTACTTTCAATTTATTTCGCGCGATCTCCGTTTATTGGTGCCCGAGAGAAAGAGAGAGAGAGACAGAAACTAGGGGTGGAGACTGAGAGAGAGATGGCGCGCATTGTAGCACGTGCTTCCGGTCGCGATCAATTTTCCGGCGAGATATCGTGTGAACACAGCTACATGAACACTCGAATATGGATTCCGGGCGGTTGGCCCGGATTAGCGGGAAGTAAACGCGGTTTGGCCATCCTCCCTTTTGAATACACTCCGTTGGAAAAGTCTCTCTCGATTGGAAAATCTCTCTACGACGTTTCCAATTACATCTGTATATCGGAATATCTCAATTCCAACTTTCGTATCTTCTGATACAAACTAATCCTACAAGTTCCTATAATATTGTATGTTAGTAATATGTCAACGTTGTAAATGATGCAAGGAATATTCGTGTTTTACTAAATTAGGTTTTAGTCATTGTCAACCACGTGATTGTCGAAAGGTTGGTGCGATAAGGAGATAATTAGTGTAATAAATATAGAAATTATTGAAATCATTCGTACCTTGAAATTGAAATGACTAACCAATTGAATGTAAATAATTGAAGTTGAAGGAGGTGGAGACTTTTTTTCGGATTATTCTATTTTTATAATAGGTTTTATTATTTCGTAAGATGATCAGTTTTTTGAGTGGTAATAAGGAAAAAAGTGAAATTAAGAGTTGAAGCAGAACTTTTGAGTCGAAGTGTATAGACTACCGTGAAACAGTGGGCAGAATATTTGCGGCTCGTGATGGCTAACTGCTTTATGAAATAGGGAGCCCGGAATCCGAGCCGCTTCCGGCCAACGATCGCATAAGACCGATAAGCCATTTTCGATTTATGCGACTGGAAGTTCGACGATTAAACGCGGCGACCCTGCAAGTTTTAACTCGAAATCCCAAGTTTTCCATCTTCCGTAGCACGGAAATTCTCGTGCACCATATCGAATTTGACCCTCGAAAATCTATTGGCTACGTAAACAACATAATTAATATATTTTCTTATTCAGAATGAAACAAATCAACAATAATGAAAATTCCATCATTTCTCGAACTACTTGAATTTATTTCAAAATTATACACAACATTCTTCACTGAATTTTTAGCAGAAATTCAGTAAATATTTTATATTGAATGCAAATTGAAAGTCGATGACGTAGTTTTCAGAGAGCTGAAAGATTCGAAAGAGGCGAAGAATCTATTAGAGACATTTGCATCGAATCACCCACCAGATCATTGTTTCGCTGCGAACTAGGCGGATATAACGAACTCGAAATAATCGAGTAATTAAGTGACCCAGATCTTCTCCGCGTGTGCGTAATTGTAGCGTCGACTTAGTCGCAGGGAAAGAAAAAAAAAAGAAAAAAGAATAATTGACGAGATCCCTCGAGGGTGAAATCCCACCCCTCGATTAATCTTATAATTTGTCAGCCGCCAACCTAGCGGTCCAAGCAGCCGCCCCCACGTGTCGGCTAATCGATCAGCAAATGGATCTGCGGCGGATTTTACAAAACATTACGGTGCCAGCTGAAGCAGCTGGCTATTCGCTCTCACGTTTTCTCCTTCTCTCTCTCTCACTTTCGCTCTCTCTGTTTCCCTCTCTCTGTCTCCTTTGTCTCTTTCCTCGCGACGACGGGTTTTTGCCGCAGCGACCAACGTCGTTTTGCGAACGCGATTTCAGGGGGGAAGTGATCGATAGCGGATTTCGAACGATTGTTTTATTGAATCTCCGAGTATTTCAGTAATTCGCGGTGAAATTCCGACAAACCCCTCTTTAGCTAACAGGAATATTTGAAATCTCAGGTGTTCTTCAATATAAAGTTTTACGATTAATAAATCTATATTTTATACTACGATTTATTATCGTTCGAAGGATATTGTTGAAAAAAAATCAATCGTTTCAGTAGATTAACCAGCGGATACTTTTTAATAATTTTTAACATAAATTATGTTTCCTCTACGAAATATTTGGAATCTATATTTTTTTTAGATTCGTTCGAAAAGTTTGCAACGGCGAGCGATTTTCTGATTTCGAATTCAAACAAAAATACAAATAAAAATAGAACGTCAGATGGAACTATTTTGTGGTAAAAATGCAGGATAGAAAATTTGCCTAGGCATTCATGGCGAAAAAGCGACAGAATTTTCGGTATATGCACTATTAAAAACGAAGGGTCAGCTTCCGGGGTAGTGGCTTCATTATAAACTCTTTCCAGAGAGCAGTTCGGCATGTATTTTTTGCGCTGCTGCTTTCCTAAATTCAAATTCAACCTGTTGCTCGATCATTTTTGCATGAAAATGGAGGGGAAATTGCTCGAGCCCTGCGAGCCGAGAAAAATTCTCGGTTAGCCAGCGAGATCGCCGATACGTGAACGATTTCGAAGAGCGACACATCTCGACTGGCCACTTTCGAAAAAAACGGAGTGAAAATACTATACAATCGAAAAGGACAATTTTTGGTAAAACTGCATCAAACTGCAGGCAGGGCAGTTCATCCAATCCAATTCACTTTTTGCAAACAAAACGATCGTTCGCGAGACCAAGTACCAATTTCTTAAATTTTGCTCTATTTTTAACCCAACGTTATATCTACTTTATCTTTTAAGTTAATATTTATATCGATTAATTATTTTTCAAATTTACAATAACATCTGACAACAGACATTTTACAGCAATTCAACATTTATTATTTATGCTTTATGAGCTTTTAACGAAGGTGACAAGATAAGTGACGATAAATAAGGCATAATATTGAGAAAAAAATCGTTGCATTAATTTAGGATAAATAAAAAATATGAGAAAAGTTGAAATATGAAAGTTCGAGTAAATATCGATTCGAGCACTGGTCAGTGTTCAGAATCGGAATACATATTGCCAGTCGTCTAGATCCGAATACGAAGAGATAAGCACCGGGGGACAGAAGCAAAAGGAAAAGAGAAAAATCTCGTGGAGAACGAGGTCGAAGGATTGAGTCAGCGAGCATACACAATAGAGAGGAGAATCGGTTTACAGGCCAATGAAGTGCGAACCAGCCGATCGTGCAGCGGTCCGTGATTCAAAATTCGAGATAATGCGCCAGTGGAAAAGAGTCGAATGAAACTCACAAGAGACATACGTGTTCCACTGGTCGAATAATACCTTCGTAAATCGTAGAGGCAACCGTGTTCCCATATGTCGCGACACGTTCACGAACTTTCCTCGTTCGTCCCACGCGATCCCCAAAGATGAATACTTTGCCGAGAAAACAGTTTCCCTCCGCGAATAAGTAAGTACACTCTGCTTTGAAGGATACCTCTCGCGATGTATCTCGACAAGTTGCCTCGACTCTCTCGAGAAAAATGTCTCTCGAATATATTTCAACCGATTTCCTCTCGGGTAACATCAAATTCCAAGCTGGTTTTTAACGCGTTCCCTACCAAGCCATTTTTACCCAACTTCTCGTACGGGCCATTTGATGTTTTCCGCACTTTAAATGAATATGTCCGCGTGTACCATAAATGGTACACGTAGCTAGAACGTGTTAACTTGAAAGTTTGTCAATTCTTTAATTGCTAATGTATTGTAATAAACGTTGGAAAAATTCTTCTTTGGACATGGTAATCAATCGTTCTTTCTATTATTGAGAAATTAAGCGTTTAAGAGTTGTATCTTTATCCGGAAAAGTTCTCCATGGTTATCGAATATAGAATTTGGAAACTCGTGGAATTTCTTCGGGGCACGTCTGGCGAGCTGCTTACACGAAATTCCCGGGGCGCGGTTAGATCCGGGGGGGGGGGGGGTAGCTCAATAAGAAATATTTACGACTGGCGCACACTGCCGGTAGTTATTGCGAGCGAGGCTTTCGGACCTCCCTTTCTAGGAGTTCTGCGTTCGACATTTCTATCGGGCGGCCGTTGCTTTATTTCGTTGCGACCCGACGCCGCAGGAGCCTACGGGTTTGCCTGCCTTTAATATCCCCTTGCTGAACTGCGATATTATTTTCCCGGAAGAATTCCGCGAATTGTATCGCTTTAGAAATTATGATAAAAACACCCTTGAAGAAACGATATCGCTATCGACGTCTTCCTACATCCTTTGGTTCCATATTTCGATATAGCGAGTGTTTTTTTATCTATCAATTTTAAAAAATAAGCGAGATATTTGCCATACGATGAGAATTCTTCATTGGCCCTTTTAGTGAAATTAAAAATTCCAATTAATATACATTTACTGAAAATATGATTACCAAATTGAGTCAGGAAAGTAAAAGAGAAAATAACCTTCAGAATCGTTTCTTTTAACGTTAATTAAATATTATCGTCAATGAATGTGCGTTATATTATAGTTGCAATTTTTATTTCGGATTACTAAGCCAATTACGAAGAGTTTGTCCAATTAGTTCGATTGGAAATATTTCATAGAGATGAACCGAGATAATTATAATCGCGTACACGTAGCAGTCCAGCAATTCCAGGGGAATTGATACCGCCTTATAGAAAGGGCGAAACCTAAGAGAAAGCAGTCGGTGTAACGCGTTTAATGTAAAATTCGGAGCACGTTCTGAGGCTTCTTAAATTAAACGTCAGAAACACAAGGACTCTGCCTGCCAAGCTGTAATAACTTCTCCGTGGAATTAAAATCCCCCAAAGAAGTTCAGAAATTAATTTTAATCCCGGAAGTTTCGTTGTATACACTGGGATGTTGGTCATCACGGTGTCGCGACATTCCAGAAACTGGAAAATGGAATTCTACACCGGAATGTCACGGGATTATTACAACTCACAGCGGAAGATGGACATCGTCCAGTTTGTTTCATGCGCCATTTTTCCCCCGGCACCTTTATAATTCCTTGTGAAATTCATGTAGAAATAAATTAACCAGAGGGAAAGGCGTGAAAATTTTCAACGAAAGATTTTGAAATGTTTAAATATCGTCACAAAAATTATTTTTTAAACTGTTAAAACAGATTTGAAAAATTTAATATGAAATATCAAGATTCATACTGACTAATTAACTGCTGCAATGATTCTACGTCATTAACCTAATTGATCATACATTTCAGAAACGTATCGTTGACTTAAAAATGATTAATGATTCTTGTCACGTGTGACAAATAAAGTGTTTTCAGTTCTCTTGATTCCATTCAATACTCAGATTGCATAATCAATGACGTACCAATACGCGGCCAATCAGGATTGACTAAGCGCGATTCTATCCTCGACGTGAGTTATAACTGATTGTTCGATTAGTGACACAATCAACCTTTGTATGGATTAACCATAGGTCACTGTTACCCGAGCTTGACATTTCTGATGAATTTCCTGACGAAGATAGTGTGAAGCTGCATTATAGCAATCTAGTTTCGTCGAATTGCACGTCGAAACTCTCGATTGTAGCAACAGGAAGTGTACATATTCTTCATTTCGATTCTAAGCCACAATATTACCGATATTTTCTTCAGATTTGCACGAAATGCATGATCTATTAAAAGAGATAATTAATTCGTAAATCAGACAAACCACCAAAATTCATAAATTTAAACGAGATAGAAACACTACGTAGTGAATGCGAAAAAAGTCATTTTTCATGGAGAACGCAAAACTCAGCTTTGAATATCATATTTCATTGGCATTTTCGGCAAACTCAGGCCGAAATTCGCGAAAATACGTCGGAGAAAAAAATTGCATGCCCTGACACAAATATTCAAAGCCGGATGTCGACCACCCCCTTTTTCCAGTGGTATTTTCATGCAAACCGGCTACGACAGCTTGGCGAAAATGAATCGACGAAAATCGCGAATTAAAAACAAATGGCAATACGCGCGTATATCCTGGTAATAGCAACGGTGGAACATCCGTCACGATTTTCAAATTCTCTCGATCGACAATTGCGAAACATTATGGCCCGCAATAACGAATATATTCTGTCAAATTTTCACTGAAACCTATTTAATCATATTTCATTGGAGCAAATATCAAATAAATTTCAAGATCGATTGCTAAAAATTTCTATAACCACTTTTTATTGACAAAAATAACCCCAAAGAAAACTATGTATTAAAGTAGATATAAAGTTAAAATATATATATAAAGAAAGTGGTTGAATATTCTGTGTGAGTTTTAAAGAGAAGAAAAAAAAAAAAAAAGAAGTTACGTATGTTTCCTTCGCGAAAACTTATAAGTATTCAAATTGCGAGTGTACCCTCCGTGGCCCTATGTCAATTGAACTTCCACTGTTGGATATAGCCTCTCCGAAGGGACAATTTCCGCGGGGTTTTCGAGGAGAGTTAGCTTTAGTTCGATTTCAGGAGAATGATGTTGACCCGGATGAAGGGGTCCAGTGGTCGAAAAGGCGCAAGGACCGTGGATCTGGACGATGCCGATTGCACTGGCAAAGGCAAACGTCAAAGCCACGTCACTTCAACTTCAAGTAATCCAGAGTTCCAACTTCAAAGGTACCCCCACCGCAATATTAGTCTAATTACCTGTCCTGTGAATTTACTTTCGATCACCTCAAAGTACTGGTTACAAATACTCTTCGACACTAATTTCGATGGTACTCTCTTAAGTACACTGCTTCCGTTCTCGTGATTTCATATGGATTCCAAAGCTTAATTCGACAACTCTCTGCCCGAGAGAAATATCTGACAATTCAAAGGGAAAATCAAATAATATAATACGTCAACTTACCTTTGATAATAATCTATACAAATGAAAATTTAATTAACTCTCCTATTCGTCATTGAAATAGATATAATAATACATACGTTTCACAATATTTTATTTTTCTGAGAACATATCTACGAATTAGATGATAGAAATTCGAATTAGTAGAATAGAATGTAGTAGAAAGCTTAAGTAGTAGTAGCTGCAGAATTAAAATACACCGGATTACCTTCGACAAGGCAGCAAAAAAATTCTAGAATCCACTAAAGAGATTTAGAAGAACGAATTTTCATTCGGTCCAAACGTTTCCACTGCGAAGCATTGATTCGCAGGACTAGTACAAGTAAACTCGACCAACAACAGCAATCGCGTAAGTTCGCAACAACGTTCACGAATACACGAATGTACGCTAATTACTGTTACAACGCTTTTCCCGGCAGATTAGAACACCGGCACTATTTGTTTCTATGAGCCGCGCCACCATTTATAAGGGCAACTGGAAAACTCTGGAAAAGACTTTCGTGCGATTTGGGTTGGTAAAGTTTATTTGGCGTTAAACTTTAATCACCGTAATTTACAATGAAACATTCTTTGTAAACAGAGCTAAGAATTATTAAGAATTAAAATGTGTTTGGTTTAACTCAAATTGGTGAAACTCAATTTTTAGTCTTTAATCGTAATAATAAGTATTATTTTCAATTGTATTACTTATAATCTCTCAATTATACTTACATTTAATTATCATTTATGTTAGATATACGATTTTCAATTATTATGCCGTTTACTTCAATCTAATATATATTAAATAATTATTAAATAACTAGTTGATTCAAAGTAACAAGGAAAAATATCAGGCAAAAAACGAGGAAAAAGAAGATCAAACCCCTTGGCATTTGAAACAAAGTAACGTTTTCAGGAAAGTCATTTTCCGAGACAATTAATAATGTATTGTCCAAAGAGAAAACTATAGAGAGAAGTAGGACACTCGCGCAGGGGGTTATTTAAACAATTAGAAGTTGAAGTATCAATTGTTCAAAGGGGAAAAGCCTGGTATAAAAAGCCGCGGGCACGGAAGTGCTTTGCAATTAGTAACCTTCTACGAGGTAGGAAACAGTACACAACGGAGACTAGCTTTACCAGGTGGTCGTTGAAACCGTATAGCTTGCTTGCATGTATAATTATTACGTGGTTTCTTACTCTCTGCGACAAAGTTTCGAAACATGCCTATAGACTAGCCACTATAGACACCACGTATAATCCCCAAGATCCAAGTTAAACCTGACTTAATTGAAACCTTATATTCCCACGCTTATTCAACAATAAATTCTCCAAAGGAGAAATTTCATCATTTTCCCAGCTATGAATTATTAAGGCTTCTAATATCAAAAAAACTGATGTTCTATATTTTATTCATTTTATTCATTTTTTTCAATTAAATTTGATTTGAACTATCGATAATTTTATATGGAAATTTGTTCAAGTTCAGACGTTGATAATGAAAATTATTAATTGAGGTGATTCATTTCGTTCAAAGAGAAATTCTGATTTTAGGAAACTATTTCAGAAATTCGAGAGGCGAAATTGCGTCGAAAAATGATCTCGATTAATTACAAAATTACCTTTTACTCTCCAAGACCCCCTGTCAAGCACGTCCACTCCGGGAACATGTAATTTTCGCGCTGCTGCAAACTTCACCGAAGCTTATTGCTCTAGCCTCCTCGACCAACCATGTAACGTATTCCCATGGGAAAAGAGAAGAGATAGGAAATCGTCGTTCGCGTGTGCTATCACCTCCGTAACCACCGCACCGCAACGAACGCCGACTAATTAGTCACTTATGTTACGGCTGAACGTATCGAGCGAGGAATTTGAATCTGCTTCGTAGATTTAATCGTGCAAAATATCTAAAATATCTCACTTCTGATAATAATTTTACCTTCGCAACCTTCTTTCAATCTAAAATTCTCATCTAAATTATATTAAAAAAAACCAACTTTTAAATGAACCTTCAAAATTTAATAAAATCAATTTTAAAAATATTCTAATATTTTTTGATATTTTTATATTTAATCGAAGCCTTGAGATCTCTTTTATGAGAATCATCACAAAATAATGTAATCTGTCTGTATAACTGTACAAATTTGGAATTTAATTCTCAAGATCTTGAATTATTTTATTTAAAAACACTGATTCAATTTGTCATTTTTTTCTATATCATCCAAGTAACAAGTATTATTGTAGAAGTAGCAAAGCTCTTCGCAACGCATTGAGAATATTTCTACATTGTGCTTCAGACGTTGGGCGTTATGCGAGTTCGAATAACACGGAAATTCGCAACAAAACGCAGGCCCCTCGAGCATCTCTAGCTGCTTTCCCACAGCAATTACAATCTAATGCAGCCAAGAAACTTCGGCGTTCGCGATGCCATCCGTTATAACTTGCAGATTCTAATTGCCAGGGAACTCGAGTAGTACGCTGCTCAGCAAACAAGCCAGCTTCCCAAAAGTCCGCCTAATGGCAAAATAACGCCCACTCATTCGACAAACTCCCGATTGAGAGGAGACACTAGCTACAAACTGTTTCTAACCTAAACTACTAAACCCTCTTGAAATCTTAATAAATTTCATTTATTTCACGCATCTCTAAATAATCAATTATAATTTCAATACATTTACTTTCTTTTCATATTCAAAATTCCTTGAATCCTTAAAAATTCACAAACTTAAATTAAAGACAAAAACTAACAATAAGCTATAAATTCAATATATTCCTTTTCTAGATCAATCTATTATAGGGAAGATAAAACATATATGTACATACATGTATATGATAAATTAGAAAAGAAATTACAGTTGGCATCGTGTCCCAAAAAAAAAACATAGATAAAAATAATGAATTCGATTTTAGCGGAAATCCGCACTAAAATTTTTATCTCCTCCGTAAACCTGCTAAACCAGGGAGATCTTCGCCGCAAAGCTAGATGAGACCGTTCCGGCAATTTATCATCCCACGTCCACGAAAAGTGTTAACACAAATTCGCTCTGGCGCCTTGATAACAATAATTAATCACGCAGGTAGCCATGCACTCCTGCCAGTAATGACTTCCGCGACAGCTAATATTTAGCGAACGGAATTTCTAGGCACCCCATATGCGAACCAACTAAAGTACTGTATTTATAGCATCGCATATTCTATTGAACCAAGTATATATTGTTATCGGACTTAATCAGAGTACAGAAATAGAGAAGTATCGGGAAAAAATGTAGGAATAATTAATAAAAGCGGCAAAGAATAGAAAAATAATTCGAGAATACAGAACAAATTAAATCGATTATCTTTAAATCTTTTTTTTGAAAAATAGAGCATATAAAAGAACTACTCAATTACTATTTCGTCAGAATGAATATTTGTTCCTGTTTGATCTCGGAATTATTATGTTATAGCATGTATCAGAAGATTCGAAATAATCCTAAACAATTGTTTCTCTTACTAATCGAGCTAAATGGCTTTGCTACGCGAATACGCTTATCTAGTTATATCTTTTACCTATCTTCGGTACTTCGGTGGTTCAATATCCGGTAACATGTATATCTGTCTGCCGAATAAACGCTTCAAAGAGCAGAATCCTGCAAAGGCTGTTATCCGCCAGTTGTATTGGAATTAAATCCAAACAAGTAAAGTACGACATACCAATTAAACTCTTGTGTTACAGAAAATACGATACACGTGGGTCTTTTGTCACGTGTCTCTCGGTCCTCTCTTCGGGCCATTGAGTTTTTGCTGCGTATGACTAATTACTCGGAGCCTTCTAATTAGTTTTAATGCCGAGTGCGAACACAGGTCCTTTAATTATGGTTCTGGTAAGTCTGATAACCATAGCTGTGACTCGTACGTGCCGCGGATGGGACAGTTCCCAGTGACACATGGCCGGACCAGTGTCATTAAGGTTTAAGGCACCCCAGGTGCTTTAGGATTAATCTATCTTGCCGTCCTGGTTTGGGATTAATTATCGACCAGTTCGCTCTGCGTTATTAGATACGTGAAATATTTCGCTTTGTGGTAAAATAATGCGAAATGTTCCAGTATTTTTTTTTAGCCCATCCGAATAACGATATCAGTAGAACTATCGGCTTCATTAATATAGTCAACTATCTCATCGTATCTTTAGAAGCTCGGTACGAAATGGCAAATAAATTTTAATTATAGAAAATGGTAGGAAACGAGTCGAATTAAAATTCAAGATTAAATCGATATGGTGAAGCAAAAATAGTCGGTTAAATGGTTCTCGATTATATAGATCATCAAGTGATTTGATTAGTAGTTCGTCGAGAAAAAAATTCAGATACTAAGATGCCGTTTTATAAGCTCTGGTCGCGAAGCTAGGAAGATTTAAAAAGATAAGAAGTAGCGATTTCTCCCAACATTCATCTTACTGCTGCTTTCCGGCCTGTTCGAGACAAGCACTTTTATAGCTACCCTTCTCATCCCTCTTGCCTCGTCCGATCCTCTTCGTCCCGGCTTTATTTACCTTCCTCCTCGATATATTGCATCCATTTCCCTCTGCTTCATTCACGAAGCCGCGTCCTCGGGAGATTAGCATCGATTCTACGTACCTTTCTCACTCGCAAATTCTTATCAGATCTCAATCTGTTGACTCGCAAAATAATTAGAGCCGCAGTCTACCTTAATTAAATCTTTCTTAGGATGAAAATCTCACCGTGCCACTCGTTCTGAATGACCCTTCGTTTAAAACGACATTGAAAATATTTCTCACTGATTCGCAATAAAATTAGCGCTCCTTAATTTACTTCTGATTAAATTCACAACGAAAATAATTGTTTCCTTAAAGATAATCGTGCGTCTTATAAAAGAATGTTAAAAATCACATTGAACAAAAAGATTTATGATTGAGAGTCTTGTGATTTATATCAGTTTTCTTGCTAAAAAATATACTGTTTATTTTGTTAATGGTGCCGAAGAGTTTGTCGAATAAATCAATGCATCAATAAATAACTGGTTACGATAAATAATCTGTCTACAGAGTTTAGCTGAGATGTACATAATGAGGTACACGCGCAAGTTATTGTTTCGACGATTCGACTATTCCCCCAGTGGCATTGAATTTCGCCTGGCGCGTTATAAGCATAGCTACGTTTATATTTACCAGAAAGCTTACTCACCAAACACCAACGGTGCAAGTCAGTGGCATTTTATCATTATTAAGGCAAACCACACTATTCACCGCGAAACCACCATTCTAACCATTTTAGCATAAGCTTTGTTCGACACAATTGCACGAGTTCATTTATCAAGCGGGAACACGTGTTCAATGTTGACAGAGAAAGTAGCAATCGTCCGAATTCGATTTTCCGACAGTTTTGCAAGTAGATTTCTTTCTGATTCATTCACTGCTTACTGATCAAATTTTCTTTTTCGACACACAGTTCACTTTTTCCCCTCGATTTTTCCGGAGAAAGTTTTCAAATCGAACCCTTTATTCAACTTGAAATCTTTGACTGACAGTTTTCCATCGAAGCGCTCGGACAAGAGACATTTTTTGTTCACAATTTTTTTTCACCCTCTCCCTACAATTGTATTCGCTCTTTCAATTGTTTTCGAGTGAATGGCGCATTGCTGATGGAAGGCTGTATGCGTGTAGCGGAATGGAGAATGTAAAAAGTTAGTGAAAACAAGTTCAGAAAATTTTGCGGAAATATTAGAATTTAGACAAATAAATTAACCAGGGGAAATATGTAGGAATTAAGTAAACCATCGTTGCAATTGGAATATAATTAATACGCGAGACTCGTAATAATTCCGAGTCCAATAATACATTATAGAGAGTTCGGATTATTCTCGAATATTTCTACAACCGTTCGCACAGGGAATTAATCCGTCACTATCCTCCGTGTAATAATTAGTTTCCGCCAGAAGTCAGCCAGAGATTTTTCTAGAAAAAAAAAAAATACAGCTACTATTCTCAACCACATTTGCTTCGAGTTTAATCTCATTCGGCTTATCCGCTTCCAAGGGCTACTTACTTTCGAGTGCTTCAATTTCGTCGGCTTATCACTTGCCGGCTAAGCATATAACGCGCGTCAAAAGCAAGGAGAAGGTCCTTTGAAATTGTGGGATGTAAAGTTTTGGGATTAGTAGTTCAGGAGGATTGAGCTCTGCGCAGCTCGAAAAATACTTGATAATCGTTCCAACAAAATTAAAATTCTTAAATAAAAAGATCTATCAAATTACAGATTTTATTTCCAAAATTTTGACGATTCTATTATTCCAATATTCTTCCAGTAAATTTGAACAATTCGAGAATCCAATAGAAATGAGTTTTGGGTTTACACAAAACATAGCCTTCTCTTGTGTCAGGACACAAAGGAAGTATATTAGTCCCGGCAGCATTTGTTCCGCAATTCACCGGCACTAATTCCCAGATGAGCGCGAATCATTTTCAAGAGGAGGGTCATAGTGGAAAGGGGTAGTGATATGGCAAAGGATTTATTGGCCAGCTAAACGATCCTCGCGAGGTCAGTAATATCAGCATAAATAGAGTCATTATTCTCACAGTTGACAGTGTTGACCAACGGGTTCCGATAAGTAGGGTCAAGCTAATTTTACTTAATCAAAAGCCATTGTATTTCCTTCATCATTTACCACTCGACTAATCATTTACCTAATCTCTTATCGATCTCATATCGAGCGAATAATATAGTCTATCAACGATTTAATCAAAATAGAAAAATAAATCAGGAGAAAAAAAATTAACAGTAAAATAGGTAATACAAGTTTGTAATTGAACAATTGGATTTAAAATCTGCTGGTAATTCCAAATGGCACCTATCAGTGCACGCAAGCTGTTGCTAGTTTAATCGGCCTTTTCGATCGATCTCTCGTAAATCCAACAATCACCCTCGTAAATAATCTATTCGTCAGAAAACTTGGGAAACAAAGCACGAAGGCAAACGAATACAATAATCGTTAACGCTACAACAAGTAAGAAGGTCGAAATGATTCTGGTTAGAATTTTATGCAACGCAAAATTAATTTTAAAATATATTTCATATAATTATTATTATTTGGTCAATTATTGATTTCTATATTTCTGAGCACTTTAATATGAAATATACAATAGTTGTTTTACGTGAAAATCTGTAGTCTGCCAATGATTATTGTGAGTAAAATGGAACCTGTGGAAATAAAAAAAGGTTGATAATAGTCTCAGTCAAATTAGACTCGAATTTATCTGTCACGTGACAGGTGGGGATGACGGTAGGTAGATGTTAGTGGGATCGAAATACGATGCAGATTGCAGGACGCGTCACTCAGAACGACAGAAAGCCGGATAACAGGGGGTTGGAGAGGAACGTTCGGTGGTTTTGAGGTTATCAGTCAGTATTATGCTAGTTGGTACGGTGTTGTACACTACTTTCGCGAGCTACAACCACGACAGTCTACTATCCTATCCAGTCACCAAGCATTATCGATCAAAACTCAGGTTCGGCTTCTAATGTCATTAGTTGATTGTCCGGTTTACCGCTTCGGTTCATCTCTCGCTCGAATAATTTACGCGTTTCGAACCGTTCGATTTCGAATACTCAATTCACAAGTAATAGTATTCTCATGACATTAAAATACATTTAATTATTCTATTTAATTAATCCTTTTAATTCCTAATTTAATCGAGACCTCGAAAAACATTCTTGTCGCTTGTTGCATCAGTATAATTAGAAAATAGCAGTAAATGTAAGAGGTTGAGTTCAAATTTGAGTAAATCATAATCTCTGGAATTTAATTGAAAAAGTATTTAAGCTCAGAATAAAATGGACAAAACGGGAGAAAATCTGTGCTATCAACCTGTCTAACTCGCAACTTTTAACCGATAATATATGAGGCGCACCTGGGCCTTTGGGTGTATCAGGCAATTTACCGGTGACATAATTATCCCTCTTGGGTGGGTGCTTTTAATCATCCCCCATGGGCGCAAAATTACAAGAGTGCCACCAATGCACAATCATATTCCAATTTGCGGTCTACGCGAATGGACTGGACCAAAATCATCCTCATTCTACATGTAACATTACGCGTGAACATACTCGTCACAGTTACTTCTCATTCGACATGCATTTTACACAATCAGCAAATTTCTATTCTACTGTTATTTCTCATATACTCATATTTGTATATTTATTATTATATATTCCTCGATATCAATTCAATTATATGAATTTAATTAGATTATATTAGATTATACGATTTGTATTAATAAATGTAGATTATTAATATTAGAGTAGTTTTTTGTAGAAATAGAACAAGTTGAAATAATTGTATACATAAAAGAGATAAATATCGAGATGGATTCGAGTTTAGAATTTCAAAAAGTGGCTTCGTACGTGATACGATCCCGTAGAATGGGCAATAATTTCTCCTACGACGAAGCTAGCCGATTTGCTAGGGTCTCGATTCTTTCTCACAGCCCGTAATAAGAAAGCAGGTCGTAAAGTCTAAGGAAACCAGTGTCCGCAGTATCGCAATTTAAGCGTACAAGCAAATGCGCTTCGTGGCTTATCTATGATTAACTTTTTCGCTTGCCTGAGCTTGCAGGCACGCTCGCAATTTCGCGCGTTACTCTTCATTTCTGTGAACCTTGCTGGCTTAAGCGACTTGCAAATTTCGAATGAAATTCAAGTCGTTCTTTACTTGACTAATATTTCATTAAAAATATTGTCGGATCTTACGAGCGATAATTACGAGTTTAAATTTCACTAATGTTCTATTCTCGATTTATAATAAAATCCTATGTGCAATAAGCAATAAATGTGACATTATTGTGGTATAAATTTAACTTTGTTTAACATAGGTAAAAGATTCTTGAAAATATTCAAGTCTCTCTAAATAATTAACAGAAAGAATTTGAGAATGGTGAAAAGAGGAGGATTGCGCCTCAGGCGAAGGAACGTTACCAAAATCTAGCACGAAGGTTCCTCATTAATCTCAGAGGTGTAAGGTGCGTAACAAATGATAACAACCGTTTCTCGCCTGCAGAAACGCGAATCGCGGTTTTCACGGCTATCCTCGCCGCCTGCGAAACACGGTTACACGGTTACACGGCTACACGTGAGATTAAAGGCCAGCTGCACACGCGAATATGTAAATTCGGTGCGGCTAACGTGACGCGAAGCAACATCGCGAAAGCCACCGCAAGCTTATCGCCGGACGCAAATGAAAATTGGGGCTAATAGTCCTACGTGATCACCGAGCAATTTCACGTCCACTCGAGACTCTCCGAGTCATCAGTTTTCCACTCGATTACTAATGCACTTTCGATTATCGTTAGTTTCTCCCGTTATAAAAACGTATTAAACAATAATCAAGAAATTTTCATATAAAACATTCCGATTTCTCTACTCAAAGAAACGCGAATAATCATTGGAAAATTATTCTTCAATTATTCATCCAAAATGTAAAGTTATAAAATACAAGTTAAGAGCTTGAGATATTGGCAAGATAAAAATTATTCGATGGAAGAAATAAGACGCGATGGAATTTTAGTGATGCTTCCGAAAACGGTGAATTAGAGAGATTACAGGTTCGCAGGAGATTCAAGTGTGAGGAGATCACAGAATTGGGAAACAAATTGGTTGCTGAGGCAGATTCACAGTTCAAGGCGAGGATATCATAGTCGAAGAGGGTTAGAATCGAGGGATAAGCAGGACCATTTCGAAGTGGTAGTGGCGTTAGTTGGCTCGAGGCATACCGCCAGCCTAACATAGACTAATAGGATTATATACGATAATTTGAGGAAGTTCGATCTGAGAGTGAGTTATCCGTAGGTTCTTGGCTGGCCGGATTCAGTTGGCTTAATTCCCAGTTCTCTTCTCACCCATGGCATATGTACCGACTCTCTCCTACAGACTCGAATCTACATTGGTTCGAGTTGTACGACCTCATTGCTGTCGCGTTTCCTGAATCCTTCGGCATGCCACACTGACCTACTTTCTTGCTAATACTAAAATAAAGGCTGCCTTGAATAGTAATGTCACCAAATTCGTATAAATAACCCGTAAAATAATCGTTTCTCTCGAAATAACGTTCCATTGTATTCTGCGAAACTAAGTCATTCGCGGCGGAATTAGTGGAAGAGACGAAGTGGCTGACTTAAGATATTTCGATGATAAAGTTCTGTCATATCAGTTCATTTGAATGTGCAGGAAAATAGCGAATTAACCAGAAATTCTTAGAAGTAGAATCTCTACTATTTTAATTCAAACTGGGATGTGGAAAAGAGCTTAATAAAGAAAAGAAGGAGAAAAAATGGTGTGAAAATACTGTTTCTAAAAATAGCACTCGATGAGTATTGAAAGCCGAAGGTTATAACACCTGATAGAAGGTTTTTACTCGACACGGTGTAGTTTTTTAAAAGCCATCGATAACTCCGACACTCTTCTCCCAAAAATCAATGGAGTTTGCTTCAAACGCAATAAACCGTACACGTCGTTTGTGATTTTTTTTAAATAAAAAGTAACCATGAATTATAATGTTACGCTTAAACCTTACACCAATAATTTAAGAATCTTTTTCCAATAATTATTTATAATTTACAAAGGCTTATCGCACAAGAAGTCGTATATTTTTCAAAACACCGATCATGACACTAATATCAAGACTTTAAAATGATAAACATCACGATGCAATAATCTCAGATTTATGATTTCAACCCAATTGATAATTCTAATATCAAAAATTCATGACGAATGGTAAATTTCTCTCGACACAGAAATGAATCTCTCAAAGTCCCAATTCTTTTCACCAGTCGATCGGCGGAAACAGAAGAGGGAGAGAAGAGGGAGAGAAAAAAAAAGTTCGCGAAAACGCGAGGGATTCGCGGCTCACGAAATAGCTCCGCATCGGGCAACTCAAAGAAATTCGCGGCCACTTCGACAGCCACTTCCGAATACAAATTGCCGTATAATATATCACCGAGAGTCGGGTGATTTATTCCGCGCGAGCTCCGAGTTTACTCTTCGCGAATCTCGAGCCAACAGCGTCTCGTCGATAGGATCGTCGAGGGGTGGGTTCGGCGATAAATAGGTTTCATTGGCGAAAGGCGATCAGTAACGGAAGCACTGCGCGAAAGGGAGATTCAAGCTTAAAGGGGACGCATACCCCCACTCCTACTACTACTCCTACTACTACCAGTGGAAAGAAAGATGTAACGCGAGAATTTATGGACGCAGTTCGCGGAGTCGCATTATTTACCCAGCTGGAAATCGAGGATTTTTAGCACGCGACAAGTAAAAACAGTATAGAGATACTCGCTGGCAGACCACTTGCGAAAGATTGTGCAATTTCTTCTTCAACCTTGCGAGCTTTTGCCTCGGCAAACTTCTCGAGAAATGCGACAACATTAAGGTAAACAGTTGACTATAGCATCAGTTTTCTTCGGATTATAATATTATGATCGATGGAATAATTTATTATTTTGCACTTTCTTCGGAATGAAATACCTAATAATAATGAAAGAAACTTACATTAGGAAGAAATGTTCGAAATGGTAATAGAGTTAAAGAGGAAAAAAAGTTGATTTCGACGAATATTCATGTAGAAATCTCTTGGGAAAAGCGACGTTCCAGTGACAAATGTTTAAGGTCACTCGTTCATCGAAAAGTAAGAGTTATTAATATCTAGTTCTTACATTTCTCCCAAGGAATGATTACTTTTCTTTGACTCTCTCTTTCTCTCTTTCACAAACTTTTTATTGGCTCACTAAAACCTCTCATAAAGTGTGGCAACGGGAACTTTAATAAATTAGCGACTTTGCTCGTAAAAACTCTGCATTTCGTAATAAATCCTCTAATAAATTCCATCGCTCAGTGTTATAATATACTTAGTATACCAATATTCGATTCTTTTCCCGTCTACAAGCACGATAATGTTTGTCATTAGTCCTCATTATACAAATCCATCCGAAGAATTAATCCATTTTTTTCATTTCATTCCCACAAATTCTTCAAGCATTTCCAACCCTTCAATACTTTTTACTCGCAACTTTTCGATGTCTAAAATTCAAGATACATTTTTTTTACAAATGTCCAACGATATAACGTAACGAAATAACGCAGGAAAAAAAGATCATAAAATTAGAAGTTGCATCGTTTCGAAACAGGTATCGAGACAAGCGAATATGTATATCGCTTGAAACGAATATTGTCGGGCATTGCAAACAGTGGTCGCGTGTCATTCAGAGCAGGTTACCACTAGCAGTATAAGTGCAAACGCATACCCACGATTACGATCTACATAGTTGCGAAAGCGTAGAGACAGCTGATGCCCTCATGTTTCTCGCCACGTAACTTCTGCCCGCGAATATGCATGCATAAATTCGCACGTGTGCATCCGTCCGAACCCGGAGATGTGTTTACATTCGCGAATCGCCCCACGAACCCTAATCGGCAACGTGACGCGCTATAGGCACCTTAGACAGCTGTTAATCGTCCCTTATGGTAAACAGAATTCTATCAATTGTCTCTCTTAATTACACTCTCTTGGTCATTAGACAAACAAAGGATCAATTTCACTGCACAATTGCTTCATTGTTTAATTGAATAACCGTTTATGAAAGATAGGAACAAATAAATAAAGTAATAAATAGACAACTGAATGATTAATTAATTTATTAAATAAACTATCAAACATTTAAATAATCCTTAACTCTGATTAGAATCATAAGCATATATATGATTTAATTTAAAATTTTCGAAACAAATTTATAAAGAATTTGTTCCAAAAAGTTAGAAGCAATTTTTCTACATTTTCTTATTTTTTCAAAATCGAATGACGAATTTGGAGTTATGATACTCCTTTATGCACACGGAAACAAAACTCCTAATATCTCGATGAATTCCCGTTAAACTTGGGAAAGGAGCTTTGCGCGTTCGTTTCTGATAAGAACAAAACCGCATAAATATATCAGGAATATGCAAACGTGACTTAGCACGAGTTCTCTTGAAAAATAAATCACTCGGCGAGAAAGAAAGTTCGAATCATGAATTCTAAGTTTACGACTTGTTTCGAGTGGAAAGTGCAGTAATAAAAGCATGAAACAAGGTTTACGTCTTGTTTTTACTGCGCCAACAATAATCATTAAAAATCCTGTTTCTTTTCGGTACAATTGAGTTTGTGCGACTAATTGACTTAATAGTTCGACCGCATTGTCGACGATCAAGACTCGCGAAACATTATTTTATATATCGTGAATCTCAAATGTGGCGAAATAAGATAGTTTCCAGTGAAACTATTTACCTTAAGTATGATACAACTTTTGCAGTGGTTGCATACTTCGAAATATATACTTTCCCATCGACATTATCGATCAAAACTTCAAATTGGAGATATTCCAATCGGATATTGCATTTCAATACCACCACTACGGATTCTATATTTCGTATCAATACTTCAAGAAAGAACCTTAGTGGCAGGTTTCCTATTGTTTGCTTGCCAAGATGCCAGACCGAAAAGTACTCTGATACGATTGCAGTAACCGAATCTTTAAACTTCGGAGTACAGACTATCAAGAATCCAATTAAGAATTTAACTTCAAACTGAAAAAAAAGAACTAGAATATGAACTCTGGTATTTAAGTAAAAACAACTTCAGAAGTTTGTTGTTTCCTCATTTTACATAAAATTTACAGCTGTTTTTAGCTAGTAAGATTCCTGCAGTGGAAAAAAAATAGACGATGGATTTTATTGGAAAAACTCGGATGATAGTGTTAGTGATTTGTATTGATCGATGTGAAAAACAGGTAAAGAAATTGAATCTTATAAGTATCAAAGACAATTCGAGATAGGCAGGTGTGCTTAAAACTTAAAAGCTTCAAAGTTTCCAATAATTCTTCCTAATCAATCCTCATTAAAACTCGCCCTTGCTCGAGCCCCTCGAAAGAGTCATCAAAAGGTTTCATGCTTAATATCCGCTTAAAAGCGAGCTGGAGATAAGCTCGAAGGATCTATTAGCGGGGCTTCAATATTCTCGAGTAGTCCGCGCGCAAAAGGTAACAAGTTCCAGGGAACTCTTGAAAGAAAGTCATTGCTGATTAAATCGGCACAATAGTATTCCCAATCGTCTCAGAAGCAGGGGGAATAGAGCCGGAAAATCCCAAAGACGCAAAGACGGGCCAGCCACAAACAGCCTCAGGCTGCTTATCGTAACTACTGTTCGTGTAATACGGGCTAACGAAGATTTCAGCGGGAAACTTTGTTCGTTACTGATTTTCAAGCTTGCCTCAGGGGTCACTGACCCTCTTTCTATTTTTAGAAAAAATGTCAATAAAGTGTCGCACCCTTGGAAAACAAATGAAGCAACCGCAAAATTTGGGATTTTTAATTTAAATTCACTATCCTACAGATTCTAATAAAAATCTACAATTTATTCTTACTATAAAATCACTTCAATTTCACTTATAACCATTATTAATGGTATTCATATTTTTCTTTAACGAAACAAGTTAGTCAACTTTTTAAGTGCAACTGTATGATATAATTATCGATAAAGAGTTCGATTGGTTAAATATTCCTAATGAAATTCAAAGAAAAAATTCAATTGTACATTTAGAAGAAAATACGTTATTTCGCAAGATTTTATTCCCCACGAATGAACGGTATCGTCGAAACGAAGCGAATAATACCCTCCGGTTCCTTTGCGTCAAGCAAAGCGAAACTTGCCTCGAATCTAATCCCATTTGGCCGAATGAAATTTGGAAATTGGTGGGCTACGCTGGGAAACTTTTTGATCGGTAAAACAGGAACGAAGCGAATAGTTGAGAAAGATACAAAACGAGGTCTAAACTATAAAGTTATATTAACCTTCCGCATCGGCAGAACTAGATATTGGAAAAGCCATTAGGAGTTGCCACTTTATTGTGGCGGGGTACTTTAAAAGCTAGTAGTAACCTCTACTTGATATCTTCTCGCCGTTCCTCTGTCTGCGACATTAACAACTGTTGCAAAAAAAAAAAACCTGAATACTGATGGCCCCTGTTCCGTTTACTGCCTTTTTTCCTATCTCATTCTGCCACTTTCTCTTTACCCCTAACTATGAATACTCTTACGCGAGAGTTAATTCAACGAAAAGTATTATTTTTCGTTCCATAAGATTTTATAAACTTCTTCCCACTAAATAATAACACAAAATTCCCTCTAGAATCTATAATTTTTCATTTATCGCTTCTAGCTTGAAATCGAAATCAAATAGATTAAAATCGAATTAAATTCCTTGTTTATTTCGAAGGAAATAAAGCAAAGTAAATAATGAATAAAAGTTAGTCTGATTATTTTGCAGACACAGAGTGTATACATTCACTAAAACCTCCAGCCGTGGATTCCACTGCTTTAAAGTAGGAACAGACTCCACGAGGTTAACTACTAAAAAATTTAAACCTAACCGGAAGTACTCGGCGTAATCACGGACGATTCGCTTCCATTTTTAATCGTGCCTTTAAACATTAATTCGAACGTAGAACTGAAGATACGCTCGGTGACAAACAGTAGGGGAGTTTTCAGATTTTCTGGGGCTGCCGGTTAAATTATTCTCGAAAAAGTATTTTGCATAAATACTTGTGAAGAGACGCGGTGACACGAGCATGCAAATTGGCCCCGAGGCGAGAGAACGGAGGCACGAATGAATTGCGAGTGTCGTGAACCTCGTTAAGGGACACGTTCCAAAATTACTTCGTCGATTGAGAAATTTTCATTAGAGGATTAATTCCGAAACAATCTACTGAGATACTGGCTGTTATAAAGATTCCCGTAACTGATCCAATTTCGCAACCATTAATTGGAACCACCAGAATTATCAAATATCTTATTTACTCTATTAAGTCTTAATCGTTTACATTACGAATTAAACGAAGGAAACAATTGCTGCAAATATCGAATTGATTTACAATTATAAATACGACGCTCCAACTTAATTCACACCGTGACACGAACAAAAAAATTCTTCCACTATCGGTTGTGTTACTTTAAAAAAAGGAGGGTAAAAAAAGCTGTCGATATAACTGTATTACACATTTGACATCCATAAACCAATTATTCAACCTCTTACCAATTCCACACCTGTCATAGCGCGAAGCTTTGAAAAATGTATTTCAAACTGCATCCATTTCTAAAAGCTTCTGTGCCAGCCAGTGTTACGCAAATAAAACTCGCCGAACCAGCAGCACTTGCGCGCGGTGCCGTTTCAAGTCAGAATTCAGCAATTCGAGCTACAATTACAGTGTATAATTTGCCGGTGCAAATCTGCTGTCGAGCGGGGGGTGGTAGCGACGGTGGGAAATTTTTCAAAAAGTCAACCGCGATGCAGGCAAAAGCCCAAAAACGCGAGGCCGGATTCACGTTGCCGCAAAACTACCAAAAATAGAAGAGAGTGCGAAGTATGAATATTGCAAAGTGCCTCGAACAAGAAAAAAAGTCAGCTACGATATCATCCGCTTTTTTCCAACGGAGAACAGTACGTAGTGAGCAAAGTGTATCAACGTGTCTTGGCATTAAGCTCGATGTCATAAAGCGCGAAGTATCAGCAAGCAGCAGAAGCAGCGTCTCGCTTTATTCCTATCGAGATAAAGTCGACGAGGTCGCATTAACCCATAAAAATTCACTTATATCTGAGAGCACTTAAGCTAATCACGAACATCGTGCTAGTGTCATATTTATTCATAGCTCTCTCCCTCTATCTCTTTCTTTCTTCAAATCTCTATTTTATCGTCAGTATCATTGATTTCTTTCTAATTATAGCGGAATAAGAAAACTTATTGAGATAAGTTAATGAGTTATATTCGAATGATATTGCTATATCATATAGAGATAATACGTAGTTACTTACATAGCGTGAGATTCCGAAGCTTCGTTGGATCGCCCGGATCATTGGCTTGGTAAACAAGGATGTCAAACTGATTGCGAGAGGACACCGGGGCCGAGAGACACCTTGACGACGACACGAGTCACGCCGAACTGCGACAGGAGACAGTGTCTCGAGTTTGAAAATCCTCGGTAAGTCAGCATACAGACACACTGTTGACATTGGGTGAGTAGGGATTAGGACGTGACTCCGAGCCACTCGTAGACTCGTTCGTTCAGGCATCTCTTGGCACAAAAACAATCCGAGTTACCCATATACCCATATTTATACAGTGTATAGTCAACGCAGAACAGGATTGGATAGCCATTTTCTATTTATCACCGTAACAAACATCTACATACAATCGCGATTTACTTTTCCCAATTTCTATCTAATTTACCTAATAATAATTACCTTTCACTTAGTTTATATTTTTACTGGTGGTACATAACTATTTTATCAAATTCAAATAAATAAATATTCTAGTTAAACAGAATCATTTTTAAATGATTAATTTATAGTAAAGAATTTTTATAAATATTTTTATTGACGGTTCTCGATTTTTTCTTTAACAAAAGGTTTTTATCGGAAACTTTCCAATTTCCGTTTCACCGAAGAAGAAGCACAGGGGGTCATTATAACTTGGGGGAAAAGGTCAATCAAAGGCGATGTCTCCAAATATCAAGACTAACGACATCATCAACTTCCATTCGCAATCTTAACATTATTAAAACCTCGAAGGGAAAACCTTCATTCAGACTACCTCTATTAAAGGAAGCCAGAGAGTGATACAATGGAGGGATGGATCTCAGTGCAGTTTAACGTGAAAAATTATGAGCACTTATGAAATCAACGGAAAACCACGGTAAGAAGTAAAGCACTCGCGTTGCAAACCGTCGTCGACTGGCAATAGTGGTCCAACGAATGTTAAATCCAAGTACTATTTTCGCTAACAAAAGAGTTAAACCTACATGTTAAAGTTGCTACGGTTAAGCACACACCCACATACATACATATGCGGCGGAAACCCCTTTCTTTTCCGGTTGGTATAAATTTCGCGCCATTATCACCCTAGCGATATCAGCAACGCAAGAAGAATTCCTCGGGGTTTTTCGTCTTGACGGAAATAAAGGGAGGCAAGTGGACTCGAAATTAACCCCTGGAACAAGTATGCGGGTATGTGTGTGTGTGGCTTTAGTGAGTTTGTCCTTGCCTCTTGCTTCCAGACTTGCCTTCTGTTTTTATACCAGTGTTAAACTCCGAACGTTTTTGTTCTATTCGTTACTCGGATTTGAGGTCTTTAAGTCTGGAACTTGCGATGGGCTTTAAAATATCCCACTTGGAATTTCTTTCTTGGAAAATCTGTTCTTTCATCATTGACGTATTTATTGAACAATGAAATGTAAGTTAGAAAGAAGTCTCTTTTACGATCTCATATAAAATGAAACCTTGATAAATACTATTCAATCAATTCTTTGATTAATTCTATATTGTAAAAACAGTCGGTAAGGTAGAGCATCCAAATGAATATTTTTAATAGTCAAGATTCTGTGATTGATTGATTTAAACAGTACGATAAGCGTTCTCGAGTTAAAATTTCGATAATCGACTTGGTGTCGGTATTCAAAAGCTACCGAGTTATATAGTATAATAAAATAGGGCTAAACAAGAACAGCGTCAAATCTGCAATTACAAGGAACTGATCCTCGGTCTTCTGGCTCTTGAAACCCGTTTTCAAGCTGGCGAATGGCTGCACCGACATAGCGGTTTACCCGCGACGTTAAACAAGGAAAACACTCACAAAGGACCCGGCACTTCGACTGAAACAGTTAATTTGCGGCCGCGCAAAAACCTCTCGCGCGGCATGAGATCAAAGGCGGCGTGGAGCTAGAACCTCGAGGGATTTACTGAGAGAGCAAGCGCTGCATACGTTTACCTTCTTCTCCCTATTAAGTGCTATCTATGAGAAAGAGAGCAACTGGTCAAAATTTTCAGCTTGCTTCCTAACACAAGCGGCTACTTCCGCTTTCACCACCTTCTGCTTTCTTACGTGTAGACTACTTCCTTTGAAACTGATGGTAACTTTCTTTCTCAAGAAAGTGAGCTCGCTTACTCTTCTTATTTCGGCCACCACGAGTTTCCGACCAAGAATGTTTGGGGAATACGCTTGGCAAACGTTTTGTTTGTTTTGGGATATTGGTCAAATGTTCGGTAATTTGATTTCGCTGAAACACGATTCGCTACCGATATTCTCGAAACTGATTTATTTTTGTATTTCAGAGATATAAAATGTAATTTTGTCAGATCAAATATGGTTAGAATAAAATATTACATTTTTATTCTTCTTATTTCTTAATTTAATTATTTTTAATATTTATCAGAAACTCGATTAATATATCTTATAAATCTACAATTATTCTTCGAAACACATTCATTCATTTCAATAATAAATATTTCTAAAGTCTGTTATGAACAATAATGAAAAAAAAAGAATCACGATTCAAATGTTTCTTCTTTTCAACACTTATCTCGGAACATTGGAAAGATTTATTTCCCAAGAATGCAGCCGATAAATAGAGAATATTTATTTCACTTCCGCCCCCCCAAAAGCACACGTAACATCTAACACACGCGATCCGAGCTAAATAAAAGGAATTACTGTTCTAACGAAGAGAAAGGAAGAGAACGCGCAGTCCTAACCCTTCGTATCGTAGGGGAGAAAATAAACGGAGCAATCGGAAAATCTAGTTCATTATTTTAACCTGCGAGAATATACATCTTGGAGTTGCGACACACTTTTAAAGTTTTACACGATGCGATAATGCTACAAGATTTCCCACTAGAAGGTAACAACTTTGGTGGGGGAAATAGAACGGTACGTAGAGGTAGAGAATCTCGTTTCTTCAAGAAGAAAGGGGAGAAGAACAACAGTCGATGGTAGATCTATATATAATACAATATCCACCCCGTGTCGAACACGCAGCAATCGTCTCGTCCCAGCATAATTTATAAACCAGAGACACGCAACAAATGTGCACTCGATCTCCAATTTTTTTCCACTGAGAATCCTACAAATCAACTGAATTCGTGCGAGCCGATTCTCTATTATTTATCTTTCTTTCAATATAAAATGGAAATAATTTATAATATATTTGTAAATACAGATACAATATTCAATGTGTTAAGATGGAATAAGAAAATGATAAAACGTGCTTTAATAGTTTAGGGTTTAATATTTCTGCACGATGGTGATAGAAAATTAATTGAATAAAGAATCGAATCGATAACCTGTTACAAATTTATTGATTAGGAATCGAAATATATAGTTTGCGAAAAGATTTCAATTTAATTTGTATATATCAAGCTCCGATTGACAGGAACTATATTGTTCTGGATTGTCTGTGGTCCACTGCATACGGATCGATCGAGTATTCGATATACATAGATACGTAGACACACGAATTCCACGTATTGGTAAACAGTACTAGGATGCGACAAGGGCGTCGTAAAGTTCCAGCAGCAGTCGAGGAGTCGCTTATCGGTCTCTCAGTATGCCATTGGGTATAAAATCGAATAGCAGAGTATACTATTTGAACTTTGCCACTGAATGGAAATTAAAATTTAAATCTCCCTTGCAGTATCGGCTACGCACTGCGAAACGAGTCGAGAGAAGAGGAATTTGCGGATAGATGAGACTTTCGATACGGGCGCATAGCAAACTTCCATTGAAATTTCAAATGTCAATGTAAAAAGAAGATATTTTTCTACTATTGAAATTTATCTCTTTGAGCAGAACATAAATGTATGTATTGATTTCTTTTGGATTTTGATAATAAGTAATTTCTTCGAATCATGATTAAATATTGCATTTAAACTTGTGATTAAGTGGTAGAATGAATAAAAATTGCAAATATTGAGTCTAAAGAAAAGTGAGACAATTGTATTCGTGTTATATGAAAGAAATTATTTAACGGAAAGACTTTTTATCAAGGATTTACGGTCGCGAAGAGAAAGATTGAAGCACAGTACGTGTAATGTTGTTGCAAGGTTTACAATGAATTTGCAATTCACTGACTGAGCTTTCAGACTTACGAGATTCCCGCCCTAATAGAATTCTTAAACGCGAGGAAAAAAATGCATCAATTAATTCGAACGCTAAACAGAGAGCAGAGAAACGAGCAAAAAGAGTGGGTCTCTCTGCCGGAATGTGGTACTTGGGAATTTTATACCAGCCGCAAAGTAGTTTTTAATTATGTAGAAGCTAATCTCGCGGAGTTTACTAGCGCAATTCTTAGTTATAACACTCAGTGAGTTTGTTGCTATAATAGAAAGGATTCTCAACGCTGTTACATCCGTATTTTACGCACGCAATTTTTCCTCTTTAAAATACGAGAATATTCTAGCGTTCATCTAAAATCATAGTTTCAAGCTCAAACCGCGTCCAGCGAGACGACCCTCTTGTAAACATTCACACGATCTCCCCCGACTCTCAAGACACTTGTGCAGCTGCATGCACGCTGCGCCCGGGCTCATGCCCATATTTGGTCATATCCTAGGCCTCGCCTAGGAATCCGAAGGTTTTACCCCACTTTTTACCCCAAACTAGCGCTGGTCTCAAGTATATAAACCACCAGTAACCTTACCCATCAGAGTATTTAGTAGCTTGATCTTCCGAAGGGCGAAGCTCTGCCCTTCTGAGGATCGACCGCGCTAGTTCTCTCCGAAGTTCAGTCTTTGATTCCTCCGCGAAGGGCGAAGCTCTGTTCTTCTTGTAGTAGATCGTGCATCAGTCACTTTCGAAGCATATCAAACGTTTATAAACCGTAAACGTTGGAGTACGGGGTTACTCCGAGGAAGATCGTACACGTTACTTTCGACCAATCCTTACGCATTAGTGCGTTATTAGAATTAGTTCTCACAAATCCTTCAACGGGCGAAGCTCTGCCCAACCGAGTAGTAGATCGTGCATCAGTCACTTTCGAAGCATTTCAAACTAGCAGTTTTGCTTAGTGGAGTACGGGGTTACTCCGAGGAAGATCGTACGCGTTACTTTCAACCAATTCTTTGAGTATAGTGACAAGCAGTTGTGCTTAGCGGAGTACGGGGTTACTCCGAGGGAGATCGTACACAATACCTTCGACCAATCTATAGATATATATATATATTATTACAACATTTATTAGAGTCAATTTCGGATAGAAGAAGCCTATTGTAATCGAATACAACGGCAACGAGACAGACGAGGTACATAAATAATTATAACACCGAAAACACACACTGAACATAAATTGTATTATTCTTAAACTTTTGCTTTACCAGATATTCTACATTGTCTTTGAATATAGAGATCATATCTTCAAATACAAATCACTGTGTCAAAATCACTTTACCACCTGTCGAATCCTAACATTGAGAAATCATTAGAGGAAAGAACCCACACAATTAGGAATATTCTTTACCGCTCGAGAATATCCTTACCCTCGACCCCACGAAGTCTTGGAAGGCGATCCGTCAACCTCCGGGAACGGACCAACTTCTGAAACCGAGTGATGTCCTACCTTTAATCCTAAACATTGCAGTGCTAAGGTGAAGGCTCGTTATCCTATGGGAACGTCTCGACTACTTTTTCACTGCGGTGTACCTCATTCAAAATTTGGAAATATCGAACCCGTTCCTTTTCTCCTTGAACTCCGAAAAGTCGAGTGGGAAAGACCGGGCTCGCGAGGCTAGCCCGTAACAACGCAAAACTCTTCTTTTTTTCCCAATTTTGTTATGCAGAAGTTTATCAGCTCGACATTCTTAAAAAAAGTGATATAAATGTGATATTAGCAATTTTTAAATTCTATTAGAAAATTATACAATTAAAACGTGTTTTAGTAATTCAAAGACATTGTAAGCAGAAAAAGAGAATCGATTTAATTGTAAATAGAATTATAGTAAATTAGTTGAGAAAGTAATTGAAATGATATTACTTGAGATATCAGCTAACGACAACCGAGATTAATTCATTCGATTAAGCTGGATGAAGGGTGGAAAGAAAGAACACGAGTAAAATTATTTCCTATGAAAGATTAAAGCTTCATCCTCATAGAGACATCATACCATCACCGTTTTCCCTTCATCCAACTTGTCCTTCCTTTTGCACCTGTCAGTTCAACCTGTGAAAAGCCTCACTGCTACTGCTGCTACCGGATCGTCTTGACTTTGATTTATGACAAAAATCGACGGCTATCCTGTGCCTTCCTCGCTCTTCGGACTTACTCAAGACGAAAGCGTTTCAACGACACGAGCTGCTGAATTTGCTCCTTCAATATTTTACATCGTGGGGACGAGACGCGATTAAGCACCAATTCCAGTCATTAGTGATCGTTATTGAATAACGGGAAAATCAATCTCGAATGAAATCGTGAGAACATATTCAGATAAAAAAAATCAAGGGAAGTCTTCTATGATTTTTTTTCAAAGTAAAAGTAATTTATGTAATATAATATTCAGGAGTATTGATATATTTAGAAAATGATTAATTCAAGTTTTTCTTGGCGTTTTTTAAAACATCGTGTTTCATTTTCGAGAAATTGAGTTTAGTTCATTTTAACGGGATTGATATTTCAGTCGAAATTTGATTTATGCAACATTACAACAAGTATGGAGTAACAGGATAGGCAGAAACCTGTCTCTCCACGATTTATGAATATAACAACGTTTTTCCGTAAATCCCGCCGAAATCGAGCGGCAGCCGTTAAAGCGACAACAAAAATTGCACTGGTCCCGATCGGCGAATCAGCGAACTTCCGCAGTTCGGTATTCTCTTGAATTTCCTCTTTGTCAGTAATTTCGAACGCATTGCGCACCAGCTCTACCGTATTGCATTTTCCAAGGGAAAAAGCTGTGCGATGGAATATTCAAGCACTGACTTCCGACTCTCTTGCAAACAGCGAATTTACCACAGTGCGCTGTTTATTTCAGCCCTGAAATTTCGATTTCGGCTTGAATGCTCGAATTTCGTCGTATACGCGTAGCTTCACCACTGGCGATAGATGAATCGTTCCAAAAATCAGATCTCGCGGTTTCAATGCTCGCTGAATAAACACTAATGCCAATATAATTCTTGAAATAACGATGAAAACTGGCATCACTCTCCCGTCCGAAGAAAAACATTTTCGAGAAGAATATAATTTACGTTATTTACTCTAATTCCTATTAAGTATTGGAACAATGATCGTCTTCCCCTTTTAAATAATTATAAAAAAATATGAATGAAACTTTTGTAACATTTAGTAAATACGATTCTGAGCAGGCAAGTAAACTGTCTAAGAGTAAAAATACTGGAAATTACTCTTAGGTGGACAGACCGAGTGTAAAAGTCCTCTTTGGAGTAAACTTTCGAATGTATAACTTGAACTTTGAAACCCGAGTGTTCGACTTTACAGAAAACAAATTGACTTTCACTTATTCTAAGGCTTTCAAAGTACAGTAGACAAGTAGACAAGTAGACACGAAGCAACATCTACTACTTACATTAGTTAGCACCAGCTATTATCACCGTCGAAGCAAGTTCGCGAAAAACAGGAAAAAGGCTTGTCCACGTGGAATTTTGGCAAGCACTCCTGTTTGCCAGCACAGAGAGCAGCTCGAAAACAAAGCGTAGCAAGGGAGGAGGAGGTGGGGAGGCAAAAAAAAAAAAAAAGAAAAAGGCAATGCTTTTCTCTCTTCTCATAAATCCCAATTTGGTTGGTGGCGGCGGGGATAGATGCTTCCCGGGTGCGAGAGCCAAGGCTGTAACTCCGTAATACCTCGAGCCTGGCGCCGGTGTGCTCGTTCGAAAAAAACGTCGTCGTCACGACAAAGGGATCTCGCCTCGCCACCGCGCCGCGAATACGGCCGGTTTGTTGATAAACAATGGACCGATGATTTATCGTCGGTTTATCAGTAAATCGAACCCATTCGTCATTTATTGGCAGACCACAACGAACGGTACACTGCTGGATAAAAGTTCGAAAGTGGAGGAGAGAAAGAGAGAATTCGTTGATCCACTCCTGGAATCTATATATGTATACGATTTTCTGCTTCTTCGAGTTTCTTTCAAGAGTCTCTACTTCTGTGAAATGCAAACTATGAAAGAATATTTGCGATTTTTAAATATTTCGAGCGAGAAAAAATTTAAGGGAAAAAAATATTGTTGAAAATTAAGGACGATGAACTTATGTTAATTAATGAGAAAGAATTAATTGTATCATTATAGAAATACGTGATTCTAGTTCTTAAAAAAGTTTTATTAAAATTTGAAATTAAGGCGTAAGTGAACGATACAAATATTTGCAGTATATTACTAGCATCAGAAATAGTGTGTTCATTGGCATAGTTGCAGATATTCGAATTAAATTAGATTCCAACTTTGTGTAACTTTTGAGAGGCACGGTACAATTTTCTCGATATGCAGTAGGTGCAGAGGGAATCGCACGTCGAATCCTGTGAATGAAGGCTTCGAGTCTCGGCGAGTTTGCGATAGAAGCCTATGCAAAACAGTGCCCAGTAAATTATGGCTACTCGAGCCATCGCTCGAAATCGAGCGTTTTGACGCAGGATTACATGTCATTCAAGTTTGCGCGATGGGATTTTTTTCAGGATCACTAAACCGTCAGCTTTCGCCTCAAACGTGTTCCGTTCGTCCATTTTTCAAACGATACAATAATATACTAATTTATCACAAAATTGTGTGGCAATATTTTGAAAATAAACTATTTTAAATAATGCAATTTTTGTATGTTAATCATTGTCAGTTTACCGTTAAAATGACGTTAATGTTATTTAGTTAAGCATAAAAATAGAAATTTTTTTTGAACAAATCACGGTAAGAATTTGATCGAAATTTAGTTTGATAATTTTTGGGATTCTCTTTACGGTGGGTGCACTTGACAAGTGTGAGTACAGGTTGACAAGGGAGCATAAATCTCGCGAGGAACAATACTAATCAACGTGGAGAGGTGGGCTACACGTGCACATTAATCCAGTGTGAGCGAGTGCACGGTCATTAGGGCATAAATTGACCAGCCAAGATAAACATAAAAGCGGCAGTGCACGCTTAAACGACTCTGAAGCTCGTATATCGCGAGTCGACTATCGAAAGCTGGGGAAAACTCGACTTTGATAGAGTAGTGAAAGTAAATAGTACACCAAAGTACAAGATATAACAATCCATAATACATGTATATCGATCTATAATACAAATATACAATTTTACTGAAGAAAATTACTTGCAAATTACAAAATTGTTACTATAAACCACTATTTTTTCATTTTCCAATTTCAAGTTTAATCGGTCTCAAAATACACATTTCAATTATCTCGTTTTTCGCGATTGAATTCTTTACATTTATCTTGGTATTGAATTGTTTATAGTTTGATTGGTGGCATTATTGATAAACTTGGATCGTTTCGGAAAAATTTCAAAGGCTCTTTCTGCGGGAATGGGTTTCCATTGGCAGAGCAGTCGAGTTAAAGGTAGTTAGCGACTGGGAAGCATAACGACCACGAGCGAAACAAAGAGGAGTCTCGATACAAATGGTTTAATGGGAATTTCCAGCTCGTTCCCAGCGAGAGCCAACGAACGAAACTGGATGTGCGAATGTCGATGCGAATTTTGCATTCCAATTATTAGCTAAACGGTTCGAATCCACTGACGTCAAGCGTGAAATAAACTAGCTAGTTACCGATCATACTGGGACAGTTGAAAGTTACTTGTGTCTTTATCAAAAATTAAAACAGAATTGTCAATTGAAATTCAACAAACAACAATTAAATTTGGCAAATAAATTCCATCGACTTTCATTTGTCAGTAAATTTTTCATCACGCAAATCCAAATGAAGCCAAAAGAATCGCGAACAATTCGATGACTGTTTATGTAAATTAATAAATAATTTTACTCAAACTAATATAATTATTATCCGTATAGCACAGTTTTCCCGGTAACTTAATTATCAGCGAAACAACCGAAACGAGTAAAATCTCCGAGGGAAATATACAGGGAATAAATAAACTGTGCAACTAAATAAATAAGCAGCACGAATTTCCATAGCGTGTACTCTGATGTTTAAATAGCACGAGAACAATGTGTACAATGGAATGCAAGGGGAGAGTCTCGCCGTTTAATTGCTTCGATACTAGCGAATTTTGCTTGGGGAAAATAATCTAGTGAAATAAAAGCCGAAAGGAAACTATGTTCGTAAAATTCGATTAGAAAGCGATAAAATTAATCCTTCAATATTCATCCGAAACTGTGTGGTAATGAATTTTTTCTTTTAACAAGGGGAGAGACTTTGTTACGTCGAGACAGGTTTCGTGTCTCGTTTGTAGGTAAGCGAGCGGCGATCCAGTCAGGAGATAAGACAAGGTTCAAGCTCGAAGAGATTGATAAGCTAGATTTCTCGACCACGCAGCAGCAGAAGCAGCAGCAATCATGATGAATTGCGTGCACAGCGTCTTATTAAATTTCGTCCCTATTTCCCTCTGACCCTTTGAATCCTGGATCTTCATTCTTCCAAGATTATCAATAATACAAGATCTCTTTGAAGACGCTATTTTGAGCGCAAATTATTTCGCAGAAATATTAACAACCCTAGAAAATTAGTTTAGATAAATGAATCTAATATCCCATTAAATTCAAATCCAATTGAATTTTGATTAAACAATCATTTATACTGCAAATATCAAGATAATTCAATTGTAAGATAAGTTTCACGCGAAACGAAGATCTACGTTGGAAAAAGAGGAAAAAATAGAAGAATAGAAGAAATCGTAGAATACATTCGGCGAAACTCTCGGTAAGGTGAAAGCGAAGCTTGAAGCATCCAAGCGGCATACCGCGAGTGCAAATAATTCGCAAGCGCATTAGCGTGGTAATTGTAAAATTACTTTGTCGGCTAAGTTTCCAACTCACTTGGTTCTGTACATCAGCGGTATAATTGCTTTTGTGCCCCATACCCCGTGTACAGTGGTAAGATTAAATTCACCACGAATGTACGTCCGACGGGCGTACCACATCGTCGAGATCGCGAGATTGACCTCGCTCAGATTACACGTGCGCGACAAGTCTTTCTTTAACATCTATTTAACGCACGAGCAAAATTTACCCTTCCAATTGAAATTCTTCGTCAACTTCATTCCCTAAATGCGCCACAACTCGTCACTAAATATTCCGCAATGCTCGCAAGCAAGGTTTTTCACCGTTTTCAGTTTAGCAATCTACATACGTTATGCTGAAAATTGAAAAATTCAAATAAACGTTGATGAACACTCTTGATCATCTCTTCTACAAAAATCGACTACACGTGTGATTTTATTATTCCATTTTTTTCATTTATGCCACAACTGTTTTTCTCCTTCACTTTCGACATTTTCTGCAGAATTGAATTTTTTTGGGGGAAATTTCTTTGCATCAAAGATGTACAAATTATTTTCAAGATTGATCGAGCTTTATCGTAAGCTGCCTTCGCATTCCTCTCCAGAGTTGCTTGCATAAACATATAGCTCTTGACTGCGACACATTTTACGTCCATGAGTAACACAGTGGCACGTTTGGCAAGCATGTTGTAAGTAAGAGGACAGGGGGAACAGTGACATAAAGTCATGTGTACTTAGGTAAACGTAACACGAGCTACGTGGAATTTACGATGGATATTTGGGAAGTCGTGGCATCACGTTGCACCACTGGACGAATGCACTGTCCTTTGCGTTATTCCATGATAATTCCAGGCTCGCTTCATTATCGTTACTCTCTGCCTTGTAATGCGAATTGCCTATAAACTTCCCCGTTCGTTACGCCACCGGCGAAATACGTCCCCCAAGAGAACCGGAAGTAACCCATTACAATTCAAGTTAACCATTTATGACAGGATCGTGAAGCAAATTAAGCAAAGTGTTCTACCAAAATCATTGTAAAAGTCTGATTTTAGGAAAAATGACAGAAAGAGTTTCAAGATATTTAGTTCGATTTAAAACATTTTTACTAGATAAAAATACTTAGTTCATTAGACTAAATATTACTTAATTCATTAGTAGATGGAAAAATTCATCATTCCGATTAAATATTGATTTTATAATGAATTCTGAACCAATTGAATGACGGTGAATAACTCCAGAATCATTTGTCTTCGAACTTTACTATTCTAACTGTCCCACCTAACGCAGGCATCGCAAATATCCGTACTCAAGATCATTTGAAGGTCATAGTGTCATAGCTCGATGAACTCGTCTTGACCTCAGCAATCATCGTACGATAAAAAAAACTATTTGTTCCCATTAAAAAAATATCAGTGACCTTGAAATCTTGAGAAAAATGACCTTGAGCAAATTGTTTTACCATTCAGAATATTGGCCCCTTCGGATACAGTAGCTTTTTCCTCGAACATTTTTTCTTATCATGAAAGATAAGCGAGATATTTGCGATGCCTAAGTTAGGTGGAACACCCGGTATAAAATCGTTAATCAACATAAATTCATCTAATTCAACTCTTACGATTCGCGTTTAATCAAAATCTCCCTTTGGACCATCAGGAAACTTTGCGCAAGGCGCGGCGTTAGTTCCCAAGTGGCGAAGTCTAACAACGGAGAACGGCTGGTGGAAAGGGAAAGGGGAGGGGATAGCCGAAGCGAGGAATTTGAGAAAGCGAGAACGGATGCGACAGTAAATCGAATTAAAAAGTTATTTACGACTCACAGCTGAGGATGCTCATTCACTACTTCAGCGACCCCTATCGCTTGGTGGAAAGGAGTACGAAGGCCACGTGAGGGTGCAAGACATTTGGGAAATGGAGATCCAATGGGTGCGAAACTTCCACGATAATACGTCTGCTAAATGCAAAGTCTCTTCTCGAGTTAGCCGCGCAACTTGGGTGGCTGACTTTTAATGCGGCTCACCGTGAACACGTGGGACAATTTGCATTCTTCGCCAACTGATTCTATTAAGGTTATGGCACTCGCGAATTCCGCTTAAGGCCGTTACTATGGAACTAGGCTTCTCTCGTCAGTTCATACGACCTTTTCTTTTCACACACAAAATTGCTGTAGAGTATTTTGAAACTCTATCGAAAATTAACAGAAAAATAATTAAAAAACTAAGAAATACGAATCATTTTCTTCACGGACTGACAGCAGCGCCATTTGTAGGTTCAAATAGTGCATTTTTGGATCCCATTTTTCTATTGCAAAAAATAAAGTAATCGAGCTCCGAACTAGCTCATTGGAAAGGTAAAGATTCAAACTTTTGCGCTTTGGTTGTAGATTTTCGAAATTTTGTTTATATTCGGAAATATTAGTGTCGGAATTTGGAACAATCTGCGATTTTGAATTCCGTATTTGAAGCGGATTTACGTTACTCTGGTGCAAAATTTAAAAAATCTGCAACCAGAGCGCAAAAATTTGAACCTTTACCTTTCCAATGAACTATTTCCGAGCTCGATTACTTCATTTTTTGCAATAGAAAAGTGGAATCAAAAAAGCACTATTTGGACCAGCAGCATAGCGCGATCCTTTTCTTTCGCATACACTGTGCGAGAAGCGAGATCACTTGAGATCTTAAAACGAGATAACGTGTCTGCTGCCTTAATAGCAATTAGAAATTGAGGAAATTGTTGGTTTCAATCCACGTGTTGATTCGGACCTGTATGGTACCAATGGACAAATAGCACAAAACAGACACTCGATCCACAAGTATTATTTTCTTGTTTGCAAGACGGGCTGAGAGGGTCTGCGATTTCGTGAGAAAGCGGACAACGACGGATGTACGCGATGTTTAAGTATATACAATATCCACAATTCTGTGCAATCACATCGCAAGCTTATGTCAGACCAAGAGTGGTTTATACTGTATCCGTGTTTATTCAGTAAGCGTATTCTCCGAAACGCGTTCAATAAGCACAGATATATCCGTCCCGCGTCCTTGGGCAAACAGTTTCGATCGCTCCGCGACATCAGCAATTCCAGCCCTCAAGTTTTCCTTCGTAACGCGGAAAATCAACTTTACGTACATCTGTGGGTTGAGAAAATATCAGAAAATATTCGAAAAATATTTATTCGACATCGACTGAAAATTGTATGAATTCTTTTGACTCTCCTTTTTTTAACCACTCTGTTTTTCATTAGACGTCATCCGTTAATGATTTAATAATTTAAATTGAAGATTAATCGAAAATAATGAGATCAATAATCTTAAGAATTATTCAGGAATTGATCGTTTGTTACTGAAAGAATAGCTCAATAAATAGAAATTAACAAATAACAATTAACAAGTAAAATTAACAATTAACAATTAACTTAAAATCTTAAAGTAAAACTTTTTTTCGTTCACTATTCCGCAATTAATAACTTTCGTACTCAATCTCCAAAACTCATAGATCCTCAGCTAGACAAACAGAATCACCAAAAAGTGCTGCAGCGTCAAAAACTATTTGAATAGAATGAAAATGTAGCGAGTTCCCTACGAAACAGTTTCTACGATCAACAATTTAAATCTTCCATCCATATTCAACCGGATGTATGCTTCACACACTGGATGCCGCCGCGACTACTCACAAATTCTGCAAAATCTAAACCCTGTTGTTCCTTTTTTTGTTTTCGCACCAACCTACCGAGCGCGAAAGTTTGCCAGACAGAGAATGTCGAAAAATGTAGGAAGTAGCGAAAAACTCGAAAGCCGATGAAAAGTAGGCCGAGGTCGAAGCGAGAGAAGCACCGCTTCGAAAATTTGACGGCTTTTGAACTAGTGAAGAGAGAACGTAGCGATTAAAAAAGATCGGGAAACCAGACGAAGCAAAGTGTTGCTCCCGGCAAAGAAGGAATTCCGGAAGGTTGGGCGAATTGTGAGTGGAGCATGCTACACACAACGAACAAACTCGTGGAAAGAGGTCAGAGACTCCGTTGTGCGGACCGACCGATTCGGAAGTACTAAAGCATAAATTCGGACTGTATGAACCACTATATGTTAAAGGGATTCTTGTTGGATGAGGTTACAGAAGTTTTACATACAGTAGAATATTCTTCGATTCGTACAACCTTCCATTTTATATTTTACATACATCATATTCCATCATATTACATTTAACAAAATTATGGTATATAAAAATTCAACAGAATTTACCATTGAAGTTTTAATCACTAAAAACACAAAGGTTTCGTGAATTTCAATTTTGTAATTTGCTCTATTAAAATCTGAAATACTGATGAATCTATTGCAACATTCTCATGATTAAAAATTGAATGACATTATTCGACTTGAACGATTTATTAAAATTGACTTTGTAATTGAAACAAGAATGAGGACAACAGGTCGTAGTTTTGAATCGTACTGATCGCTTATGGTAGGTGCTCGTATCGTTTAAGTTAACCAGTAGAGTACAGTGAACGAGTAGACTCGCGAAACCCTGGATACTATCAAGCGTCATAAGACGCTCTATACTCGAGGGTGCTTTGCACGGCCGCATAATGTTTATTACGTGTCGAAAAACAAGTACCTCCTGCGGCTCATAAACAAATAACGACTGTAAAATGCCACAGGAAGTTACAACCCCTCGTAAAGCTGCCGCTTCAAATGCGTCTCGTGTTTCTCTGCCGAATATTTTTTTCAATTTCTGTTCAAGAGAAATATTTGACAAAGAAAAATATACGAAGCAAAATCCATTTTTCTAAAATTTACTGTTTTGCCATACAGATAACTAGTAGCATGGTGAAATCGGTAACAGGTGAAATCAGATAACTAGTAGAGGTGAAATCAGACGAGTATCATTTTGAAAAGGATTCATATTTTTTAAATCGTTCTATTTTCGAGTGAAGCAAAATAGAAATGAAGTTTAAAATAATTAGGATATGATTAAAATATAAACTTCTAAATATCTTTGAAAACTGTAATTAAGGAACGTTAAATATAATTATTAATCAGCTAAAAAGTGGTGTTAACAGCATAAATATTTGATTAGAGATGATGAGAGATTAGTGTATTTCGCATTGAAACATTCTCAAACAGCAACGAAGCTTTAGCCTCCAGTGGATTATGCATTTGAAGAGCGCATCAATTAAAAGTTACGGGAAATGCATGTCAGCGGCGACTTACACTAATTTTAATGCCATTACGCGCCACGAGTGGCCCATAGCTGGTGGCCGTAGAAATTCGCCACAATTAAAAGTTACAAAGCGAAGCCTCTGCACTCGCTGCAGAGCGCCTACCGCTTCGACTGCGATATGCGCGTAATTAGTATTTACAAATTGACCGATAAACTTTGCGGTAAGCAAAATTATCACTACTCCTATCAAACGGATTAACATTTCTATTTCAATTACAGAATAAGGAATTACCTTACCTTATTAAAATACTGAATTTTAATTCGAGCCATTTGCTTCTAGTTTGAGAATAATCAAGAAAATTATGCAGAAATAATTCAGTGAAAATGGCAGAATTAAACGAGGAATGTAAAGACAAAGGATTAATTAATCAATAATAAGTAATGATATAGTAATTGATATTAATCAATCGGACCGATAAAATAATATACTAATGTTTCTTTAAGAAGAAACGTAAAAGAAAATAATTAATCAAACTAAGAACTAATTTTCTGCGAACGAAACAACTAACGAGACATCTGCTCCTGAAAAACACGTATCGTTCGGATCTCACTGTGGATAGAACAAACTAAAAGAAAGAAAAAAGAAAGAAAAAAAAAAGAATCCTGACGAGCATTGCAACGCGTCGAGTAAGTCTTACGTACATTTTCACAAAAGTGCTCACGGGATTATTCGCACACGCGAAGAAACCTTTCGAGCATCGCGAATTTTTCGAAGGAACTTCTACTCTCCGGGCCGGAAGTTTCGACCGAAACTCTTATCCCTGTGGCGAGTCACGAGCAGGAAAGATTTTGAATGCACCGTTGCGCGCTGAAGTTGCCATTGCATTCGCGAGAGTGGATTCGAAACAAGTTAACCCTTAGCAGAAGATTCTATTTTATTCAAATCGATCGCTCCACTATATTTAATAACGAAATACTGAACATTTCATCCCTTTAAATAAATTGATCATTCGACATTTTATATCTTTCATACTCGTGTAAAGTTCTATATATTGTTCATTGTATTAAAGTAAGTTTACAGAGGATACATTCTAGAAGAAGGAAACAATTGAAAAAATATGTTACTTTTTTCTAAAAAAACATCTGCAGTCTAATAAGATTCTTCGACAAACGGCTCAATTCCTTGGAAGCCCGTGACCCGTTTCGTTCGATGTAAACAGGGATGCAAGTTTAGTATGTTTCTTGCACAGATTTAGCCCTTTATCTCACAGGTAAAATGAGACCCTTCGCTCAGCTCACGAATAGCTGGTGCATTCGCCGTAAATTTTCTATCGTACGTACACTATTTTCTTGAGCTCCGCGAAACTGGTTGTCGAGCTTTGAAAGATGCGATCCACCGTCCCAGATTTACGAGGAAGACCGCCGGCGCCGTTGCGTTAAGGGAAAGGTCAGACAGTGGCTTTTCTTGAGGCAAAAGCTTGACGCGCGACTAGGCAAAGTAAAGTAAGTATTGTACTTACATAGGACGCGTAACGGAATCTCTAACCGACAGTTCAAAGAGAATTTTATTTTTATTACATTATTGCATTATTTTAATAACCCAAAATCTATAATAATCAAAATGTTAGTTGAGAAAAAACATGAATTATCTAAATGGTAAATATATACATATTTATTGGTGTTAAGTGAAATAAAAAAAGGGACAATTATTTATGTTGTATAATAGTATTTAAAGGAACCTCGTATTTGTGTTAGTCGATTAGACATCAAATATTCTATTCGAAACACATTAAAATTTCCTACCTATCTCGCGTTTCCCCGATGCACCGAATACCCATCAAGCTTGCTCATTAATGTTTCAATCAACATTTTAAAGTTACATGTAATATTTAGTGTAACGTCACGCAATTAAATACAAGTTTTTCTACTCGCATCATCGAAATGAACGAAAAAATCTACAAGGATAATCAAGTTCCACTGATAGATTGACTCTTGACAAAAAAAGAAGAAAAAAACATCTGGGAAACGACGATTAACAGGGGAGAGAAATGCGCATATCGATCGTGGCGACACCTACGACGCGTTTGCAAACGGGTCAGGAGGAGGATAATACGACAAAGGATCCTCGAATCCAGCGGCTGGCACTCGAGAGAGCGCCTGAAGGACGTCGATAACCCTGGAATAATTATGGAGAAACACCAGGGCATCGATCAACATATACATATACATGCATACATACAAGCCAGAGATACGAAGAGGGTCAAGCATCCGCTTTACGCAATCAGCACTAGAATTCAGCCTGTAATCCAAATTTTTTTACTATCTATTCTAATACTTCGTATAACAATAAAAGAACAAATGAAATCTATAGATACGCATGTTTAACGTAATTGTGTAAACGTAAATATTTCATTGGATAAATCTGTAGAATTGCAGATGTTTTCGGAGAAATTTAGATATTTGAAATTGAGAGACTAGGATAGTCGATTAGGTTGATAGTGTGAATTATAATGAAAAAGAAGCTTTACTTATTCTACCGATCTTTTTGCAAAGTTGATAAAGCAAAGAGGAAAAGGTGGAACGAAGTTCCGTGTCGCTAATGAGCATACAGACTCTAGTAACAAAGATCCGCGTGCACTCTTTCTCGGTGTCTCTTATTCCTCTTTTCGTTCCTTTTCTTCGCTTCTCGACTCTCTTTCCTCAATTAAGGCTACCTTATTGTGACTATGGAAACGTAATGCACTGACGTAAAGAATTCTTGGACGAGAAGAGTACCTGCTTTGCGGTGGATCAATGGTTGGAATATAATTAAGGCTTCTGATGCGCTTTCGCTACTTGCGGATCCTGTTGAGAGAATGTCTCTTGGGATATCGTGTAAAATGCTATTGTTCTACTACCGCGGTAATTCAGCCTATTTGCTATAGAACCTCTCTACTTGTCTCTTTCTCTTGCCTCGCAGTGTAATAATGTTGAAATACTCGAAATTCAATGGAATAATTGGACAGAAGTAGAATGGGTTTTGTGGTGACTGGTCGCTTTTGTTGGACATAGACAATTAGATAAGGCGAATTCTCGAATTTGTAACGGTATTGCGAAACACTCGAAATTTGTATCGTACGATTTACCAATAAAATATACTTCTTTCAGTAAAGATATATTTAATATCTTGCAAAGTTTTAGAAGAACAACTTCAAATCGATTACTCAACCAAACACTTTTATCGAACTAATTTAATTCGTCGAAACATTATAAATATTATTTTTAAAACGTCAGTTCTCAAGCACAGTTTCTTTATAGTTTTTTCTTTCTTTATTTGCAAAAATAGTAGACTTTGCCTGAAAGTATCTCGATCAGCGGAAGAAAACTAATAAATAAAGAGAAACAAATAAAGAATGTTTCTTCGATGAACGAGAGACCATCTAGGAGAAAACAGAAGGAAGCAGCTCGTTTTATTTCGCCGAGAAAAGTCGTCACCGCGACGAGTGGGTCGTTAGCTTTAATTAAATTGTTTATTTAACGTTGGGGATCCCTCTTCAAGGATGCAAACAGCGAGGTAAGCGTGAACGGCGAGATATTAGAATAATCAAAGTGTCTCGGGAGACGGTTTGCTCTCCCAGTCACCTTTCCCCTCCCCCTTTTTTCCCCTCAATTCCCGCGAATGATCCTCGCCGAGCAGTCTCGGAAAAAAGTTAACGCTCGATAAACACGGTTTCCTGCGAAATGCCGTCGACTGCGAGCCGCTTCTGCTCGCAGAGAAGACAGAAAAATAAAATAGACATTTTTCACTGTTCCGACGAAAATTTCTACGTAACTTTCCGTCTGGCCTCGAAGTTTATAATTCGTTGTGAATTCCTGTTTATTTAGAATTGTTGCTTCGTAATTTTTTGCTTCGCATAATTATTCGAATTGTTCGTACCTTGCTCTCCTGCGGCCTGAATTCTACAATGTATTAGATTAATATTTATAACGAAACACTATATTCTGATGTAACGGAAGTTTTACCTAATTAAAAAGTGGAATCCTCGGATGGATTTACCAACTAGGAAATGTATAACACAATATACAATTGTAATTATAAAATATAAAAGCAGGAAAATGACTAGGAAAGCTTTAATACGTCTATGTATATTCAAAATGAAAATTCTTCATTTTTTCTCCAAAAAAATAATTCTAGAGTCCGTTGCATGATTCTCTGAGGATATTTTCCGAATGATTGCATTTCCACCACGATCGCTGCAACCGCAGTTCGCGACAAGAAATTGCCAAAGAGCGTTACCGTAGATCAGGATACTATCGCAGAAAATGGCAGAACCGCTTCGCATAATCCTGACGTACACTGCTGGAAGGAGTCGCGAAATTTCTTCACGGCGAAGTTGCCTTTCCACGGGTAAACTGGAAAATGGGTATCAAGTCTTGCTAGCGCAGCGACTGCCACAGGAGACTGCTTGGAAACAATCTTCCTTTTTATCCTCGATTAACCAGTGACAGTATTCAGCTTAGTACTCTCGTATTTTGTTACGTGCTGCTTGCCTAATTTTACGATTTTTACTATATCCCCTCTCTTATCATAGTCTTAATGAAACTTGATAGTCCAAACTGGAAATTTATGCTATAGCTTATTTCGTACTTATTCATCGAAATAATTGAAAAATATTTAGAGAATAAATATTCTAGAGAATAAAAAAAAAATCCAATTGATTATTAAATTGACCAAATGAATAAAGTATTTGTTCGAACAAAAGACAGTCGAGCCACAGACAGGGTAGTCTCGAGGGACCTGACTGGTTAATTGCTAAAAGGACTGCTCGCTTAAATTGCGCCACTTCGTAACTCGAAGCAGTCGCGAAGGTCGAGAAAGAGTAAAAGAGAAGCAGAAAGAGGGTAAGAAAGAGAAGAATTAATAATTTCGCAAAGTACTCTTCCGGATTCTCGCGGCCTTTCTTCAGCTTTTCGGGGAGGTTCCCGTGGGATTCGAGCTTGCGAATCGCATAAGCCTCTATCTTAATGGGAGGCTCTGTCTTTTAGTCGATTTGCATTCTCCGCCGCTTTAGCTCTTTTCCGACAAAAAAAAACCTGTTTTGCTTGCTTTTATATTACGGTATTTCAAAGCAATCGCGAGAATCTGCTTGACCGTAAATTATCACACTAGTAAAAAAATAAAACGTAAAACTAAATACTAACAGACTTTGTTAAAACAATCATCTATAACGTATCGTACGATTCGTCAGAGGAAAATATCTAGGTCGTTTATCTTTCTCGAGAGAAACTAACAGAATAATAGATATTATACCAAGTTACAAGTATCGAAAAACCTATAAGAAACCCGAATGATCGGAAACCCAAAGATTATCGGTCTCGCAAAACGTGCGAACAATATAGCCAGATGCTGGAAAGTGGAAGTAAGTAAGTAGTATGTAAGTACATATCGCAAAAGTGTTGAAGAGAAGCGAAGAAATCGAAGGAAACAGGATCATCGATTACATAGGTTAAAGGGAGCTCCATATGGGAAATCCCATAATCGTAGATCCGAGGCAAGTCGCAAGATGATCGTTTCCTTTATGGCAAATTCCCGAGAATAATGTCATTTTGGCCAGTGCAGCTTGAGAATGGGTGAGATACGAGGGTCCTGGAGACACGACATGCCCCTTTGGTAAATGATGATCAGCATCGGACCACCAACCCTTCTCCCTCTCTTTGCACACCTATATGAGAATGAGATTCGCGAATATGGATCGCTTGAATGGGTTTTCCACGAGTTACTATAGATTTTGCTCCGGAGTCCTTGCTCCTTCGGATATATGCTAATATATTATTACTGTGCCACGACAACGCCCCGGAACGAGAATTCCGCCAGAATCGACGTTGTAAGCTATTCATTCCAGGATTCCTTTTGTCTCTCTAACACACAATTTTCTCAAGAAGTTAAATTGTAGATTTAATTGACGTTGAAAAGTTAAGGAATTAAATTGAAGACGGAATTAAGAGTAACAAAAGTTGTAAAGATTGATTTCAAAAGGCATTAAGTAATAAAGAATTAATCAATCAATCATCGACGTTTAGCGAATAGGATTGGAAATTAATGTATCAAAATTAATCTTTTCAATCAACGTCAGAGGCTAGTATGACAAAGTAGCATTGTCGCAATAGCTGACATAGTTGTGGTATTAATATGAAAATGGGATCGATCTGTGCTGGCCAGTTCGTCAAATTAATCCGCATATCCAATTGAACAGCTTACAATTAGGAATTAATATTCTCTAATGGCAACCGAATATTCAACCATATTATTTTTTCCTATGAAATTCGCGTTTCGTAATTTAATCGAAATTACGAAATAATTATATTCGCTTCATTGCAGGATATCATAAATATTTCGATTACAAAAACGTCAGGAAGTAAAATTCTCGGAAATTGTTATTTTTGATAAAATGTTATGTTACAGAGAATATATTGGTGTTGCGATAAGTTACAATATTGCACGTTGGTCATGGCAATATATTAAAAATATCTTACAGGACTCTTTTGGTCACACTGCTCGCGAGACAAAGAAGAAAAGCTAAACAAAATTTATTACAGGGTTGCTGCATTAACAGTATGCTTACGTCAGTTAATAAAGTTCTTAGTCATGAATTGTGGCACAAAGATAACCCACATTCATGCTGTACTTCATTAATCAAGAGAAACCTCGTTATCGCTGTTAGCTCAATATTGGTCCACCACCGTCTATGAAAGTTCATAATAAATAGTGTTATGTTAATTCGAAGTTTAGACTCCATAGAGAATGACTCGTACAGATATGAAACATTTTTTCCCCTCGAATTATTATTGTTCCCTGCATACAATATTAATGATCCCAAGCCTCGACAGAATTACCTTCATTCAGTATATTCAATTTATTCCAAAATGCTAATACAACATTAAAAAAAAAAAAATTCTTTTATCGAATAAATGGTTGGACTTATTAATCATCTGGCACGAAATGACCTGCATCGTATTTCACGGTGCATCGGAAGAACGAGACGGAACAGACATTATAAAAGTTGGAGATTCGGAGCGAATGAATTTATCGAGCGGCTGCGCTGCCGTACGCAAATAATGGCTTTTGAATGAAAGTGAATTAGTTCGTGAATTATGGATACTTCATCGAAGATATTGCTCTGCGAAAATATCGGCTGAGCACGACTATCACGGTATGAGCCATGAATCTTAAAACACAGTGATAAAAGCTCTTGCTTTTTACTCACCGTTCCAACAAACACGACATTATTCTTTAAATAAGATTTCAAGATAAACACTGAGACAGTGAGAAAATTACAACGTTAATTTCTGGTACGTTTTTTCAAATCGTCTCAACAATTAAATTAATATGTACAAACGAAAAATGTTAAATACAATATTGCATTTTGATAAAATCGATAAGGTTACATAAAACATTGAAATTAATATTTTACATTTAAATAGATTCTTATAAAAAATGATCTGAATCAATTATTTTACATTGAAATTCGTGTGAAGGATGTTCATGAAAAAATATTTTAAGAGATATGAAATTCTAGTGAATTCGAGAGGATAATTTATGACGCGCCATGAACAACGACCTGTTTCGTAGTTAAAGAGACACTGAACACGATGTAAAAGAGAAGAGAAAAACCTCTAACATAAAAAAGAAACGATAACGCTGCCATTTCGGCTTCATTCGTCCTAAGTAGCCCGACGTTTTTAATTTCGCCGTGGCATCCTTTCCAAAGTTTCAACTGTCAGTGCGGCTCGCGATCTTCCGTATCTCTGAAATTGAAAAACTTCGAGAAGACGTTCTCGCTACTACGGAGATCCTTAAAAAGCCGCGTATCAACTTCTTATCACGCCCGATTAATCTCGAATTCTCTACTGCGTTGACACGCGTAACACATTATTATTATTATTCCATAAGAAATGTACCAACAATTGTTAAGCCAGTTTAACCTCAACGCGATCCGCGTCACTAACTTTATCGTTAATTATTAATTAGGACATGATTTAATTATGGAAAAAAAAGAATCGCATAAATCGAGGGAGAAATGTGAGTAAACGAATAAACACTGTGTCTCAAGACGCCGATGTTTAATCAAGAACACGTTTATAATTGTTGTAGAGAAGCATCGAAGCGCCCAGAACTCTGTGAATGATGCTAGAAACACAATTAACCAGGTGATAAGGCCCCAATTATGGTAAACTGGAGGGAATGTACAATACTCGTGGTAAGACGGTACGGATTTAAAGGGTTACGCCGCTGACAAGCTTAGAGGTAGAGTGAGATGTTAGTGATCCCTTTAATTAAACCAAGCTCCGAAATAGAGACTCTGAATAGTGACAATCAAGCATTCGCTAACGCAATTTTTCCATATTATTTCCAGATATTCTATTCGTTTCTGCAGGCTACAAAATAGAAATATTTTTCCCGTATTTCATTGAGCACAATTGAATTTCTCAATTCAATTGGATTTCAGATTAATTAACGTTATCTGGTTTCGCAGTTTTTTCGAAATTTTGTCACTTTATTCGGCGTTCTTTTTCGTTGGGTAATTGGGAAAGGACTGTGAAGTATCTGCAAAGCAGCACTCAGCTATTTGTGTCCGATAAAACTCATTTGTTTTGTGCCGATAAATGTTGCATATTACAATTAAAAGAATGAACCCGTATACTGTGAAATATAACAGAACAAATCGACAAGAGCCACGTACTTACGTCAATGCCTACATAGTTTACAATGACAAAAGAAGTAATTTAATTCTACATTCTGCGAATAAACATTCTTTAAAAGAGTTTAATTCATACCATAATTTACTTAAATTTGACAATACGAATTGAAAAACCTTTTAAAACTCATATTTGTTATTATTCTAAAAACTGATACGTTTGTCCGCCTAGCTACATTTAATTTTCAACGTTTTACACAAGAATCGACGATTGAAGATTGAATATTAAACAACATGGCATGAAGCAACATTGTTGACCGAATCTTACGAAGGTTCCTATGAAACGAAGCATACATAAGTAAGCAGTAAGTCGAGCACTCGCTTCGTACAAAACCAATCAAAGTCAGCGTTGGATCCTGAGCAAGAGAAGATCCCGAAGAATCCGGTATGATCGAGAGAGGCTCGATTGGAAGAAAAGCGCGCAGAGTAAAAGAAGACACGGAGAACTTTAGTGGGTCCATGTTGAATATAAACGGAGCAGGAAGAGGTAGAGCCTCGACGAAATAAAGAAAAAGCGAGGTCAGAGAAATAGAACGAGCAGCGAGGCGTGGTAATTGGTCGAACAGTCGGTAAGTAATTCCGGGAACGTGAGCGGACGATGGAAAGGCGGTCGCCAGAATGGAAATCGATGCGAGAGACGAGTTGAAGCTCGAGAAAGAGAGGTAGACAAAGGCAGATGAAGAAAATAGACTGCGAGGAAATGTGTGTGTGTGTGTGTATGTATATGTGAGAGAAAGAGAGATGAAGCGACTAAGAAGGAATAAGAGAAGGGGAAACCAGAGGGTAGTTTACCACGGAAGCCTAATTTCCTAGGGACGATCCAGCAACGTGCCACCGCCTCCCGCACTTTCCAGCCACGTCGAGACAATCCAATGAATCGCGTCTCGCGGATACCCGCTCGGAGAAACCCCTCCTGCAATTTTCAAACCCCACGGAGCACGTACACCAGAGTCGTACCCTCCCCCTCCTTTCCCACCCCCTTACCTTCTACCAGTGGCGAAACTTCTCCAGTGATTCCTTCGGAAATTTGCGCTGGTGTCAACTGTGCCGTGGAACTTTCGATGCAACCTCCCGATTCAATTTCGAACTAATAAATGTCCGAGTACCTTATGCACGCGTTCCTCCTTCTCTTCCTCCTCCTCTGCGCCACCCTTTGACGAGCAGAGCTTCGACGGATGACGACAGGTGGAAATAGGACTCGAAGGAGTATTGTGAAATATGCCCTCCCCAGTTTCGCCGCAACGACGACTAGAGACAGACGCGGAAACTTTCGGCGACGGGATTCCGAGAGATGCTTTTATAGGAGGATTTCGCACGGGTAAGTTTTGCAGATGAGATACGTGGGATTTGTGAGCGAAGAGACGTAACGATGTTGGGAATTGAGGGAATGCAAATCGAGAAATTTGAAAGAATTGTTTGGTCGACGATTAAAATAATTCATTATTTTTAAATGTCTTCAGATTATGAGTGCTAGGAATTGTAAGTATCTTCTAATGTTTTATACGTAAAGGGGTAAAATGTGATTAAAAGTAGTGCGAAATAAAAATACGTACAGAGGGAAGATATGGTGTTCAACACGTGAGATATGAATTTCGAAGGACGAAGGACAGAGAGAAGGAAGAAGTTTCTACAAGCGAATGGCAGCTCCAAAATCATTTTGAAACCGTAATTAATTCGAATATTAGAAAGTTCTACCAATCTCCCCGAATAATGTTGTTCAAAGCACTTTCCATGATTCAAGCGTAATAGAGCACATACAGATTCCATTTCCAGAAACGGGCTATTATTCTAACCTAGCGCAATCCATTCGAAGAGAAAAGCCGTCTGATCGCGTCGATCCGATCCACTGGACCGCGTGATACTCATAAACCTTTCGAAAACTGACCATACAAATTTTCACAGAACGTCCACTATTAAATAAAATACTAAATTATTGTTTATTCTCTAATATAATCATCGTATAATTAATCAATTTAAATATTTTGCTTATTTTTTGTCACAAGACACTGATATTCGCGAAAGGGTTAAGATTTCGCCATTTTGATATAGGACTTTTCGGCTTAGATTGGCGCCTAGAATACATGGCAAAAGCGGGTAAAAGAATCACTGAATCACCCTGTATACAATAACTTTTGCGAAAATCGAATTGCGAAAATAAAATATTGCGAATTATCTGGAAATTGACATAACTTTACCAAACGACCCAAATGGATCATTTAGATTTAGATGATCACTTGAGAATTGCCAGTGGCAAAGTGAGGCCCATCGGCCCATTGTGTTTGCAAGCGGTATTATGTAGCTGCAAGTTGGCGCAGTTGATAAATGTCGCGCGTCCCCTTGACGCGCCCCGGGGAAAATCGATTCGAACGAGAAAATTCGAGTTCAATTTTCGCGAGCACTCGAGCGCGTACCGCGCGAGGAATTCCGGCGTCTGTGTACATAGTACGTACATAACCTATACGCATACTTTTCTGTTATTTTCGATAATGCATTTTATATTAAATTTCCGGCGAACGGGCTTTTGCCAATCCGCGTGCAGCTCCTAGTCGAGTAATGCGAAAAATGCATTAAGATAAGGGATCGTCTTTCGCGGCAATTTCTCCGTGGAAAATCTCAAAAAAGGGTAAAAGAGTGAATTAGACAAGTCTTGGTAAAGCTACTTATTATCCTAACAAATGTTACAAACTGATATAATTTTAAAAAATTGGCAAAAAAATATAATAATTATTTCCAACCCATTTATCTTTATATTAAAGCAATAATGAATAAATAAATAAATGCAAAGCTAAATCAATGGTAAAATGAAATAAATCAAATCGAAATGATCAAATGTCTCCCCAGGGAAAGAATCTTGCAACCCAAGACTGGAACGCAAAATATGATTTCCGGCGGTGTGCGCAAAGTATTTCGCGAATGCGCCACTTACACTCTCAACCAGTTTCACTAGTGGTGAAGCTCAACCGTCGCTTTCACTCGCGCAACACCTTATTTAATTCTGCGCCCGCTTCCGATGCAAGGAAATACTCTGGCATTTTCAGAGAATGCCTCGTGGATTCCAAATGCACATAGTACATAGTTGCAGAGGCTTGCAGGCCACAAGCGCGTTACCGTAGGACAGAAAAGAAGAGGAGAAGAGGAAGAGGCCGGGAGAGCGAAAGCGAATTCTGCAAGTGTCTGCGCCTGCTGACAACGCGTATTCCTCCCTATTCATTTCGAAGCGCGACCAGAATTTACCATAAATACGTAATTCCCGGTCACCAGCGTTGCGAAGAGGTTCTCTCTTTCTAAAATGAAACGTCTTCGATCGTCGTTACGTTCACAGTTGCTTTTCCAACCAGCAACTCGAGGAATTTTATTTTATATCATGGAAATCTATAGAAAATTATTTTTATTTTCTCGATACACTGATCAGTAATAATTTAACGATTGATTACCGAGTTAAGAATTTTTTATTGTAGAAGATTTAGGAATTTATTTCAAGGACAGGTTAAATTTTGGATCGATGGATCTAAAAGTGAGATTTAAGTTTCGAATACAATGAGATTCTTCGTCGCGGTGCAAGGCTTTTCGAATTTCCAGGGGATTCAAAGTTCCAAGAGGGAACATCACGAAGGTGAATTCCTTGGGAATCGATCGAGTGCGCGCGGAAAATTCGTCTTCAATTTCCGGGAGCGTTCGAGCATGGAAGGCGTCGAATACCGCGGGTTCTGGCTGATGGTGGGAAGCGAACAGAGCGACCGTTGCTGCGCCACTTTGAGGTCAAAGAGAATCCCCTACGAGGCATTATCTATCAGGATACCGATCGATGATCGCGATCACACGAGAGGCTCAATCCTCCCCCCACTCCCTTCTCGACAACCGGCACGCAGCTATTTCGAGAATTCCAATTTTGACGTGGCAACCCTGCCGCAAATCCGGCACGCTGATTGGACAAACAGCGCGTCGCGTCGCCTCTCCCATTCGAACGTCTATCGTTCTCTTGTCAGTCAGGAGAGAAAACCACCTTATATCTTTTCGAGTCAATCTTTTTCTCAGTATTACAATTCTTCTCTTATTCCCGATTCGTAAATTCGAAATTAATCTAATTTAATCTACGTTTTACTGCTCTTAATCATTTCTTATATCAAATATTAAAAAAGATCGAATTATTATTTGAAGAAAATAAGGTTCGAGGAAGCTAGTTGTTGATTATGGTCCTGCCGAATGTCAAAGCTCGTAGTATCGTATCCAAAGAAAAACCAGAGACAGATTAGGAAATAATCTCAATTACTCACCAATTAATTCGAAAATCGAAATCTTCTTACGATTTCACAGATGAAACGTATGCTTCCAAGAATCGCAATAGGATCTGGTTGCATCGACATTGAATTCTGTGGATGTGTCCGTCCATCGTGACAGCAAGACACTCGAGAAGACCCTCTCAGCTAATTGGACCTGGAGATTAAGGGAGCAATTAAGACTTTCCGTGCGAGTGGACTTCCGGGAAGGATTGCGCTAGCGACAAGACCATCGATTCCCGAATACGACTGACTGATGAGGAGAAACCACTCGGAACAAAGGCTACTCCCTATCGGAAGAGAATGAGAAAGACGACTAATGGCATCCAGCGATAAAAACCCTCAGGGATTTGTACGCTTTCGCGTTAATCTCCAGATTCTCAAGCTTCCGGATGCCATCCGGTCGCCTCGTTCTTTGAGAGTCTACTCGAATTCGCGTGAATTGCCAGCTACTCGTGGTGACGTATTGCTCCAGCATTATGTTGGACGTCTCAATGCTCAGGGACTTAACGTCACCGTTCAAACAAGCGCGCGACGAATGTCGCGAAAGCTCTCCCTTTTCTTCCTTGAATTTTTCATAACTGTGTTTAAGAGTACTCGAAATATAGTAGCAATATTTAAAATTTAATTCGACCTTTATTTTAACCAATACAATTGGCAAATTGTAGTTTATATTACACCGTTTTACGAGTTTTTTAAGGGGGATTTAAATGCAGAATTCTCGTAATTCACACAATAAAAAAATAAGTTGTAAATGATTATGAAGATCACTGTAATAACAGTAATTAAAAAAATATACTCATTTTGGTATGTGGATTAATGAATGTGATCAGAAAACCAAGTTTCCCACGAGGTTTTCATAAATTTCATAAATTTCAGATCGACGACCTAATGAAGAAATCGCAGGGAGAATCTTAAACCGACTATTATATAGTATATTCAAGCAGATTCGGCAGTAGCAGTAAAATTCTTCGAATTATTCCCTAGAGTGAGTCACTAGGGGAAGAGAGGTTGGAAGATAAAACGTTAAATCTGAGAACCAAGCTACCCAGCAGTTTCCCAGAGAAACGGCGACGTCTCGGACGTATTAAATGCCTCGTAAGAAGCGAATGTGCTAACGAAGCATTGTAAAGCCCTCGCAATTATAGTCTTATTAAATCTCGTCGGCAATGCCATCTTAGCAGTACGGGATAGATATTCAAGAAATTAAACGGCAACCCATTGTGAATAAAATCTCGTCCATCCTCGCCCATTTCTCGCATTTCCCGAGATTTCGCGCATTCAGGAAACACTTGCTGACGAAAATTTCACTCGTTAAAGTCATATTATCTCGCAATTCCTCGTGGACTCGATGACACCCTCCACGAATTCTTTGGACCTTGAGTGCTTCACGCTTCCCTTTTGAAAGACATTACACTGAATGACGCGCGATAGAACGCGAATTTAAAGCATTTAACGTTTAAAATCAATCTCTTCTACGTGCGGCAATGATCCCGATTGTAATCTCCAAATTTCAGTGTCATTTTCAAATCATTCGTTTCGAGATTAAATTTAAATATAACTAATTAAAAAGTTATTTAAAAAAAAATACTCGAAAATTCTCTGCAACCTCCATTAAGTTGTATGAACTAAAAAAAATGTTTGCTTTATAACTAACGGAAACAAAGCGTGATACATAATTTTCATAATTTCGTAGCTAATGAAAAGTAGCTGTTTGTGTAAAAAATTCGAGGCGCACAGAAAATGTTTGTATCTCAAAGCCAAAGGTAGAGGCCGATGTTTATATGACTGTTTTTCATCTCCATGGAAAGTAGAATATCCTGAATATCCGAACCACTCTGTATATAAACTCTGTATATGTATACGTATGTGAATAAATGCAGTATGCGATACGTATGTGAAATGAACTTTGGATTGACTACGAGCGAAGCTCTGGCAGCTAACAGCATACGACAAATTCGTTCGTTTGTCAACATGCACTTTTTCTGCAACGAGTAAAGTTGAGGAAATGCAAATGTTCTACTAACCCAGTTAATGTTGGGAGACATTTCAACCCGCTAATTATATTAATAAAAATAGTAATACTAATAACACCAGTATATCAAAAATAAGAACGAATCAAGACTCTTTATAGAAGTACGCATTGTTTCAGATATGTGTGGTAGAGATGAAGCAAAAAGCTTAGCGATTCCTCAAGATCTTCCGAGTATCAGCAATTGTAAAAATGCTCCATAAACACGTACGAATGGGCGATATCGTGAAATCCATGGTATAACTCAAAAAATGAAATCGGAAAGTTGAGTTATTTCTAAGACATAAAATAGTCTGGTGGTCCGTCTTATCCCCCTTTTGGATTTATGTTCCGTGAACTTGACGAATTCCGAGGCGAAGAGCCTCAAATCTCCTTCGGTCCATGATTCAGTGGCGTCAGCGTCCATTCACCGCTCGATATCCCCTGGAGCATCTCGACTTAGCGATAAAGCCAGAGAGAGAAAGAAACAGAGAGAGAAACAGAACTCGCCGACATACAGAAGGGCGAGAGGGAAAGAGCAGAGAGAAATTCCCAAGGCCCATTCGAGAAGCTGTCTTCGATTCCGTAGGAGACTTACAGTCCTTTCAATCAATCTACCCAAAGACATCCCCTTTATGCGGATATCCGGACGTACTCGCCAGATCCCAGATTAATGTCGTCGAGCCTGTACTCGACGTACTAGGCTCCTCGATAGCAAATGGCAGTCTGGTCGAAGGAGAACCAACCGGTTGTTATGGGGACAACTAAGATTTCGGTAGTCTATTCAAAAGGATCCATATCAAAGACCCTATATCCTCCACCTTTTACCTTCTAACCGAATAGTAATAAAGATTGCCTCTTAAAAGAAACTAATTAAAAGTAGGAATTATAACGAGACGCGCCACACAGAAACCGTAATATCGATTATCGCCGCAGCGGTGGGAAAAACATAGCAACGGTTAAGTATAAAAGGTCGTCCGAGGACCGATACCAGGGAGTTCAGCTAGACTCTCCGGGAGAGGACGAGGTTAAGAAACCACAGCCGCCTGGAGGAGCCAAGGAGAGGACGAAGCTTAAGCTTGAGCCACCTGCCGGCAACCGGAAGTGTACAGGAGTTTTGTACCTGAGGCACCTTTTGGTGAGGAGAGAACGGCAATAATGCCGGTCCTCCTCGGAGATGAGAGAACGGCTAGAAAAGCCGGACGCCCAAAGAGGATGGTACAGGGCAAACTGCCTAGTCGCCGGGAATAGGAAAGATCGGCTATTACGGCCGGTCTCAAACCTTTTTTATAAACTCTGTCCGCTACAGAATTAATTAGAAGCTCTTCTCTTTTGAATTCACTGCTAATAAAACGAATTTTAATAGATAAAAGGCTAATAACGATTTAAGGCGAGCATCAACTTTATAATCTTTTCTTTAGCGGTAGAGTCGCGGATGGGTCGCATGGCAGGATGTTTCTACGGTTGCTTGGCGAGAGACAGTAGCTAACAGTGCGCGACGTATCGTGCCGCGGCAGTTTAATGAGAAACGAGTACTAGCTAGCAGCCAGTGGATGGATGTGTAGTACCACTACCTATGTGGTGAATCGATTTTCCATTAGGTCTGGAACGTCCGAGCACCGCGCCACGCGAGCCGCCCGTAAAATTGGATGCCTTTCTGCGGGTGTTGACTATTCGAGCACCAGCCTGGGGAATAAAGCACCGCTTGTGACGCTAATTGACGGACAAACCGTGTGAAATGGGCCGCGTCGCGGAGATATTTGGCAGCGTATCTCGACTGCTTTCAGTGGTATTTACTCTTTCATGGATTGGAATTTTTAATTGTTACCGAGGAATTTCTTCGAGCCTAGTCAATGGAATCGGCCCAATATGTACACGGCATGCGAATCGAGTTGACGGACAGGTCGACATTGCCCGCGAACTAATTGCACAATGAATGCCAAGCATTTCGTAGCACAATGATATAGTATACGCACAAACTCGAATTTATCCCTTTATATATCACTCACTTTGACTTTATTCGCTTGACAGAAATTTTGAAAAATAATTTCAACCTACTGTATTATAATTAATATGAAGAAATTATGCGACAAGATGTATAGGGAAAACGTTAATACAAGCTTAATAGGAGAGAATGCAAATTATGAACAATTGTTTACTCAACAAAATATCCTACTGATTCGAGCTAAGACTATCAAAGTTTCACGACTCTCTTTGATGCTACCCCATCTCTGCGTATCCTACGTTTTCCCATAATCCCAAGCGAAATCCAGGAGCAAAGCCTGAAATTACTGCCGAGCCACAAAATTCAAAGCACTAAATCCAAAATCCATCGATCGAGAGCTTTACAATTCGCCAAGAGCATCCCATTCGCTAGGAATGGTTCAAAGGACCACGATTACGGAGAATATTACAAGCTGGTGCATCCTTATTTCCGATGTAATATTGGGACAAAGTGAAAGGTGGCTGCATTTCGATAGACTTTTTCCACTGTAAAAGCTAGGAAATCCTTGAGATAATATCGTAATGAAATTTGGTTTAGTCACAGACAAGAAACCACTAGGATCTTCCATTCTGATCCTCCTGGCCACTCGTAATACTACCAGCTACACGCGGTGCGTAACGCAAATTCATGTCGTCGGCCTGTTCCCTGTCAAATTAGGACGTACCATAGCGCATACATTATGGAAAGCGAGCCGAGTGTAGTCCCACTCGTACTCGTCCCTTCGGATAGACCGCCTATTCGAAATCCCACAGCAATGCCAACTGGATGCAGTACGGGGTGCCAACCTCCCTTGCTATTTGACCTTTCAAGAGAAATCATTGTTCAAGAAGTGGAAGTTATCTATCCTGCATTAGAGCACGCGTGTTCAGTCTTCCTGAATAAATTGGTTTCATTTATACATTCACTATCTCAAACGGTTTGATTTGATTTAATGTAATTGATTATCGATTAAACATTCCAAATTATTTCAGTGTTAGCAATCTTGCATACTTTTTCTAAATTATTATACGTATTGTATGTTAATATTTCTGTGACAATTCTATCTTCTAAAGTAAGACTTATGTTAGTCTTCATTAAAAGTCACTGCAAAGATAAATACGTTTTAAAATTGTACTGTCCGCTGGAATGAAATCACTTACAACCCGAGTTAATATTTTCTGCTTTATCTCCGCTTTGAACTTTTAATCGAAAACTTGACGGTGGCCGCTTGCATTATATGTACCGAGCTCTAGAAACTTCAAATTACATGCTAACGTAGCTTTGACTCAATTAAACAATACCTTTGTACCGTGTACATGAATCTGAGTATTTCAAGACGAATCCATTATTCCTTCAACTTTCTACCTTTATTTTCATTTAATTTATTTCATTAATTCTATTTTCTTTCTTTAAAATTATCCATAACCAATTACTGTATATCTATATATTCTATAAGTATAATTGTGTGATTGTGTAAGCTTTATGTAAACAATTACAAGTTACCGAAATAAATTTCACAAGAGGAAAAGAGATGCGTGGCAAAGACGAATCAGTGTGTAGTTTCCGTAGAGTAACGATCTTACATTAGAGATACACGAGATCCGACAATCGTCGAATGGTAATCATGGCTTCGATTTACATGAATAATGTTACTGGATCGTACACTGTAGTTGCCGAACAGTCACGCATAACCTATAATCGCATAATTGAAAATTCATGGTACATTACCCGGATTCTGGTGTAAACCGAGGGTTCAAGATGTATTGCGCCAACGAATCGATTTTAAGTTTAGAATTCAAAACAGATCCGCCGTATTCGCGGAGAGATCAGCTTTTTAAGGTAAAACGCCGGGGTCCCTTTCATGTCGAACACGAATTCGAGGAACGTTTCAAGCAGATTTCCGCACTGACAAGCACGATTACATCGAAAACTTTAATATTCTATTTCACGGAATTATTTCGTAATCCTGCTTTAAAAAAAACAGGTTACAAACAGGTGATTATTTAATTATTTAATACGAACCTGACTCCTATCAGAATGAATGACGAAAATCATCAAAGATAATGAAATACAGTGAAGAAATAAAGCTGTCGAATCATCTGCTTGAACGGAACTCTCGATATAAGTGAAAACCGAGACATGAGCGATAAACAGTTCGCGTAATATAAGAATAAGATAAAAATGTATTCGAAAAAAGTTGATTAGAAAGTTTCGGTGCGTTAAGGTAAAATGACATTGCACTGGATAAACAAATTTGTGCCTTTTCTAAGATGCAATTTCATTAATTCTGACCCTTTTTATCGGTGCCCTCCCCTCTTCAAATAATTAACGTCAAAGTTTCCTGGTGAAAAAAGTCCAAACCAAAGGAATTTAATTAAAACGGCTGAGAAAGTCACTCGATGGAAAAATGCTGATAGTTCCCAATTAATTAACTTTTACAAGCGAATGATCATTGATCTGTGAATCAGTATGAAATTATGTACCTTTCCCAAAATTTATATTAATAAATTATCCCATCGATTTACTAAAAATATTTTTGATACAGATAAATCAATATCTGTTATCATTGTAGTTTTATAAACATTATGTACGACTAACATTGGTAATTTAATATACGGATGTAGGATACTAGTAAAGTAAATATAAATTTAATTCGAACAATCAACATTGGAACACTAATGTCTTTATTCTTCCTTTTCCTCCGCGAGGATATTGCAGGAGACAATTTCGTGTTTGAAATTTCCACTTTCGGAAAAACAAACAGCAAACCAACAGAGCTAAAGCAAACGAGTAATAAACTATTGCCATCCTGGCAGTCCTGCGTTTTCAATTATGCTCGACAAATGCAGCGAAGCGAAATTAAAAATTCCAGTAATATTTCAAGCATTGCGTGTGCCGGAGGGATTTTTAATTCGCGTACCAATATTTGAACTATATTACGATGTATACGGTAGGTAGAAATTGTAATTTAAATATCATACCAGCAAATTCCACGTGATATTGTCAAGTGTCCCAAATTCCTCGCATAGTATCCAACTACTCTCACTACTGAAAAGCCAGGAATAACATTACTTTCTAAACCGACAGAAAGTTATTAACTAGTAATGAAATTAGTGTGTCACGAATTTGCAGATATTCTAACTATCAGTATATAAAAATTATTTAACGAGTGTTTTTCAAAAACAAATGTTTGGTTCCATTGATCTTTCGAGATCGTCGACTTTGTTTACTCGAATTCGATTAATTCGATGAGTCACGCGGCGGGTAATATACTACTTATTGTGTAACGCGAAATGAGAGTGCTTAAACGATACGAGGAGTTCATTAAACAAGTATCTCTTCTTCTCGGAAATTCGAAATTCTGATTTAGCTCCTCTTAACAACGGTAAATTCGATTAGTCTTCGGAACTTCTTACTGGATTTCCATGCATCCGAGGAGTATGCGATCTCGAATTACCGCGAAAGACTCGAGGGATGAAACTTTGTGAATTTCATTGCGATCTCGGGCACGCTTCGCTTTCAGCTCGCTAGCACGGACTGGAGGAGTACGTGTACAAGTCTGTAGAATACAATACATACCGTCGATCGGTAGAGATTCGCCAACCAGCAATCGTAATAAAATCAATACACCAAATATTTGAATATCGCATTTCGCTGGAACCCTCAATCCTCCCTAGTGCCCAAGTGAAATTCAAGTCCCTCGTGTGATTCACTCGTGTCTCTAAATATCGATAGATTCTCTGATAGAATCTTTCTCTTTGTCAATAGTGAATCTATCGATTGAAAACAATGATAATATCAAATCGTAACCTCTACCATACTTCCAAAATAAGAATCATAGAAATTGTAGAACTTTGAGGATAAGTTTGAATTATAAGTAGCCGAGAATAATAGCAAAATGTAATGTAATAATAATTAATTGAAATAACATCTGAAAATAATGAAACGTTGAATTTGACAATTTCATTTACCTCGATAACGAAACAGCGAACAAAGCATAATTATTATTCGACAATTTTGATTTATTTTTCGAAGCATCCCACAGAAATAGTGACTCAGCAAAATAATCGCCATTTTAAACAATCATCCTCACGGAATTATCGTTAACATTGACCTCCCGCCGGTAATCAAAACAACCGCGCTCGTTTGCAGTGTTAAAGCGAACGAAACGTCTCGCCAAGCGATAATTAATTATCTTTGCGATTCAATTAACTTTGCAATCAACGGAGCTTCTGCTCGAGCCCGTCAAAATATCAGGAAACACAATCGGTTGGATGATAAATCGAAAAAATAAACGCGTGCACCGAGTCAGAGATAAAGAGCTTCTTTCCGTCTATTTGTCGATTTAATTTTTTAAGCACGTTAAATATTTCACTAATTCCAATTGAGTTCTGCATTAATTGGATACGTTTAAAATAACAATTTCAATTGACACGTTATAGGTATTTCAATGTTAAAGTTTCAAAATTGAAAAATATTAGATTGGATCAATGAACCAAAGAGGTCAGACGCGGGAACTTGAATTATTATCAGAGTTATTACTGCGAAGAGCTTCACAAATCCCAACATTCGGCCTTTCAACAAACCTATCCCAGAAATACCAAGCTCGCCACTGGGATAGACAAGTTACTGGGAACTTGAGAGCCGGAAGCTAAGATGAATATTAATCCCATTTCCGGCGAGACTGTCGAGACCAGCATTACAGAGTGAGGTACAACTTTCAGCAAGATTGCCGAAGATACTTAGACAATGTTGTCCATTATGTTTCGTAATTCATAGTGCTGTTATCGCTTCACAGTTGAAATACTAACTACTGCATACATACTTTATTGATCGTAACTCATCTCATCCGATATTAAAATATTGATCGAGTTCAATTGTTAACATTGTTAATCATAGATTCACTAATCTGTAAAAAGAAGCTAATTAAATTTCAAATAAAGTTTTTTCCAAATAAAATTTATTGCTAGATTTCATAGCTGAATAAAGAAACAGAGAATAGGAAACGTAAAAGGAACTGTTTTCTAATAGTTTCGTGAAAGAATTGATTCTCAAGTGAACAATTGCGAATATAGAGGATGAAAATTATTTTAACGAGAAGAATTGTTCGTGAAAATGAGGAAATCTGCAAGGAAAACTCTAGGAGACTTTCCGGAAGGAAAAGGACGCGGGAGATATTTCAGGATTCGATAGGGGGTCACGAGCCACGTGACAGGTAACTGCAGAGAGGAATATCGGGTCAGAAAGTTGGCGGCGCGGCTACCCCGGAAAGATGGTATTAATCAAATGAAGCGGTTTCTGTTACAGTCCGGGGGCGAAGATGGGTCTGAGCTGCCTGCTGGTGCCCAAGGGATAATCAATCTGGAGAATTAGATCAGATAGCGGGTGGCTGTACGTGCGCCAACTCTGTCTCCTTAGATTTATCCAGTTGCGAAGGATCCTGATAAAGCAGCGAGTACTACCCCCTTGAGCTCTCACCAATGATATCCACTAAATTCTAAAAACATTTACTTCTACCGCTGTCCAGCGCTTATTCCTTTAATCTTAATCGAATTTTAACAAAATCAATTTCTAAAACGTTCCCTTATTTCCTATGTCAAAACGACTGAGATTTCAACAAGTTTCTAATTCTATAAATTGAGTAGTATTCATCTACTTATAACAATTTTATCGAAGGAAAACTAGTCGATTTCAATAGAGAAGATCTACAAACGTAAAATGAAAGTCTTGTGTTTATCTTTTTGATGCTTTTTTTAATACGATTACGTGCACAACGGCGTAAAATCAGCACACTTGACAGGTTTCCGAGAAGCAAGCGCAAACTCTGTTTGAAATATCTGGTTGTAAGGAAGATAAGATGAGCGCTGACATCAGCAAAATTACACGCCTTGTTCATCAGTCACGCTGATTTCCCTCTTCAGATTCATTTAACGAAGACAAGATGTTGCCGCGGATTCGTAACTAGTTTTCCTTTCATAATGAACACTGATTGCAGTGACTTCTGCTGATTAAAATTACGATCTTAAATCGACAGTAACTTCCGTTTGAGGTAAATGTAGATTTTTGATGCGAGAAACATTTAATGGTCAGTTTAACAAACTTGGTATACAATTGAATCAGGCAAAAGAAGACATTTAATATAATACACTTGATTAAGTAGTTTCATTCTGTTTCAGCTTTCTCTCTAAATAGCCAATAAGCTACGAAGAAAATTGAGTTATTTTATCAGAAAAAAAAGACTGTTGAATATATGTAATTAATTTATGTATACAATATTATCGAAAAAGAATCTCTTTATCTTATGGATTCGTTCAACCTAGTTGGCTGGTCGAAGAAAAATAACATCGGAAACTGTTTCTCTTGAGCCTACGTTTACTTTTTTACTGCAACGTAGAACCGCTGCATATATGAGTCACGTAAATTCTCAGGAAACATCATTTCTCCCTACCAGCACACTATACCCAGTTCTGCTGCGAATTAAGGGAATATTTTCATTCCCGCGAAATGAGAAATCACGGCGAAACCGAAGCTATGAGAGTGCCACGTTCGAAAAAGCGACTCTTCTCTCTTTCTCTTTGTTTCTCTCATAAGCCTCGCGGTTTTCTTATTCTTCCGTTTTTCACGACCCATTTCCGGCTTCTGATGCATGCGTACGACCCCGAGATTATGGTTTGCGTATTTCCAGTGCATGAATTAATATAAAAATGGTGAGAACTTGCGATCACATTATTCGATTCGGAATTAAGGGGGTACGCTAAGTCCTAGTGACTTTCGATGCGGCACGTCGATAAAGTCGTCACGGTTTTGATCGCTGAATGAACGCGAGGTGGAGCCACTAGAAATTTCCGATTTGATTCTGCACGATGATGATGTCTCATTGACGCGAGTTTGAATCCCGCTTGAAGCGGATACTTTTCGTACTTTGTGTACGGTGCCGGTACCGGGGCCGGTGCCGGGGCCGGGGCCGATGCCGGGAGTCCCGGGGCCGTGGGGCCGATGCCGGGAGTCCCGGGGTCGTGGGGCCGATGCCGGGAGCCCCGGGGCCGTGGGGCCGATGCCGGGAGTCCCGGGGTCGTGGGGCCGATGCCGGGAGTCCCGGGGTCGTGGGGCCGATGCCGGGAGTCCCGGGGTCGTGGGGCCGATGCCGGGAGTCCCGGGGTCGTGGGGCCGATGCCGGGAGTCCCGGGGTCGTGGGGCCGATGCCGGGAGTCCCGGGGCCGTGGGGCCGATGCCGGGAGTCCCGGGGTCGTGGGGCCGATGCCGGGAGTCCCGGGGTCGTGGGGCCGATGCCGGGAGCCCCGGGGCCGTGGGGCCGATGCCGGGAGTCCCGGGGTCGTGGGGCCGATGCCGGGAGTCCCGGGGTCGTGGGGCCGATGCCGGGGCCGACGCCGTCCCGATCGCTGAATGAACGCGAGGTGGAGCCACTAGAAATTTCCGATTTGATTCTGCACGATGATGATGTCTCATTGACGCGAGTTTGAATCCCGCTTGAAGCGGATACTTTTCGTACTTTGTGTACGGTGCCGGTACCGGGGCCGGTGCCGGGGCCGGGGCCGATGCCGGGAGTCCCGGGGTCGTGGGGCCGATGCCGGGAGTCCCGGGGTCGTGGGGCCGATGCCGGGAGTCCCGGGGTCGTGGGGCCGATGCCGGGAGTCCCGGGGTCGTGGGGCCGATGCCGGGAGTCCCGGGGCCGTGGGGCCGATGCCGGGAGTCCCGGGGCCGTGGGGCCGATGCCGGGAGTCCCGGGGTCGTGGGGCCGATGCCGGGAGTCCCGAGGTCGTGGGGCCGATGCCGGGAGTCCCGGGGTCGTGGGGCCGATGCCGGGAGTCCCGGGGCCGTGGGGCCGATGCCGGGGCCGGGGCCGATGCCGGGAGTCCCGGGGCCGATGCCGGGAGTCCCGGGGTCGTGGGGCCGATGCCGGGAGTCCCGGGGCCGTGGGGCCGATGCCGGGAGTCCCGGGGTCGTGGGGCCGATGCCGGGAGTCCCGGGGTCGTGGGGCCGATGCCGGGAGTCCCGGGGTCGTGGGGCCGATGCCGGGAGTCCCGGGGTCGTGGGGCCGATGCCGGGAGCCCCGGGGCCGTGGGGCCGATGCCGGGAGTCCCGGGGTCGTGGGGCCGATGCCGGGAGTCCCGGGGCCGTGGGGCCGATGCCGGGGCCGGGGCCGGGGCCGATGCCGGGAGTCCCGGGGTCGTGGGGCCGATGCCGGGAGTCCCGGGGCCGTGGGGCCGATGCCGGGAGTCCCGGGGTCGTGGGGCCGATGCCGGGAGTCCCGGGGCCGAGTAGTCGTCACTCTTTGGCATGAAATCCCCGCTCGTATCCTTGGCTTGATCAAAACCGTGACGACTTTATCGACGTGCCGCATCGAAAGTCACTAGGACCTAGCGTACCCCCTTAAGAAAGAAAAGATTCGAAGATCTAACAAAATGCATTAATATTATAAACATCTATTTCTTCAATTTATTAAAAATCCTCCTTTATTCACTCCTTTATTCTTTAATTCGTTTATAACATATAATATTGATGGTTCAAATCAATATTTAGCGATTATAAACCACAATATAATCAGCTATGTTAAAATAATGATAGAGTATACAAAAAAAATATTCAATGATACCTAATATCCCATTTGAGAAAAATAAAAAAAAATACAAATAAATTGTGCTAAAACGTATTGTATTCATGTAAACATTATTCAATTAAAATTCCAAAGTGAGCTGAAAATTTTGGAGCTCCGACAAGCAGACAGAGAGGAGAAGCAAAAGAGCTTCCGCGCTGGATGGGAGACAAAACTTTCGCGATTTATCTGCCGCGAGAAATTCGCGAAAGCCCCCGAAATCGCATCCCAAGGGCGTCATTAGCAGCTTAAAAGAGACAGGGTTTACAACGAGTAACAAGTCCCTGGGCCATTGCGCTTATCTGCCCAAGCATGACGTGCGTGACAGTGCAATTATTTAAATAGAACGAACGGTTTTGCCGCGGATTATACGTTAAACGTTTGTCCTTATGCTCTTTGCTCGCAAATATTGCGTGTGTCACGTGCGAGAGACTTCCTTTGACAAAGACGAATTACGATCATTCGCGAGATGAAATTCTATGTGAACTTATGTCAAGTAGAAAAATTTATTTTACACAATACTTTAGTAATAATAATAATTCAAGAATTTAGAAATAAATAGTAGGATCTTGAAGATAAAAAGAAATTCTGATACAGTTGAAAATTAACTAAAATATTTTAAGAGGATTCTAAATACATAGATCCGAAATACAGATATCGCTGAAAGTAGCACGATGGAATAAAACTGTGTTAATGGAATTGTTTATCAAACAGTATTTAGTGGGTGAATAAGCATGCCAAGCGACTAATCTCACGAGGACGAAGTATCTTTCGTGACGAAACACATTCGAACTCTATTTCGATTCCAGACAAATGCGGTGGGTACTGAATTTCCAGAAGAATTACGAGTTCATGATATCAAGCTTGCAATACTATCCCGTAGTCACGTATTCATAGGTAGCCTGATCCGCTATTTAGCCGATTGCCGAATGTTTTTGCTGATTAGGTCGTCTGGAATGGTTCCAGTCACTCGACTACTACTATCCGTGCTACTAATTGAAAGCATTCAACATGTATTCAACGATTCAACTTATTTTTCCAACATATTTTCCGACTTCATTCCGATTAACATTTGATTCATCAATCATTATTAATTTCGTTTAAATTACTGCAGTTCCATCAATTCTGATTAATTTAAACTAATTGGATGTTTATCTATCGCAGTGATTTGATTCCATGAAAGTTTCAAATTCCCGGAAAAATCAAAGGCAAATGTGCATCTGCTGATTTTAGAATTATCCAGTACTTTTCAAATTATAAGACAGAATTTATATATTCATTGAAACGTATCGTATCCTACAAATCTGACAAAGTTAGTTCCATCGGACTTTATATTATGTCTCTACCCCGCAGAGCGCATGCCAACCCTTAATCGTCCATTTGAATCCCACAATTAACACCGCAGTCGCGCCATGCTTTGAACAGCCATTGTGCAAAATACGAATAAAACTATTGCGATTCTGACTTTGAAGCTCCAGCCGTTAGGATAATGTATGGATGTTAGATAAATCTGAAGTCTAAATGAACACAAGGATAAATAACTTACCCAATATAATGCGGTCCACTCACTCATTCCCATCGGCAAGTGGAAGACCACGCACACATGGTTCACCGCACTCACTATCACATTGCAAGACGCTATTTGCACACTGCATTCGAATTTCGCGTAACTTTAACGAAAAAAATAATCGTCGCACTGAGAAGAATATGACTAAATGTAAATTCGACCGAATCACAACGAATTTCACACGAATTTCGTAAAAAAGAGACGCGCGTTCGCGAAGCACGATGTATCAGACCGGCACGGCAACTCACAACTAGAGACAACTGGAGTCAGCGGAAGTGAGAGAAACTACATCTATGTTGTATTCTTCTCGAAAAAAGTGATTTTGATTTGGTAAAAAAAAATGTAAACACGATTTATGGATGATCTAATTTTATTTTTGCCATGAATAAAGTTCCTTATATGAATATAGCATTGTCTATTAAAATAAAGTTATCGAACTACCTCTATTATACATGCATATAAAACAGCGCCCCAATTACCGGAAGTCAGATACACACTGTGGGCGCAATTGAAATTGTATTTTGACTGCATAGCCCAAATACATACATTATGCGACAATAGGAAATATTTTATTTTGATTGCTTATTATTTCGAGTTAACGCTTTTATACCTCGGTGTCTATTATTGATGCGCATAAATACGAGTACTAGAAGAGTGTAGTATTGCGTAGCAGAATAATATTACACGTAGTTACATATCATAGAAATATCGTCTCTTAAAACATAGTGGAGTTGTGTGTACCTAATTGCTCAAAGATGTTATCTATGTACCAAAAAATACATTTTTTCTCACCAATAGAAACAGCGCTAAGTTTGATTCTTGAAAAATTCACATTAATACTCATCGTCATAGGAAAAATTTAATAATAATTATCTTTCACACTGAAATCCACCGATCGCTACACGAATTGTAGCATTTAGCACCGCAACTGTTCATCCAACTCCACCTTTGACCTTAATATTACGATTTTTTTTAATACTTACTGATGTATATCAAGATATTAGAATAAAGGTATCGAATGCATACCATAATGTCCGACAGTCTTTGTGCGAATGAAAATTCGCAATTTTTGATATATATATATACATATACCTAAATATGTATCGAATAAAGAAAATAATTATACGCAAGGTTCGACATAGTTCCCAGGGAAGAGTCCAGTGATGCCATCCATAACACCCTCCCACCATCCGTCATCGTTCTTCTTCAACACGTAGATAACGGAACTCTCTTGAAAGCTCAATTCATCCTCTTTGTCTGCGTAGTAATCGTAAATAGCAACCACTGAAAAATGAATTTCTCGTAAAGGACCAATATAACGCTGTAACATTACTAAGAGATATAAATTATAAATATCTACCTTTTTCGATGTAATTCTTTGGCACCCATCCTGGCAGATCCTCCTCGTCCGGTACAATAGGCATTATAGCACCACTGGACGGTGTGGGCCGACCAAATTGCGGATGTTCCTCTTGCTCCGGTGGTGGTGGAGGTGGCAATGGAGGGCTACTAGCACCACTGCTACGACTTATTTGATGCGACAATCTATGTGGCAATGTATGATGACCAGTATATTCTGTCAGCTCGCCTGATGCACCGACCAATGGTGATGGTGGTGCTGAAATGACAACGAATCATTCGTAAGTGAAACAGAGAAACATTAACTGGGATTAGAACGTTAGAAAGTTTTGGGAAACTTACGAGGCATACTGTTATGCGGATCCTGAATATATCCCGCAGTAATACTGGGTGGTGCGGGTGGTGGAGTTTGAGGATGACTTTGTAAGGGATGGACCGTACCCACTTGAGGTGGCGAAGTATGTTGGGTGACAGTAGTTGCGTGTGCATTATGATTAGCATTGTGCGAACTGTGGGATGTAGTATGCGCGTGTAATGGTAAGGTACTGTATCCAGGACCTCGTTCCCTTCGTGGATGTCCCAAAGGATAGTTTGGTGCATAGTGACTAGGAACTTGTGGCGGAGCAACCGCAGGCGGAGTCCTGTATTCCCTTGACCCCTTGCTCAAAGTTCCTAGAAGAGAAGTATTTGTGTCTAAATGAGAAATGTTCATGTAAAATTAGTATAGCGTATTTAATTAAGGAAACCAAATGAATTTACCTGTTCTGACTGTTTGCGGTGGTGTAGGTGGCTTTGTCGTAGGAGCTGGTCCAACCATAGCAGCGCCTAAACCAGAACCAGTGGAAGCTGCGCCTAAGCTTTGAACGCTGCCTTGACTACCTCCGCGTTGCTTACTTCTGGGTGTTCCGCTATTGCGTACTCCGTGACCAATCTCATCTAGAATATTGTAATCGATGCTCTTCCTCACGTACTTTATTGGCTTCTCGGGATTCGCAGGTGCAATTATTTTGTATTGTCTTGTGGTCATTTTGTTGGCTGTTAGCACTCCAATTTCTCTTCTGGCTACTTTTTCTTTGTGTATCATAACTGTCTGAGCAATGTGATTCATTTGACTCTCCATTTCGGCAAGCTGAGACGTTTGCAAGTCAAGTAATTGCAGAAAATTATATGCTAAAGTATTTATCTGATATGCAACGCTAGCCAAGGATTGTGTCGTAAAGTTTTTTGTCTCCTCCAAAGCAATCCTTTTATTCTCGGCTTGGAAATAATTAGCCTCGCAATATTCTGCGACCCTTTCCAAGTTTGTGTGGCTATCGGCTAGATTGCTCCTGCCTTCAGGGATTTCCTGACGGAGGAACGCTGCCAATTCTGCCATGACTTCCGATTCGCTGCCAACTCCCGACGACACACAACAAGAGCCCGTTCCTTGTGAATAATTAAGAATAAGAAATCGACGTACAAGAGAAAAATAAAGAAATTAAATTGAAGAAAATGAGTGATGTTCGAAGTCATGCAACAATGACACTGCCAAAACAAATCAATATCCTCGATCCAAAGACAATTTTTCGAGGAGTTTATTATCGAAAATAAAAAAAAATCCTACAATCCGATTAGTTCAATTGAAACTACTGTCAAACGAGCAGGAGGTTAGGCAAATTATTAGGACTCAGAAAAAATATAAATATAGAATAATCAAATAACTTTCATGATTTTATTAGAAGTAGCTTAATCGAGAAAGAGAAAAAAGGACGCTGACAAGAAATAATGATCGAAAGGGCGGTGTCTAGCATGCAATGATGGAGCAAGATGGAGACGAAACTCCAAAGGAAACTGTTAAATTTAATGAGTTAAATGTGTCAAACGATATGGAATTAAAGAATAGAAAATGAACTAACGGTACTCAGCCATATCGTAACTACCAGCTACTACAGCTTCATTAATTCATAATTACCAGGGCTCCCGAGAATTTGACGGGAAACAATTTATAATCTACACACCGCGACGCGAGCGTGTACTGTGCTGTGAATGTATGTGTGTATGTGTACTACTATTCTGATTTCTACCACGAGCGATCTACGCGAACGTACTACCGGACGTGTCCTCCTGGATCGTCATATCGTGATCGCGAAGCTCCATCCCTTTCGAAAAACTCGACACGACACGCGAAATAAACCGTTGACACAGGTAGCAGAAAATTCAAGGAACCGAGAGAAACGTAGAGAAAATCGAGAGAGAAGTTTCTAAGGTTTCCAGGGAGAACGAAGAGAGTGGAAAATGGAAAGGTGACAGGTAGTTCGAGACCTCGTACATAGGAAGGGTATCGACTTTGGTGAGCACATCGAGAGCTCGCAGAACATTACAAAATCCACCGATTACATTGTAAATTCGCATGAACGGCCTCGCGAGATTCTCGGCAAATCGCGAATTTCCACGACTCTACGGTGGTTATTGATATTTCGCTGAAAAGCTACAACTCTTGGCTCGAAGCATCCGGAATCAAGAGACTCGCTTTTTACCGTGTAATAAATTCAGTATTGCCTAAGTTGTATTACTACGTATTAACGTAAACGTGTGACCAAAATTTCTCTGAGAAGGACTTCAGTTGAACGAACCATTCACAAAGGGCTAGAGAACAATGTCCGCAAGCCAGTACACCAGATTATTAGAGGACTTTAGCGATTTTCGGAAACTCAAAGGATATGCGGTCTCGGCAGTATACATGAAAATCTTGTAAGTCGGGGCTAAGGAGAAGAAAAATTAAGATTAAAGGGAACCCTCTAACTGCATCGATGGCTCGCTTCTGTGAGTTCGAGCAGCTTGACACAAGCATGAACCATTTTCTTAAGGAGTTAGAGGCTTTGAAAATTACTGGAGACATTTCGGAGCAGAGCCTTTGGTCGGCTTGTATCGACTTGATACAGAAAAGTATCTTGCCGAAAAAGCCTACGGCTGCTTGCCGACCCTGCGAAGAGAAAGACTTTCGAAAGCACAAACAAATCGTTGACAGGAATCTCCGAAACGTCAGATCTACTCTTCAGCATATCTTACATAGTCGTAACGAGGGTAACACGCAAATAGATTGTAGCACACCAATTCTACGGGATTTTGCTACTAATTTGTTGTTACTGATCGGCGAACAGTACGAAAAGAATATTTGGAATACGGTTGAATCTGTTGCTATTTCCAAAGATCTTGCCAATGGCCTCTTACAGCTTTTTGGATGCCAAAGTATTTCTGAACTATTGTTACAACAGGACAATTTTCTAACTGTTTTATTGGCGCTGAGGCCCAAATTATTGAGAGATACTTGGAAATGCTTTCCGGCTGCTGTCGCCTGTTACAAGTGGCTTTTATATGAAGTTGAGGTACGTATAAAGTTACACGGTGAATGCGTAACAAAGGTTAATCTTCTTATGACTCTCGTTTGATTATTAGAAACCAGCATTATACAACCATATCGAAGATGTGCTACCAACAGCTTTAATCATTGTCGATGACTTTGTGCCAGAAAATGTAGTAATAGGATTAGAATGTCTCCAGAGAATTTTGGAACATTATCATATGGTAAAAATCTTGGTTTTAAGGAATTTAAATAATTTCGTTCTTTCATCTTCCGTTATCTATACTCATGCAACTTTATCTTGCTTTATTGTGCCACAGAAGAAGGGATTAATCGACACTGGATATGCCAAAGTTATTTTTCACGCTTTGGAGCCTATAATGTCTCAGAGAGAACCTAGATACGTTATACCAGTATATACGTGTATGGCGTACTTGTTGGCCACATTGGAACATTGGGATAACGAGTCCAATGTATTAGAGGTACGCAGTAATTTATTATTCTCCTCTGGAACATATATATTGCATTATAGACAGTATTTTATTCTACGTTCTACAATTGCACATTTGGCTTTCCCAGTGGACAAAAAGAGACTGCGTGTTATCCGCTTTATTGAACAATATGGAAATGGAGCAAAACGTTGAATTGCGTCATGCATATATGGTGAGCTTATCCCAGCTATTAACTAATATAGGCTGTGCCAAGTGGTGTCAACGTTTGACAAGAATTCTCGCAGATTATTGCGAACACCACACAAATCTTAGAACGCTAAAGGCAACTCTGGAGGTTGGTGTAGTATTAAGAAGTTTATGTTATTTCGTCACAATTTATTACATATATACGTTATTTCTTTCCAGACTACAAAGGCCTTCCTCTTGATGTTTCATTTGAGAGTAGCTAAACACTGTGCGCCTCTATACAGAGCACTTTTGAAACTGCATTTTGACTTGACCAAAACACCGGTGTTCGACAAGGAAATCATGCAGAATCTTGAGGATTGTATTTGTTTGTTATATAAACTCTCTCCTAATATTGGTTGCACGATTATAAACGACGATCGAATTCGCTTAGCGATTAAGAATAATCTGCAAGTAGTGTGCTTAGGCGATACCAAATACTTCGAGTGAATGCATTCGACAGAACTTATTGATAGAATCAACTTGTAACTGATACGATAGGCGATATTATTTAACACGGAAAAACATTATTTTTTTTTTGTAGTTCCGTAGCTATTTACTATAATGATGCGTAATGGTACTTAGGTATCTTATTTCTGATCGAAAATGCGATCAGTATGTAGAGATTTTTGTTGTATGTATAATAAAAAAATTTTGTTAGTATAACATGAATGTACGTATTGAGAAGATCTTCCGTGTCATTTTGCTTGCCATCGAGGTCTCGTCGATTTAGACGAACTCTTAAGTTGTCGCTTTTGGTGAAATATGAGAAGAAATTATCAAAACGATCCTGCTTACAAATATGTAGTTTCAACCGAATCTTGAAAGGAGAAAAAAAACCATTGACGAAAATGACTATGTAAGTTTACAAAAATTACATGTCATCGAACATGATAACGATTCGACGCAATAAAGACGTATGTCTTTGGAATGAATCACGGTGGTCATATCGCATGCACCGTGGCACGACCTTTATGTAAATTTAATACAAATTATCTGCAATTTATAGCTTAGCGTCTGGGAAATTTGATGTTTCTTTTTTTTCTTGATAATTCGTACTTTCTTATGTAATTTACGCCTACACTAGTTAACTTCCTGATAACAATTGTCTTTCATATACATATATATATACATACATATACATATTCGTATACATATACATATACGTATATTACCCATATTAGAATTTTAGTTTTGTACAAGTATAAATCATAGAGATTTTCAACTATTCGATACTTTAATGTAAACTCAATAATTTGTGTGCAATAAATAAGAAGAATACCCTCGACCCTATCCTTGTTCTTACTGTAAGCGGAAATTGTTATTGAATATTATTTATCTTTTCTAAATTGCATAGTAAGCGTCATATTAAGCAAAGCTCATCCTCGTGGAGAACTCGTGACGTACAAATTGTTACTTATCACTGTCCAATGGTATCTTTCTATATATGTGTTTTCTTCTCCTTCCCTACAAAGATAAATCAGAGTCCAGCGTAATTTCGCGGGTTCCCGAAAGTGAATCTACAGTATACCATTAGTTGTCAGCCGTACATCGAGGATGTCACCCTTGTTACTTTTAGTGATCATCTTACTTATAGTGTATAAACTTTACGAGTTCTATCAAGATCGACATAAAAATGTGCCACCAGGTAATAACACCATTTTCATACTACACTTATGTATCACTCAAATGTATCGCAGCCTCGGTTAAAAAGTAACAACTTAAAAGTCGTGGTATTTAACTTATCGTTATTATAATTTATATTAATTTCAAATTGATAGCAATTTCTATATCTAAAACTCGATCAAAAGTGTTAGAACTTATACCGAGTAGTTTCTTCTTTCTTTTAACATCAGCGAGAGAAATAGAAAAGTGCTTGTTTTTGATTTAATACCATTATTTTATTTATTTACAGTTTCTATTAACAGACTAACAAATAATTATTCTTCAATAGTTTCACGTTCCTACAAAAACCACATTTTCTTGTGTCGTATAGTCCCAATTGAGATTACGATAAGATTTTTAAACATAGACCTGACAATAACGTGATAATAATTCATATCAAACTTTTTGTTTGATAAAAGTTTGGGAAAGCAAAGTATAAGAATGAATATTCTCATCTGATTAATTTCTTCTGTTTTTATCATTGTCAATTCGGCGCTTATGTATTAATACAGAAAGAATAATCAATGTTACTTCCACAAAATTCCTTTATTCCCTTAAAAAAAAGTTCATGGTTTCTTCTGGCAGGTATTCCACGATTGCCCATAGTTGGTTCATATTGGCACTTGTTATGGGGTAATTACAAGTTCCCCCATAAAACTGTTGAATATTACGTGAAGAAATTAAATTCAAAGTTATTAAGCTGTTATTTCGGACCATTCTTCGCTGTTATCGCGAACGACTACACTACGATAAAGGAAATTTTCACAAGGGATGAATTTGATGGCAGACTCGTCGACTCCGAAATCCTACAAGCACGAGCATTCGGGAAAAAATTAGGTAAATCCGAAATGAAGCTCAACTTATAAACTCTATCATGAAAATAAGCATTACTAATAATAAAATTAGTTTACATAATCATTTAAGTTTAATAATCTAGAAATCCTCCTGAATGATTAACTGCAATTTATTGAGACTTATAATGTGGAATTTTTGATATTTCGTAAGATAATATTCGTAGTTTAACGATATCATTGGAAATGCAGGCATTTTCTTCACGGATGGACAACAATGGCGAGAACAGCGACGATTCGCACTTCGTCACATGAGGGACTTTGGATTTGGCAGACGACAAGATAAATATGAAGAGAGTGTTAAAGAAGAATTGATTCTACTCGTTAATCTTCTAAAAGACGGTCCCATTACTGAAGGAGAAACGGTAATTTGCATTTCAGCAATGAAATTATATTTCTGTTTTTTCTTTGTGTATTTTATACCTACTTTACGCAATTTTTTTACGTCATTCTCTCGTACAAACCATAATTCTCATTTCACCTATAGAAAGTCTTCAAAGATAAAGAAGCTCTCTTTCCAAATATACTTTTCGCATATTCTGGAAATACCATATGGCAAGTAATGTTTGGCGAAAGATTCGATCGAGTGGAACACGATAAAGTAAGATATCTCTGCGAATCTGCTATGCTATTTCAACGGGCAGCTGATACTTCCGGGGGTTTCGTCATCCAGCGTCCAATATTAAGATACTTTGGAAATCTCTTTGGCTATACAGACATTATGAAAGGAAATTATCGTATGGTCGATTTTGTCAAGGTAAACTTATGTTTCTATCTCATGTAAATATTACACCCTTAGTTAAAAAGTGATACAACTCGCACAAAGGAAGTTATTTTTTGAATATTAAACAATCCAAAAAAACATGCTTTTCTGAGTTCTACTACTAACAATTAGTAATGAAAGATTGAGCTGTATTTGATTTTTGTGGATTAAATATCGCAGGAACATTTGAAAAGTCTGAAAAAGTCGCACGAAACTGACACCGACAGGGGGATGATAGATAGGTATCTAGAAGCACTTAAGAAAAGCGATGAAACGTCCTACTTTTCGGAAGAACAGCTTGTCATGGCCTTAGTGGACTTTATGTTCCCTGCTTTGTCTGCATTGCCAGTAACAGTTACTCATTGCTTAAAATTTGTCATGCACCACCCAGAAGTGATGAAAAAAGTGCAAGCAGAGTTAGACACAATAGTTGGTACCGGACGCTTTGTTACATGGGAGGATAGAAAGAAGTAAGTTTAATTTGAAGACTCAATTTTGTAGCTTGTACTACAGTCTGTAACTATTAGACTTATCGTGATACCACGTATCTGTTGTCCCGAGTGATTAAATCATTTGCAAATTCTGTTCAAAAATAGTCTTCCCTATACCGAAGCTACGATACGCGAAGCATTGCGAATGGAAACACTGACTCCATTCGGCGTTTTTCACCGATGCACGAAGGATACTACGCTATTAGGATACAATATTCCAGAAAACACTGTTCTCGTTACGAATCTCGCTGGGATGAACAGTGATCCAGATCTATGGGGTGATCCTCAGAATTTTAGACCCGAAAGGTTTCTTCAGGAAAATGGCCAGTTGGGGAAGGATCCATCGTTTCCTTTCGGATTCGGTATGTGGATTTAAGTTAAAAAGCTACTGTTTTATTGATACCACTCGTTATCTTATCAGAGTAGCCTGTAATTATTTTTAAAAACACGTTCTGCAATTGTAAAATTTCATGAGTATTTAAAGTTTCTTGCCAATTAATTTGCATATTAAATTCATAATGATAATTACTGATACAATGAGATTTCTTAGAACGTCTAATAAGAAGACGTTACATCGAAGGTTTCAAGATAAATCTACATTATTATGTTTTCGCGACTCTCAAGTGCCGTTGATAACAATACTACATAGCACGCGCTGATAAGTCCAACTAACGAATGACGTTTCGAACAATGCAGGGCATCGAGTATGTGCCGGGGAAACTTTCGCAAGATACAGTCTCTTCGGACTCTTTGCTATTCTCATGCAAAACTTCAATTTCTTCTTCGTCGAGGGCCAACCAAATCAGCTAGAAGACAAACTTCCAGGATTGATAGTGACACCGAAAGATTTAAAAATTCGCGTGCAACCTCGTTCCTAATTTCAAGCATCAAACACATCTCTCATGTTAATCAATTAGATTGCGAAATTCTTGTAATCTTTTGAACTATTATCATACGATAATTCAACTAATTTGTCTAGAAAGAAGAAAATCCTTTAATAGAATCTTCATGATAAGACAAATGATTCCAATAGAGACGCGAATTTTTTAAAAGATTCGAAAGTGAGAGCGACGATTGAGATAAAAGCATGACTTGTTAGTATATTCATTAGAAAAGTAAACATATCACCTACTAAATTAAGCTTTAAAAGAATCGTTCTATTATAGTATCATTTTTCAATCTATATACTATTCTAGCTATCACAAAACATATACAATATAAATTTCTGACTTCGTTTCCATCTCGTAGAACAAACGAAAATTAGTATTAAGCACTGTGCCGAACTTGCCAATAATTAAAATAAAAAAGGATCGAGTCTTTAAAAAATTTATCGCCAGCAAATACGGAAAAGTTGGTAATTGTACAAATTATTCATGGATAAGCCGCGCGACGTTATCAAATCGAAATATTTTTTACGTATGCATAAAGTGATATACATAACATGCATTAAACAGCATTGTCTATAAATCTATTTATATTCATGTTAAAAGGGACGAATAAAAAACAAGATTTTTCAAATATTATACATTTACTCTTTCATTCGGGATACAAGAAGAAAATTACAGCACGCTTCGTTAAATATCGTTAGCATACAGATTTGTTCTGGACGAATCAAATTTGCAATACACATTCATCGGATATATACTCGGGTAGACTAAACAATCGTTCGTCCTTCGGTATAGAGTGTGGCATCGAAACGAATAAGTAAGATAGAGACTTATGTACATACGTTCTTTTATTCTGAGAAAGGGAGAGGGTAAAATACATTTATGTTTATGTGCAATAAAAATTAGGTTTTTTTAATTTTAATATGTACACTCGATAAATTCATCTAGATTTCTTTTGTTCTTTGTTTCTCTTTTTATCGTTTTTTACCGTTATAAAGATTCAGTGCTATTATTATGCCAACTCCAACTTCAGTGTACAAGGGGACAATGTTGATCGAATTCTATTAACAATTTGACGGCCGCACAATTTTTTGATAGGTTCCTATCTATTATTAGCGATTTTAACGTAGATATTTACCACCTGTCACTGGCGCCTTTCGCTCAGTCTATTATAGTGAAAAATGCTTCGAATCCATCATCATCATCGTCCTTGTTAGAACTTTATAATATAATCTGAATTTCATTTATAAAATTATACCTTAGATGAGCTTGCTGGCCCGCCGATCGACGGCAGAGTGAATTCGTGATCGCGCGACAGCAGCCGTCAAAATATTCATCGTATCTTAGAAATTTGAATCACGTCAATATACGCATTGTGATTCATTGAACTTGAAGTGAAATTGAACTAGATCATCGGTAATATATCGTGTACTGATTAGAATAAAATTACCTCGAAGTAAGTTTCATGACCATAAGAAGAATTTCGCGTGTCCTTGGAAAAAAAAGGGGACGAAAAAAATACGAAGAAAATAGTACAACTCTAGCGTTGTTTTTTCTTTTAATATGTAAAAACAATTAAAATAATTTATTGAATGTTATTATTACGCAAACTGAACATCGGAATGCCTACGTTTTCACAATTTCGAGAATCGCGTATTTTCAGCTTGTAATCAACGTTCACTCCCACAAGCGCAAGATCCTTCAAATAATATAAAAATTCACCGTCGCACATTTATGCTGTATGTATATAGCCCCTTATTTTGTGTTTCAATTATCGGTTGGTATTTAACTGTATAACGTAGATTTTGACGCAGAGGATAAGTGGCAGTCTATACAACATACTTCGTCTACGCAAAGTCTTCTCATTCTCTGTGTATCAAAACGTACAATCCCAAGAATAGCAACATTGCATATTTAAGTTTAGGATATTCGTTCATATAAATAGTAACCATGCCTACGTAGGGCAAGAAACATCTCGCCCTGCCGACAATATCTTTGTGAGTTAACCATAATTGGCCAGGTGCATACAAACCCCTGTCGTCGACCGAATTGTTGTCTCCTTTTGTTAGAAACTTAATTGTGCTGTTCTGGTCACCTCTGCAATAACGAATGAGTTTTTGAGTTACTTATCGATACGCGTAATTACCTATTCAAATTATGAAATACTTACTTTTCGTGTAACTTAATTATTCTGTGCACAATTGGAATATCTCTACCCTCTACTTTGAAGACAACAATCTCGCCAACTCTCACTGGCTCGTCTTGATAGCTGGTTAGAAACAGTAGGTCTCCTCTGTGAAACGCTGGTTCCATACTCCCGCTATAGGATTAACACATAAATAGCGCAATGAGTTTCGTAAATTCATTATTACACGCGAAAGATGATTCTTAATACAATAATTCCCAATAGGACTTAATATTCAAGAGGAATTAACGAATCTTATTAAAAATTCACAGGCAGTATTTTTTGGAGGATCAACCACTTTAGTAAAATTCTCATTGAAAAGCAAATAACAACAAAACATTAGAGACTGCGTTTTCACAAGAGCTATTTGAAATTTCATCCATTAAAATGATAGAAAATCAGCAAGTATCTTAACACGAATCCTGCATAATTCTTCCTTGAAATTATACGCAAGAGACGTTCCTTAATTTCACATTATTTTATATCGAATATCTGTAGTAGGCATTCGAATTTTCCAAGTGAAAAGTTGCATAAAGGAAAGTATGTAGTATGTACAGTTAGGTTAAGTATTTACCTAAGGACAACGACAATGGGGCTTTCGCTAGAGGTAACGACCATAAGACCCTTCCAGAACATCAGGGCCGAAGAAACGATCATACCAAAGCTCAACAGCTGGTATAGAACCTATAAAGCAAGTATAAAAGTCAAGATGAATATACACGTTATTCGTAGGACCATATGTGCTAACATGAAATCGGTATACAAAGTAACCGTTAGAATATTATATTTAATCACCTGTCGTTTATTCATCCTTCGCACATCATTGAATACAGATTGTACGAGCGTCATGGAGCTGGCCGTGCGAATGGGTAACAGGCGAATCAATGAAATAGTCCAGGAAATTTTGCGTAGACTCGAACGAGCAACGAAGCCGGCACACACGATCACTTCGACGCACCACGTCACGTAAACAATGGACAAGGAACGATGGAATTGGAACGGAGCGGCGCCAAGCTTCCCAAGAATAATTGAGTTATAACAGATGGCGCTGTGAGTTCCAACGATTGAAAAATCACGTCATTTGGAAAAATACGCAGAAATTGAACAGCTTTCACTACATTTTTCATTCGCTTTCCATAGTCTTATGGAAAATAAGATTCAGAGTACTCTATAAAAAGAAAGGAATTTTCTAAGTTTTATTTTAATAACAGGATAGGTATAATAGCGTAAACTGCATTCAAATATGGCGCCATTACTCGATTAGCAGTTTGCCGCCAGATTTCTTTCGACCAATCACAGGGCTCCGTTTGAAGGCGCTTAGAGTTCAGTAAAGTTGCATTTTCTTCCACATTATAAGCATTATTATTCCTCATTTACATTCCCACAATTTTAAGACTTACATTAGTAGTTAGTTTGTCCTCAATAATGTTCTATTTCTTTGTCCCTCGATAATAAGGGTCTATGAAATAACTGTAGATACGTAGAATAATAGTCAATATTTGTGATTACCCAAATTGGCCAGTCGTTCAGGATGCAACAAGCATTTAACATTATACTTTATTTAGATGATAAAATTTAATAATCAGAAACCTCGCATTTCGCCGTAAACGTTTCTTAGATCATATTCACCTCTGCGTCACCCTTTCGGAAACTGTAATAAGTCTCCGGAGAATTCTCACTGAGAATCTTATTTTGAGGCATTCCACGAAGATTTACAACCGTATCACCACCGTTGTTCTCGCTCGAGTACCACTGTGTAGTCATTTTTCGTAATTCTTGAATATGATTCGCATTCTTCCTCACTATTTCTAGCTCTTCGTTGCAAAGCCGCTCTACTTCCATTAGTTTATGCTTGTATGCATTTGCGAGCAGCTGCCACCGCGTATTGTAACGTTGCTCGGCTTGGCTCAAGGAAAATTCGTCTTGATACCTGGCCAGTTTCATCTCGTACTCGAGAATCGCCAATTCCCGGAGAGATTCTTCCGAGTTGATATCGACTACTTCACCTATAGATTTCAATTCTTATTTCCTATCTCATTTTTTCATGACAAATCAGTTTTTCGGGCATTACATTATTTTTCAAATTTCGGACAAATTCAATTTTTCCAATTCGTCCGGTAGAATGAATCACCAATACAAATATTATACATGTTTGGGCTCTAACACATATACATATATCATTCTATCGTGAATTTCAATCAGAATCCAGCTGACATATTTCCCGAGAGGATTTGCTATTATTATTAACTGCTAGTGCTTACGTCACGTCATTACCCAAATCATTAGAAAGCGGCGATTCAGCAGCGTATGCGGCAGCCGCAGCTCTAGCAGCGGCTGCTGCTTCCTCCAACCCTAAATTGTCGTCTCTGTCGTGCACCACCTGCAATTCTTCTCTCTCGTTCTTCCACAATGTTACCTCGCGTTGCAATTCCTCTCTCAGACCAGTCATAACTTCCTGGAGCGAACGTATTCGCCTCTCGAGTATGACCCTGTAATTTCGAACTTTCTGCTTATTATAGGCGCCATATCTCGCGTTTGTCAATGTTTTCCCAGGTGCAGCTAATTGTAAGTAGCGTATAATCTGAGGTGTATATAAGGGCAGTGGTGCTCGCGGTGGAAATTTTAATGGAAAATTGAATCGATTCGTTAATGCGTTAATTGAGGCAACCTTGGTAATTGTATCTACCTCATTTTCGATAACTTTATTCATATGGAGGAATCCGATTGCCATTCGAATCATTTTCTTTCGCGTGGTTTTATTAATTCTATAAATTTCTAAAAACGAAAGCGTGACTTTTCTTTCGATTATTCATAGAAGATACACATTTTTTCAGGAGGTAAATATATTGTATGTTTAAAAAAATGATCTCGTGGATTTTTGTACTGGGAATAAAATTCAGATTTGAATAAGTCCATACTTTGTATCTTGGTCTTCCAGAGCTTCATCACTCGACGAATTTATAGCTGTCGATGATGAGGTTTCCGATTTTGCATTCCTAATTATGAGATTCTCCGTAAAATTCTCAGGATAGTTCTCTTGTGTTGGGGCTGACAAGATCGATGCATTTTGATGATTCAAAATTAAATCCTCTTTTGCGTTGGCTTCTTCTATACGCTCATCCTCTCTAGACTCTCTCGATGAATTTTCAACTTCAACTTCAATCTTTTGCCATACGTCGCACGAGGAGCCGTTTGAAATTTCCGACAAAGAAGCGGGCTCCGTCGAAAATTCCATATCCATCAAAATTTCGGGGTTTTAGGTTTGTAATATTCGGTGGAAATATTCACAAACTGACAACGCATCAGTGCACTGTTTTTGAGCTGTCAATTTTTACCAAGTGAAGTTATTAATACTCTTGGCGCTGACATATCGCGAGAACAATACGTACATCGTTTTCAATCGAAACAAACACTGTTCTTCCGCTGTTACGCATTCTCCAGTATTGAAAAAATGTCTCCAAATGCGTTTCAATATTTAAATATGAATAACAATAAATAAAAATCGTAATGAATTAATGTTAAATTCGTGACGTTGTTGCGTTTTGTAATAATAATAAAATTATGGGCTCAAAGAAATGCACAGGGTTTAATTTTTCTTTAATAAATTATTGTATTTATTCATTCAATACATTCATCAATACATTCCCATATTGATCGGGCTCGTTCTACAACGTTCATGTCGCATCTGAGAATATATCAAGACACATAACGTAACATAATGATTCTTCCTTAATCTAAAAACAAAACTTGATTTTGCAGCAGGTAAAAAATCAATAAATAAATCGTTATAAGTCTCATCCGTAAGACGAGTCGATCTTACGACTTACGATCTTAATAAATTATATGGTAATTACGTTATTCAGACATGCACATTAATATTTAATACGATCATGTTGTAAAAGTTACCGGCACTCGATTACAGTAGGAAATCAAGACGAAGAAACAATCGCATTGACAATCAAATAGACTTAATTTAGACAACTTTATACACGCGGTGAATATAGCACTAACTAAAAAAGTAAGAAACGAATATTCTCTTTTTATTGGTAATAAGGCCGAGTGTAGGGTCTTCTTGGCACGGGTGGCCTATTGTATCTTCTGTAGCCGTATTGCCTTCTGCCGTACCAATTATAATCATCAGGTTCATGTGGTACCGAATAATATTGGGGTCTAATAATATACCACCTGTTCTGATTAGGCACCACTACCGTATTCTTGCTAACCACATTCGGCCTCTGGTAGCTTGTAGCACCAATCCTATTCGATTCATAGTTATGGTCACCTTTCATCAACCTATTTCGGTTACCGGCGTATATGGGCCTGTTGTTACCCGATTTTAAACCTGTTATTTTTCCATCTAATGGCTTCGATGCACTTCTATCCAAATTGTACTCTGGTCTGCGTTCCGTGTAGTATAGCGGCCTGTCTTGCCGCCTTGATCTAAGTATTTCCGACTCGTAGAAACTATCTTCTAACGAATCTTCATCGTTTTTAATATCGTTAACTTCAACATTGTCGAGTTCCTCGTTTATCACTTCATTGTGGATCTTCGTTTCAGGGATGCCGCTATTCTCCTTCTGAAAGACACTGGATTTGTCCGACTGCGTTCCCATGAATCGTGGATTTGATTCGGTATTTTTATCTATATTTAACGATTTTGTAGCTTCTCCGGTCTGGGTTTTCGATGCAGCGAGTCTGGCTGCAATCAGTTCTGCTAACATTTTTATCCTATGCGCTTCGTCTTCGTCTGTATCCCCCAAATCGTTCAAGTTATGGTCTTCGCTCCCACTCTGATGATTCAGTTTATATTCTGTACTTCCACCCTGATGTTGCACTTCATATTCCTTGCTATATTGCGTCTCCGGCGAACGTTCCTTAGTTTCCTGATGTTCATTCCAAGATTGCTTATTTTCTGCTACTCCAGCTTCCGTTTTCGATTCATCGAATGAAGGAGTAATCATCGCGGATAAATCTTGATCTCGTTGCTTACGATCTTCCTCAAATGGTTTCTCTACCATTACTCGATTTTCTCTAATGTTTTCCAAATTTTCAATTCTCGGCGGCTGAGCTTGGGAATTTGATTCAGTTACAGTTGATGCAATTGATTCCGATGAATATTCCTGGTTTTGTTGAGCTTCTCTAACTTCCCTGTCATGTTGCAATTCGTTGCTTTCAATTTTGCCATGCCGCAGTTCTTCTGAGCGTTCCTTACTTTCAATATAACTTGGCGTCTGCATAGTTTCTGTTGGTCGAATTTCCGATTCTGGTTCGTCAACTTTTAACGTAATGGGATCCGATACTTCTTCGCCATGCTCGAGTTCGTATTCTTTGCTTTCAGTGTTCTGTGATTTGTATAAATGTTCCTCACTCCTGTTTTCGATCCAGGATTGCACAGTTCCTGCTTCTTGAGCTTCTGACTTCGATTCGCTAAATTCTGATTCACTCAGTTCGGCCAAATCGTTTTCCTTGGTTTCGTTTTCTATGATTTCAATCTTCTGTAGCTTCTGCGGGTTTTCTTCGTTTTCGTTAATACGCCCAAATACATCAGTTTCCATGGAATCAATTTGCGAATTTGGTTCACCTACAGTTGGCACAATTGATTCCGATGAGTGTTTCTGGTTCTGTTGAGTTTCTCTAACTTCTCTCTCATGTTGCAATTCCTTGCTTTCAATTGCGCCATGCTGTAATTCTTCTAAGCGTTCCTTACTTTCAATATAATTCGGTGTCTGCATAGTTTCTATTGTTCGAGTTTCCGATTCTGGTTCATCGATTTTGAACGTAATGGGATCCGATACGTCTTCGCCATGCTCGAGTTCGTATTCTTTGCTTTCAGTGTTCTGTGATTTGTATAAAAGTTCCTCACTCCTGTTTTCGACCCAGGATTGCACAGTTTGTGCTGATTCACTCAGTTCGGAGAAATCTTTCTCCTTGCTTTCGTTTTCTATGATTTCCATCTCTTGTAGCTTTTGGGGGTTTTCTTCGATTTCGTTAGTACGCCTAAATAGGTCAGTTTCCATGGAATGAAATTGCGAATTTGATTCACTTGCAGTTGATACAATTGATTCCGACGAATGTTTCTGGTTCTGTTGAGTTTCTCTAACTTCCCTCTCATGTGGCAATTCCTTGCTTTCAATTTCGCCATGCTGCAGTTCTTCTGAGCGTTCCTTACTTTCAATATAACTTGGCGTCTGCATAGTTTCTGTTGGTCGAGTTTCTGATTCTGGTTCGTCAATTTTTAACGTAATGGGATCCGATACTTCTTCGCCAAGCTCGAATTCATATTCTTTGCTTTCAGTGTTCTGTGATTTGTACAAAAGTTCCTCACTCCTGTTTTCGACCCAGGATTGCACAGTTCCTGCTGCTTGAGCTTCTGACTTCGATTCGCTAATTGCTGACTCACTCAGTTCGGCGAAGTCTTTCTCCTTGCTTTCGTTTTTTATAATTTCCATCTCCTGTAGGCTCTGCGCGTTTCCTTCGTTTTCGTTAATACGCCCAAATACGTCAGTTTCCATGGAATGAATTTGCGAATTTGATTCACTTGCAGTTGATACAATGGATTCCGACGAGTGTTTCTGGTTTTGTTGAGCTTCTTCAAATTCACTTTGATATTCCCTATCATTGTCTCTGATTTCGTTCTTCTCTAATGTTTCAGAATGCTCCTTAGTTTCACTCTGATTTAAGATCTCCGCAGTTTCAGCTCGAGTTTCCGATTTCGATTCATCGGTTCTCAATGTAATGAATTCCGATGAGTCTTGGAAATACTCGTGTTCTTTGCTTGCACCGTTCTGTAATTTCTCTAAATGTTCCATATTTTCGACTTCGTTCGCCGATGGCTTCGTTTCTGCCACTTTCCTTACCGATTCCGATTCGTCAGTTGTAGGGATAACGAGTTCGGCTAAATCTTCATCTCTCTGTCTATTTTCTATGATTCCATCTTGATGTACCTCTTGCATACCTTCTTTATTCTCATTAATAATCGCAGATTGTTCAGCGCTGGTCACCTCGCCTTCTAAATCTGTTTCACCGATCCTGTATCTATAAAAATCTACTTTCTCTTCATCTTTATGATGATGCTCCTTGCTTCGGTCATATTCAAGACTGTGTTCTTTGCTGTGAATGTGATATTGTTCTTTACTGTACTCTTCTTCTTTTTCGAAGTTTAATGGGAATTGTTTCTGGTGGTTTACGATATGATGCAAGGGTCTCCCAGGCTCCTTTTTGCCATTTGTACTCCAAGAGCGCATTGTCAATACTCTCTGAGGCCGCGATTTCGATTGCCCCATTTTGTACGTAACGAATTTCGATCTGATGTCGTCCAAATCTGGATTTTCTCTGTCTATTGAATGATGCATCATGTGATGGTTGTCGGGGTGCTTGTCATGTTGCATTTCATGCTCTTTGCTGTAGTATTGCATTTTATGTTGTCCACTGTGATGGTTATCTATATTACCATGTTCGTGATTACGTAATTCAAATGATTCGAGTGATTCGAGTGATTCAGGTGATTCAAGTGATTGAAGTGAATCAACTGATTCAAGTGATTCAAGTGATTCACCTAATCTGCCATGCATCTTTTCTGTACTTCCACTATTATGATTGAAGGTATATTCGTGCTGCTCGTTTTCAACTATTTCGGATTCGATAGGCGTGCTCGCTTCGTTGGCTTCGTGTTCGATTTCTATGTTTTTCCTTTGAGTTTCCGTAGGTTCGTCCTTTGTATTGTGATCTGTGACCGACGCTGGCAGTTGATGCGTCGTTTCCCACGGAATTTCCGTGATACCCAATTCTTGGTCACTGATTCCTCGTGAAACAGTTTCAGACTCATCGAGAAGTTCAGCCGCATCCTGACCTCTGAATTGATCATTTGTGGATTCGATCGACTTGGAACTCAACCCTTGGTTTTCAATAATTTGTTCAGTAATTCGGTCCTCTGTATTCACCATTGAATTGTCTAATTGAGACAATAGTTTTTCCTCCTTAATTTCGTTAATACTACTTTCTGACATTGAGATCGAGGTAGCTTCAAGATCTGGCTCATTTTCTACTGAGAGAATGCGTCCAATTGTTTCTCCCTCTTGACTCTGGTGTTCTGCAATTTCGATTTCTTCCACACTCATTTTTTCCTCTTTATGTTCACTTTCGTGCATCGAACTTTCTTCTGAAATATTTATAACTTCGACATCAGAGTCCGAGACATTTTCCGTTGAAAGAATACGTTCAAGTGATGCCTCCTCGTCATTCGTGTGTTTTGTAATTTCAATTTCTTCCAGATTCATATGTTCCTCTTTATATTCGTTCTCATATGTTAAACTTTTATCTGCAATATTCATTATTGGAACTGCAGATTCTGGTTCATCCTCTGATGAAACGATACGTTCAATTATATCTTCCTGTTGATTCTGGTGTTCTGCAATTTCGAATTCTTCCACGTGCACTTGTTCCTCTTCATGTTCATTTTCGGGTATCGAACTTTTCTCCAAAATATTTGTAATTTCGACATCAGAATCCGGCTCATTCTCCGACGAATCCATACGTCCAATTAATTCTTCCGCTTGATTCATGTGTTCTGCGACTTTGATTTCTTCCACACTCAATTCTTCCTGCTTATGTTTACTTTCGTGCAATATACTTTCATCTGCAATGTTTACTGTTTCAACTTCAGATTTTGGCTCAGACTCTGTTGAAAGAACACGTTCAATTAATTCTTCCTCTTGATTCATGTGTTTGGCAACTTCGATTTTTTCCACACTCACTTGATCTGCTGCATGTTCGCTTTCGTGTGTTGAACTTTTCTCCGAAATATTTGTAATTTCGACATCAGAATCCGGCTCATTCTCCGACGAATCCATACGTCCAATTAATTCTTCTTCTTGATTCATGTGTTCTGTAGCTACAATTTCTTCGACACTCACTTGTTCCTCTTTATATTTACTTTCGTGTATTGAACTTTCATCCGCAATATTAACTATTTGACTTGCAGATTCTGGTTCATCTTCGATTGACAGGACACGGTCAATTAATTCTTCTTCTTGATTCAAGTGTTCTGTAGCTACAATTTCTTCGGCACTCACTTGTTCCTCTTTATATTCACTTTCGTGTATTGAACTTTCATCCGCAATATTAACTATTTGACTTGCAAATTCTGGTTCATCTTCGATTGACGGGACACGGTCAATTAATTCTTCTTCTTGATTCATGTGTTCTGCAGCTACAATTTCTTCGGCACGCACTTGTTCCTCTTTATATTCACTTTCGTGTATTAAACTTTCATCCGCAACATTAACTATTTGACTTGCAGATTCTGGCTCATCCTCGGTTGAAAGAACACGGTCAATTAATTGTTCTTCTTGATTCATGTGTTCTGTAGCTACAATTTCTTCGGCACTCACTTGTTCCTCTTTATATTCACTTTCGTGTATTGAACTTTCATCCGCAATATTAACTATTTGACTTGGAGATTCTGGCTCATCCTCGGTTGAAAGAACACGGTCAATTAATTCTTCTTCTTGATTCATGTGTTCTGTAGCTACAATTTCTTCGACACTCACTTGTTCCTCTTTATATTTACTTTCGTGTATTGAACTTTCATCCGCAATATTAACTATTTGACTTGCAGATTCTGGTTCATCTTCGATTGACAGGACACGGTCAATTAATTCTTCTTCTTGATTCAAGTGTTCTGTAGCTACAATTTCTTCGGCACTCACTTGTTCCTCTTTATATTCACTTTCGTGTATTGAACTTTCATCCGCAATATTAACTATTTGACTTGCAAATTCTGGCTCATCCTCGGTTGAAAGAACACGGTCAATTAATTCTTCTTCTTGATTCATGTGTTCTGTAGCTACAATTTCTTCGACACTCACTTGTTCCTCTTTATATTCACTTTCGTGTATTGAACTTTCATCCGCAATATTAACTATTTGACTTGCAGATTCTGGTTCATCTTCGATTGACAGGACACGGTCAATTAATTCTTCTTCTTGATTCATGTGTTCTGTAGCTACAATTTCTTCGGCACTCACTTGTTCCTGTTTATATTCACTTTCGTGTATTGAACTTTCATTCGCAATATTAACTATTTGACTTGCAGATTCTGGTTCATCTTCGATTGACAGGACACGGTCAATTAATTCTTCTTCTTGATTCAAGTGTTCTGTAGCTACAATTTCTTCGGCACTCACTTGTTCCTCTTTATATTCACTTTCGTGTATTAAACTTTCATCCGCAACATTAACTATTTGACTTGCAGATTCTGGTTCATCTTCGATTGAAAGGACACGTTCAATTAATTCTTCCTCTTGCTTCATCTGTTCTGCAATATCAATTTCTTCTACGTACACTTGATTCTCTTCATGCGCTCTTTTGTGTATTGAACTTTCATCTGGAATATTTACTATTTGAACTGCAGATTTTGGCTCATCCTCTGGCGAAAAATTACGTTCAAGTAATTCTTTCTCTTGATTCCGGTATTCTGCAATTTCGAGTTCTTCGACACTCAATTGTTCCTCGTTATATTTACTTTCGTGTATTGAATTTTCATCTGGAATATTTACTATTTGAACTTCAGATTTTGGTTCATCCTCCGTCGAAAAATTGCGTTCTCGTAATTTTTCCTCTTGATTCTGGTATTCTGCAATATCCATTTCTTCCACGTGAAATTGTTCTTCTTCCTGTTTACTCTCATGGCTCGAACTTTCGTGTGCAATATTTACTATTTCAACATCAGAGTCCGACTCATTTTCCGACGAATGAACACGTCTAATTAATTCTTCTTCTTGATTCATGTGTTCTGCAGCCTCAATTTCCTTCTCACTCACTTGTTCCTCTTCATATTCACTTTCGGGTATCAAACTTTTCTCTAAAATATTTGTAATTTCCGCATCAGAGTCCGACTCATTTTCCGACGAATGAATACGTTCAACTAATTCTTCCTCTTGACTCATCTGTTTCGAAGGTACAATTTCTTCCACACTCATTTGTCCCTCTTTATGTTTATTCTCGTGTATGAAACTGTCATCTGCAATATTTACTATTTGAACTTCTGATTTTGGCTCATCTTCCGTGAAAAGATTACGTTCAAGTAATTCTTCCTCCTGATTCATGTGTTCCTCAATTCCGATTTCTTCTAGACTCGCTTGTTTTGATTCTTCCTCCGTCGAATGAATGCGTTCAAACAATTCTTGCTCGTGATTCTGGTGTTCTGCAATATCCATTTCTTCCACGTGAAATTGTTCTTCTTCATTTGTACTCTCATGGCTCGAACTTTCGTGTGCAATATTTACTATTTCAACATCAGAGTCCGACTCATTTTCTGACGAATGAACACGTCCAATTAATTCTTCCTCTTGATTCATGTGCTCTGCAATTTCCATTTCTTCCACGTTCACTTGTTCCTCGTTATATTTACTCTCCTGTATTGAACTTTCATCTGGAATATTTACTATTTGAACTTCTGATTTTGGTTCATTCTCCGTTGAGAGAACACGTCCAATTAATTCTTCGTCTTGATGCGTGTGTTCTGCAGCCACAATTTCCTCCACACTCACTTGTTCCTCTTCATATTTACTTTCGTGTATCAAACTTTCATCTGCAATATTTAGTATTTGAACTTCAGATTTTGGCTCATCCTCCGTTGAAATACTGCGTTCAAGTAATTCTTCCTCTTGACTCTGATATTCTGCAATTTCCATTTCTTCTACGTTTACTTGTTCTTCTTCATTTGTACTCTCGTGGCTCGATCTTTCGTGTGCAATATTTACTATTTCAACATCAGAGTCTGACTGATTTTCCGACGAATGAATACGTCCAATTAATTCTTCGTCTTGATGCATATGGTAGGCAACATCGATTTCTTCCACACTCACTTGTTCCTCTTCATATTTACTTTCGTGTAAAGAATTTTCATCTGGAATATCTACTATTTGAACTTCTGATTTTGGTTCATCCTCCGTTGAGGCAACACGTCCAATAAATTCTTTTTCTTGATTCTGGTGTTCTGCAATTTCCATTTCTTCCACGTGAAATTGTTCTTCTTCGTGTTTGCTCTCATGGCTCGAACTTTCATGTGCAGTATTTACTATTTCAACATCAGAGTCCGACACATTTTCCGACGAATGAATACGTTCAACTAATTCTTCATCTTGATGCATGTGCTGTACAACATCGATTTCTTCCACACTCACTTGTTTCTCTTTATGTTTATTCTCGTGTATCAAACTTTCATCTGCAATATTTACTATTTGAACTTCAGATTTTGGCTCATCCTCCGTCAAAAGATTACGTTCAAGTAATTCTTCCTCTTGATTCTGATATTCTGCAATATCCATTTTTTCCACGTGAAATTGTTCTTCTTCATGTTTGCCCTCATGGCTCGAACTTTCATGTGCAATATTTACTATGTCAACATCAGAGTCCGACTCATTTTCCGACGAATGAATATGTCTAATTAATTCGTCGTCTTGACTCATGTGTTCTGCAACCTCGATTTCTTCGACACTCAATTGTTCCTCGTTATATTTACTTTCGTGTATTGAACTTTCATCTGCAATATCAACTATTTGAACTTCTGATTTTGGCTCATCTTCCATGGAAAGATTACGTTCAAGTAATTCTTCCTCTTGATTCATGTGTTCCTCAATTCCGATTTCTTCTAGACTCGCTTGTTCTGATTCATCCTCCGTCGAATGAATGCGTTCAAACAATTCTTGCTCGTGATTCTGGTGTTCTGCAATTTCGATCGCTTCCACGTTCACTTGTTCCTCTTCATGCGCCCTTTTGCGTACCGAGCTTTTCTCCAAAATATTTGTGATTCCAGCATCAGAGTCTGACTCATTTTCCATCAAAAGAATGTTTCCAATTAATTCTTCCTCTTGATTCCTGTGTTCTGTAATTTTCATTTCATCGACGTTCACTTGTTTCTCTTCATTCTCGCTCTCATGGCTTGAACTTTCATGTGCAATATTTATTATTTGAACTTCAGATTCTGGTTCATCCTCCGCCGACAGCATGCGTTTATGCATTTCTTCTTGTTGATTCTGGTGTTCTAACATTTCCATTTTCTCCGGATCCATTTGTGTCTCTTTATGTTCGCTTTCGTGGCTTGCACTTTCATGTGCAATGTTTACTATTTCAACATCAGATTTTGTTTCATCCTCCGTTGAAACAACACGACCAAGTAATTCTTCCTCATGATTCATGTGTTCGTCAATTCCGACTTCCTCCAGATTCATATGTTCCTCTTCATATTCGCTCTCATGTGTCAAACTTTGATCTGCAATATTTATTATTGGAACTGCAGATTCTGGTTCGTCCTCTGATGAAAGGATACGTTCAATTGTATCATCCTGTTGATTCTGGTGTTCTGCAATTTCGAATTCTTCCATGTGCACTGGTTCCTCTTCATATTCATTTTCGGGTATCGAACTTTTCTCTGAAATATTTGTGATTTCGGCACCAGAGTCCGACTCATTTTCCGACGAATGAATACGTCCAATTATTTCTTCCTCTTGATTCATGTGTTCTGCAGCTTCAATTTCCTCCACGCTCACTTGTTCCTGCTGATGTTTACTTTTTTGCATTAAACTTTCATCTGCAGTGTTCATTATTTCAACTTCAGATTTTGGCTCATACTCTGTTGAAAGAACACGTTCAATTAATTCTTCCTCTTGATTTCGGTGTTCTGCAATTTCAAATTCTTCCAGATTCGCTTGTTCCTCTTCACGCCTACTTTCGTTTATTGAACTTTTCTCCGAAATATCTGTGATGTCGACACCAGAGTCCGACTCATTTTCCAACGAATGAATACGTCCAATTAATTCTTCCTCTTGATTCATGTGTTCTGCAGCCACAATTTCCTCCGCAGTCACTTGTTCCTCTTTATATTCGCTTTCATGTATGGAACTTTGTTCCGAAACATTTAAAGCTTCAACATCAGATTTTGACTCACTCGTCATAACATGCTCAGATAAAGCTTCATCTTGCAATATTCCTTTTTCAATACTCTTCTGGTTGTCAAATACCTGTTCCTTGCTTTTCTCATTACTCCCAAGTTTCTCTTCTAATTTCTCTATCTTCGATGTCTCTGTCTCCGCCTCGCTTATTCTAGTGTCAGTCAAAATTTCATTCTCCTTGCTCTCATGCTCTATTTTCTCTTGTTCTTCCCACTGTATCGAAGCATGACGTCCCGACCTATTTTCTATTGACGTATATTTGTGTTCCTCACTTCCACTAGCATGTTTGGAGTTGTATTCGTATTCAGAAGTAGCCGTAGCTTGTTCTTCTGATTCGATTATTTTTGGTTTGACCGATTCAGCTGACTCCTGACTACGATGCGTCTTCTCTCCGCTTTTCGTGTCGTGCTTCGATATCTCTTCCTTCACGCTATTCTCCTCCGACATGTGTTCACTCTCCATTGTCTCAATCTGATGTGTGGTGTGATCGTCGTACGTCGGCGACGTAATCTTGAATTCCTCCTTCGTTTCCTTCAACTCGGAGCTTGCAACGGACTCAACTGCATCTACCTTCGCTTCTACTTTCTCCTGACTTATATCGTCGTTTAATTTTCTGTTACTTAGGTAACCACTCGAGGGCTTGGATTCGCTTGAACTTTCTTTCTGACTGTAGTTATCCTCCTCGTAGTTCGAATATTCCGTGTCCCTCGGTTCATAAGACGAATCATATCGCCATTCTCCATCGTAATACACCAGGTTCCGTCCGCCGCGATTATCCAGGAGATAACTTGGAATAATTGTGCTTCGTTTGCCTTCTGCGTGCCGTTCTGTCGCAACCCAGTGCTCCTCGATTTTACTGGGAGCACCCTTTGTACCTTTAGCCGGCCAATAATGCGTCACAGCTGATTCCGGATAATTTTCGCCAATCCCTTTACCATGTTGGCCGTACTTCGAGCCCTCCGGGAATACTCCATCCTTAATATCCGGAGATTTATGCACCGATTCCTCTCGAATTTTGTAGTAACTAGAGGACTCTTTCGGCCTGTAGAATAGGTATAGGTATCGGTCATTCGGATTTCCAATACCGCGTTCGTATGGCATACTGTGCTCATACTCTTTGCCATACATTGGTACTTGAACGGTCGAATCACCATAATCCACGTAATCATACCACCATGGGACTGAATTAGAACCATGTTCTAAATACTGTTTTCCTGCTCCCCTTTCCTTCCATTCTCTACCATATTCATTCAAATGATCATCCTTGCCCCATACATACGAATCACGGTTCCCGAAAGCGCGCCAAGGTTTCGAACGAGGCCTTTCCCTGACTTCGCGGAAATCGTAGCGGCTGTTGTGCTCATGATTCTCCGATATCTTACTATTATCCTTGGATTTTGTGTCTTCCAGTTCACCCTTCTCATTTTCACTTTTCAGTTCAGGTTTGGCGCTGTCATGATCATTCCCATGTTCTTCGTCAAACTTATCACCGGATTTCTCAGAATTTGACTTCTCACGTGTTTCATGATCAAGATGTTCATGCTCGGATTTTTCATACGATTTGTCATTAATCCACCATCTGCTTTGTCCCGTGCCATCGCGTACCGGTTCCTGATCGCCTTCTCGATATTTTGATCTATCATGGTCAGAGCCGTATCGTTCCGATCCTCTGTAGTCTGATCCATCGAGCCACCATCCACGAGATCGATCGGTATCGAACTCGTCGTTCGTTCTCTGGTATTCAATCCAATCGGCATATCTGCCTTTATCCGAGTCTTCGTATTCTCCGTGGTCAGAATTCTGATATTCCATCATGTCGTATGATCCATTATGATTCTGCCATTTATCGGGCCCGTAACCATCATCGTAGTATATGTACCAACCGTCACCTTCGTCCGTACCTTCTTGATAACGATTACCGTATATATTTGCATTGTGCTCCTGTTCCTCTGTAAGAAATCGATACATCGATTTATCAGTATTTCACCCATACCCTTGAAGAAGCTCCTAATATACCATTGAAATAATTAATACGAATTCGGAGAAGTGAAGCACGAATTAATTCACAATTGAAAAAAGTTTGTTAAACAAGTAAATATCTGGCTTCACGATTTCAAGATTTCAACACACGTGATTTGAGAGGATTGAAGATAAAAAGTATGCTATCTAGGTATCTAAATTGTTCATCATGAATAACATACTTGAATATATGCATTGGGATAATTGTTATGCCGGTGGTAATATTTAGACAGTATTCTTTCATAGCTACCACGACTCTTACCATATTCTTTGCCAGTTTCATCAACTGGATGTTTGCCAGAATCGGTAGTGCTACCCTCGTATTGTTCTCTGGAAACTTCGTGCTGGGTTCCGATGTAGGGCTTATCTGTAGATTCATAGTTGTACTGTTGGTAATTGGCATCCCTGGATCCTAGATCCCGTCCTTGTTCCCGATTCCTCTCGAGAGTGTTGCGATCGTTGTACGAAGATTCGCTTTGACGCTGGCTGGGCCCATTATTCCAATCGGTCCTTGCATGTCGGTCACTAGTGCCTCTGTTCCCATCGGTTCTAACGTAGTGCCTCCGCTGATTACCTAGAAATACAAAATATTACGATTACGATAAGAATTAATTAATTTGACGCTAAAAAATCATTAATATTAGTATCCCTACCATTAGTGTCAGCTCCATAATCTCGCCGATTGTCGTAATTGTAATTCGACCTGGAATAGTCTCCGTGTCTTTGATTACCGTAATTTCCAGTATTGTAGCCTACATCTGGGCTGTCCCTTCCGTAATACGAATTCTCCAATCTTTTGCTCTGTTCCTCCAATTCTTTTCTCCACTGACTATAAATGCGATCATAGTCGTCTGCTTGGTATCTATTGTCCAATCTTCTGTTGCGTCCGCCGTAGTCATCACTATTTCTACGATAGTACCAATTTCTCGAAGGTCGATCGTTGCTTCCGTATCTCACTCCTTGATCACCAGTCTCAAATAGATGAGAATTAACGTCCCGTTCCGGGGGAACAAACATTCCTCCGGGTCTATTGAAATCAACATCTCTGATTTCCGATCCATAATTATTATAATAACCGCGCGATGGATCGTCACCGGAAGTTCTTCTATTGTACTCCCTGTACCTCCAAGTGCCATCAGTGTTTCTGACTCTATTCCCAGAGTTACGATCGTATCGATAGTATTGATCTCGTCTGTAATCCTGATTGTACGAATTTTTGTCATCCGTTCCGGTGTTTCTATCACGATGACCAGTCATATAGTACTCAGAGGTGGTAGCAGGTTTTGTTCCCTCATATTCCCGTGTTCCGTGAGCAGTGTTTTCTTTGTCTTGAATCAAGTGCGTACCTGATGTGAGATGAGACATTATTGGGCTTGAAGCTGCGCTGGTCCCTGTTGTCTCCGATGATGAGATTGATTTTGGCGATGAAGACAACGGTGCCTCGATTGTGGAAATTCCTTCACGCGTGGATACTCCATTTTCTCCAGAAAACGCTGTGATTGTAGGTCGCCCTAGGTTTTTGGAATCAGCAATCTCTTCATCCGTGAAATAAATATGGTGAACATCATCGAATACAGGCTTCACTTCTTGTTCACTCGTCGAGGTCGGTTGCGGTATTCCATCGGATGGTGAATTAGATGTCTCGTATTGTTTCCCATATAGTTCATCATTGTTGCGTGTGGCATAGTCATTGTAATCAAACTTCTCACTTTCTTGCAGTGACGTAGATAACGGCCGAATACTCCCGGCTATGACTTTATACTGCGCGAAAATACTAGAGAAAAGAAGGAGTGAGAGAAGGATCCCACTGGTCCCCATTACTGTCAAGCTTGATAAACTGATAACTGCTAGCAGTGTTTCCTCTATTATATACTCTTCGTCGCAGTTGTAAAAATACACGAATTTTTTTTTGCACATGTGGCCTCCTTCAAATTGTTTAACGTTCGACTATTTGTTTCTTTTTCATCGTATACAACGCCACTTCTTCGGGAACTTGTCCGGGACCTGAGCGCAGATTGGAAAAATCTCAGGCTTTTGTATTTGGAGTAAGCGATTTATTTTCTGAATATATCACGGCATCTTATCTGCCACTTTGATCTCCAATGCGGATTCAGTGAGAGCTCCAGCGAAAGGGTATTTTTGTTTAGCAAAATTTTCGAATGCCACTATTATTTTTAAGGTGACTGTATGCGTTAAAGTTCCCATGCTCGATGCAGTGTCGCTTGTCCATTTAACTCTCAATGAATTTACAATGTTAAACGACTTTTACATAAACATTGCTGCCATTCATCTTCACTGTGACATACACATACATCGACGAGTGGAGTAGCTTCGGTTATAATTAAATGTCTCAATTGTCCATGATCGTTGACATTCGACAGCTGATCAACGTATGATGCACATTTAAAAGTCTGCAGTATTTCGACTTATCTCCTTTCGAATTTTACGTGCAAATTAAATCACGCCTACTGTCAACTCCTGCCAGATTTCATTTGTCGTGATTTCATTGATTTCTTATTATACCAGATCAGAAACGTTTATGTTCACTGATACACAAGCTACCTTGACCAAATTTAATCTTTACATTTACATTCACACACGCTCATTCCTTCCTTTCTTCGTCGCATTTAGGGATGACCATTTTGATCACACGAAATTGACGTTTAGCTGTTTACTCCAAGACAAGTTGAACGCAATTCAGTATATTTATATTGTTGGCCAAATGCGAGCCGAAGGTAAATATGTGTACGAAATACTGTGGATTGGCAGATAGCGTGTGTAATAATGTATTTGCGTAATAAAGTACTAAAGAGACACTGGGCACAGTGTTTGCAATAAAAGAATAGCAAGGATTTATTTGACTTCATATTACAATTGTATACGACAGGTATACGAGCATATGTTAACACATGAATATTGAACAGTATCCGAGTATATTTATAAATACAGTGTTTAGTCAAATAACTACAAGCTCATCAGTATAGTGTGACGTTGATTATTGATCCATTTAGAAATGGAGAATTTCGAAGCGAGTTATTTCGCGGAAAATAAATGCCGCAGGTATGATCCAATTCTAATATCTAATTGCATTTTTTTTAACATCTATACGGGTACATAATAGTGGAGGACCCCTCTCTTACCGACAGGTCGCGTTAGTCTCACAGTTAGCTAATATTGATTTGCGTCAGTGACTCCTTGTCAACGAAGCCGAGCAGAGGCAATCGTCTCGAAGAGTTCCGTCTCATGATCCCTTAATTACGATTAATTAAAAGAACTTCGAATCTTCGTACATACTCCGTGGAGTCTCGGAAATGCGTACGCTCGCATTTAAACTTTGACACTGCCACATGGCTAAGCTCAGTCTCGCTAAGGTCGTTGATCACGCATGTCGTGGTCGACACGTACCATGCAGGTTCTCGAGCAATCTAACAGTGACTCGACATAGCAACGAGTAATTCCCTGGGATACAGGTAGAAATATATCCGATCAGATGACAGTGAAAGATATTTTTCTGAGAGACGAGACGTAGAGCGCAGGTTTCCCTTACTGTAAACAATAGCAAGAAACCGGGTGCAAACGTAATGCGAATATCGTGAGAAGGATTGACGCCGAGTGATCTCGTTTGGAAGGGGCGTCGAAGAGTTAAGCCGAAATCATGTTGATGCATTTATGGTCATTGGTCTGTTGGTATTTTAGACCACTTATCAAATGGTTCTTACGACGGACAACGCAAATGTGCGAACTTCAAAGAATCTGCTATGGAGAGCCTCCTGGTGCTCCACGGACCTTGGGCGTTGAAAAGTCATTGGAATTATCGAGGAATCCCAAGATAAAGATGCTTCTAATATACTTGAACGACATGGCAGATCAATGCTCCATCAACGGTGCCAACGAGAAGATAGTCTTGGAAGACGCGGTTAGAACTGTCCTGGTAATTAAGAACATAAAGCCTAGCGTACATCCAGATTTTCCAAAGTCCTTCAGCAGATGCATAGAACTCAGCTGGGGTTATCGGCAGCTTTGCGTCGAGTGTGAACAGCTTAGGAAGTGTCAGTACGACGCTGAGAATCCTGAGCACGAGTCGTTATTGTTAAAGCTATGGAACCTGTTAATGCCTTACGAGCCTTTAGACGCTAGAGTTACCAAGCAATGGCAAGAGATTGGCTTTCAAGGGGACGATCCAAAGACGGACTTTCGTGGTATGGGTATTTTGGCATTGGAAAATCTAGTCTACTTTGCCCAGGAATATCCAGGCGCCGCGACACACGTTTTGTCACACTCTACTCATCCACGCTATGGCTATGCATTTGCGATCGTGGGTATAAATCTCACTAGCATGGCTCTAAAGCTTTTGAGGGACGGTTCAGCTAAAACTCACATCTACAACTCTTCGAAAACTCGCCCGACAATTCGCGCCTTTCATCAGTTTTATTGCTACCTGTTTTACGAGTTCGATGGTTTCTGGATCGACTCGAAACCAAGTAACATGATGGAATTCTCTTCTATACAAGAGAAATTTGAGAATAGCATTCGAATGGCATTAGCTGATACCTCTACCGTATTAAAAATGAATGTATCCGTTGACAATATTTAATAGGTATGGAATTTGCCAGATCGAGCCAAGACCAAAAGCATTATAAGGGAGAACATATAATTGATGTTGTAATATCTGAAATTATGTTTTGCGTAATTGTGTTTTATATAGAGAATTTTTCGCAATAATAATATCGAATATCAGTGTACATTTTGACGAGCATTCAAAATGTTCAGAATTTAGATGCATAATGTCTTAGGTGATTGTTCTGCAAAATGATAATGCAGTATTTTGTATGCACAAAAAAATGTGCGTACTGCGGTTTCATGTTTTTTCTATGATTCCTATAAAACGATCCTGCGTTAAACCATGATTCATTAAAAGATACTAATTCTTTTCCAGTTGAGAAGTTAGGAGAAATATTTCTGATTATTCAACTTTTGAGGAAATGTTATATATAAATTGTTTGAATTTCTTTCTTAATCTTTTTTAATAACTTAAAATATTTTAAATCGCATCAAATATGTCAGAGATTTATCTGAGAATAATCTATTTGGAATTATAAAAAAAGCAAGCCATCCTGCAGTACTGCCATTCTCACTTCAGAGATGTATACTTTTCTGTTATTTTTTTACTGGCACGTACAAGCAGTCATGATCATTAAAATGCCTGTATATGTTGCAAGATATTGTAAATATATAGAGAATTCTTATACTTTGATTACATTAGTTCGAAACACAAGTCAGTTATTTGTTGTATTCTAGTGGAATTAGTTCGACGTTACGTAGTTCTCAGAAATGACAGTAGTTTAAATTCGAAAAAAGGTTTTGCCAAGTTATTTGCAGTAGTCATAGATCGTACGATATTAATGATTTTTATACAAGATTATTTATTACAGAGAATTACATATTGCTCGATCGTGTAAAACTAAAATATTCACACTTTCCTTCCCACACACACACACACACACACACACACACACAATGTACACACATATCAGCAATGTATTGTGAGTTCATATGTTGCGGGTAATGTTTAAGATATTCGCTTATAATATTAGAGGTGTTCAAATATTTGCACAATGGTATATTGTAAGATACAGTCGGGCTATTTTCATTGAAAATATCTTTTATCGTTGCATGAAAATACATTTAAGGAAGTCCGAGCGTGGTGGATCAACATTATCTTGACAAATATCCGCGAGTAAGTACTTTTAATTGAGAGATCTTGTTAACGAAGATTGTATTAGATTCGGGAAATTAGTAAAAATTACTCGTGCCTTGCCAAATCTGCGAATCTCTCGATTCTTCGGTACTATGGACGAAATTGGAAATTCCCAAACACTACTCGTAACATGTTAGTTTCCGATATATTTCGATTGATTAGTCTTTCTTCTGTTCGGTCTCGCTTCTGTATCGATATTTCGAAACAGCAGAGATAATGATAATCACACCTATTGTTATGCTGCCAAGTTTCATGATCCAAGGATTCTGGTGCAGGAAGTTCGCAATTCCTTGCACCAATCCGTCGCTATAAATGAAACAATAAAAAATAATAAGTAAAATTTGGTCGAGATAAAATCTGTTACAAACGACAATGTGTGTTCATACTTACAACGGGGTCTGTGGTACCGGGACATTCTCAGCACGCGCGTTCTTGTAGCCTACTTTTGTGAACAGCACTAACGACTGGATATCGTATCTTTGCAATTGGTAACGATACATTTTTCCGTGCCTGAATCTACAAGTTCCAGAGAAATTTTATTGTAATATTTTAACTGCTGTTAACTCCATCTGGATTAAAGTGGAGAATGACTAATTGAGAGAAGAAGCTTCGTAGTTATTGAGAATAGGTACCATTAAGCCAATCGGACGTCGAAATGCTTACAATATAAATTCTGGAACGGATTGCACGTTGAATCTTGCAGCTGTCGCAGCTCCTGTCGTGTGTTTGTTAACACGAGCTACGTTAATTGACCGTTTGAGCTGCGCTCCCACAGTTTCCCATCTAGCTCCCAGTCGCACGCATTCTATGCAATCTGGACTATAACTTTTTGCGTACGGAAGGAATCAGCGTTAGTATGCAATAAAATTTGAACTGTTTTCTATGAAATTGATCAAGAGCATTATTACGGTTACACTCACAACATTATAAACCAATCACCGGTAGTAGCACCGCTGCTAGCCTGTGTTAAGTGTTCGAACGTTTCGTCCGTCAGTTCCTTTACGACTGGTTCCTTGTTATCCAGAAATGTGCCAAAAATCTCATCGTCGTTCAACGGACCTATCGAGACCATGAGAGCATAAAGTTTTGTGTTAGTTTTCTTTGCATGTCAGGCGCGGAAGGAAGCAAAGTAATTTGTAGCGCTTTTAGTCGTACCATCGTACAATAAAGGTATTCCATGCCTGAAAAATATAAGCACAGGCTCCTCGCCAGTGCTGTATAATCTCAACAGCTGACTGTTGACAGCTTTGACTACCCATGCTGAAAATGAGTCGACTAAATCTCCTCTCAAATGGACCAATTCAGTCTCAAAATTATCACATTTCTCACAGTTTTTCCTCGCTGCAAACAAAAGAGAAATAAAAACATCCGATGACATCTTTATTACACATGTTTATGATATATTCTCATGCCGCAAATACTCTTCAGCACAATATTGACTTATTCGGGATCGAAATTGGCATCGCATGATGCCAGGTTATGCCGGCAGTTGGCAAATAAATGAATATAAATCAAGATTGAGGTAGACAACTGTTTTCGAGAGATTGCAATTTTTGCAAAAGTTACATGTGACATTTGGTTCTTTTGCGTGTCTAAGCGGACATAAATTACACGTGGACTTACTGAAAAGGACCACCACATATTTTTCGGATTTTATGAGATTCAAAAGATCATCGTCGCTCACAGATTCCAGGTCAGCTGCTACAGTTGTACACAGTATGCATAAGCCAAATAATAACGTAGTACGTAACATGTTTCGTTCGGTTTCTGTCAACGATGGCTTTGCCAGTAGTATTTGCCGCCGGTTCAAATCTGTACTCGTCAAAGTGGTTGACGTTGCTTGACGTCTTTGTAGTCTACATATATATATAGATCGTTCTCGACTTCCAAGATCCCGGCGCGATCTTGGTTCACTTTCCAACGTTTCTTTTGACAAGTCGCAATTCCAACTTCCGGTTGCCGCTTTCACGAGTTCAGTTCAATTTGCTCGCGGTTCGGTCGCTTTTCTCGCCGTGTTTTACGAAGATTATTGTATTAGAAAATTCGGGAATATTTGTTTTTAATATGATCGATTGCGCATTGATTTCGCGAATCATCAACGGAGGATAAAGTTCCTGGATAAAGTTATTTGTCGAAGAAGGTATTTAGATTGTGATTGAATTCTTCGAATAACCTAATATAATTGTAGATTCGCGGTGTGTGATAGTGATAGTGCATTCTCGATCGTCTTCCCAGTGTTCGAAGCTATGAACCATCTCATCCAGCCTGATCTGTAAGTTTTGAATAATTATACTTTGATATTTGCATTACATATTTAAGTTATCTATGCAACTTAATGCCTTAAACAAAGATAGATCAACTTTCGATTATTCTGATTATATTTGTTATTCTGGCTCACGCTCTTGACGCAAAGAATTCTAAACTGAGGAATACGAATCCGATTCTTACGTGTAATAACCAAAAAAATTGATTTATCATTCGCAAAATAAAAATTAAATCCATAATGAAGCTGTATCAGAATCGTAATATTTTTATTACACACTCCTAATTCATTTCTTATTCGCAATTCATCAACATCTGGTTCGGATCGTTAATTAATTAGTCTTCTGTTGTTGACATTGTTCATCCTGGAGGAAATTGCAATTTCTTGAGTTGGAAACGGTCTTCCAATTTCGAAAGGCGTTGAATTAAACGTCGGATACGCCTGCAGCTAGACCGGATATTATAACATTTCTCGTATCAAGTAATTTCGTAAGGAAATGTTTGATCACGTATAACGGTGACGAAATTATTCAAAGCAGTTAGGATACGCGGTTCGCCGAGCTTGCACTACTTTTACTAACTCATCAGCGAGAAATCCCTTCGCATAGCAAGCTTGCGGTGTACGTGTAGTACACATATGTATGTGTATAGGGAACCTTGGCGGATTCAAGGATCTAGGACGAGCACGGATCGCTCGTTACAAGCTAAACGGATATGAAGCCGCCACCGTGAAGAAGAAAGCTTTCCCTCGGAAATTTCCTTCTGCCACTTGTACCGAATGTTTCGAAATTGTTTGTCCTAATTTTCTTTTTTTTTCCACCCCTCGTTTTGTACCTTATTCGCCAGATTGGAGAGATATTTTTTTTAAAGCTCGCCGACAAATCACAGTTTTGGTCGTGCAAAGTTTATAGTTACGAATACGTTGATAAATGTAAACTGTAAAATGTTTGATGGGTGTGAGATAACGTTTTAGCTGATGTTCCTAAAGTAATTTAAATTAAAATCTAACTGAAATCGATTATAGCCACTCGAGAAATGAGGAAATTAATTGAATGGCTTATTCGACGAGTGATTTAAATAATTGGGTGATTTTAGCGCTTGGTAAAAATATTATATGTCAATTGATATTGTAAATATAATGTGGAGGATAATATTGAATGTGAGCATTTAAATGTTAACTAAATTTTTATTCGAAAATTATTCGTTTTATTCGAAACTGAATACTTAATTAGATCGATCTAAGCTACTCATATAAACTTCACTATTTGAATTACTCGTCTAACTACGATTCTGATAATAAACAATCTTACATGAAACACGCGATATATTTTTCCAGACGAATTTTTCACTCTACTCGGGATACACGATAGACTAGTAGATTTTTTGGAAAACAAGTTCAAAATCTCTGCTGGATACAAGTTCCTCGCAATATTCTGAACATGGCATTCGTGCTGAGTTACATGTACACGTACACATAGAAAATACTCAGGTATTAGAATATACGGGAATTTATCCATTTAAATTCGAATTAGTTACCTCCCAAATAAATTAATTCAATTAAATTCTCTGAATAGAATCCTACTGTTTTATTCCACTTTCGATATATATCGTAATATATATCGTTATTTAACAAAATTATTGAAAACGAGATAAAGAAGCGAGCTGCAATAATACAATAAAAAATGAAAAGGGTCGCTGAATTCGGAAAAACCGTTGCCTCCGGAAATTGTATATATATAGATAATGCGGCGCATGTGGTTGCGGTGTCGCGGTACCCCAAACAATCAGTCATAACAAGCAATCACTGGCCGCCTGTTCGCGTGGCTCGCTTTCATGGAAAATAATGAAAGTGGAAAACAAGTGGCTGCGTACGCATCTATTGTATCAGCAAATATTGATGCATGTGCCGCGCGAGGTGGCACCGAGCAAACACCATCGGTGTCTTCCTTTCAAGATTTTTCATTGTGTATGTGCGCGCGCCAAGTTGAAATCCCGTCGGTCGATAAACTTATTCGAATAAGACGCCCGAGTTTAATGAACGATACTCTCAGCTTCGGTGTAGAAGATTTTTGAGCTTAAGCAGATATAGAGTTTCATCGTTGTTAATAAACCAGTAATTAATTGCAATTAAAAAATCGCAATAATTCCAAATAAATTTGTTAATCCTCTTTGCAATTTTTCTCTGGAAAAATCATACGTCACGAATACATATGCCGAGCTGTTCGGCATAGTTGAAAGGCGAAGTGAAAAATAGCCGGAGAATATAAAAAATGGAAGATTAAAAAGAGCGGTACACAAAAGAACATTGAAACACGTATATCGGTATGAAATGATTAGTATCAAAAATTTATCAATGTTCATAGTGCGCGACTATCGGCTATAAAATTCTTTTCTACGATGTTGCACATACATCTGTATGTGAAGCGATATACATGTACATATATACCTGTATATCCCAGGCCAATATTTGCCGCGGGTCATATACATAGATAGAAATGGTACATAATAGCTCGTTACACAGTTGCTATGTAACTATTATGTACACCAGCGTCTCAATGCACATCAGGCTGTAACATTGGGCACTATAGTTACGTAGTTCCGCCAAGTTGCATAGACACCAGTTAAGTGTCCTACAATTGCGGCTTCAATGTACAAGGATATATTCAGAACAAGACTGCAAAAGAAATTCTAACATTTCATTTATCATTCTAATGACTTTATCAGCGAGCATAATAATTCGCAATTATCCACATTTCCGATTATCATCAGCCAACAACGATAATGTTACTATTAAACTTTATATGAAATATAAAATAAATAATTCTTAATTATATTAACACGTACTAAATAACTATTATTTAAATCTAGCGAAATAGTGAATAGATATTTTTCCAGAAAATCCATCGAGTTTTTTGTTTTAAATTGAAACTCTTTGAAATTTAATTATTAGTTTGTCCCATTTTCTACTCTTCCGTTTGCGAACCTCGCTTAACACGATCCGAGGTCACGTGGTTCTAATTCGACAGACGAAGGAAAAACTGATTTTTTTTTTTTAAACGACAGTGAACCGAGCCATTATCGAGCGCTTCTAATGGACTCGATGCCGCGCACGGCTCTAACTTGTTGACGAGGTGTAAAAGGTCAGTAGCATGCACTCTGGCAGCACGCTAACGACGGCATGCAACGCTTAGTTGAAGTCAGCGTTAATTGTTGAACAGGATTGCGCGGTCATACTTTCCGATCAAAATAAATTTACTTCGGAATGCACGTTATACGGATGTATAATATACGTAAATCCATATAACAATCTGCGTCACTCGCACGACGCAGCACGCGTTCTCTTACTATCAGCTCGTGGCGTGAATAACAACGTGAATTTCTGTGCGTGTCAATAAGGATAAGTCACGCACGCATCGTTGTTAATTAATATTCAGATTACTTTCTAATTTTATCTTTTGTACTATTATAACTGTCTAATATCTAAAATTATATAATAATGAAATAAACCACTGATCCTGATTATCCTTAAACAAAACAAAATAATCATTTTTAAATTGGGCTATTTGTACCCAAATAAAATAAATATCTGATGAATTTGATAGCTGAAGAAAGGATTAATATTCTACTATCAGCTCGCTATTCATTTGACTATTCATCCGATTCTGGTAGGTACAAGAGGTTGACGGCTGATGTCACGTGATTCGGAGGAACAATTTATGGATTTATTGATCATCGAATTCGGGGGTTGTCTGAAATATCGTTTGGATCTATCAGTCGCTGGTGGTATCACTGTGCAACAGACATGTTACGACTGCCACCGCGAGATACCTTTTTCATAGCTAGGCGTTATGGGTAATCTATGGGAATAGCTGGGATGAGACGAGTGATTGATGCATTTCGATTCTTCGCTATTCCCAGCAATCCTCTGACGATTGCTTCTCTGCAGCTTTTTTCGCCTAGTATCTCATGAAGAAGGAGTTGAAGTCACTGTGGATTAACCTCTTGGATTCGAACCAATTTCACTATAATTTTCTTTGCCAATTCTCCCGACATTATTTGTACATTATTAAAATCTTCTTCTACCTTAACGCTTTCATTGAGGTAATCAACCATTCTAATGCAGATTCAATTCTGCCAACGATTAAAATAATTAATTTACTGACTTATATTATGAAATTAAACTTGTATTGTAACATTGTTAAATAACTCGACCTTTGACCTTTTCGTTAATTTCAATATTAACAAAGTTTTCTCTTCTGTATATTCTCTGTCCAATTCTCACCGGAGAACAAAGTTAGTTTCGTAACCTTTCGGAAAATTCAAACCCAAAGCTCGTATAAATATTTGCTTGTTTTCCGCTAGACAGTTCCACTTGATATAGATCACGTGTGTTTAGTTCGTTGGCGCGGCTCGTTTGCATAGTTTCACGAATGCTGACAGAAATTTTCTGAATGGAGGATGCATCAATCTTGGTGGCATTGTTCTTGTGGCGTCACGCAGCACGGAAACTCCACAATAATACCACAATTGTTTAACTTACAATATTATCGCTCTTACGAAGGTTCCATTGTTTTCGAAAGATCTCGAAAACTTTACACCAAAACTGGATTATACCTAAAAACTAACTTGTTATTGTTACTGCCATCGCGTCTAGTTGGTATCTTCATCCGCAGCTCGTTATTTTCGCAATCTGCACGCGTCACTTTCAGCTCAATCACAATTTCGGAATTCTTAAACATTGGCGTGAAGTTTAATTATGATATCGCGTTACATTTCATACAACAACAACAACAATAACAATAATAATAATAACGAGGTGCAGCGAATGTCGTTTCCTCCTGTTGGAAAAATATTTCCCTAGTGAAATATTTATCTCGCGCCAATCCAACGACAGGAAAATACTGTAACAAATTTTGCAGTAAGTGCGTTGCGCTTAACTCAGGTGTCAGTTAACAAGACGTGTTTATGCTAGTTCATCGTTTCGTTACGTTCTCGTCTCGTATAATATTTAGAAGGATGGACTTTGATTATGTTTAGCAGACATCTACGTATGTATGTGTGTGGATACACCCGCATGTGGTATACATTTCGATGCAGTCGAGTTAAGTAACAAGCAGAACTTGGCTCGGAACTATCCTGACGCCATCTAATTTGAAGGTTCCTCCTTCTACAAACCTAAACATATATGCCTTCGGCTTTCGCAATGCCGCCTTTCGATAGAGTTGGATCCACCATTTTATGTCCATAAACCGAAATTATGCAGCCAGTAATTCCTTCCTCGAATTTCTCCGCGTTCGCGGATTTTCTTCTCGGTGAAGTTCGTTAAAGTTTTCACGGAACTTCGGAAAAAGTTAGCCCCAGTTCTTTCCGCGTCCAAAGGAGATGCCTTCAACTGTCATAAATATACTCTCGTGTTTTTATTTTCCTCGGGTTCGTTGTTAAGGCGACCAGTGACATACATGAATGTAAAATATCTGCAGTGGTCTCGTTGGTCTTAGCGAATGTTAATTAGAGATTTAAACAAAACAGTAGACAGAAAAAAATTTGAAATAATATGGAGAAACATGGAAGTATATAGTATCAAAGATTTTCGAAAGATTGTTTATTACTCCAGTTGATTAACGACGTAAGAACATATATATCATAAAGAAACAATATATTCACTGAATATTGGAGAACTTCCAAGGAGTACTACTTTCTTCACTTTTATCACTACCAATAATATGCAAAAATGAAAAGAGAAGTTAAATGTAAATATTCTCGTTGCTGATGCAAAGGTAGCAGCAACCTCGATCAGAGGTCGCCAGTCGAAGGTCGAAGGTTAAACTGAGGGTTTGCACGAACTCTTATACCATGTGTCTATTTCAATCTCATCCGATACTGATGTCGCTTGATAATTGAACCTGATAGAATTATTAATGAACTACAGTGTAGATCTCGGAATAACGCTTTCAGCTTGTAAAAAGTAGTAGATGAGTGATATATACGTATAAAAGGGAAATTGGGAGTTAGGAGGAATGAGAACACCGTGTAGGTAGCAGTAGCATAAGGCCAGGGCAATGTGCTGGCATGTACTGTAGCTAAGGCAGGATCGACGCGGTCGACCAGCCGAGCTACCTCGGGGAAGCCTTGCCAGTCGCGTGCTCTCATCCCTAGTCGAGCGTCCACGAATGTAATCGCCGCAGCACGAACAATTTCCTCGATATCCTTGTGAGTATTTAAACTTAATATTATTGCAAAATTGAAATTACGAGTGAATCTTACCTTCGTAAAAGAAAAACGCGGAGAAATTCTCAGAGTATAATCAATGCGTCAATACTCATAAAAAACGAAACGGAAAGCTTTATATACATACATGGTTCGCAAACGAGGATTCGATGAAGTTTCGTATCTTAAAGTTAGCGCAATCTCTACGTATCTTTAATTTAGATGATACGGTTGAATGAGTAGTGTTTCAAAAAGTTAGATAGGTGGCGATAGTTTTGTGTTATTTGTATGGATGAACTGTTACAAATGTTTCTATTTAATTCCTAGACTATTAAAAAATTGTATGCTTCTTTTGCTGGACTAACTGGCTCTATAAGTTCGTAATCGCAATTGAGAGAGAACTGCTAATAATAGTAGAGATAATTTAGTCGTTTTCAGCCATTTTTCGATCCAAAGGTTTATATTCCATGAGTCGAATTTTAGTGGTTTTTCGTATTAACGATTTGAACGTTGGTGGTATGCATACAGTGGCATAATGAGAAGCGAGTTCCAAGCTGTTTTTGCGTCGTGGGAAAGCTCTTTGAGCGTTTTGCTCTAAAGCCCTAAGCTAACAATGTTTCGCAAAGGATAATGGAGCTTGTTTTGTTGCAGGATTTTCCCAAGTCGTATTTCTTTTAACGCATAATTACTTAATACTTCTGGCATTGCTCCATACATCCACCCAGTAGTTTTTGCAAATAAATTCATTAAAGCTTCTATTCGCGATTTGTATTAATTTGAAAAAAGCAACTAATTTAAAATATAAATATATTCTGCCAGAAATTCCTAATATTTTCGCTATTGTACTACGCTCTACTTCTTCTAAATTAGTAGAAGTCCGAGTTGGATGTGACTAGGATTGCGAAGTAAGGAGAAATAGAAGTATTGGATACACATTATTGGGTTGGAAAGTGGCTTGTAGTACACTATTACCACAAAGGCTCAACGATATTGAAAATAGTCGATTGGGAAGTTCTCTGCATTCCATTGTACCACATACATATAACTCGTACTTCCGATGCCAAGTTAAATTCGATGCCAAAACTTATTCGCGAGTGGAGCGATTACTTGCTTTGATCCTCCCACTCTTCCCACACAATAAAAGATAAAATACATTCAACTATCAATTGAAGGAATAAAAGTCGTAGATTGAAAAATTGGCGTTTTACTTGATACATTTTAGAAGAACGAGATAATCTAGAGTTAATAATTCGCTTTCAGCGCACGATAAATGTTTTGCGCGTTTGGTTCTCCGCGATAAGTTAAACACAAGAATAGCGCGAGTTAATCCGATACACCAGAAATCGCTCGAAGCGGGTCCTTCCCCCACTCCATCGCTGTACGATGATCCACGTGGCACGCGACACGCGTCTCATTGTCACTTGTCAGATGACGGACCGCGTTTGACAATGAGATATAAATCATTCACGACGTTAAGTACATATCGATGACGATCAGCGCGAAGATGTATGTATTTTGTAAAATTGTTCCTTTATCAGTATCATTTGGTTATCGTAAAATTAATTGAAAAATTGACTTCTGGCTTTCAACTCGGTACAATGATTGAAATTTCTGCGGGATCGCGTTTTCGAGCGAACCTTGGATGGATGTTCAATTGACTTTGTTTCTCAATTAAGCTGCCTATAAAGACCTCAATTTCAATTTAATCGATATAGGCAATCGGTTTACACGGTTTGGCGTCCGGTAGCAATAGCATTATAAAAACGAGCCATGAATGAAATCTCAGCAGATTGCGGTGAAAACGGGCTTCTAAGGAATCACTGGCGTCTGTGGATACGTGGTAGATTGAGCGGCGATATACCTACAAGAGTATTAACCGGAAGACCGTGGCTCGTATCTCGCTATCGCTGGTGTTTCTTACGGCTGATACGACACGATCACCGTTTTCCGATACTCTGCCCTCTTTTTCAAGCTAAGACCCTCGATATAACTGTGTCCGTTTAAACTCGCATTTGGCACTCTCCTTCCCTTTTTCTATCTCTTTCCTTCTGCTTTTTTCTGCCATACGATCCTCTAACTTTCTCACTCTCCTCCACATCGTCTACTATTTGATCGCAATCGCTTGGTCCTGGCAGTTTGTGCTCTAACCGGTGCTACATATTGTCTCGATAGCAGTGGCAGGAGACTGAAAGTGTCTATATTACACTTATATGGCGGTGCAAGGCACATTTTCTCCAATTTGTTGCTTGCGTTATTGCTTCCTACCACTTACAGGCTGGTAACAAGAAATTGTGGTGGTGTGTTCCAATGTCATACGACAAAGTTTCATTGGATACAGTATTTTACTACCAGCTAACTTAACTGTTTATTGTTAGACGTGTGCAAGGAAATTGTATTCTCTATCCAACGAGAATGTTGCTAAAGCAAAAAGCATATTTATAATTTTGATAAACGTTTCATTAAATTGTTATCAGTTATATTTCCGATTTTAATATAATTCTACCTTAATTTATGAAATCTATTGATTTATTTTATTTCTAAGATTATTATTGAGTTTTAAGGTAAACGATTTGTTGAGATAAAGCGTTTAGTTGTTAGGTGAATCTTAGGGTTTCGCGATCAATAAGATGAATTACAAAAATAGGTAATTCATCATCGAGAAGTCTTTTGTATCGGTGTACATCGTTTTTGCGTTCTTCGTCAAAGGATAATATCTTGTTAAATCGATAGTAAATGATAGAAAAAACTACGTCGACTACCCTGTAGGACCCTTCCAACAAGCTATTTCGGTCATTCATTGTCCTTGCCGTGTCTCTGCCGCATTTCCACCGTTTATTTTGCGATTCGCCTGCGCATACGTCTGTTTAGTACCACGCAAACATTTGAATTCGAGGACGAAATCGCGATGCTCGCTTTAAATACACGTCCATTTGCGTGAAATTAAACAGTTGGGTGATGCAATTTTATTCACGCCCTTTTTAAATCTCGACGGCACTTTGTTGGTTTTTAAGGGCCCTTTGTCGCCAGCGTCGTTGCATTTTCGTGGAATAATGCGATTTCGAATCGTAACAGCGTTAAATATTAGTTTCTAATTTAGTAAAATCTGATTTAGTAAATATTCCTGTTTAGTAAAGTAATTAGAATTGAATTAGAAATCAATATTTGAATATAGAACCACTGGACACATAATTAAAATAAGAAAATTGTATTGTTTCCTTAAAACCAGATAAAGTTAGAATGGACAAAAATTTGATTAATTGACGTGGAAATGTAAAAATTGAAATTTGCTTTTGCATTTTCTTTAAAAATTCTCAAAATAGAATACGAGACCATGCGAAAACTAGACTGATCGTGAGACATGGGGTTAATTCGAGACAAGATCGAGATGGTTCTCATTGTAAATGAAAAATGTGAAGAAAGCGAGGCGGAAGTGAGTGAGTAGTATTCTGGAGACAAACGGGGACTGTGAGTTTCAGGGTTGACTCGTAGAAGAAAGAGAACCGGAGTAGCAGAGAAAGGAGGTTGATATTCCTCAGGCTGAGTTCAGCTTCCGGGATGGCTCCCTGATTTGTTCGGGCTTTTATTAACGCGAAGACAAGAAATGGCGCAGGAAATCCCGGAGGCTACGAGCTACGTGCCGGAAGCCGTGGAAAAGGCGAGGAAGGAACAGGAGAAGCGCGCAGTCCTCGAAGGGACCGAGCTCTGGCGACGACGAAAGGAGGAGTTGCGACGTCAAAAGCACCGCGAGCAATGTGAAGTATGTCTCGTAAATGGGCATCAAGCTCTATTTTCGTCTTGGACAGCCTTTAGCCACTACTGCACGTGTCGTTTTACGTCTCCCTCACAGTAGAGATACACATTAGACTTCCTCGGTTCATTCGTACACGCTTTTTCTCCAAAACACTGAATTGCAACAACTTAATCTTTCTTGTTGTTATTTAGTTACTCTAATTTACACGAATAATCATTACACATATTTTTTCACACTCACACTACCAATTATTTATTAATACCAATACAATAGCCTTTTTCCAACAGCAAGAAATTTCAAGCGTAAATTCTTAAATTGTTAGTTTTCCTCTGAATTGTTATTCTTTCTTTTTAATATTCGAAATACTACAATGCTGGATCGTTTCTAAAATTGCGATTGTAAAACGATCGTTGCTATTTTCGGCGATCGTAAAATCGACTATCAAAGCATATCCGTCGAATCATTCGATTTCACGGACATTAAAGTCCGGTCAAATCTATCTTTCCGCTGAGGGTAGATGCAAAATTTCCTGAACAACTCTTGCGAATATTTTGCGCAGTGGAAAAGAGTCTACGGTGACAAGACCGTGGAATGGAGTTTCGCGGTTGTTAGCGGAGCAATTTCCGCCGGAAGATTCATGCGTGTAATACGAAGAGCCAGCGGCTGGTGGGAGCAAAGGATTAAAATATTTAAGTCCGCAAAGCGCGTCCGAATTGCTTATCGCGGACCACCAAAGTCCGGATTATGCTGAGGTAACCCTGAAACCCGCCAAGGAGTTGGTTTACCCTTCAGGAATATTAAAAGGAAAGATATGCTTATCTCTGAGAAATCAGCTTCCGGTAGAATAAAGTAGCTGTAGAATATTTATAATATTATCGATTGAATTATTTATATCTGTACCAGCCGCGTGCTTAGTTGAAAAATGACCAATTTCTCAGTGAGAAGATTATGCAAATAATTAGAATTAAAAAAAAAATACTTGTATTTTATGTATCATTATTATTCATTAAGAGAATTATGTACAATTATGTTGAAATACAGTTTTTGACTTCGACTGAGAAAGATATGTAATTGTTAAATTGAGTAAGTCGTCGATTTCTTGTCGTAGAATTCTTCATGAAAATGACAAGTTGAAGAATATTGCAAGTAGAATTTCCAAAATTCTCGTTTCTACTAAAATTGATAGTGTTGGGATACAATATAAATAAAGTAGTTATTCCTCCCAATTTATCGGAAATTGATCGTAAAATTGCATGGGCGAATAGAAAACATGGTGGTTCCCATGTGCCGGAATACGTGACTCGAATAGGGGAGCAATAAGTCTCTTCTAATGCTGGAATTACTACGTCCCAAAAGAATGTTGCATTATACGCGAGACTCGTATCACGTAAAAAATGAAACGTTGAAATCGAAGCCTTATTGTATTGTGTTTTCCATATAAATAGGAAAATCTTGCGGTTTTTATTACTAAACGTTCGGTAATCGTACGCAACGTTGGATTGGCGATTCTGCTTTAAAATCGTTGATCTTTAAAACCGAAATCAATTGGCGTAACGGCTCCGCCTATCGAATGCGTGTAACGAAAACCCAGAGTCCGATAAATTAAACGGCCATCCGTTTTATTCGGGAAACGTATTCAGTTTCGTTTTGGCGAATGGCGATTTTATCACTGCAAGAGACTGACAGTACAGTGGAATCTCGATTATCCAAACTCATCATGACAGATGTTAATCAAATGAGAAGCTTTCTAAAATAATTCAATAATTCTTCTTTTACGCGGTAAAGATTTTTATCTATTTTGTGGACATTTATAGTCAATCAAGTATTAATTTCACTATCGAATGACGAATTGATATATTTAGTTGCATATTGGAAAAATGAGTACATGTATAGTGAGAAAATAGCCAAGTAATTTACTCTTCTTATTTCGCACTGATTTAACTGCGGTTATCATGGTGCGGCAGAAAACTGCGTCGATCCAATATTTGCTCAGTGTTCCTAATTCTCTTTATAGCTACGCGAAATCCTGGAAAATTATTCACCCTGGGGCAAACCGGGTGGTGGTGCTCCTTGCCCAGCTACTCTCAGAAAGAAGAACGTTCCACTGGAGCCACCGGACTCGGCTAACAAGTCGGAGAATTTCGGCCGCGTAAGTCACTTTTCATCTTGAAATATTAGACGTGCGCGATAATCTCATATTTTTCAATGGTCCACAATTTTCCATTTCCTCCAATTCACCTTTTTTCACATAAATAGATCAATCTATTATTCTAGGATTATTGTTGAGATCCTCTTATTTTAACTTTACTCAAGTTTTCCAGAAATCCACTATTTTTTATCTACAAAAGATTTCCTCTTTTGCTGTTTTTTTTTAGCATTAAAGTAACTTATATCTAAAGTTAAAGATATCAAAGTGTAAAGAAAGAGGCACAATCAGATACGAATCGTAGAATTGTATATGTCTAGGGTATCGTGCACACTGAGAACAATTTCTCCTATTTTGCTTCGCCACGTTTGCCTATAAATCGAGATTAAAGACGATTTGCGCGTATACTGGACTGGTATACTGGACACACATTTTAATTGTGAGCGAGGATGGAGAAAGGTTTATGGGTACGATGCAGCGGATGCATGGTCGTAAAGCTTTTGTTAATTGTTGTTGAAGGTGACGGCGAAATTGCTTATTGCGCAAGCGCTAAAACGAGCTATCACGTTTCTTTATGTCGTCTTTTATCGCTGTTTCTTTAGAGTAATAGGATAGAGCAAAATTGAGGAATATTACGATTTCGATCTCAATAATTCTAGAACTAATAATTCAATTTTTCACTTCAATCTTGAATTCTTTCTCTCCGAATTAATAATTCACGATATTCGAAATAATAATTCAGGTAAATAGTTACATTGAATAAGTCACAATTTTAATAATAATGTTATACATTTGATTTTTCGTAATACGAACTTGGATTGAATTCGACTCAAATCAACAAGTTACAGAACATTACTACAGCAAGCAATAAAAAAGTAAATCGAACAACTCATAACGTGCGCCATGAGATATTTTAATTCCATTAAGTTTCACCTAACAAATGGCGGTTTTAAATCACTGTTTGACATTTACGATATCGCGGCAATCGATTGCAGACGATATTACCGTTTTCTCGGTTTAAGACGTTTCTGTAGTAAATCATTAAATATCGATGTCGATTGCCAATGGAAACGCGAAATTTTCTCCCTTTTTACCCTTGATATTACTTATACTATACCCGGCTGCCATGTTCAATCGATAACATATTGAAATTTCCAGACTCTATAACGTAATAATCGTATTTTGGAGAAAAGTACTATGTCAAAACCGCAGAATCTATTGGTCTCCGCATTTAGCCAGATAAATACTGACCGGAAATTGTGTCAACTCTGGATTTTGTATTCCTATTAATATCACACTAGAGGCGGGTGATCCGCAAACGATATTTGCTCTGGTATAATATTTGTTCAAAATATCAGTTAGCTATACAATAAATGTTAATTAATTAATTTGCTAAATCAAGCAGATTTCCCGTTCACATAATTCACCGATAAATCCTTCATTCCTTTCGAAAGGGTCACTCGAAATACAGATGATCGAATAAATTGCAATAGTTATATTTTATACAAAATATATAACGTTCAATTTACATAATTAAACTATAAATTAATTATATTCAGTATTTAGGCTTTTAAAAATGATTTTAAAAAACATTGAAGCAGTGAAAAGGAAAGTGAAGAGAAATGAAATAATAGATATTAGTAGCTAATTGTTTCTTCACAATAGTGAATACTTCATCCTTAATGATTCGAATGTTACGGATACTTTCCCAACAAACTCTACCCGTACACAATACCTCATAATAACGATATACAGATATATATATATTGAAGATTTCCATAAATGTAACGCGGATTTTCTCGTCTCGGCCTGTCTCCTATTTCCGGAAGTCGTATCTCGGCTCGTTTTCAAAGAGCCATGAATAAAATTAATGATTCTCAATCTGACGTTTCAATTTCAGCGGGGATTTTAAATATATGCTCGGCTCATTACATCTCTCGCTACAGACGCTACTATTATCAAAACGCGAATCAGACGCGAGTATCCGGTGCATCTGGCATTTACCGGATTCCAAAGCCGAATGTTCGTCACTCAAGAGTCTTAATGGATAGTTGCCGGATCTCTTTTCCCTAGCGAACGCAGTTGTTAACGCGAACTAATTTCATATATCTTTTATCATTTCGATTTTCGACGAAGATGGATATTTGCCTGACAAGGAAGAATGTTTTTTTTTGTGGGAGAAGATCGAGTCACGGATAATGTAGCACTGGTGAAAAGATCCTCGTTATCAGATATTTTTTTCTGTTCTTTTTTTTTATCAATGCGACATGGTACTAGTTCGTCGATTGACACGGTGCGACAGGAAGTCTCCTCGGGCTCACCTGCTAATTATGTAAATCAGATTTTCCGATAATCCTTTTTTACATGGTAAGAATTTTTTTTATTTCCAGATACTGAAGTAAATACTAATTTGAATAATAAATACTTATTTAGCATGAGAAATGTAACAGATTTTTTCTATTAAATGATCGTTGGATAATTGAGATTCTAGCGTAACGAGTAACTCGATTCAATTGTATTCTATTGATTTTTTGACCATTCGGCAAAAATTGCCGGAATTTGATTAACGCTCACTTGGTAAACTGACAAAGAGAAATATTGTTTCGATGGAAATTGCTTTAGTTCCTGGACTTTTAAACCTTCACATATAGAATCTGATATAAATGCAATTATAAACGAGATGGACGATGACATAAAAATGGAAGAATCAAATGAAAAAATCAATAATATAGAATAACGCAGCAATTTCGATTAAAATGAATTTTAAACTAGTGTTAAAGTTTCGTTCAGTATCACTGGTTCAGTTTAGATAGTATTTCAAATTTTTATTAGAAATTTCTTTGTCAATCTATGCGTTGGATAATGGAAATATCAATTGATATTTAAAGCTGCTAATTTAATAGGAGGAATTATTTAAATTCCAATTCACCCAGTGATTCTGGTTTAGGTAATCGGTATATCGTACCATCCGTTTTTGCAGTTGATTAGTGTCTTGCTTTTAACTAAACGCTAACACGAGAGTTAGCTTTTGACTGAGTTAAGCAGCATTAGTCAATTCTATTACGAAATAAAGTGATTCGCCGAAATCGCAGACATAATTTCCCAGCGAAATAATCATTTCAGAGTCGAGATTACGAGGCGAGCCCGCGGGGGGTTAATTTCAGAGTTCTAACTAATATCGTTTCCCGTAAGTAAAACCGAGGCACCCAAACTCTCTCCGTTTCACTGATATTTACAACAACATCCCAGCTTTTCGTTCCTTTTCGCAACTCAAGGATATTTAGTTCTTTTAACTAAATCTTTTTTCTAACATATTAACCAACAAATTATACATTTGTTACATTACATTTATGAGAATTATATTGATCCAAACAAGACTTTGAATTTGATATATTAAATTTCAAAACTATAATAATTTTTCTATTTTCAATGAAATATTTCTGGAAAGTATTTCGACGTTTAAAATACTTCACCTTTTAAGTATTTACCGAGGTCAAATTAGCTTGATTATTGCTCACACTGCAGCAGTAAGCCCAAAAGAAGCAGCGAATTAGACTATTCCGTTGCCGGTCTAATTCGCCGTCTAATTTCGGAGTTAACAGCCCCTTCTGTATAGAAGTTGGAAAAGTAGTGCAGCGCTACTGTAAGATTATTCACTGTCGTCGGAAACAGAGATAGAGAGAACGAGAAAGAGAGAGAGAGAGAGAGAGAGAAAGAGAACGAGGGTGGCTTTAGGCAGGCGTGGAAATGAATGTGGGCCGCGGAAACAGGATGCAGCTGGAACAAATGCCGTTTCTGAAATTGGGACGGCCACCGTTGCAGATAACGCGAAGCAATTCGCAGGCGAAGACGTTAGAACCGCCTCCCATTATCCTTGCAATTACGAGGATTATTGTCATGACGCTGAATCCAAAGATAGGAAGATTCGTCTTTGGCACCCCTCGATAACACTTGGACGTGTTTCTACTTTGTCTCTCGTCTATCTCCAACGCGGTCAATTCGAAAAATCAAAAAGAACGATTCGCAAATATTCCCAACATTTTGACAAAATGAATGTTTTTTAATGCGAAGTGAAAAGACTGTTTTCAACGATAATGATAGATTATTTTATAAGTAGTTTGAGTAATTTTCTCTACTTGTAATAATTAATACAACATTAATCAGCTTCTGTTCGTGTCGCCACTTTTTTCATGATCCTCTGAGATATTTAAATTCTAACTGTTCCGAGCTTTAGTAGTTTAATTGGGAAGATAAATTTCTGCGTCAGTTTCATAATAACCCGTGAATATGTATCGGGATTTTTCCATGGTGTCACTTTTTAACTTATTGCAAGCATGCGATATATTCTCTCCTTTCATGGAATCCGGTCAGCGAAATAAATGCGAAATCCCCGTGAAAAACATGATAGTGTTCCAACAACATGAATTCCATAATTCTTTTTTAAATGAAAACGATCATTTATTTTCCATTCTTTTTTACTCGCTAATCTGATTGATACCCAAAGAATGAACAACAACGTACCAATCTTTTTTTGTCAAAAGTTGTACTTGGAATAATCGGCATTCCATTGTCCTCTCAGTTAGCACTTCACCTCTTTCATCGTCAAGTTGGTTTATAGTCGGTGTCACTTGAAATCAGTGCGAGAAAAAAAAATGAGGGAAAAGGAAGTAAGTAGAAGATCGAACGTTCGATCAATTCCTCCCAGTTCAATCTGTGTTCACGGTGACGTAAACAGTCCTGACCTCGGCATACTGCCGATTCGGAAACTATTCCAGTAGTCCCATTTGCAATTCAAACTCGAAAAAGATTGCATGCTGTGGCGCACCGTGACCCGTATAATTTGCTGCTTGCTTATTCTATCCCTTGAAATAGTTTTACGCGCGCTGCTCTTGGGGCGAAGAGTGCGAAATAACCAGGTTTTACCGATAAGCGCGGTGCGATGTTGCGAGTAAAGAGTTCCAGTTTACATGAACTGATTGCACAGTAACATTGACTCGCTCTCCTATAATTTCCTGCCAATGATTTATTACCCTCGCGGATTTCGTTTATTTCGCGTTAAACTCATCACCTACGATTTGAAGGTCTTTATTCAAAACGAAACGATAGAATTAATTTCAAAGAAATATTGTAGTATTTTGTTTGTTTTAAAGATCAAATTTTTCTCCATATTCAGTTTTTTTCATATATAATTCAAATTAGACACACTCTTCTATTCGATAGAAAGTATGTATATAGAGTGATTTTGAATTATTATGAATTGGATAAGATTTCGTAAAGTTGCATATAACGAGTATGGATATTGATGTTTACGAGAAGAGTGAAATTACTAATAAAATTCCTTCATTGTCCAAGGACTAGGTTGGAAAGGTTGGAAAGAAGCTTTAGTCTTACGTCATAGTCGGTTGCCCAGTCTTTTCCGGGCTGAAAGCTTTCTCGAGGAGTCGAAAGGTTAATACCCCGGTATGCCGCATACAAGCGATTCGATTACGCTTTATCCCCCTTGACTCTTGCGATGCCGCAAAGCGCCTTCTGGGATTTTGAATCAGCGCTCCGAAATCCCCGGAAATCCATTACCTTAAATATTACAAAGGCGGCTGCGGAGTTACATGATAAAGAGAACTGCGTGGCTTCGACCGTTTATAGCGAAGATAGGTTGCTATCTGCTTGTACACCTGATGGAACAGGGGCTGATATCATCGCGTTTGCCTTTGTCTTTATCTGTTGGTTGGGCAACGTTGCCTTATTGATACTTTGTTGACCATCATCTTTCTCCTTTTCTTTTTGAAATTTGATTTCTTAATAATAAATATATCCAACGAAATAGATATGATCGATGGGTATATAATTATATGGTAAATGGATTGGATTATAAGCTGGATAGATATGAAATCTTGCCAGTGGTAATAATAATATAACTGGGGATTAACGTATGCAATGGCTTGAGTTACGTCGACGCACGAAAGTACCAGAACGCTTACATAATTATCTCTCAAATAATTCTGCTCGCACGAGTGTGTTTCTAAAGCTCAGCAATTTTGTGCCCGCTGCAAGTTCATTCCTATGAAAGCTCGCAGTTAACAATATTCACTTAGTTTATTTCAATTAAAACACCTGGAATTGCTGGAAAATTTCCCTTGTGCCAAACAAATTCTCTCACGGGAGTGGAAGCGGTAGGAAAACTGTTGGTAAAATGAGTTGGTCGATATTTTTTTATTAGTTGCGTTGGATTTAATAAAACAGATTTAAATTCCTGGCCGCACAGAGGTTCTTTGTTTCGTAGTTTTTGATAATTTGGTTAGCAATTTGTCATTGACGACGTAGCGAAAATGAAAAAACTATATTATACTGACTTTAGAATATAAAGTCATTTGAAAAGTCATCGAGTGTATTTGGAATGATATTTATCACTGAAAGAGATTCACGTTAACATTTTAATCCAGATGAATTTTCTGTGAGAGGGAAATTCAGTTGCGGTAAATAATGGGAAATTTGGTGGAAATGCGATTTCCGGGGCGTGGCCATAAACACAAATCCAGAAGTCCACGAATTTTGGGAGCTTTGTCATCGCAGTCATCATAACAATTGGCGCAAGGGAAATCTGGTAATGGACTTTCGTTGTAGGGCGAACGTGAAACATTTTTCTCGTAGCAGTAGCGTGGAATAGAGTTTCGAAAAAGAAGTGGTATGAGGCCCGCAGAACTGGTCTGGCTTCCTGTGCCGCTCGTTTCCGCCCTCGAATTCTCGACGTATCGTCGATTTTCCCGATCACGTAGGATCCTCGAAGGCCTCGAAAAATGCTGTTGGACGCGAGCGAGATTACGTCCGAGTGACGCGCAAGGCACCTCAGTTTTCCGGAGATTTAAGCGTTCGCCCCGTGAAAGCCTTAAATTACGAATAGACAGCCACCTTTTTCCCGTAGATGCTCCGACGGCTCGGATGAATCATTCGCTTTTCACGACTTCCCGTAGCGGTTCGTTCGAAAGTTTTTAATTTCGGACCATCCGCCGAACGTCTCTCGCTCTTCAAAGAAATGAAAAATACTTTGAACTCTGTGTTCTTTGCACTTGTGCGCTTTCATCACGTATTATTCCATAAAACAACTTGATTCGCCAGAAAATTGCATTTTTTGCAATGGTTTCACCATTCTTATCAATTGGAAAGTAATTGATTTCATTAATCGATAACTGATAGCCATTGATTATTGAACCATTGATCTGTTCCTTAGGAAACTTGTTTATCTGAAATATCGGAATACATTCTGACAGTAATAAAAATTATTTGTCTCAAATATGAAGTATATTAAATGTGTAAAAAGATTAAGAAGTTTTATTGTAATATAAATCAAGATAATGATCACATCACTTTGCAACAAAGATTCTAGTCACTTTCTCCGATAGGATTCGAACTTCCATGAAAAGGTTATTATTGGACCGAGAAAAGTTCGAGACATTAAAAGAGACAACTCGCTGAAGAGAGTTCTTTAAACAGGCGCGAACACGCGTTCGCTTCTGAAAGGAGCGATTTCTCGGTCGTCACAGAGGAAGTTCGCCTTGGAAACTGCTTAATATGCTATGGCACCGTATGCTTAGCTGGCGCAGCTCTGGCCCTGGAGTCAACGCGGTCCTGGTGGAGTACCTTGGAGAGATCCGAAGTTGCTGGGTGTGCGCTTCCTCGAATCCATGGTACGCATACTTCCTGGTGCGTTAAGTACGTGGCCTTATCAGCGATTACTCTCTTAACAACCACTCTTCATCCTTTCAAGACTATACTCAACTTCAGCTTGCGTTATCATCTTTCTTTCGCTAATAATTCTTTCATCGCAATGCAAATTGCGAATACAAAAATACTAATAAACACTTAATTAAAGGTCAATCTCACAGTTTATATTTTGTTGCTAAGCGGAAAACACACGTTTTGCAGTTAGAATCTTTAACACGGATTCTACTCTCCGAGTGTATTAAGAACATCTCAAAAGGACTTGTTCTAGCAAAACCGGAACAGCACATTCTTGTCAAATGGAGATAGTAGGAATTTCTCGAGAAGGCCTCGCGCTATTCAAGTTAATGTTTTGCATGGTTTTTGCGGAATCTTGCGAAGAACAGTGCGCATAATAGTTGGGGGCGAGTAAAAACCATAAACGTCAGAGATATACTTAGAGAGTAACGCGCATGTGAGAACGAGTACACTTGGCACAGTTTTGCGAACTTGAATTGGGATTTGTGTTTGAAACGCGCTTAGCTATGGAAAACCACAGGAATAATCTCAATGTATGTACTTCGTTCCGTTCAATTCTGTTAAACATTAAACATATCGAAGAGAGACATATTGCTGCAGGAATTTTTCTGAAGAATGTTTAAAAAGAGAAAACTATTTTATTCCATGTATTAACTATATCAAATTAGAATTATAGTGTTGATAAATGAGTTATCGTTGAAAAAGAATAAATATATGTATTTCTTTTTAAAAATTCTATTGAATTTCGTTTCGAAATATTAATGCGGACGTTAGTACTTTTTGTCTTAATAGTTTGAAAATTGAGGGAGAGTTGTTCGATGCGCAATCAGCGCGGACAGCTAATATCATTTACGTGGTTCTTCCGCAGTGTTTTCTTGCGGAAGGAGCGTGACAGAGCGCCGAGAAAGCCTTCCTCCAATAACGAGTCGAGGATACGCCGCGCCGCGCCGTTGGCATCGGTAAACGGCGTTTGAAGTGGAAATTAGGGCTTACATTAGGGCGTTCTGGTGATCGAGCGTCGCTTCCGGCGCATCAACGCTCCCGCTGGGAGCGTGAGATCCTTAATTTTTAATTAAGCATGCCACGCTGCAGAGAAATGTACAGGGTGTTCCCGATATAACTCCAAAAGAAGCTTACACGTAATTTGAAAAATTTCCACTGCAACAAAATTACAGCGAAAAATCTTTAAGATTCTATTGTTTAAATTCTCTTAAGTTTCTATCAAGAGGGTCATTAAAATTTTCTCAAAATGTTCTCAATTTTTCAAGTTAAATGATTAATTAAAAAAAAATGTTTCTCTTATATTTCGTTTAATAAATTCATTTTGATTTCCGAAGAAGACTTTGATGCAATAAATTTCTAAATCGTATCGATTTCACTGTATTGAAAGCTTTATCGTAAACTTAATTTCACTTGTAACTTGTTGTTGATCCAAACGATTCAATTACCCATTCGCGAAACTAATTACCGAATCCATCGAATAGCTTCTCTCCTTTATCCAAACTGAATAGCCGCCTTGTATTCGAAGACATTGTAGAACCGTGTTTTCTCCGCAAATTGGGCGTTTCAGAGGGAAAAGTTTCAAGCGGAATTAATCGAAGCTCTTCGTGTTTCGTTTACGTTTGCTTCTTATTGCGTAGACAACATTTGTTCTCAGTGCCACTTACTACCTCGTGTTTGCAACTCCTTAAATCATTCTTTTTCAACTTTTCACACTCTTCATACATATAATATATACATTTAACTTAAATTCATCATTTAATTAATGATCATTAAAAATATTCGCGGTATATTTAACAATTAGGTGCTCCCTCATCTTGCGAGTTGACTTGAGGAATTTATCCGTCAACGGATTTACGGGTAGTTTTCCGTTTTCTCGGAGCTTGTTTACCAGTAATAAAGCGTCCAGATTTATTTTAACTAAGCGGCTAACTGGATCGTGACGTTGAGGAATGAATGAACCGGTCACGTTAACTTGAGCTTGGTTTACCGTAGTAACTACTGATTAAGGGATGATTAATTTTTGTGGTGCGGACCATGCTATTGACCACCAGTTCCCGTGGTGATTTTACCAGTTTTCTTTGCTGGCTCTCGGGAACTGGGTGCTTCGAGGGTGGAGGGTCAAGTAGCTACGAAAAGGGGTCAGTTGGCTTTTGGAGCAGCTCCTGGTAAATTAAGGTCCAACTCTATCCAACAATTCGAAAATAACGAACCTGTACTAGTGGATAGTTGACTCTTTGTTATAGTTTTTCACTCGGCTCAATATTATTTTTCGAGATACTTTAGAGTGCTCCTACCAAATAATTATAGAATTATAAATTCAATAGACACAATTCATGGTTTTATATATCCGCACGAGCTTGATCATCAATTTCCTCGCTCTTAATTACATTATTCATATTGGTTTCGATAATCAGAGGTGCAAGAGTAACCTAATATCCATTAAACTATAAAATCTGGATGGCTTTTTTATTCAGAGTCGTGTAGGATTCCAACAGATCGAGTAGTCCTAACGAGCTGTGCTCGACAGTTAACCCAGATCCTGGGAGTCACTCCGAACAGATCCATTCCTCTTTCAGGGCTGGACGAGCAACTCGACGATCGAGAGGCTGCATCACAAGGCTGGTATCAATCCCCTGGCAGTGGCAGACACAAACAGGTTCTTCGACAATAAGGCGGAGCCAGGTAAACGTTAGGGAAGCGTGTAGTTAGCTTTGCTCCCAGTCAAGAGGAACTAGAGAGTTACTAGGTCGAGCTTTTGCTTTCTCAGGCTTGGCCCAGGACATCGAACTGGGCCAGGACTTTGGAAAATCCTATAGCGAGGAAGTTGAAGTCTACGAGTTGACTGGTGGCGTCGAATTGGTACCATTGCTGACCAGTCGACGTCATTATTCACATCCTCGACCTACCCGTTATCTTGCCACTGACGCTACACGACCTGGCTACACGATAGAGTCGTAAGTATCTACTGCACGGAACTTAGGATTCTCAGATCGAAATCTTCTCCTCTTTGTTTCGCCTGAAATTGACGGATCTTACTCGCAAGGATCTTGGTGGCTGGATAGACTAGATTGTAGCATGCCTCTTTGTTTGGAGCATCTACTCTGATAACTTGTTTTTTCTACTGCAATCTTTGCTGAATTTCATTGCACGGATATCGCTTTTGCAGATCTTTCTAATTTGTTAATATCCTGTAGCTTAAAACTTATAATTTTAACTCTGGAGAAAATTGTGTTAAAGTGGAATAATTCTAAAGTTTATTCAAAGATTCTTTGATTTGTAAAAAGCTTTTTCAAGCTTCTATGCTTCTTATAATAAGGTCATGGTATGGTTTGTTGTAGAATTAGGGTCAAGAGCAGTGCCGATAAATGTCCCCCCCTTTTTATCGCACCATTTCGTGTCTTGTGTGTCCGTGGAGATAACGATCGCAATAATCAAAGCAATGAAATTTCCATATACCGCGATCTACCCTGAAATCGACCTTATCTTTTTCGTAATTTGCTCTTTTGTTGCTCGGGAGCAGTCTGCGGGATGCAATAAAAGTTCATAAGCAGGGCGCGGTTGTTATCGAAATAATAGACTACCCGGAGAATACAGAATCAGCAGAAAATTTGTCTCGCGTAGATTGCAAGTAGGTCTCTGGAATATTGCATTTACACGGTGCAATTAGTATTAATTAACGTCACATTATTATCTCCATTGCTTCCAATTATTATAACTAGAACGCCGATATCTATGCAAAATACCACGAATGCACTGTCGTAAGCTTGAAAATTTACAAGGTTTTCCTGTTTTTAAATCGAGTCTTTATAATCGTGCACCAATATCAAAATTCATATCTCTATAAATATTCACAGTTATTTTCATTTTAATTTTTATTCCAATATGCTACACCATTTATTTGCATCAAATGTTTTCGAAACTCTTGAAAATTATTGAGATTTAAATGATCAATTATTATCCTAATATCGATTAATCCAATTAATCTTTAACTAACCGAATTTCTTGAAGCATAGTTCTAGCAATTCATTAACGATATTCGCGGTGTTACCGCTTCCTTGGGAGCGAGGATCGCCGACCAAAATAGTTAGCGTGGTCCAATGTCTGTCGCATTAACGGCAAGAGGGTGAGAGGAACGTGCGGCGAGATATGACCGAAGGGGTAGAGGATCGTAGTGGTTGCGAGAGGGTTTGAGCGAGGATGGTAACTACGTTACAGGTAATCAAGTCATTGACCTGAATGTTCTCGACCTCGACAACTTTGGCCGTCCGCTCTTGCGCGGTCTCCTCTCCTCTGGATTGTTTGTTAACGTTACAGCCTGTCGCGTCGTGTACTTGTCAACATAGTTTTCCGGCAACAGCCACTTGTAACCCTAGACGGCTTCCCAGAGACCTTCTACGAGGTCGCTCGTCTTCTCTTGCTTTCCATTAAATACGTAAATAGACGATTCGTCTTATATTCGGATAATTCAAGCTTCACTGCACTCGTGAAACACTGAATTATTCGCATTGACGTGAATAATACTGAGGAAAATGTCTGTTTAAATGAAATAATACAATGTTGTAAATAATTGTGTCTTGTATATAATATTCAAATAATGGAACGTTGTTACATGTTTTCCTTTTGAAATGATCTCTGACGATAGAACTTCACGAGCTTCAACTTTTCTTATTCATTGGAATTCTTCGATAGAGTTTCTTCCTTTCTTTCTTTCTTTTTTTCAACACTGTTACCGCGCAACACTTTTCCCTAGGAAATATGACTGACGCAGTTAAAACTGTCGTAGTTAACGCGAATACTGTTCCGCTACTATGAATTTCAATGATGTAAAGTTATTATAGGGTCGAATTTCTCCCTTATGGCATTAATTCGGCGGTTAGCTTAAAACAGTTCAGCTCGCATTGCATTTATAACTCGTTGAATAATAATTACTTTTGAAAGGTTTCGAATCATAAATCGTATTTACCAAATTTCGAGGTTTATGTCAGCACTGGCGATAAATGAAACCATTCGTTACGCGTCCACTAACAAAGTCACTTTTAATTGTTACACTACGTTAGTTGATCGATGATATTATAAGATGTTTCACAATTAAACACACTATAAATAGATATTGTTACATCTATCTAATGAATATTTCACGTGCATTTGATTACTCCGCGCCCCTTTAATTTTAATATAATTATAATTTCATTAAAATCGATATCTCTTCTCTTTAATACGAGCAACTAAATCTCATATTAGCTAAATTTATTTAACTAACTCTGATATGAAACTTTATAGTTTCCCTCCGTCAAGTGATTTACCTTGTTGCTGTAATTAAGCGTTTATTGAATTCCTGAAAAAATCGATTTTTGAGAAAAACGTATTCCTCACTCCAAACATTAAATCACTCATTGGATATTGTAAAACTTTTTTCTCTGTTCCACAACGTTATCAGAGTTTAGTAAAAACTTATCGACCCTACAACTTCCTTGTTTGTTTCGTTGAAGATGGCTCGGAGAAGTTCTCCTTTAAAACAGACTTTATAAAACTTCCAGCCAGCGATCAGATACCGAGAATTAACCGGGAGAAGATCTAGCTCGTTTCTCGTTTTCTCTCCGACAAATGCAGGCCATTGGGGGGCGGAAGATTTAATTCGAGGATGTCCCATTTTTCTTTCGCCAACTTAACACAGGGCATCTTTAGTTAAAAAGTGAAGGATCATAAAAAACCGTGTTCTTTCTGACAAGTAAGAAAATTGTCTTCCAACAGAATTATACATTACTTCGTTACTGAGACGTATAAAAATAATAAGAAGGATGATTCTAATTATTATTGTTGAATGGAAATAATTTTTGCCAACAGAAATATTTTGATTTTTGAATTCTTTCCTGTTGCAATGTAGGTCTTGAGACATTGAGGATATAGTGAATTCGGGTTTTTCCCCGCGGATTATCGGCTTACCAGCCAATTATTCGTGGCACCTTGCTGAGCAACCGATACGCTAATACCGTTTTATCGTTCGATGGGTTCGTGTGCACGCGCTCGTTAGACCGATTATATCGCTGCCGTGCCGCCAGAACTGCTTGCAGTCTGATCTATAATCAGACGCTTTGATGCCACCTAATCGAATTCCCCCGCGTCTGCCTCGCGTTGTTCATAATCCTCCGCCAGGAGATAATCAATCATCGACGATCTCAAAAATCTCGTTGATCGTGCAAATTAACGTATCCTTATTCCGCGAGTTATTCACATACAAAAATGTATATATTTCTTGTACACTTGCATCCGTCGCGTTCGTTACTCGCGGAGTAGAGTTCTTTTTTATCAAGAAACATGATGATTATAATTCTAATTGCTGGTTATTACTCTGGATAATTTCCTACAAAAGATGAAAGTTTATTTTTGGTTTAAGGTTGAATTAATCCTGAAATTGTTTGGAACGAGAAATGGAAAGAGATTTTTCGGGAATTGAATCTTTATAAAAACTTGTAGAATCTATCCGTTTTCAGTGAGAAAGACTTCCGGAGGTAAGAGTTTCAATTTCTCCGGAAATGCTTGCCCCAGGAGAGTCAGTGTCGGTGCACGCAGCGTAACTGCAAGATCCCAGTACGTTCGGGAAACTCATTGTTCCAGGAGGAACGAAACACTGTGGAGATTTTCTTTAATGCGATGCTGTGGCTTTCAGAACCGGTGACCTAGTCGCTGGTTTTTCCAGAGCTTGGAATACCGTGGTGTATTGGATAGTTGAACAATTGATAGCCGTGGAAAAGAAATCTAGGCTCCGTTTATTTTCCGTTGAAGCTATCGAACCTCGAACCTTACCCTGTAACATTCAGCTTTCGCCTCCGCGATGCGAAGCAATTCTCGCATTGTGTTGCATTGTTCGAGTTCTGGAGACTGTCTGCTCACACTACGAGACTTAAAAGGGCTCTTCCTTTTTCTTTTCCTCGCGAGCATGTGCTCGGAGATAGCGACTGTACGATACAATAGTCTTGCCTACTTTAATTTCTTCAGTTTCTCACTTGCACCTTTGATACACTTTCCCTTCAATATGATAAAATTCATTTGTTTCCTCATTCTTTCAAAAAGTTTCTGCTTGCGAACTGAACCATTTCTTCCTTTTTATTACTTATTCTCATTTTCTATTGTCTCTCGTGTTTTTCTTCTTTGATACAATCTATTGGAATTCAATGAGTTTTACGTTCTCATTTGAATAAATAAACATGAAACTCATAAATATTTATTATTATTGATTTTGATTTTGAGTTCCGCATGTTCCTCAATTATCGAGAAGCGAAATTTCCTCTCGATCATGGTACTTTACGTCTCACCGCCAAGTACGATTGGAATGGCGTCCGGAAATATCGTACACATCTATCCATACGTGCTTCGCAATTTTCGTCCCCATTTCGGAAGCGAGCAAATTCGCCCTGGTCAATAGAACTTTGCCGTCATGGTGACCGTATTTATTCGCCAGTACTATTACCGTAACTTTTAATACGAATCTGCGATCGTAGTAACCAGCCATTATACCTGGTCGAATTCCCAATGGGGATTAGAAGTTGGCATAGCAATATTTACTGCCGTGTATGTATTTGCTTTGTGCAGCTCCGATGAGAGCGTCATCTGTAAGGCATCGGCCAGGTTCAATAGAATTTTTCTACTCTTTGTAATTACAGCGAAACGTATACAAAGGTACTGTACATATACATATTGTCGTGTTTTTCGGCTTATACCCAGAATTGGAGCTCTTTGTAAATATCTACTTGGTTCGCGCGACTTTCACCTTGTTAGAATGAGCTCCCACCGTTTATTTCTCTTTCGCAGATATTTCCTATAACTGCACTTACAATTAGTATCAGCTTCGTATCCATTCGAAAAGTATTTGGCTGTTTGCAATACGAAGCTATTCCAGTCCGCTCGCAGTACGCATTTTCGAAAAAGCTACAACGCGACCATTTCGTTATTAGTCCGCGCCTTTGTCGCTGATATTGAATTCTGTTGCAGTATAAAAGCTGCGCTTTTTTGTTAATTTACGAATTAATGTACTGCTTGAGCATACTTTAAAAAATTGAATTGCATAATTAAAACATAACTAGAGATTCTTTCTCAAACATCAAGATTTTTAAATGTTTTTTTCAACAGTCTTCGGGCTTTGGGGTGTGGGAACCGAGAATATATCTCGGACCTGGCAGAGCAGATGCGAAACAAGGAAGAGAGAGCAGTGGTAAGTGTGCAATGATCAGTGATGATCGCATAACGCTTCAATGACAACTCCTGTCGAGAACTTAACTAATCCTCTAACCGTCACAATTTCCTGAGCGTCGCGTTCGCACTGATTGAATCGAGTTACGAAGGTATCAGATCCTTGGTTTTCGGATTCACAGAGATTATCGCTATTCCCGTGACATGTACACCCGATATCTGCTTCACAAAACTCAATGGGAACTAGTGAATTCCTCAGCTCAACTTTCAAGAGGATGTTTGTTCGCTTCGAAAAAGAGTACACCACGAGTGCTTCCTGATTTTCCTAAACTCCTCCGTTTCCCGCTGGAACGTATCAGACAGATGCTCAATTCTTCTTGGAACTTTGCAGTTCAATTTTTCTCCTTTACAAAAAATTACACTGATTTCATTTCCCCTTTTCTCAAACTTTCTCACACTTTTAATAAATTCGTTCTAGTGTAAAATAGAGATTCTACTCATGAATCGTAAAAGCTTGAAATAAAAAAATATCGAGCTTCGTTTGGAGGAAACAATTAGAAAATGTTCAATTGAGCTGTTTAGATGCAGCATTGAGGATAAATACAAAGAGATTCTCGCTTGATAGATTCGCAGTTTAGGGAAGATAGTTTATCGCGAAAGTTCCGATATAATCCTTTCCTTTGTGGCGACGATGACATTTGCAGGAGGAGCGACGACTGGAGCGAGAAAGCTGTCGCAAGCATTTCGACACCTGGAGAAGACTATGGGGTAGACCAGGCCACGGTGCTCCCATAGATCATGCCCAAAGGAACAATCTCTACAACATCCTTTATCGACCGGCGATCTATTGAGCCTCAGTCAAGCGGACTTTCGGTACTACCGCAAGAGGAAGAAACCCTCGAATCAATGTATTGTCACCGGAAGACAGACCTGTGCCTCTTAAATCTTCTTTGACTCTCTCCAATCCTCCATGACTTTGAAGTCACACACCCATCGATCTGCATTTTTATCTCCTGTTCTCCTTTTCCACGGGAATTCCTTTGAAATAAGTAATCGTGTTTTTGGAAAGTAATATTTTCAATCATTTATTTCTTATAATAGATATTGAGATCTCGATCGATTAATTTTTAATGTCATAAGCAATAGGAATTATCCTTACATTTTCACATATTTCCAACGAACACAGCAAGAAATTACATTTTTAATTTATTCGTAGAATATATAGAATTGAGGAAGATATATTACATGGTTCGGAATGTAAAGTTTCAAAAACGTAATAAATAAAAGTAAGAACTTTAATTATTAAACCGTTAAGTTTCTATAGATTACATACCGAAAGGATTACTTCGCCGTGAAAAGCCAGAAGTGCGGAAGGCACTTACAGTACTTAAGCAGTCGTTGGCTTCGTAAATATATTAAGTCTTTGGAATCGATCGGTCGCGAACAAGCGACTTTGCAGAACAAGTTTTCCATTGACGGTAGAGGCGGACAAAGCTGGGATAATTAAGATGAAGGCTTTGTTGACAAGGGCACTGGCTAAAGGATTTTCCGTGGTTGGAAAATCGGGGGGACCGGGCTGAGTGAGCTATTAAATTTTATGAAAGTTGTGCAAAGGCTAGTTTGATAGACTCAGAGGGCGCTGAGGCTGACTAGGCCTGCGCCACGATCGGCCAAACCTCAAAGGAACTTGAACGGCTCGAATGGCTTTTAAATTTCATGAACACCAAGGAACGCGAATTTGAATTTATGTATGCCTCATTTGGACAAGCTTGACTTACTGGCTCAAAAGGAACGATTCTGGGTCGCCTTAAAAGTGGTTCAGTTAACGATAGAGACACTATAGTTCTCTCTCCATGAATTTCGATTTCGAGAATAATTCCTGAGATTCAGTATTTTTTTCTTGGAAAACGCTCTTCAGAAATTGCATTTATCGTTGAGATTAAGATCTAGAAAACATCTGAAAGTGAATATATCTGAAAATTTTGCCAATCATAATATTAGAAATAATAAAATGTATGTTTTTGATATTATGAACCAGAAAAACCCAAGCTAGTTCATGCTGCAAGAGTGAACCACTTCGAAAACGTCGATTAATAAAATTACTGCAGACTGCATTCGAAAAAAAACAGAATTGAATTAGCAGAAACCTATGAAGCATCATACAAAGAACATTACGTAAGCTTTTTTACTTCGAAGCTCCCTACAACCTGTTATAAAGCTTCCACGGGACACTTAAACTATTTTCGCTCGCGCACACATGCTTTTCCGTCATACATACACCAATAAATATTTTCAACCAAACAATATCAAAGAGGTTTAAATTGTGACGTGTACCTGAATTCTCCACCAGTCTCCTCTAAAGAATAATTTAATTAAAGGCCTTTAACGATGTTCCCCAGTGTGGTGGGAAATCACTGTAATACACTCTGCTTCCTGTCGGGAGCACGTTCCATTTTGGTAGCGTTCTCTCGCGACGATCGGTTTGCATAATACCGTAATTAGACGTTAATTGCTTGGCAGACGGACGAGACTACCGGCTTGGGTGACAATCGTCCCACTAATGGACGGGGCCAATTTAATTTGGCCGCGGCTGTTTGGCGGCTGCCAGCTCGCAGTCTGCTACTCTTAAACGCTAGTGCCTTTGGCCTTATACAACCGAGGTAGACCAGTTTCGCTTCTACTAACTGGAGACTGTTGGAGACGGTCGCGAACGGTACAGACTGGCCCCCTCACAGTTTTGCCACGCGATAGTGCCTTTAGCAGAAAAGCCAGACGACTGAGCGCTCCTGGTTGGCATCCTCTGTGGTTGCTGCTCTCTCTAGCCAGCTAGACCCATTGTCTGACTATTGTGTTCCGACGTTACCGCTCAACGTCGGTACGTTTGTATAAGCGTGATCCATTTTCTGGGAACTATCAGTTCCTGCGCGCTAGATGAATTGCAACTCGCTCCGACTGTTCTTCCTTTACTCGTTGCTCGGCTTCGCTCGGCTGTACTCGGTTCGCACCCTGCTACCTGCTCCGCTCTGACGGCATTGTCGTTGGAATTGGGTCGTACTCCCCTTCTCCACCTCTCTCCCTTCATTTTACTGTAAACCGAAATGAGATACGCGGCCCAACGCGAAAATTGGCCCTGGCTCCCATTTTTTCTGCCCCCTTGGCGACCTACGCCATATAGAACGGCACCTGCGGATGCCGGTTTTTTTTGCTCCCCCTTCTCTTCTGACTCTCGGTCTCTCGAGTTTTTTGCCTGTTTTTTTACCCTCCGCGTGCATACCTGGTTTGGGAGTCTCTCTAATTCGACTCGATGGCACGAGCGAGAACCAACAATGGTACTTGACAGTTATGATTCTTTTGGATAGAATCTACTTTTTTTCTTTCTCTTTCCGGTTTTCCAACATTGTTTCTTTCGCGTACAGGAGACGATGAAAAAGTGTCCTCAAGGAAAAGTGATGATAAGGATGGGTTGAGAAATCAATGGTTTCGAGATTATAGGTAATTCTTTGTTCGGGTAAATCAACAATTTCTTTTCCTAGTTACGAATGATTTTGTCCTAATTCTTGTAGCAATTCGAGTAGCCCGGAAGTTAGTTCATTAATTTTAGAATCAAAGTAATCAAGATTCATAGAAATGGATCCTTGGATCTATTGGCTTTCGGTTCTCATTGAACTGTTCAATTAATTTAAATCACCCTCATTTTAATTCGCGCGGAAAAGTGACCCGATTTTACGCTACGGTAAATGTAAAAAAGGATTTGCCAAGCCCAAAAAAAATGTCGGCGAAGTCGAGAATATTATTTTTCTCTTCGTTTTAAAATTTTGGTTATTCCGCTCTACGTCGCGACGAACTTTATACTCATAACTAGATTGCAGATTTTCGCGTTGACGAAACTAGAAAGAATCAGAGAAACTGACTTAAAAAGTATTTGTACGAAACAATATACAATTAATTCATACTGCACCAGTAATTATCGTAAAATTTTTTCAATTAACGATTCTGAGTTTTTTTTTTACCAACGACTTGGCATATAGTAGATTGGAATTTCCGGCTTCACTGTCCATTGCACTCGCCAACATCTCAGTGTACTTTTCCCTTTGAAGCTTAATAGCTTCTTGCTCGGCATTCTTACTTGGGTCGCGCTTAAATTACGTCAATTTTAATGGAAAACCCATTGTCTCGGAATATGTGCCAGCGATTTAAATTTCCTTCCGCGCGGAGAACCTTTGCCAGGACGGTGGTTTAATAAAGTACAGAGACTGCCATGTAAAATTGTCAAGCTCAGCCGTTTGACACCGATGTCTGTTCTCCATTTCGCGGAAAAAGTAGGATTACACTTAACTTTTTCCTTCTTGAACCCATGATGAATCGAGTTCCACGTAGTGCGATATACGTAGCTTAAAATTAAAAAATATCCGCGGTTATAGTGTGGACGAGAAGCAGTAATACGATAATGACATTCTTATGATTACGTAAAATATAGCTCGACAGATAAATTTAATCTTTTAATCATCCCATTTCATCCAACTTAATTAGTCCTATTAAAATGTCAAAAGCTTTGAAATTACATTTAACATAAAAACTGTGAATTTTTTCCCCTGAATTTTTCTCATTTCCAAAATTTCGACTCATTTAACCATTCTCGTAACAGTCGTTATCGTAGTGAATTAAAATGTCGAATTTTTCTTTAACCAGATTTTCTTAATAAAACTTTACAATGGAGGATCATTTCGCATTCGTAAAATCGGTGAATCAGGATAAGTGCAGCGAATGGGTAAAGGAATTCATATTTTATAGCTATCGATAGGATCAGTACGAATTTCAACGTTCAATGCTAAACAGGAAGTCGTCTTGGAGTACGATTTTAAAGAGTTCCATGCGACATCCAAATCGCGAGCATCGCGTTCAATTCCCGCCTTTCAGGTTTTTTAGAGTGGCCGCGTCCAGATTTTAGATAGTCCCGTGGGAGCGAGCGCTTCTCTTTGCTTCCACCCTTGCTCGTTGCGTGTAGGTAGCGATAGGAAGAAGCCGCATTTGTCAGACGCACTGAGCTCTTTCAATTGGCTGAATTATAAGATAAGATCGAGCGTGCATCTTGCCCTGAAGCCTTAAATGAAAAGTAATCAAGCTCTTTTCAAGCTCCATTCTGCTTTTTGTTTCTTCGATTTGTCTGCTTCCTGAAAACTGAAACCCTGAATCACTGATGTATTTCTCCACTGGCGAAACCAACTAAAAAACTCCGCAAATTGATGCAAATCATTTCGAACTATTTCCAAAAATGCCTTGATATTTCGAAAAATAATTGCAATATGATCGAATTGCAAAGTAATTTTATCTGAGAGATTAAATCGCAAATACAGAGCGAAATATTCTCGTCAAATGTCGGATTTCCCAAAAATGATTTTGAATATTTGTCTGTTTTTATTGCAGAGAGTTTTCGGGAGTTTATCTCGACATTTTTGATTCTGTCTCTTTTTTCGAAGGTTTTAAAACCAATAAAAATGATCTATACAGATAGATTTGGTCATATCGGTTGGAAAAGTATTTGAATAAAAATCGTAATTAATCTAAAGAATGTAACTTCCTGGGTAGTGAATCTTTCGAATAACTTTGTGATAAGAGGTTTCATTATCATAGATCTTGAAAACCAGGTTTGTAACTCAAGTGCGGTGAACTTTCTTAGCCCTACAGCAATCTTCATAGCTCTCGAACCGTTTGTATGTATTCCATTCGAAATGTTCTTGAGTCGAGTTCATGATGGAAACTCTTTCTGTGCCAGTAAAGTCAAATCTTCCACCGTTACTTCTTCTACATACAAATTACGCACATGGAAAGAACATCCTGACAAATGTTATGCACTGTACAAATATCATTAAAGATATCAACGAAGCTAACGTTGCGACATTAAAATACAAAGTAAAGAAAAATCTGTATTTCTCTTTAGCAGTTCCAGTACTAGTAATAAAATACAACTTTAACTAGTTCTGTATTAAAAAAATCATATCAAATCAAATCAAATGAACCAAACAATCAGAAAAGTTATCAAACTTCGTAATTAAACAAACAAAACGATTTCATTTTTATTTGATATATTGCTGTAGGATAGAAGAAAAAAATATGGAGTTTTTAATGGAATCTTTTTCCTATGGAAAAGTTACTATTGGTGGAAAGAGAATCATTGTTTATTTGATTACAGGAAACCATATTCTGTTGGTATTGATTAATTTTCGACCAAAACTGACTGCGATACTCAGAAGAAATTATACGAATTCAACGGAAATGCTTGTGCTATGTTGTCAGGATAGAGCAAACGTAAAGTAGCCAGTTAGAAACTTGCGGTTTCAGTGGCTTAGCTTGTCGTGGACAGGGTTCTCCGTGCAACCAAATATTAGACCTAGAGAGCCCGAAAACTCTGCGGGAATTTATGTATTCTCGACTCTACTCGAAAACTGCAGAACTCCACTTCCGCCGTTTACGATGCTCTGCCACCACTCTGCCTCTTGCGAGAGTTTCTTCCGGACTCCTAATGTACGTGCGAAAGAAAGTTAATTTTGTAAATTGGAATGAGGAGAACTTATAAGTGCACTGTCTAAAAATCGTCGTATTTCAAATTATTCGCGGGGGGAAAACTTTTGTCGAAGACTTTTGCAAATTCACAATTATTTTAGTAATCATTTCATATATACAATGACGAGTATACTCGTCAGGGACAAATTGGAGTTAAAAAGAATAAAACACGAAACAGCTAGAATTTTGATTAAACGTATGTCAAATATTTCGTATAATTTTACATATATTTTATATTTTTTAACATTTATTAACTTTACGTATTGTTAACGTTATTGGTCAAATTATTGCAGCTTACGTTACGCAGGGGAAAAAATAACAGTTTTTTTCACCGACGGTTTATTTCTAATTTCGAAATATTTCCGTAAAGGGAAATGTTTGCGAGATATATAATGTTGAGAGCGATTACACGTACTTTCGGTACGGAAATAGTATAAACGAGATTTTCATAGTTCTCCGAGCACGATTACACGGCAGGGGATGAACGTTAAAATCCGCCACTTTTGTGAGTAGGTATAAGTAGTTTTAAATCGACAGAGGGGTAGAGCGATTACACAGTAGAGCGGGTAAAAAATATGTGAAATATTTTAAACGCGTTTTAATACGTCGTTGAAAGCCCACTCTGATCTCCTTCTTTCACTCTATATCTCGCTCACCTTTCTCTCGCTTAAATCCATAATGACAGCCTTTCCCAGCTTCCGTAATGCTACTGTCAACGAGACACGCAAAACAGCCGGTGGATTTCGAAATGAATTCAAAGGAAGAGATATAGAGCAATCGTAAATCAGAATTTCTGGAATAAATTGCTCCTGTGCTATTGGCCGTTACTATTTCAACGGTAACAAGGAAAATGAATAATTAGTTTTGTTTTCGGGAAAGAGTTACCGAGCTTGTAATGAGTTGTTCAGTTCTTTCAATTGACCTTTTTCGCAATTATTGGAAGAGTAGTCGCTTGAGAGTTGTAAGATCTGTTCAGTTCGTAATTACTCATTTTAACTTTTCAACCTGGTAAGTTCGCGACCATAAAACCTTTCGGTACAATTATCCAGCAAGAAATATACCAAAGAAGAATAATATTGTTCGTTAATAGAATTCTGTAATTTATGATTTCGAATTGATGATGAAAATGACGAATTTAGAAAGAAATGTATATAACAAAGCTAGTTTTAAAGCTGGAAGAAATATTTTTATAGTAACATTTTGTCGAGATATTTGTCTACTTTGGAACAATAGTTAGGGTAAAGCGAAACTCACCATACGAAGAAACCGGAAGTACTTCAACCCCTTGATAATGAGAGCCAACGGATGAGTTTGAGTGATTAAAACAGTCCTCCACCTTCCCATTACTCCTGTTGGAAACTTTTTTCATATTCCCGAAATTATTCTCGTGTGTGCCAAACTTCCAACGACTGTCGTTGTCCATTCGTATATTTACGTATTTCGACGAGGGCAATAAAACGCAGGCTGGACTCTTAAAATATTTGCGTCGAAAACCATTTTCCAGAGGCATCAAATTTCGTGTTTCGCTTTCGCACGAGTGGGAAAGGAAAGTTGAATGAGCAGGTAAAACAGGAAGAGAGAAAGAGAAAAAGGGAGGAAAAGCATCATATGATTCAGATGGGTAACAACGGGATTAAAATTCACTGGTTGCACAGTTGGTGTTGTTGCGACACATTTAGATTCACTCGGCAAATAATTTCTTTTAAATAGCCTGACGTTGATGGTGGAATTTCTAGCGGGCATTAAACTGCTTGAAATTCCCGACGAACGTGGCCGCGAATTTTCTCCTCCACTTTTTATTTTTTATATCTGCAATTTTAGTGCTGCCAGAAGAAAATTGGCTAATAAATGGAATCGTGGCTCTCGAAACAATCCGAGCTTAGTAAGTCCACTGGAAATACTGACGAAATTCGGATCTCACGTTCGACGAAGCCACATGGTGTTTTTTGAGGGTTTGTTAGAACGTATCAGCCATATTTCGGCCCGAGCAAAAATACTGGGATTGCGAGAGGAGAAGAAAGACGACTGAGCCGATTAAATTTTACTGGATGAATTAATAGAGCTTTGTTTAATTCCAGGATATTTAATTTATTAAGATACACACACTCGCCATCGTTGAAATTAACAAAATTTAAAGAAACACAATAAATATCTCTCAATTTCGCAAGATTCTTGTTTAACCTTTTTCCTAGGTATTTCGTATTTTGTATAACACTCATTATCCGTAAAAGGAAAACTTTGACAGAGAGTTTCTCGATAGCTTTTGACAATCCAGCGTTAATTCTCAAAAATACTATCCAACGAGTGGTAATCATAGTAAAACCGTTGACAGCTTGTTCTCGTAAATTACGTTCGCAATCGTAACGGGACTTTGCCAGATACCTAACGTGGTGAACTTTACAAGAGTGCACGATTTCTTCATGGTCCACTTGCGAGGGAAAATTGGGCGACCAATCGGCTGAAGGACACATACTCTGTAAGGAAGAAACTTGGGGAAAAGTTTGCTCTCGAGAAAATGTATTACGTTCTTGAAGCACTCGCCGCATAAACATTTCCTCAGCTAATAGACTGACCGGAGCAGCGTGTCGAAAGTTTTGGTATTAGAGAAGTTCAATATCACCAGGGATTAGAGTCCCACGTATTTATTCTGCTACACTTTCGTAGGTTTCTCAATCTTTGGATGTAATAAGTAGTACAAGTCAATGATTTAGCTGACATTAGAGAAATTTACTATTACCTCTATTACGATTTTTCCTATGATATGAAAATATATTTAACATAATGCAAATGGGTTAATTTAGCCAAATTCGGCTAAATTCTAGTTTAAGTATAAATATAATATTCAAATGCGTTGAATGCAATATTAAGCTATAAAGATATGGTATCCAATGGATTTAACCGGGAGTAAAATTTTTGGAAAAGTTTCACATTCAGCTAGGTAGGTCTTTTACTATTTTGGCAAAAAGCGATGAAACACGTTGAATTCTCATGCCGGTTGGAGATCGTGGAGAAGTGTTCCACTTTACGTGCATATGTATGAGGGTTGGGCGTATGCCGTATGGTTTTCCACTGTCATGGTTTTCCGCGTTTTCGCGACTTTCCCCAAGCTTGTGCGATCCCAACACTCCCTAATATCGTCGCTTTTTTTCGATCTCCCACTGCGAAACTTTGTGTTCGGCTAGTGTTACCGCAGGTGGCATTTTATTCATGCCATTTACCGTTGCAGAAGATTAGTGTGATGGAGCGATACATCCTAGACAGGCCTTTCAACGTTATCGATTCTTGATAAAGTTCAGCAAGAGATTCTCGTAAAAAACTTCGATAAATAAAAGAAGCTTCGATAACTTTTAAAAATCCACTTCAAGTATCTTTCGTGATAATTACATAATGTCTGGTTTGCGAGAAAATCTTATTATAAATTATAAATTTAAAATTACTCTGGAGATAGAACGAGAAAGAGGGTTGGAAGGTTATAAAAAATTCCAACAACAGCCTTTTTGCATGTTACTGTGTCGCGTCGTTGACTATCAAGTCGCGCATCAGCCGCATCGAGCGACATAATGCAGAATTTCGCAATAGCCAGCCGCAGCTCTGATAGCACGAGCAATATTATATTAAAAACTATGGACAGTGGTTGGTTTAGCCCCTGGGACAGCATTCAGTTTGTTATTACAGAGTTGGGCTAGACTTAAAGCCGACCTATACTGATTATGCACACGAGCCGAGGCTCACTGTTCCCAGGAGGAAATTAAAGCGAATAAAATTTTCGGTCTATCGCCTCTTTCTCTGTTAAGCCGTGGGATATATGTGACCGAGGATCCGACGATGATGCTGAGAAAAAGCTTTAAAGATAATAATTCGAGCTATGAAGCAATAGCTATGCAAACTGGCGCTGCTATTCGAGGCGCTTCACCCTTTTAGCGGTGTCATGTATATTCATTGCTATATGCTTTTTAAAGACCGCGAGCTTTTCCTTGTCTCTTAACCCTATTAAAATGTGCAAATAAGTTTGCGGTACGTTATATTGCCTTAGTGACGATTTACGGGAATTGGCTATATTCATAGCTACGACTATCTTCGATAACGAATCGATCGAAACGCATTTTTTTTGCATGTTTCCAAAACTCATTTTTGTGATTTTGAAGAATGACTGCATATAGAGTGCAAAATTTTCAGTCGCCTGACCTGAAAAATCTTAAACTAGTCACTTTTTTACACCTCTGGCATTTCTAGGATCATTCGATCGAAAAGTCTATCTTCCAATTTCGTTCGTGACAAGGAAAAGAGGAAAACTTCGAAACCACAACGCGGGGGCTCTTTTCTCAGTCGCCAGACAGAGTCAGTATCTCGACTTTCAGCAGTCCTCGATTTTCCGACTCTCGACTCACGGAATTTGATTGCGCGCCATTATAGTCGAGAACTGCGAGAACTCTGGGCGACTTTTGTTTCGAGGAGATTTCTCTCGCGGGCGGCTCGATAATTTCCGATAGAACACGCGCCGGATAAAACTTGGAAGGCGAGCCCTTGACTCGAGCTTCCACGTTGGGTTAGCCTCGATAAACAGTTATGCCGCTCTTATTTTCGCTGGGTTTATGGGCCCCCACGGGGTTTAATTAAAATCAGGGACGACAACATTGTGCGAATGGAGCTTCTTCGTTGGTGCCTTCCTGGCATCACAGATATTTATGATCCAGTTTCGCGCGGATGGTAATTGAATGTCATTGAAAAATGTCCCTTGCGTTTCGGTTTAGCTTGCAAAAGAGCTACGCCAGTAATAAATTGGTTTGACGGCTTTGATGGACCTAGTCTTGAAAGTTTTGCTAGTCTGGGAGCTGAAGGAAGCATAATTATTCATGAATTTTCCTTTGCACCTGAATTACCTATTAATATATCCCAAGCTTACTTAAAAACTGGCACAACAGCAAAATGAGTTTCGAAAATGTTACTTGAAAATTATATTGTATCGGTGGATTATAGCCCATAACCATGAAATCCGGAATATTAAAAAAAAAGTATCTTTTATTGGATCGTATTGTTAATATCACTGTCGGCTTTGCAACGCTGAATTCATTGCAATATTAATCAGTGCTCGTCAGTAAGTGACAAGCGCTTGTGGACAAGTTGTCCTCGTCATTTTTTTCCCGGACGCACCCGCTGGGAAATAAAATGCAATCACGCAAATCCGCATTTCCTAGCTGATCAGATTACATCGATATCTAACGCCTGTAATCCGCGATTGGTAAAGTGCACAGATGTATCGTATTTATCGCGATTTAAATGTTGGGCGCTCGCATCGTTTGCGGAAAAATTGCTGATATTTATTTGTCAATATCGAACTGCGCTAGCTAGTTTATTTTTTACCGTGTTCAGTAGGATTCTAGCGGGTCGATTTTGTTGATCGGGTTGAGCATGCGGTTCGAACAGGTAATTCTACCGAGACAATCTTTCGATTTTGGCACGACGTGATAGTGAGAGCTTTTTTTCTAGTCTCGAGCATTGCTTTCGTTATTGGGAACAGAAAATTGAGGTATTGGATATCTACTGTACATATATGATAATATATAACAGTTAATTAGAAAAACTTTTGAGTCACTATATCAGTACATCGCAAAAATTTAATTCTATATCTTTTGTTAAATTATTGAATTTACTGAATAACCAGACCAATATAACTTAAACAACAGTTTGATTTGGAAGAAATACGATAATAATTATACTAGCAGGAAAATTATAATAAGGGATAATATCAAGTACTAATAGGATATTACCATTAAAAGGAACAATAACGTTTTAATTATGTTTGACCACATGAAATTAAATCTACTAATTGCTACTTTCATTAATTCTCTTCATGACGTCATTAGTTCGGAAAATCCGACGACTCTGTCCGTCGAAGGTTACGAGAATTCCACTGAAATTTCAAGACCACTAACTGGCCACATATCGAGCTGGCGAGACTGCAGAGTATTTAGATGGAAATTGCTCGAGCCAAGGAGAAGGCGAGTGCAACGGTTCGAGCCAAAATACGATAAGTAAGACCACACAGCCGAGTTTGGTCTCTCGCCAATTTTAGAGGCCTGTTCAACGATCACGCGCCCATCTTATAGTAGCCGAGTCGCGATATTTCTCATTTCCATACATTTCGAGCCTGATAACTTGGGGATATCTAACGAACTCGTTATACGATGGAATTACTCGAAGAGCTTGCAATAGTTAAAATGTATCAATCTATTCTCTCATTTTACTCGCAAAGTACTAATTTTATTTCGGTTAATGTCACAATGTTTCCTGGGATGTTTTTTTGAGATCAACGTTTTGGAATCAACTTTTAACTTATTTGAAGAAAATAGCGAGAAAGATATTAGTTCTTAGAATTTTGAGATCTTTGTAAAATTAGATTAATCTTGTATTAATGGTCGAAATGCGAGTGGGGAAGTTGTCGATAGTTCTAGGATTAAATGGGTCTCCGATGACCCATTATCCTCCTGATGCGAGGATTAAGCAAAATTAAGACAAATGGGACCATATAAACAGAAATCTTTGTTTAGTATCCATTAGTAGGTTACGTTCCGAATTGTCTCTTGATGTGCAATACCAGTTTAGATATTCCTTATATATCCATGTTCGTTATTATGTCCAATTTTACTGGAAATAATCCATTCTTTATTGGAAAATAGGTCGCGAATAAATAGAAACTGGAACATGAAGTATATTGCTCTGTATTTAATTCTTTTTATTTAAGTATATTTAACGTGGATTTAATGATATTTCTGAGTCGTTTGTAAATACAAGATCTGCAATGCAAAATGGTGTATTGAAAATAATGTTTTCATAGTAAGAAATATTTTATATCGCGATATTTTCAGTTTGCTTCTTGATACGAACTGGGATTTAATTATTATTGAATCCATTGCCACAATGTTCGCCCACTAATTGCAGCGGTTGACATTGTTTTAATACTCGGATCGTTCGAATAAATGGCAAAACGGCAAATGTCACGATATTTTCGGTGGTGTGATTAACAAGCTCGCACGGCTGTAAATGTTATTTGGGAAAATCGAACACCGCTGGCTTGTTGGTTAATGCTATTTCGTATATATTTCAAAAGGTGTAAATCAAGTGGTTAAATCTTGTCTTTTATGTTGATTTTCCAATTGTCTACTGCGGACATTTGACTCGTTTCGATGACGGTTAATTCGATATAATTAATTACTCGTAGAAATCACCCCCTTGTTTGTAAAATCGTTTTTATTCTCGTTAGACTCCTCAGCAAATATCAGATTATTTCGCAAAAATTTATCTTCTACAAAAACGTTTTAAATGTGACCACAGAACTTTTATTCCGAATATGATTCATAAAAAATTGAAAACTGACTTTTGTGCAAAACGATTTCTATATGTAAAAATATAGAATTCTAAAAATCTAGAATAATATTCTTGTAAAATACTAAAATTAGGAATTTAGATTTCGAAAATTAGGGATTTTAAATGTAATATCATTGCTATTTTGGACCGTTTACTGCAATTGTAATTATCGCACTTTTTCCGAGCTAATAATTTGCAATTATTGCTCCGTTGCAAGGTAAAAAGCGTGAAATCAAAGAGTGGGGGAGAGATCGATGCGCCATCAAGGGTAAGACAATACTGGGTTTCGCTTCGACCATTACAATTCCCTTTAGACCACTCCTATGTCAGCCCTTCACATTACGGTACACTGTTATCGACGGATCGTAATTCTCCTCAGTGCATCGTTAATACTCATTGTTAGCTACACAATCAATATTGCCCGAAGAAATTCTATCCGATGCATCAAACTTGGATTTAATATTCCTTCCAAGTCATTTGTAATAATTTCTATTAATAATGAATGTTGAGGCCCAGCACCTCAATATACAGCGAGTCGAAGCGAACCTTTTCTTTTTACCACCTGAGCACCGAATCTAACGGTACAGCCTCGCTTATGGTCATCCGCAGCAATTCTTTTAGGTACAGCACTCCCTACATTGTTCAAACAGGTACAATAAGTTTACAACTGGTACGTGCCAAATTATACCCGCGCCGAAACCATTTAATAATTAGCCAGACTTCCTGGAACCTTCGACCAGGCTACCCGCGCTACCTGGGCATCCCTACCTCGGGCCTCCGGAAAACACCGAAATTCGGCGTCTTAAGGGTGGAGTTTTAACAAACTAGCATAACGAATCACCGTCGCCGAAGAAAATCGGATCCACCCTCAAGACGCCGATCACCACGACCACCCTGCGAATTGACATGTCGCGCCATCGCGACGAATTCGAAAACGAAAAATCAGTCCCGTAGCGAACGACGAATCTTCGACACTCAGAAACACGACACCGAGTCGTACACACCACCTGCGACATAGAACCTCTGATAGACACGCCTTGTATCAACCTTGAATAATAGTCACACAACTGTATCAGAATCTTGTCTTCATCATTCCAAACACCTCAGTGTATCACCTCACACCTGGTCCTTCGAGTAACCGCAATCTACATTGACGCTCTCGATACCGCGACAAGACTGCCAGTGCATCGGCTGCAGTTTTTTTGTGAATCGTAAGTGTGAGACGTCAACAATGAATCACTTGAATCCAAACTTCCAGCAAAGATTTCTCCAAATTTTTCTAATAATTTCCAATGACTTCTCGCGTCATAAATACATATTAATGAGACTTGAATTTAAAGGAATGATTTTTCATTTGAATTCTCATTTGTTAAATGAAGATTGATTTTAATTCGGGATAAAAATAAATGCTCGATAGTCGTTAGTAGTTTTTCGCCTGAAAGTGTTGAGTGTGCGATAATGTTGCTAATAGAATAATTTATAGAAACGTAACCGGATGTCAATTAGTAATACTCAATTATTAAGATTAACTTTTCGCTGAGTGCAAACGACGGTAGATAGTTCGTTTGCCTGAGACTTCCACGAGGAAGCTATTTCTGCCAGAAGCATTTTGTATTGACTCCCGACGAGACGAAGGGCAAGGCAAATGTTTAAACTGTTGTCAAACAGATTCATCTGGTCTTTTCGCAATCCCCGATGAACCTCATAAGGAAAGGAGGTTGCTCAAGTTTCTTTACTGACCAACGATTTCTACTTCAATCTACCTACATTTACGTAGACGATCACTGTCCTTTCTACGAATCCATCTGTACTTGGACGAAATTAAACGTTCAATTCGGAGAAATGAAACTTAGTGTAAATTCGAAGTTTATACTCTTAACTTTATCACAGTAGAAATTGTTATTTTCTCATTTTCATTTTGTGTTCAAGCTACAAATTATGTAATCTAGAAATCTATCTTCTGACAGACTTCTTCCAAAGTGCAGTTGATTGCAATTGAAACATACAGTTACATAAAAACATATAAAGTATTACAATTCATTTTTTTACACTTTCATTAAGCCATTCATCGTCTCATTTTTATTCAGTCACAAAATACAGCTGAAGGAATGAAATGTTTTTTTGCAAGAAAATATGAAATGATTTTATATTTTATAAGAGAAGATTATTGATATCGTGGATCCGTACAGTTGCAAGACTCGTTCGACTTTAAGCTCAGTCTTAAATCAAAGCGAGTCGTTTTTCATCCTCCGGCAACAAATAATGCTGTCTTCGTTGTCATCCTTTTCCTCGAAAGGAATTTCCTTTTTCTTTTCATACTCCAGCGCTCCGTACCGCGAAGGGCGCATTACTGTTCTCCTCGCCTGTCCCTTTTTCCGCGTGATAGCTTTGAGTTGTCAGACTGGAGAAGGGTTTCTTTTGGTCTCCTTTTCTGATTCTTGCGATTAGTGTCACGCTTTTCTGCCCGTTTCTCGCCAACTTTAACCCCTAGCAAGTCCTAAACTATTTCACGTGTTAATGGAGAAAATTTGCCCAGCTCTCATTTTCCAAGACATTTTTTTCATCTCTTCCAGAAATGAAATATCAAAAACCAGAAGAGATCCAATTTCAATGATCATTTAAATCGACTAGATTTAAAGGTTAATTGGAAAATGAAAGTCAATTATAATTAGCAGTATTGAATCTAATTAAAGAGAATGTAATTGAATCTAAGCATATAATATTAGTTTTTATTTGTGTTAGTTTAGAATTGAATTAATAGAAAGATACGAATAACAATTGTTTTATACAAAAGTTTTGTTTAAGAATTTAGGTGATTTACACGCGAATTCATGATATTTACATGAGTGTAGAGAAAGGTAACTCGAAACAGTGTCTGTTCTCGTAGATCACTGTAAAAGCTTTCCGTTTGAACTATTATTCCGGATAATTTGTCGTGGTTGCCATCGTGTCGCCCGAGCTCTTCCCTCTTTTTTCCGGCTGGACAAATGGAGTGGCTAAACTATCGCTTCCTCGGCAGGAAATGTCGCTGCTCTGTATCGTTCCGCTAGCGTGTGTACACGCGAATTACCCTTACGACTTCATTCCTTCGAACCTTCCTTGTCTGACTTTTATTCACGTAACATTCTGCTTCCGTATTACCTTCATAAATCATTCTACTTTTCTCATCAGAATTTTTCGGATTCGACGATAAATTGTCACTATAACTAACGCTGTTTTTTATCCAGAATATTCAAAATCCGACACCGTAACCCTCAAGTAATTATAAATAACTTCCGAAAAGTCAATTTCATTTTGGATAATAATTTCAATTTGAATCCGCTGTGCAGTGATAATTAACGATCGTAATGATAGGATTGTTAGGAAAATTCATCGTGAGTTAAAAGTGTTTCTCGATTCCGATAATTAGATAATCCTGTCTGGTGGACTATTCGATAAAATGTACGCTGAAGAAGCAGCATGGATTTCCTATTTTCCAGCGGCAAGCAAATTGAAATCGCGCGCTGTTCTCTGGATAAATGTAATTTTGTTTTTTGGAGCGAAAAAATGCACAGCTCTGTCATACCAAGGAAATACGGTTAACGGGACGCAGACCGTGACTATTGCTACCTTTTTCCATTGATGGGATTACATCGGTGACACGAAGCACACGTGGGTTTTGCTGTTTCGAAAATTCCGATATGTTGCCGTTAAATCTCTAGCGGCCAGTAAAATAAAATATCCGATTCGAGCTGGGTAATATTTCACATTTCTGCGATGCCTCCACTATTAAAACTATTAGATAAGACTATAATATCCAATGTTTCCTAACGGAACATGATTATTGTCGGTTGAAATTTAATTGCCTGTTTGAAACGTAGTGAAATAAAAATTGCCTTTCTATGCCTCGCGTTGTGACAAAATTTCGAGGTGCATTCTACTCTACTAGAAAATCCTGGGAAAAGTTGTAATAAACGGAGGCACTCCGCTTGTTTCTAAAATGGCTATGAGAGAAAATTGGAGTAAGACGTTAATAAGATCCTTTCAGATTTTCTACACTTTTCTTGGTGATCATGTAACTTACTGTATATTTACTGGATGCTCAAATTAAATGTCAGTACCTAAGTAAAGACAATTGTTACCAATATTAAAAAGATCCTTTAAATACTTCGTAAATATAAAATTTGTTTTTGATAATTTTTCAGCTTTTTTATGGAGGCGACGGAGTCAGTATTAAACAAAACTCTTTCATTATTCAGTTAGCTGCCGTATACAAGTACCTATTTTAATCAATTTAAGTTTTAATTACCTGTCAAGAGTTGAACAGAATTTGAAATACTTTTACTATACCTTAGCAATCTTCTGTCGTATAAATAAGTGTACCCCAGTTAATTGGATGCCGTTCAGAAATCGTCAAAGAATATCGCATAAACAGACTATTATTCGAATCAGACAAATTACAAAATGGTGAAAAAGCACAAGCATCGTGAGGTTTTATTTTGTCGTGGTGGAATGAATTTGAGCGAGTTGCAGAGGACTGCGAATTTTGCTTGAATACTAAGAAGTCTTCAGTAAGACTTGTGCTACTTACAAATTTTTCTGTTCCACTCTGGCGAATGGTTCGCGTAAGTAGCTCCAGAGAATCCGCTTGACGGAAAATATGATTCCTCGTATTTGCTGCTTTTTTAAACGGTTCGTGAATATTAGCTCACAGAAGGAAATGCCACATTGAGATAGATTCTGCCTCTCTGACTAAATGGGTCGACGGCTGATCAATTGAACAGTTTTTAACGACTCGATGTCTCATTAAAGCATTATCAGATTTATTGGCGCTCTGTCGACGGGATGTATGAGTTAAAATTATGGTGGATACTAATTTTCTTTTTTTACCTTTACAAAAAGATCACTGACCATTCAAAGCCTTTTACGAATTTCCACTGGAACGAGTACTTTTTTTAACGAATGCATGCTGCTTTTCAATCCAAAAGTTTACAGTTATATTAACAATTAAAAACGATTGAAAACTTGGTAGCATGTAAAACAAACTCATTTCAAAGCTATCAACTTGTGCGTTGATACGAGCTTTTGATAAAGATAAAGTAAAGAGGACCAATTGATGATTTCAATCGTTGGTAAAATCAACTCTGAAATTTTTGCTTTTCACTCATTTTTTTCATTGAGGATGCGAATATTACGTATTCCATAATGAACGGACTTCATTTCAGACAACTATTAATCCCTGCAGACAGTTATTCAGCCGTTGCTTCCTGAGCTAAGGGGGGCGGTAAGGTGGAGGGGGGTTAATTGCAAGGAAATACGATAAAGCTCAACGCAGAGCGTTTTGTTGAGACGCTGGGAAATTTATGCGGCCTGCAAGGGAAGTCGTTTCGGGGACGGGAGGAAGAAGAGGGTGGTTACGGGGTGGGCCAGACGCCGAAATAAACGAGAGCACGCCGCATATTTTAAGGATTCCGATTACTCCACTCGATAGACTACCTCCTACCTTACCATTCTTGGATCTTCCTTCTTCTTCTTCTTCTTCGTCAGAGCTGGTATTCTTGGAATCCAAGAGCTATTTGCGCGACAGCTAACAATAAGATAATGCGTCGTCTCATTAGATCTACGAAAATAATTCGCGTTCCGTGAGATCCGACTGATTTCTTCAATTTTCCAGAAGATTACTGATCAAAACACATAATACTACGTATCAGAGTGAAATTTCAAGAGATTCCATTTATATCATATAGCTTCTTATAACGGGAAATTCTCTAAATAAAACGAGGGAAACGAGGTAATTAAATGACTCGACGATATTAGAAAAGAATTTGCATTTTTATTACAGTGACGTACGTATATTTTATAATACACAGTGTGTAATGACAGCGCATACGCGGATCGTAATGATGCAACTTAACACGTTATACACACGGACGCATACACATGCACATACATGCACACACATACACACACGTACGTACACACACATGAATTCTTTCAGCTTAGGCTTCCTGTGTTTCGATTAGAGCAAGGTAACGCCGGATTCCGGCAATCTGCGGATGATATCGCGCACAACGGAATCTAATTTCCAATGTTCCAATGTGTTTCCGGATAATATCCGCGTTATCCTATAGCCACACCTAGTAGTGGAGCCTGTAATATCAAGTGTTCATTCCCACGGAGCCTGTAATCGGCTGTGAGCCCCGTCATTGTCTGTGCTCCCAATCACTTACAGTCCGTCAAATTTGTCGAAAGGATCCTACGGAACCCGGATCCTACGCACCAAACGTCAACCATGAATGTTCCGTATTCTAATCTGTGTTACGCGACATTGCGCAGCAAAGTACGCAAAAGTTTTCACCACTTTGTGTCCTTCGAGCAATTGCTTGGACCTTGACTAATGATCTCAGGAGTTTTATGTAGAAACGTCTTTGACATTGTTTTGGATTACTCCTGTTTTTCGATTGCGAATTGAAGAGGGTGTAATTTCGGAAAGAATACGAGAACTAGAGATGACAACTAAAGGTTGAAAAGGATCGTACCCGTCGAAGAGTGGCCCGTCTTTCTCTACTTATATCCTAAAGTACGTAAATACACGCAATAGTTAGAACGTTACGTTTCATTTACGTTACATGACTAGTGATTTTGAAAATATTCATCGCTGTCGATGGAACCTTTTCAACAGCGAAATAGGAATCTCGATATTCCTAAGACTAGTAAATTCTCTGTGACCTCGTTCAACGCGATAAATTGGAAATAATTCTTTTTTTTTTTACATAAAACTCCGATATTCAATGGTAAGGATTTTAAAAGTCTATGTATATCAAAGATCGTCGTTTCGTGAGTTTTTTTAGCTCCTTGCGAAAGAGGATATAACGCAGTGCAGAATACTCTCAGAAGACTCGGAGAACACAGCTGTCAGCGAGACAAACGTTTCCTCAATTAACGCTCTCTCCTACGTTGAGATAAGCAGAATCGATACTTCGTCTCTAATTACACTACCAACCGCTATGATAAAGAGTCACTTTACCTAATGTTCGCTCGAGCGATTCATTTTCACTGGGAGTAACAACCGTCCTCTGACTCAGTTCAATCGGTCAGAGTTATTTACAAACGTACTGCGAGCGCGAACCCGTCATCTCGAAGCGTGACACGATTCTTTGGCTTTGACCAGGCTACTCGCCCTCTCCTCTTCGCTTTGACGGTTGCGTCCATTTCAATGGCCTCATCGACTCGCCATAAAGTACTTAAAGCCGAACCCCAACTACGCTAACATCGGCAATGCATCCAAAGCGCACACAATGGTACGCGTTGACTGTGCCACACGGATTGGAGACTGGCAAAACGAAAAACAAAGAAATGGAAATAGATATAAGCATCTCTTGATATGCAATGTGTGGCCAGTCATCGTTTCGCCATTTGTCAGAGGAGAGCAAGTTTTAAATGAGTTACGAATTGGGCCCGATACTCTTTCTTTTTCTCCCCGAATAAAAGCTATATCGAATAAAAGTTAAGACTCGTAGAAAATCACTTATAAAATGCTCGACTATCATCTAGGCAATCCATCGCATCCATTCACCCATGCCATTCATTCAGGCTTGTTTAAACACTTCGTTGCGATAAATCGGAGTCTCCAGAAACTCAGTGGTTTTCACTCGAGTCAATTTATCCTTCGAAAAGGATACTCGATTAAATAAGTCTTCTTTTTTCGTTCGATAACTCGATTAGATTCACTGTATCGTCAAACACTCGGCTGCGGCTATCATCAACGTTGCGCTCACCTATTCACTTGAGTCTATATGGTCTTTACAGTCCCGACCGATATATCGGGGACGAGGTTGAAAAAACTACCGCGACTGTGGAACGTTTCGAGCAATGAGCACTACTGGGAAACTAGGCTCACACATTCGAAACTTCCACGAGTCGGGAGTTTTTTGGCTTGTCTCATACATTCAACGTAGTATTGCCCATACTACTGATGAAACTAGGGTGCTGACCATCTTGGCTGACTTGTCTGGCAGCGTGTCCCGCTTCGCCACTTTGTATGCTAAAATGCCTGTAGGAGATATATTCAGGCGGTATAGGCTGTTGTTCCCTCTTCACTGTCTCCCTTTGCTTCTTCACCTTGAGATAACCCAACACGGAGACCAGAAGCAAAAAAACAACGAATCCCATGCAGCAACCAACTATAAGACCCAGTCGCCTAGTCAAAAAGCTGCTGACACTGCCTACGTCGCCCATCGACGAACCGTCGCTATTGATTACCGCATCTGGTATTTCGAGGGTCTTCACCTCGGTACATCGACTGGTCGCAGAATCCGCCATTTGGATGGTCGTTAGAGACTCCAAGGTCTCGTGGCTCGAGAAGTTGAACTGGTCCAACGTGTTCTCCTCCAACCATTGACCCATCCAAGTGCCCAGACCAAACACGCAGATAAGATATCGCGTATTTGGCGACAGTTTTGACAGTTTCACTGATCGGGCGCTTGGTTCCAATATCTTGGCACGTACCTATAATAACAGTTACCAGCATCTGGTCGATAAGGGTTCTCGCTGAAGCTCGATACGCCTATGCTACAAGCGCAAGATTCTCTACGGGTGCCAAAGGGGTATTTCGCTAAATCTCTATACACGTTCATCTTGTCAGCACATGATCTGATGTAATACCCAAATCAAAACGGATGATCGCATTTATAATTTGTTTAAACAATGGCTACCGTTTGCTTATAACTGTATACATTTATTGTCATGTGACCTTCTTAGTTTTCCAAATTGTCTTGTTTCCCGCAAAACCTTTGGATAAGCAAAATTCTACCGCATAGGAATTGCTGGCTTGGGCGAACTAGCTATAAGTTACGTACACCCAATGGAGAAGAGAGAATTGCTTGCTCATACGTACCTCTCCAACGTTGTCGAGAGCATGGTAGGCGACTTGGTAGCCTCGTAAGCCAGAGTGATTCCTGCTTTGCCAGGAGACTAAAACCGAGAACGGCTGAATGTCCTGAATCGCTAGTTTCAAGACTAACGGAGCGGAGCAGAATGCATGCGGATCAAGATCCAGGAAGACCAGACCTCGCAGCTCGGGCGGTTGCGCGCATCTAAGTAATCCGCTGTCCACGTCGTTCATTCGCAAACCACTGCTACCACCGCCGTTGCTGCCACCCCCGCGATTTCGGCTCACACCGCCACCCACCAGCTTCTGATGATCGCGCAACCATTCCCAAAGCTCTTGGGATTCGCAGTCGCAATGTAATGGGTTCTCTGTGTTAAACCAGTTTTGGCAGATTCAAGACCGGATTCAATGAGAAATTATAAGCCTATTCGTTTAGTTAAAAGTAGTCTCTTTGTTCGATATTCCCAAATTTCTGTCTTTCAAGTTAACCGTGCGACAATAAAAATTCATAGGATTGTATTGCGTGAATTTATAAATTGGAATGTAGAGCTGAAAAGAGTACTTGACATATCGCTTATGCTTTTTGCCCGGGGAATTCCAATGGAGAATTTTTAACGCAACGTCGCATTCCAACATGTCAAACGATCCGATCAATATGTCCAATTTTTCAAGTATTCTGACTGTGATACCGAGAACCAGCAATTATTTTCACATAAATCACATTGACACATTATTAGAGAGTGCGAAAATAAAGTGTGACAATTTAAATATTCTTTTGATTTCTGGGCTTGTTTTTTAAATCGGGCAGTATATTAAGCTCCGACGCGTGACGGTAAAGTTTTCTCCAGCGAAACTCGCTAGTTTGGAAGATGCAATAAGAAGAAAAAGTAATTTACTCGAACCGTAATTACGAGAGACTGTTTATAAATTCTTCAGCAAGCCCACCATACCGTTCAATCAACCGCGGAACTTTCCTAGTGCTTTTACAGGTAAAGCCTCCCTGTTGCGCGGTATCTTAATAAACTATTCTCGGTAGAAGAAAAAGAAATTTGAAGGAGATTAATTAGTCGTTGGAATGTAATACGTACCCTCGGCTCGTAAACTTCGTATCTGGGTTTCCAGGGGCCGAAAAGCGTTGAGTGGTAAATTCGCGAGGTAGTTCCTGCTGAGGTCCAAGATCCTTAATTTCTTGAGTGGCTTGAATGCATCCGACGAGATAGAAGATATCCAGTTCCCGTAGAGATGGAGTTCAGCCAGATTTTCGAGGTGCTGAAAAGTGCTCTTCTCGACCTCGCTTATCTGATTGTACGACAGGTCCAAGACTTGAAGAGCTTTTAGGTCAGGCGAAAAGTCTTCGAGAGTCTTGAGTCTGTTGTGCGTGAGATTAAGCAGCCGGAGATGTTCGAGACCTTTTAGTCTCTCTTGCGGTAGCCGCTCAAGTTCGTTGACGCTAAGATCCAAGGTCAGCAAATTTGGGAGACTCGAGAATGCGCCTGGCGATACGCGTGAGATCATATTATTGCCCATGAAAAGGTGCATGAGAGCGGGAAACGCCTCAAAGTCTTGGCTAGTCACGATTGTCAGATTTGTTCCAGAGATGTGGATCTCTTGAAGGGATGGGTACTGCGCCTCAGAGCTGATCTCGTGTATCCTCACTAGGGGATTGGCAGTGACGTTCAGCCAGGTAAGGCTTGGGATGTTTTGAGCGGACAGCGCTATCGCCGGTATCTGTCGGAACTTATTGCCGGACAGTTCGATTTTTCGTAACAAGTTCGAGCGCGCAAAAAAGTTAGCTGGCAAGGCGGATAAGTGATTATGGCTCAAGTCGACGGATATCAGCCGAGACAAATTTACTCCAGCGAAGCCTGTGAGCGTGGTGATATAATTGCCACGCAGATCGAGTTCCCGTAGACTAGTCAATCCGTTTAGCCGCGACATGTCGACGTTGAGAATAACGTTATTGGCCAATGAGAGAAACTCGACGCTGCTAGTGTTCAAGAAGACTTCGTAGGGAACCTCTTGGAACCTGTTGCCATCGAGCTTAACTTCCTTAAGTGAGTCCAACCCGAGAAATAGGACTCCCGGTAACGCTCCTAGTAGATTGTTACTTAAGAATAGCTTCTCGAGATTTTTGTTCTTCGCGAAGATTTCGCCCGGCATCCTGTACAGCTGCGTTGAGTCCATAGCCAGATGTTTCAGAGATGGCAGGCCATCCAGAGAGTTTCCGTTTATCTGACTAAAATTGTTGTAAGATATTCGCAAGACTCTCAATCCAGGAATGTCTAACTGATCGAGAGCAGTGGCTATCAGACGATTATGTTCCAAATTCAATTCGTACAGATTATTCAGACCTCTGAATACACCGCGCTCTATCACGCTCACGGTACAATTTTTCAGATTGAGTATTCTAATGGGCAGTCCTTCTTGGAATATTTCGTCATGCAGTACGCTTAAGTGGTTATTAGCTAGATCCAACACGCGAAGTCTTTTAAGGGCAGTCAGAGCGTATGGGTCTAATCGTCGAAGGCCATTATCCTGCAAGTAAAGTTCCTCGAGCTCGTGTAGCTCCGAGAAGGTTCTCGTGGTGACGTGGCTCAATCGATTCATACTGAGTTCAAGAAATTTTAGTGCTTGCATCGGTTGAAAGGCAGTGTCCTCGATTCGCGAGATGGAATTATTTGTGAGGTATAATCGCTCGACCAGCAACAGGTCTCTGAACAAAGGAGCTTGCAGTCGGGTTAATCTATTGTGTCCAAGCCACATGATTCTGACGGAAGCTTGACCCCTTAATGAGTCGTTGTGGAGAACACCCAAGCCATTGTTGTCCAATTGAATCGAGACTAAAGAACTGCCACTGTTACCATTCTGGCCTACTTCGTTCGATACCTGAAACACGTCGCCGAGAACGGCCAATAGATTTCCTTGCAGGTTGACGTGTTGAAGACTGTGCAGTGACCTCAGTGCACCGGTCTCCATATCCGTTATGGCATTGTTCTGCAAATGCAGCTCGAGGAGTGAGGGCAACGGTGCGAATACTCCGCGCTTCACCTCGGTAATTTGATTGTCTTGAAGTCTCAGCTCTCTGAGTAGCTTGGCTTTGGCAAAAGTGCCCACCTCGAGTTCTCGTATATTGTTGCCGTCGAGCGAAAGAGTCGAGAGGTTCTCGCAGTGGTCGAGAAAGTCGCGTGGCACCTTCTCAATGTAGTTGCCACTGAGGTGCAGCTGTGCCAACTGGCCAAGAGTTGCGAGACCACGGGCATCGATCCTCCTTATCGCATTCTGCTGGAGGTAAACTACCGAGAGGCTCGTGCTACCGGCAAAAGTCTCTGCGGGAATCTCGAGAATGTTGTTCTCCGCCAGGAACAATTCTCGGAGTTCAGGTAACCTCGAGAAAACTCCACGAATGTAGTGAATATGATTGTGACCGAGATCGATCGACCTGAGCCTCTGATTGGCACGGAACGTCGCCACGTCCAGTGAGACGATTTTATTATGACTCAAATCGATCGATTCGAGATTAATCAACGAGATGAACGCATCTTTGTCGACGAATTCCACTGCGTTGTAGTAAAGGGACAAGGTCTTCAAGGACGGACAGCAGCGGAAACAATTGAGTGGGATTTTCTTGAAATTGTTACTACTCAGATCGAGAAAGTTTAAGGCATCCAGTCGGGAATAACCGTCCTCTGGGAGGTCAGATACCTCGTTCCAAGCTAGTCGCAATGATGTCAGATGTTCCAATCTTCTTAAGGAGGTCATTGGAAATACTCGAATCTTGTTCTCCGCTAGATCCAAATCTGTGAGAGTGTCCTCTAGGCCTGCGAACGCATATTCGGATATCCGAGTGATCTGATTGCCCTTCAAATTCAATTTGATTAGGGTGAGCCCGTAGAAACTGTAACTGAGTAGCTCGTGCACGAGGTTTGCCTCTAAATCCAAAGCTTTCAGCGAGCTTAAAGTGGCCATTGCTTTTTGCGGGACGTGAGGCAGACGGCCTGATACGAGTGCCAGGGATTCCAAGCTTTTACTTAGCCGCGCAAACGCATCTTCGCTTATCTCTCGAATCGCCGAGTGTGAGATTTGCAGGTGCCTGATCTGTGAACCAGCTGGAAATGCTACTGCTCGCAGTTCCTCTACTTTTCTGTCGAGTTCATATACGCTCAATGATTGAACTACTGCACCTGTAATAATTGGAAAAGCACTTTGCGTATACTAACACGTGTATTAATCTACTCCTTTGATAATTCATTCCTGAGTATAACTAAAAAATTATCGTCGAAGCCTTACTGAATATCGAACTTAAAAATACTCCAGGTTAAAAGCACCGAAATAAACGACATACGGATCAAATTACCATCCAACAAGTGCTCTACTGTAAAACTAAATTTTTCAAGTACCAGAGCACCTCAAAATTCTTTAAACTTATCTGGTACTCGTGAACCAATTTCAATTTCTGCCACCCAGAATAAAATGACCGAAGGAAATCTGATTACAGCTCTCACTCCATATATACGTTACGCATTAGCTATTCGGAGTTTATTTTAAGTCGACCCACTGGCACAGAAAAGAAATTAAGCTGATGAAGTGATTAATCAGAGCTAATCGATTATCGCATAGTACCTCGATCTGGCTTTCTACGTGCGAGGATAAAACTTAATAAACACTGAATCAATAAAGGTTTCACGTTTCAGTGAAACAAATAAAGCATTAAATAAATGATATAATATAAAACGTTTAAAATAAATAAAGCTCTAATTGTTTCCGGAAAACGTAGCGTACATTTATGGCACAGTATTATACAATAGATAAAGTATTATATAGACGAAAGGAATAAACCTTCGGGACCAGCGGCGTGTATAACGTTGGCCAGTGCATTCCTGAGGGATTCTTCGGTAGCTCCAGCACACTCGAGGAACAAACCATCCTCAAAATTGTAGCATGGACAGCCGGGTATGGTGTCAGTGGCCGGGCACTTGGCGGACCTCGCCTCCCGGCTGACTATACAGCCCACCAGGAGCATCGAGTACAGAATGCGGATGATCCGCACGCGGCACCCAGTCGACAAGTCTCGCGACTTCCGCCTGGCGCGCGGCCACGTTGTCCACATAGTATTATTATCGCGCCCCTTCGTTCCCGTCTCGGCTCGATTCGCTCATCCTTTCCAGAAACGTAAGCACCACAGGCTTCACTGCCACTACAGCTGTCAACAGAACACAGTTCCATTTTTGGTTAATTAATCAGTTTTGACTTTCTCCATCCGCTCTCTGAACGGATTAGACCTCTGGGAACTGTGGGTTCCCCCTCTATTGGTGCACTCTGTAAGCGAGGATTATTGGTTTCGGTAGTTTCTTTGATGATGAAAGACCGTTTGCTAGTAATTCTACCTTGTCAGTGACCCTAATTAATTTTCCAACTCGAATCCTCGGTTTGATGGTTTTATTTTCGTATTTGTATTTCGGATAGTAGTTCATTTGAGAACAGCGTTTTATCGTTGTTCTCGGATTGAGGTGGATAGCAGTAATGAGTTTCGATTTTAAAATGCGTAATTTTATTAATTTTGTAATATTAAATTTGGTGGTGTTCGTCGAATATCGAATTGAATACTGTAACAACGAGTTTAATATAGTTTGATATAATAATATTTATATTGATTTCCAGTGCAATTTGGCAAGTGACGGGAAAATAAGTTTTGATATAATCAATTTTTACTAATGGAAATATTATATCGCTGTCGTATCTTATATTTCTGGTTTCATATATTTCCGAGTGAGGCTAAAGTAACAAGCTTAAAATGGAAACTTTCTCTAAGTTCTTCCGGCAAAGGCTGAAGCTCGTTTGGCATTCCTCTCTGAAAGTATGCCGAGGAAAGAGATCCTAATAATATCGGTTTTCAAATTTACTCAGGAATTAAGTTTCCCGGGAAACTTTTTAAGAAGCAGCTTCCGCATCGTCTTAAAAAGTATCAAGGAAATAAACTCTTTGCTGGATATCCATTGGATATTAACTTCGATGTACATATTACTTTTGCAGGACTTTCCACTACTCTATAAGGATATAAATGGTTGCTCTTAACGAATGTCTCCGAACGATCCTAATTTAGATGCAACGTAGGAAAAAGAAGAAATATATACTTTGCTGGAAAAAATCAGCCATTAGCCAACGAAACAGTTTACGTAATCCGATTAATTAAAATATAATTTTCTACTGGTGGCATAATAAAAAATTGTCCCGCAATTAAAATTTCAATTTTCTTTTTACTATAATCCACTTTACTAACATTTTTTTTATGTTGTGATATTTTCGTTGCTACAAGCTATTCACATATACATACATGTAGACATGAATAACGAGGGAGGTAGAAAAGACATTATGTCGATGCACGCGAAACTTGTTAGACAGTCGCCAATTCCGCGCGGTTAGTCATACCTTCGTTTAATGAGCAATTAAATAAATCAATATTTTCCGAGAGAGTAGACTTTCCGTGTTTGGGTGCTGTTTTGCTAAAGGCACCGAGACGCCGAGTTCCTGGCAATTAAAATCATATTAATATACGTTTCACTTAATTCGATAGGAACAGGCTAGTCGTGATTTGTCCCATTTTCTCCCGGCAAACGTTATTTTGGCTGCTGTAAAATAACGGGTATTATTCAGTTAAGATTCGACGTATCATTGGAACTAACAGTTCATAGGGAGAGAGTTTCGCGTGATCCAAGGTAAGGAAAAACTTGCTCGTCCGTTTCGCAATAGGAACCCTATAGAATACGTAACTGTTCTGCAAGTCCTCTTAAAAAGTTCTACTATCGATCAAAACTTTCCTGTAGGGACGGCCACTCTAGCAGAATCATTTAAATAAGCGAAACTTTTTCTTGTTTGCCTTCCCCTTTATTACTGCGGTAGCCAAAGCTGCTGATGGAAATTTGAGCATTAAGAAATTACTCGAAGAAAAAGGTATTTCATGTAAAGGAAACCTTATTCCGGATAAACGTTACGATTTGGTAAATTAATTGGGAAAATTCATTTCTAGTTTATAGAATAATTTTTTAGGATAATGATAGTCTCCTCTCGCGTTAAACATCACGTATTTATCTTTCACGTAGACTGGCCCAAATAGATAAAAATTAACATGTCCTCCATGTGTATGCTTTCTCACGTGTACATATTTATCAAAATTATCAGACGTCTGCGTTGAAAGGTAAATTATTCTTTCCTGCTTCTGTCTAGTTATTCGCGTTTATTTATGGAATCGTTGAATATTTCAGTTGTTGGTTCGTTTCAAAAGAATAATGATCGTGAGTAAATGTCTATTAAGAAATATATTCATTTTTCCAATTTGCACAATTGCTCGAATAACGAATGATCGTTAGTGAAAGTACAAATGGTATTGTACAAAGGGGGGACACACGTTAATCAATCCGTTTAAATACTTCTTGTAGAAGTAAAATTCCAACATTACGGATTGTACAATTGCCGGACAACAGGCCTCGAGGTTCGAAATGAAATTCAGAGACCGCAGACAGGAATCCTAAAAACTGGCACACAACAGACCACGTAGCATGCGGTGCGAGCCAACATTGCGCGAATATTTTGCATACTTTCTAACTGGAATACCTCCGAAACTGTCCCTTGTACCAGGACAATTCCGCGAATTGTTCCACTCTCCTGCACGAAGGTTCTCTTCAATTTTCATTAAAAAATATCAACCGTAACGTGATTCGCCAAATCGAAATTGCTAAAGTAAGTTCATTTATCAGAGGGAAACAGAGGGTGTGCGAGAGAGAGAAAGAGAGAGAAACTCGACTCGTCTTCGGTTTCTCAAGCTTCCAGAAAAGATACTGGGAAAGATCCCTCAGATCTAGGAAGACGCCGGTAATTTAATGTCCAGAGTAAATCTTGGAGCTCTCTGACAGTAAATCTTCTGGTGACCTACACACGTGGGGATCTTGGCACACATGCACCGCGGGTGGTGGACCGTTACCTTCGGAAAAATATGGCGGGATTGGGTGACTGCCAGATAGGATTTTAGGGCATTTGATAGTAGCCTGCTACTGTCGGAAGGTCACGTGACACTCTGTCTTTCGAAATTCTCCTCGCGAAACGTTCTCCCAGATTCCCATGACACCGGTGACAATGTACTTCGTCACAAGCACCGAGTAATTCTTTTGGATCTTGTTATTCATATATTCCATTGATCATAATCATTATTATTAATAACACGATTTATTTACATAATCCATATTTTTCTAGTTTTCTAGTTCATTTCATAATAATGACTTGAACATCTGAAAATTTAACTTCCAATGTATCCATTTATTTAACAAGACTGTTTTAAATTAAAACAAAATAACTTTTCACTTGATTCGCGTTTTGGATTGAAAAAATGGATATTTGTATGCGCAAAGTGTTGGCAATCTTCCGCACGGAAATTTATAGGTTTGATTTCAATTTCGTGCCCGAGGTTCGAACCTGTATTTGAGATTTAAGTGTATACGCTTAGCGGCAGTGATTTCGAAAAGGGGCTCGAATTTCTGCAGGCAGCAATTGTTCGCGAAAATATAGGAAATTCGCGTTACGTCCCGCGCGCGCGCCCCTTTTGGGTCAACGGCGCGGCGAGCCTCTAGCACGCGGCAGTGGAAAAATCAATGCTTGCTCTGCCATGCTTCTAACGCTTGATTCGACCTTTCGTTAATTGGCCTACACTTTTGCAACCGTGTTCTTTTGAGGGACTGCACCGCTAGGTTACCTATCCAGTGGTGATTAGTGGTTCCGAAAGCTTGCTGAAATAGAGGCGGTAGAAATTGTCAGGAAATTGGCGTATTGTAAAATTCTGTCAGAAGAGTGAAATTTTTTTCCTTCTGTCTGCTTTGATAGTTTCTCGCGAAATTGAAGTATCTTTGGAAAATTGGCAATTTTATCATTTTGTACTACGTTTGACAGAAATAAAAAATAATCAGTGAAATGAGTGTTGGGTTGGTCTTCAGACTGTTCTGAGGTCTAATAGAAGGAATTTCGCGAATGTCGCTACCGTAGACACAATATGAGTCCAAGAGGCAAGAGGCCAAGAGAATAGCAGCCGAGTTTCTCCTGTCCCGACCCAAAATACGGCAAGCTTTAATAAAGGACAGTGGGTTTTCCTGAGCCAATGTAAGCACAGGTGCGTTGCGAGACAGTTCTGCACATTTAATTAAGCAGCTCGCCTCGCTCGCTGCTTAATCTTCAAACTCTATTCGCATTGCTGGATCTCCTAACGAAATTAAATATTTTCTTGACCTGCCGAGAAGCTCGCTCCTGCAACACCTTGATCCATGCTTTTTTTCTTCAGAAAAACACGTTTTCCTGTCAATCTAACAGTGAATTATATTGACAATCGTTACTCATTTAATGTTTCTATAGTAATTTATTCAAGATTCTTCATTAACAAAAGTACAAAATTATTCTCTTTGATCTTAAATAATTACACATTCAATTTTGGTACTTTTAACGTTCATAAAAAAAGTGTTTTTTGCTCGACTCGTTTGTGGCGTAATTTTCTGGAACTTAGGAACGGAGAATGCAAGTGTAAATACCGCCGAAGCGTGATTTAAGTAAAACGTTCCATAGAAGTTTGACTTTCTAAGTGTCGTCGATAGATCGTACGGATTTATGCGCCATTGTTGGAATATATGTATGAAAGTCGATCGAACTTTGAATTTCTCTGACCCAGTAACTTCGAGTTGCCTTACGATAAAGGAAGAGAGACTTTTTGCACTGTGTACATCTTGCGCACTACCGTAGAGACTTCCGACAAAGTCTGTTAGCTTATCACTGCTCGATAAACTGCAGGCTTTATCAGTTCCATTATGAACGCAATAGACCGAACTCCCGGAAAATAATCTCCCGCAAAAACTGTGCAGAGTCTTAAGCATCTTTAAACGCAACATTCATGCTGCTTTAATAAATTCTTATAAATTTGTTATTCCACTGTCTTACCTGTAACTTTACTTCAGAGCCGCCTTTATTCGAGAAGAAGTGAACGACAAGAATTTGACTCGTTTTAATTCGTTCTCTAATGGAGACAGTTCTCTATTGCGATTTAACATCGAGATCGCACGCAAGTACTCCATCGATTGCGGTTAAGCTCGAAAATTCCAATTTTCTTTGCGGTCGTCGTTTACTCTACCTGTTCTGCAGTTGACTTTTCGTTAAAAAATCTCAAGATGTAATAAATGTCATTCGATTTATTACGATTTATAACGATCAAATTTCCCTATGATATTTGTATTATGCAAGCACAAGTGATATGAGAATCAGACTTCACCAGAGTCATACGTTTGACGAAAAATGATATTTGTTTCGGATCGCGAGTTCTTGAAATGTTCTTTCGAAGATCCTTTTTAATATTACCGAATCTAACTGGAGACGACGATGGCGTCGTCGGTGAAGTTTTATGAAATTTCAATCTCCATAGCCTGAGGAATTTTCCTCTTTGTACCAGCTAGGCTGTTCCTTTCCCTTCGAACTTTCCAAGCGGTTTTGTCCTCAGCGAAATCTTGCCTTTGGAAAGCCTTTCGTTTTTTCGTCTCTTCCTCTCCGATCGATATCCGCTCAAAGATACCCTGTAAACGGATCTCTGTTCGCGGGGCAACTCAAGGTAGGTAAACAGTGCGCATCAGACTTCTTAGGAATTTTTTACAAGTATTTCCATTGATGTAACTCGAGCGAAAAATCTGAAGGATCATTCGCGCAAGATACCGTGTTCAGAGAGGAATTCTTAAAAATGCTATCTCGAGAAAGTTGTTTATTTTGCTAGAAAATATTCACGCTAAAATACATTAGAACTTTAAGATTATACGTTAAAAATAATGGAGTAACGATTTAAACGGTGAATCAATGGATATTTGAGTTTGTTAATTATATATAGAGAGAGAGAGAGATAATTAGATGTGTACTGCAATTTTAAAACGCAGCTGAATAAATAATTGAAACGTTAAAAAATTGGTGAGTATCAGAAGGGTTACTGTAAGCAGAGTCCGTCATTCTGTTCGAAAACAGCGGCTCGAATAGCGTTAAAGAGATAAAGGCCCGGTTGATGAGCCGCCGTAATTACTTTAGCCCCTCGTCATCCACGACCGCGAGTGTAACTATGTAGCAGTAGCCCCGTTTTCTGCATTCTCGCGGCTTGAAATTGCCGCGCAGTAAATTCGCAAAGCTCATATTAATTTTATCTGGCCAGAACAGAGATGCTTTGCAGACTGTTACTGCTACTAGTGCTACTAGTGTTGCTGCTGCTGGTGCTCCTCCTCCTCCTCCTCCTCCTCCTCCTCTTTGCACATGATTCTTCGAGCCTCTAGAGCGCTCACAAGCTTCTCAGAGTCTGCTCGTCTCTCTCGAGGGAAGGCCGTGGAAAAATTAATATTCACCAAGCGAAATTTTCCTTTGTTTGGCTAGCTTCTTCCTTGTTTTTCACTCTCACGGGGAACTGATTGTTCTCATGCACGGATGAGCTTTCCGGGCTCCGTGATTTTTCAAGCACAGATCATCTAAAAAATTCATTCTTGCTTTTTTAATTGCGATGATTATTAAAATAATCTACAATTTTCATTTTAATATCCAATTTCAATTACTACAATTACTTAATGCGATTGTTATGTGTATACATAATTTTTCAACTTTCTAGATTTGAAGGCATTTAAGGGTAAATTTGTTGTGACAATCTTCAGTGAATTAGATGACCCAACCTCTATAATGCAAGGGGTTAGAAGCTTGTAGCATTAAGCGGCTTAATAGCAGCGGAAGTGCTTGAATAGATTATTACGCATATAAACGTGATCGTGACAATTACTACGCCACCACTGGACGTAAATGCAATGACCCAGATTCCTCGATGGTTCGATAGCCGAGCCATTTTTATACGTGAAAAACTGCGTTTTTGTGCACTTTAAAAACTGCTCTTAAAATGCTTTCAGATTCCGTCCGAGATTTCGCTGACGTCGGCCAAATGCATTGACACTTTTTGCGTAGAGGAAGCTCATTCCGGGTCTTGTGTTTCGTGTAGACAGATCTGGAATTGTGCTTTCAACGCAAGAGAGACCTTTAATCGAGTAAGCTGACTCGTCTTTCTCACGCTTCAAAACTCTATATTACAGTTAAAGTTCCTTTCTTTTTATTATTTTCTATTTGTAGTATTTTTTGACGCAACCATTAGTTAAACCTCTTAACAAAATCCTTTCGAAACTTCAAGAATAGCTGCAAAAGCACACGGAACACATGTAATAAAATTAATCAAATAGTATTCCCATCAGTTTGTGCCGAGATTTCACTGGTATTTAAACAGCGGATCATCCAATGGGAATCATCAGGGTTGCCTCATTATGGGGGTGCATTCACCGATGGCGGGCTTTGTCATCCGCGTGCAACGTTCTCAATTACTCTTCCACCACGATCAAAGCGATCAAAGGTGACCTCGGGTCAGAGAGCCTGTAATCTCTGTTAGTGATGACGCCAGTTGCTGTTCAGGGATCAGTTGTGTTGTGCTCAGGTTCCCTCTCAATCAGGCTGATTTTTCATAATCATCTGTGATCTCGAGAGTTCGATGACCCGCGATAAGTAACTCTGCTTTCTCTATTCAAAGTTATATTTAATTATAAATACTTACGCCGTTAAGATAAGTGAATTAGTCTTAAGTCATGTTTAAGATTTATCAAAGCTTGCGTATAGTTTTTTAAGGTAATACTTTACTTAATGTGAATTTTGTAAGATTCAATGTATCATTCTTTGTACAAAACTTTTATGCATAATAAAGTATCAAGTATAAATGAAACGATCGAGTTATTATTATTAACAAACAAATCCCCAATTGAAGTTACGTGCGAGCAACCAGAGAAAATTTCAAGAAAATGTCGACGACTTGTGATGTCATGAAAGGGCGGGAAAATTCGCAACTGAAAAAATTTGAATTTGGTGACGTCATAAAGGAAATTACGAGGTCGGAAAATGCGACGTGTGACGTCATAGAGAAAATGTCCCGAAATTTGGCAAAATGCTCTCGAAAAGTGCAAATTTTCTCTGTGACGTCACAAAGCGATTTTTCCGGCCTCCGTAATTTTCTTCGTGACGTCATCAAAAGTGACGTCACTAGTTCAGGAATTTCAAATTTTCGGAAAAAATGTCACCTTTTATGTTTCGAGATTTTTGGGATTCAAGAGAGATTTTAGTACTTGTGGAATATGAAATAAGTAAACAATTGTGTTTAGTTAAAATTTGGTTTATTGATAACTGTTTTGTACATAAATTGTTGTAATACATTAATAGTGATACGTGTTAAAATTAGAATGTTACTAATTGTAATTTTGCTTGCTAATAACAACAAACTTAAAAATACAATCTACAAAGTAAAGGAAGAAGGTGAAAAAGCCACTTTATTCTTTGTTCGAACAGGTTTATACACTCACAATTACTAACAGTAATAATTATAAATTCACGCTTCATGGTAAACCCTTAACACATTTCGCTTGCTGCGGTGCTGCTTGTTGCAGGAGAGTTGCGACTGGAATACTTCTAGGCGCGAACTACTTCACGATCTGTGGCACTGCACTTTGAAGAACTTTATGGGCAGATTTCGAAAGCTGCGGTCTGTGACATACAGCCTTCTAGTGCGGATTCACAATTTAGAGGATTCTTTTTCTCCACATTCTGCAGTGCGATTCTTCGAGAACGAATGCTCGACGATTATTTCATCGCGAACTTTCGAAACTGAATATAATAAAAATAAAATTATTAAATTTATTATTTAAAATTATCTTGAGGAATAATTGAAAGAATTAACAAAAATAGAGTAAAGTAAAATTGCTCAACTCATCTTTTTGGATGAGTTGCAATCACAGCAATGGTCTTGACTTCCCGATTGACCGGTGATAAATCAGGTTGACTCGTTCCACGTGTTATCTCTAATCTCAGCAGGGCCCACGCGTCATTTATTTGCGATCGATCTTCGATCCTGACGCAGTGTAGGGGGCCACAGCAGCTTACCACGGTTTGCATCGAGTGGCGGTTGGACGCGGGCCAGTTGCGTTTCGGCCCATTAATGGTGGCACGGAATTGAATTTCGTCCACCTCGCCCTGGGATTAAACCGTTGCGGTCTTCACCAAATCGCTTCTGCTAATGAACCGTTCCGCTTGAAATTTAAAATCCTCTCGATGGTGTGCCACCTCCAATTTTTCCGCCTCGTTAATTGGAAAAACTGGTATAGGTCGAATGTACACTGTACCATATAGATATTTACTAATTATCCAATTATTTTTCTCCCTTCGCATTAATCAAGATATTTTCCCCTACTTACGAAACTTACGACAGTTCCGGAAGATCCAGAAGCTACATTGTATTCTGCTTTGCCAAAATTTTCATAGGAAATCCTGCGAGCAACGTAAGTAGTAGAAGCATTTCATTCGGCGACGTGATTTGATGCGTTTCTTTTTTGTTTGCTTCATTGTCCAAGGATTGGCTCCTTTGAACGCTTGTCTAGAGAGATAGCGAACAAACACAGGAGAAAGGGGGTTGGGCAGTTGCAGCGCCACCAGCAGCGGCAGCATCGTGTGCTAGGCAAGGGTCTAACGAGCTCGCCAGCCGGCGGGTGCTTTCCAGTTGTTCGCGTATTTAAATAAGGGCCTCGCGATGCTAATGAGAATGCAAATGGTGTGGTACATAATAAAAAAAAAGTGGAGTCAGAGAGAGAGAGAGAGAGAAGGAGGTAAAAAAGAAAAAAAGATGAAGGCTGGCTCTGATTAGACGAAATCACGTGAATACGCTGGACAAATCTCCAGCATCTGGTTTTGAAATGCTTTCTGCTCCCTAATGGATTCTCTGTGGTTGATTGATCACACGGGGACGAAACTTTCGAGGCTTTTCGGCACGGGAACTTTCGTAAAAGGTGGGTGTAATTTTTCCAAGTTTCCTGAAAGCTCGACCGAAAGAATTTTAGTGGTCGATTCCACTTTTTTCCATCTTCTTCCTCTTCTTCTTCTTCTTCTTCCTCAATTTTTTCCAAGCATCGATGCTGTTTGTTCTCTTGTCTCGATTGAACTTAATAGTCGATTACGTGTAGAGACGAGACACTACAAAGTTTCGAGAAATCAGAATCAATTCTTCAGTTGCTTTGGTAATAATTAACAAGTTGATAGCGGTGTTTCAACGTTGTGTCATAGTATTAATGATGTTTCCTCCGAAAAGTCATAAATCTTATTGTATCAGTTTAATATATTATACATTCCGTTTTACACGTTCCAAGTCGCGAGAAACGTACATACATACTCACTTTACGAGAGGATTTTTCGAATTAAACAGATGCAGCATTCTATTTGTGCCAACTAGAAGCGAAAGACCCCAAGAATCCATTAAATTCTTTGCTTCGCTTGGCTAAGGACCGCAAGACAAAGACCACAAATGCAAGCGCGATAATGTCATAATGCTATAATTGTTTATTCCCTCGGAAATGCAGCGGATTATAACTGTACTTGGGGATTTTCGTAATCTGGCATTAATGCGTGCTTTGCTACGTGCGAATAATACCTAGCACAATAATGCATACGGGAATGCTACTTCAGCTTGTAAGATACTTTCAAAACCACTTTCGACGAAGCACGTGCAACGATACACACTGTATTTCATCCTTGAAGCTTTATTTGTAGTAATTAATCAAAATACAAAGACTCTCAGACAATATTCTTAAATTGCCATCTGTCACGTAAATTTATTCATTTTTTTGTTATGAATAAATACAAGATGGGCACTCGTTGAATTTAAGTAATTCGTTAAGTTAATTGTAAACGCTAGCAAAACATACAACAGTATTGCTGGTATAATAACGTTAATGGATGCTAAATTCCCCCCTCTACTTAAGTGGCTCTTCCGTTTTGAAGCAATAGCACTCTCATTTCTACAATGAGATCATAATTAAGTCACTCCAGCATTACGTACACTCGGGATCTTATTGCTTCGAGTGCTTCGTACACTGCTTCGTTTCCTCAAGATTTCTGTTTACCTCTTTTTCCTCGTGGCGCATTTCCGCTTTGCTAAATACTCCCTTGCGGCGTTAAAGAGCATTTGGGATGCTGGGATTTCCCGCTGGCCGAGAATTACGTGGCAATTAGTCGAATGTAATAGTTGGAAATTAATTTTGTTCGGTTTCACTCAAACCAACAGTCGATAACAGAATTGAGATCGAAGTAAATTCAATAAGAGCAAAGTTTCAGAGTATTTCATATTAATCTTGCTATTCTTACGTTACATTAAATATATCCATATCAATGTTTAAATTTTAATTTATAATTTCAAGTGTGGACTTTCACTAGTTGTGTTCATCCGATCGTATGTTACACGTTAAATTATTCAGAATTAATTTTATAAATTAATATCATGCTTAATAATAATACAACAATTCATTCGATAATGTGATTGACACTGATATAATGGCATATCACAAAATATATGTATACCTGTAGCATTTATTTACTCAAACGATAATATTCCAATTGCTAATGAATATTTCAATAATAATTAACAATCGCGAGGCTTGTTTAATCACTGATATTCGCTTTTATTTGTAACACAATTTTGAACACTAATAAACCAGGGACCATGCTGCCTATTTGGGCCGCGACAATATAGTAAAGTATACAATAGTTATCGCGAGCTATATGGATTAGCAGGTTTGCATGATAATGCCGCATCCCTTATTCAAATTCAGCACACTAAAACGATACTAAATCGTATAATTTTCCCCTGAATCACCAAATATATTGCTCAATGAGATTTACAATTTAATGCGCTGACTTGCTTAACTGCTTCTCACATCCTGCCAAATTAACTTTTAAATTAGTTGTAAAACGTTCATCGAATAACGTGACAAGAAATTTTTCCAACTGTTTTTAAATATTTTGTAATTCACAGTAGTATACTGGTTTACGCTACACATTTGTTACACATATTTCACAAATTTACATTTATAAACAATGAGAAATGTCACAGTAAAATTAGTAAAAATTCTGTTTAGAATTTTGAAGAATTTGTCCAAAATATTATTCAGTACGATACGTTATATATTAATCTGATATTTAATTTTAATCGTTATTATTATTATAAAGTCGATATTAATCGGTGATCTTAGCAGTTTGAAAAACGAAACACGCAGCAATTACGAAATTATGGTTAGGATCGCGATAGGGAAACTTCGCGCGTACTTAGTGCCCCGCTAACAGCACTGAATATGTATGAAGTACAGCGAAATAACCGGTCCTTGTTTTCATTATTTATGCCCTGCACCAATGGCTCCCAGGGATGTTAGGGTCATCATGCAAATGAAGATAATTCATATTTTTTGTACTTCTGCTCCCGATCGACTTGCTCGTGATGTGCAAAGTTTGAGAGCCGTTCGCCAAACTCCTCTTAAGGGGGAAATGCGTCCGACCACCATTTTGAATTTGGGTGGTCGGTCAAACAGTTGATTTTTCGCGTGCAGGGCCGGTAATACCGACAGCATGTAGCACACTGTATATATAGCACATTCTGGGCCTCTGCGTCAGATCTATGACGTGCCCGGGTAGAGGGGGGAGGGGGGACCCGTCTTGTGCGGCGAAAACCCGACAACTGATGCCTGCGACCAAATTATGTATACACGTACTTCTTGCTTCTAAATTTCCCCCGGCGTTTTTACAGAAATTTTATCATGTTTGGTATCATTTTAATCGGCAAAACCTCAGCAGTATGATAGTATAATTTTCATAAACAAAAAATTACAAATAAAAAACTTTGCAACTTGGATTAGTATTAGTCACACCGATATTGACCCTCGATGAGCGCCGGATACCTGATCCCATATCCCTTCTCGTGCTTATATAGAAGAAGACAGTGGTGGAATGAAAGAGAAAGAATACTTACAATGTATGGGATCAGGTAGCCGGCACTCATCGAGGGTCAATATCGGTGTGACTAATACTAATCCAAGTTGCAAAGTTTTTTATTTGTAATTTTTTGTTCATGAAAATTATACTATCATACTGCTGAGCTTTTGCCGATTAAAATGATACCAAACATGATATAATTTTTGTAAAATGCCGTGGGAAATTTAGAAGTAAGAAGTACTATACATAATTTGGCCGCAGGCATCGGTTGTCGGGTCTTCCTCGCACAAGGCGGGTCCCCTCTCTCCCCTCTACCCGCGTTACGTCACAGATCTGGCGCAGAGGCCCACAATGTGCTATATATTTTTCGTCGGTAACCGTTTTCAAAAAGCCCCCATCTAAGAAATACTCGCGGAACTAAAAACGGCGGATGGTAACTCTTCGAAAGAAGCACGTGGTCGAAAATAACCACAAAAATGTCATTTCGGAAATTCCATATTTCGTTGTTATTTGAGAACGGATTGAGGTGGGACTGGGCTCATTCGAAAGAGGAGACTCTAACGCACGGAGGTAAAGAGCGTTTTTCTAGAAATTCGGTCTCTAGGAAAAATATCGAACTAGTTCTAACCCTTCAACTTGGCCGACTTTCTAGCCTCAGATTTGTGAACCTAGACCGAATTTCTAGAAAAACGCTCTTTACCTCCGTGCGTTAGAGTCTCCTCTTTCGAATGAGCCCAGTCCCACCTCAATCCGTTCTCAAATAACAACGAAATATGGAATTTCCGAAACCCTATTTCGGCCTGTTTTTGTGTGGGATTGTCGCTCGCTGTTTTACCCGGATTTCCCCCTTAACAGGACTGCGAATGAATATGAATATCAGTCACTCTCGCAATATTTTATGCACGACACTCTATTTTTGCGACACCTAAATTCCTCTTCAATTCACCAAAACCTACAGAGTTATCAAGTATTTAATAATAAAAAATGTAGCAATTGTATTACAAAATTTGTAATCGATAAATATAAAGTTCGAAACGTATTTAATAGCATTCGAAAAACGTTTAATTGCAAAATAATTATTTCAACAAAAATTTCACAGAGCTTGATTTGCAAATTGATTTGCCCAATTTCGTAAATATTTTACAAGGAAGCAGGTGCATTCGCGAATAATCCAAATTGCATAACTGATTACTACAAAACCCTTTAGGATTAATTTTTTTGCATAGCGTCGTTGCGAACGATTTGTCGGTATTTAATTATCGTATTTGTCCCAGTTAATTAAACTTCCGGTAGTAATTAGCGAATGGCATATATTCAATTACAAGAGATTTAATTGTAAAATGCTATTTAAACACTTTGGACGTAGTCAGGAGACTTGGCTGATGAGGTTGCAACAAGTTCTTAACAATTCTCGGCATTCGCGAGGTTATAGGGTGTATAAATGCAATATCTTGAGGCTTAGAATTTCAATGGACCATCTCACGTAACGAATATGCTACAATTAGTTATCCTGAGGATTATGTTTTACCGACCATAAGCTCTTTTACATCTCTAACTCTACCACGACCATGTGCAGGTGTCAACAAACACTGTTATCCTTTAATTTAATAATCGCAATTGATTCAAATAAGTCGGGGCTTAAATCCAAAATGGAATTTAATATTGTTGCGTGAATTTCCGATCAGTCTAATTAAAACTTTCATACATGGGTTAATTATTAGAAACATAATTTCCAACATATTAGTTTTAGTTCTATGCAGACCCTAAAATTAAGTAAAATTATCGAAATTAGTATAGAGTATTATTACCTCGCGTGCACTGCAGTTTGTTTACCGTTCCGTACATCATTAACAACTGGAGTTCTCTCGTAACAGAGAACGTAATTATTATCCTGTGTTTCCGACATTATACCAAACAGCTCTCATACCTTGAATTTCAGCGTGAAAAATATTTCTCTTGGTACAGTCGTATCTCCAAAGCTGAAATTGTTGTTTTTATACTATCTGACTTTGTATTTGGCACAGTAACATGGAATATTCGACTTAATATTTCCGGGCTGGTGTAATTCGTTACGTGAACGAAAGCTATGACAGTTAATTAATGAATGTAGTCGAAATTCGTACATCAAATATATTCCACGTGATTAATCGACAATAATCGATTCACTTAACAGCTTATTGTCCGTGTGTTACGGGCTAGCCTCGCGAGCCCGGTCTTTCCCACTCGACTTTTCGGAGTTCAAGGAGAGAAGGAACGGGTTCGATATTTCCAAATTTTGAATGAGGTACACCGCAGTGAAAAAGTAGTCGAGACGTTCCCATAGGATAACGAGCCTTCACCTTAGCACTGCAATGTTTAGGATTAAAGGTAGGACATCACTCGGTTTCAGAAGTTGGTCCGTTCCCGGAGGTTTACGGATCGCCTTCCAAGACTTCGTGGGGTCGAGGGTAAGGATATTCTCGAGCGGTAAAGAATATTCCTAATTGTGTGGGTTCTTTCCTCTAATGATTTCTCAGTGTTAGGATTCGACAGGTGGTAAAGTGATTTTGACACAGTGATTTGTATTTGAAGATATGATCTATATTCAAAGTAAATGTAGAATATCTGATAAAGCAAAGTTTAGAAATAATACAATTTATGTTCAGTGTGTGTTTTCGGTGTTATAATTATTTATGTACCTCGTCTGACTCGTTCCGTTGTATTCGATTGTAATAGGCTTCTTCTATCCGAAATTGACTCTAATAAATGTTGTAATAATATATATATATATCTATAGATTGGTCGAAGGTATTGTGTACGATCTCCCTCGGAGTAACCCCGTACTCCACTAAGCACAACTGCTTGTCACTATACTCAAAAGAATTGGTTGAAAGTAACGCGTACGATCTTCCTCGGAGTAACCCCGTACTCCACTAAGCAAAACTGCTAGTTTGAAATGCTTCGAAAGTGACTGATGCACGATCTACTACTCGGTTGGGCAGAGCTTCGCCCGTTGAAGGATTTGTGAGAACTAATTCTAATAAACGCACTAATGCGTAAGGATTGGTCGAAAGTAACGTGTACGATCTTCCTCGGAGTAACCCCGTACTCCAACGTTTACGGTTTATAAACGTTTGATATGCTTCGAAAGTGACTGATGCACGATCTACTACAAGAAGAACAGAGCTTCGCCCTTCGCGGAGGAATCAAAGACTGAACTTCGGAGAGAACTAGCGCGGTCGATCCTCGGAAGGGCAGAGCTTCGCCCTTCGGAAGATCAAGCTACTAAATACTCTGATGGGTAAGGTTACTGGTGGTTTATATACTTGAGACCAGCGCTAGTTTGGGGTAAAAAGTGGGGTAAAACCTTCGGATTCCTAGGCGAGGCCTAGGATATGACCAAATATGGGCATGAGCCCGGGCGCAGCGTGCATGCAGCTGCACAAGTGTCTTGAGAGTCGGGGGAGATCGTGTGAATGTTTACAAGAGGGTCGTCTCGCTGGACGCGGTTTGAGCTTGAAACTATGATTTTAGATGAACGCTAGAATATTCTCGTATTTTAAAGAGGAAAAATTGCGTGCGTAAAATACGGATGTAACACGTGTAATATGAATAACAGGGAAATTTCAATGTTCGCGGAGTTCAGAATTAAATAAAATAAATAATCATTTTTATACTTATAATTTACATAAACATGTACTGTCCATTTCAGACAATTCCAGCCTTCTTCATAATTAATAATCCTCTAAATATCGCTGGGGAATCAATTAAATGCGCAGATAGTTCAAGTGACACTATCTGTAATTTGAAAACGAAATTCTAACGAAATGCCAAAATTTGCCATATCTAATTTGCAATTCCATAAAATTCCAGTCTCCAATTCCTCGCCAATATTCCACACTTTGCAAAAAGAAATGGATACGAAAGTCTACCTCCATTACTCTTTGAAGCTAACACAAGTCCTTACGGAAGCACAGAATGCGAGGTAAGTCGCGAAATTATGCAAAAAGTCTCGTGTAAGGATGCTTCAAAGGATTTCCTTGGCAAGAGATCCTCCGTTCCAACCGCGGATCTTTGGAAAAAGTAGCTCAGCTCTCTTCGCAATAGGCTTGATTCTTCCTGGTTCCTTTCTCTTACATGTCCACAAGTCTAGATTCTGTTAATTATTCCGCTATCCTTAAATGCAGCTTTTGGAAAAAAATGCTGAATCATATATATAGTATATATCTCTTGCAAGTCAATATTTTTCCATTTGCTCTTCTAACGATTAGAGGATATTTTCCATTGACAATAGAGTTCACCATCGTACCGTTAACAATTGCAAGACTCCAATGTCTCCGGATTCCGAGTTTCGTGTGGCGAGCTCGCGAGGAAAAGAGAAAGAAAGAGAGAGAGAGAGAGAGAGAGAGAGAGAGAGAGAGAGAGAGAGAGAGAGAAATAAGAGGACCTAGCAAAAGCAGTGAATACTGTAGCTCGTTGACATGTCGACGAGTCCGTAGACGCGGCCAGTTCTCAAAGGACGGTCGATGGGAGCAGCTAGAAAATTCCACAGCACAAAAGCGGCAGACAATGGGGCAAGGATTTAGCGAGAATGCAAGAAGTAACGAAAGGTAGCTTTCAAGAAGCGCTTAAGCTCGTTGACCTTCGCACAGGATTTCGACTTCTCCGGTGCTGCTACTACTAGGGAAATTAGTATGCGCGAGAAGTGAGGAGCGAAGAGATTTCCTGCTAACGATAATTGGCCAGTATTCCGCAGACAATTAGCACTTAACGAAACTGCTTCTAAAGTTCATTATTACTACTTTAGAGGTGAGTTCGATTACCTGAAAATGCGAGTCATCGATATTAATAGTCGATTTTCTATGCTCACAAGATTCCATGTTAACTATTGAATTGTACCATTTAAATAGTGAATCGTACTTGAGACACATTTATTTTTCTATTTTCATCTAAATGATTTAATTCAAATTCGAAAATCACATTGAAGTAAATATCGAGAGAAACTTTAAGTTGTAAGGTTCTTTTCGTAGAAACTGTTTTATTTTACTAGAATTATTATTTTATCCCAGAAATTTGATTAAAACAATATTAATAGCATAAAATTATTTCTCGGTGACTTTGGTGAAACTATAATGATCCTTGGGAAAAGTAGATTATCGTGTTTAATTTATCATTCAGCTTCTTATTTAACCGAGCAATATTCTTCGGGATGAGGTCAATCTCAGGTTATTAATAACAAGTCGGAATAAATCTAAACTGCATTTGCCATTTGGATTTCATGAATTTTACTGAGAGAAAGCTTCAACGACTTTACTTCTGCAATACTGTTATCCTACTAAACTTTCAATACTGTTTGCCCAGTGGAAACGTTAAAACTTGTGCTTCGCGAATTTTCAACTAGGGATGAAAGAGAAGTAATAGCGGCTCAACTTTTAAGTAAACGTATCAATTCCTCGACGCTGCTTTCGGTATAATAAGGTAGAATTGTTTTCGAACATTGTTACCATGAGTTTCACCGACTCCAGAAGGAAAGTTCTGATAAATCCATTTCTGGTGCTCATGTTTCACCTAAATTAATGAATGTCACAGAATGCTCAGAATGATGCGAATCACGTGTCGTCTTGACGATTTCGAATAAAATTCTGTCACAAGATTATTTTTTTCATATACTATGAAGCATATATTTAAAATAAGTAATTAATATACAAAGTGCATTAGGTAATTAACTATGTATAAGAGGAAATAATAAATTTAAGTTATCGCGAATTAAAGATTTCAAGAATTAGAGATGAGCCGAATCGTCAGCCAATATACATAGAGTAAGTCAGGAAAGTAGGTGAACCGTAGAACATCGAGTACACACACCTTTCCTCTCAAAACCGTCGAGTATCTATTGAGCACGGTGCTTGATCCTTGCCTTTCAATTAATCTTAGCATAGGCTAATTAAGGCTGTAGGTTTCATCGTATCAGATCACGAACAACTTTATCGAATACCACCGAATGCTCCTATGTACGAACCGATCTGAAAGCAACGGAATCCGTCGCGTCAATAGTTACTTTATATCCATCTATTTCAAAGCTCTGACCACGAATGCGATACGTTGTAGCACGTGCTCGGTGGTGATCAAGAAAAATTCAATTTGCTCGATTTTCCACTGTGGAAATGCCGCTTTTTGAAGCGGAACCGTTCGTTCCCTGATTCTCCGAAATCGTATCCAAAGTCTCTCGTGGGAAAAAGAGTGATTGGGTTGAAAAACGATAACGCAATATTACAAGCCGGTCAGTCACAACTCGTTTTCATTTGCGTATCTATGCTTTATTTATGCGAATGAAACCTGTATGAGATCTGATTCGATATTGAAGACTGAAAAGTGTTTGAATCTGAGTCTACTTGGATTTCAATGAATTCAATGAACTCGAATGTACTCATCCATGTTTCGCCAAATAAATCACGTATTCGATGGTATATGTTATATTCTCAAAATTAAACCAAAATATCCATAGTTTCGTCTTATAATATAAATCAAAGGTAAAAAATTTAAATTAATACTGATTTATATTTTGGTAGAGTAAAGCTAATAGAAATTGAAAAATTCAACTCGAAACAAGTTTCTTCGTCGTTCCCCTCGACAACTACATTTCCGTCATATATTTATATCCAGAGTATTCGAGAAACAAATGGCCGCCTATAACGTGAATCTGCAAAACTTATTTCGTCGATAAAAATCACGGGTTTCAGGGTAAAATATATTGCTCTGTGTGTTCGCAGCCGTCGCGATCTACCGAATCGATTTCGCGCACTCTGTTCTCCGGTGGCTGTTTGCACCCTTGCCAAAGTGAATATCACTGGGGGGAAAAATATACATGGAATATTTCTCATACTGTCACATCGCGTGTCAGAATATTAAAATCGATTTATCTGATTCATTATTGATTTTGATTAAAAAATGAAATTAAAGAAAACAAAACTACTCTCATTAAGTAGTGTATATTAATCGAATTAGAATTTAGTGAAATTTTGTAAACGTAATTGTATCCGTGATATGGTACTTAATTATTTCGCAATTACAGCGAATTATCAAAACTCAACACGTTTTAATGATTAGCGCCACGGCTGCGAGTTTCGCTACAGCCATAAATATGACACTTGGTCATTATCGCCATAATACCATTATCGTCGTATCCTCGCATTGTCGCATTAACGCAGACGTTAATTGCATTCTAGCAAATTATTTGACATTTCGCTTCCACCGATTTCTACGCAGCTCGTTAGTATATTGACTAATTGAACGGAATATTTTCTGTTCTATCGAACTATACTTTCTCCGTATACAATTCTAATACTCGAAACTATGCTGCTAAGAATCATTAGGCAGATACCAGACAGGCAGATACGATACACGCTAGACACGATATAATTTTTCCTCAGATTTCTTCGACCTCCTTTGGAGCAGTGAAATCTTTATCCACTTTATCTTAAGTTCTGTTGACTCTTAGATACCGATAGTAAGACCACCAGATTGTGCTCAATGTTTCCGATAGACGTTCACTCGCGATAACGTGGATATTTATAACAAATCGCTTAAAGTCAAGTATAAAAATATTACACTTCGATCTCCGTCAATTTTATTTCTTAAATATATTTCCTCAATTTTTGTTACGCAAATTATTTGATGAAATGTGCGTAACGATTAACTAGTAAAATAATTCATCTAAATTTTAAATTCGAAGCTGATAGCAATTATTCTTTCAGTTAAAAAGTCTCTCTCCAATTTGAGAAAGACACACGAGGTGAATTGTAAATAATTCGAAGAACTCATTCTACATTCCTTTCTAAGACGCGTATGTCGTTAATCTACGCTGGCGTGTATTCATTCCTGAACTATTACTCCAGAATGAGAAGAAAAACGAGAAGTATCCTTTCCTGCCTCGCAGGTATTAATCTGCACGAGGTAGCCAGGTTGGAATTGTTCAGAGATTATTTTCCAGCATCACAATACCCGCAGGACGTAGCAAACTCTCTACGTAGACCACTTTTATCCGAAGCTCTTACGTATACCAGAGCTTCTTCGGTTCCATCGCAGCGGATCGGATAAACATGAGCAACGTCCACGTATTTATCTACCAATGAATCTCCTTATAAAAAATTTAAACAAACATCTCTAATACTTTCGAATATATTGATCTGTTGCCTCGTCACGCATTCTTTAATCCATAATTATTTACAAAACTTATAATCATTCGATCATATTAATAAAATTAAAATAAAATCATCTGGGTACAGAAATGACGAAGGAATCATAGTATTAGAAAATTGGAGATATACGCGACAAGCTAATAACCGACTACGTGGTCCAGTTTACTCAATGATATCGACAATCTTACATTGGATCGATCGCTGTCCAAACATCGCTTGGAGTAATCGTTTCACCCGTTACTCACTTCTTTCCTTCCTGGTCCATTCTACCGATGGCGAGTCAAGAGGATGATCCGCGTTGACTTTGCGCCAGTGGACATTCTCTCGCGTCAGATCCTCGAAGGTAGAAGGCTTTGGACTCTCCTTGGAAGGAAGGGATCCAGCTTGCACGAGTGGCACAAGCTTAGAAAACAAGACCAGTGGTGGCTGGCACTCGCAGCCATCTGTGAAATCCTCGCAGGCCGATCCAATCTGCTTGTAAAAGCGGAAACGCCACACAGCGTCGTTCGCCGCAGTAAATCCGAACTGGAGCCGCAATCTCGATGGATTACGTGCACTCCCGGTACGATCTTACCGCGCAACACAAGGGAGACATGGGGGTCGAGCTAGGACCTCGAGACTATGTAAGTCTTTAGCGATCCTCTCCGGTTAAATTCCTGCCACTCGTCGAGTTCAACGTGCTCCATTCATTCCCAGTAACCGAATGGTTTCACTGGTTTAGAACCTTCAGCTCGATGGTCCATATCCCATGGGAATACGGAAAGATTCCAGGTAAATGTGTCGATGAAATATGTATCGATGATATATCACTTCGTGAATCATATATCACTCGATTTCGCTCTGAGATTCATTGGAACTATTCCAATTCTTCCGAAATATTGAAGAATATATTAAGCCAGTGAAAGTATGATTTAAGAAATATATCGCTTTTAAATAAGAAACATCAGAAATAAAAAATTTCCAATTTCTTCAATCTATTCGATCGTTAACGAAATCCTAGTGCGAAATGGGTAAGGATTAGAAGAGTTCGGGTTGGTGTCTTGGTCCTAAAACCTATCTTGCTGATTTATCCTATCTCCTGCGGAGAGGCTATCTCTCGCTGCTCTTAACCCTGGAGTCCTTCGATGCAGGGCTGTCTTGACCTCTTTCGCGCGGCTCGATAATTCCTGTTTGCTGGGCTGCGCTCATTTCAGTTGGGAACTGGAACTTCGTAATCCAGTCCGGAAGTTTCTAGCTTTGGCGTAATGGTGCAGGGTCATGTACAAAGAAGCTCTGTTTCTTGGTGAGAAGGTAGAGAGTAGTCACGGACTCGATTGCCCTTCTGCTCTTGTTGGATAACATTGCTCGTTGAGATTAGCCGCATGTTCGAAAGAGACGAAAGGACGATAGGTTTTCGAACCAACTGTTTTTTACCCTGTAGCTATTCGATTTTGCGCTTCAGGCAGTCGGGGTTTTTTTTTTTCTCTGGATGCGTGCTTTTATGGATTCTACTGCAGATGTGTGAAACATTGCCAATGGGTTGATTTGCTTTATTTCCTTCTGGCAAAAGTTCCCCGTTCGACGCATCAATTCCATCGGCGACGGTTTTAGTTATTTATAACTTGATCGAATCGAATCTACACGCTGACTGAACGTAATAATAACCGCCTCCAAGTCCTCGGAATATTTAGACCCTATGCTATTTGTTCCGCGAGAGTTATTTCCCGGGATTTAATTTGTGACCGAAAAAAAAAAACAAAATACCCTATATTGGATCTTCTTCGTGGAAATAAAATGGATTGGCCTTAATCATCTTTATCCCGTTAGGAAGAATTCCAATCATACTGACGTTAGTGATAGAAGCTTCTGAGATAATACATTTAAATTCACAGTTTAATGCCACATCCGTTTAGCAATTAGCACACAGTGCTCGGTCTCCATTAATAAATAGATTTTAAAAACGTATTTCTTCGATGGAAATAATTGTGTAATACTGGAAAAGGAAATGAGAATAATTCTACTAGCTAGTACAATGGGTCACGCGTGTACCTGCAGAATGACTTAATCAGCAGTAATGGCTTAATTTAATATCAAACCTCGAGTCTCTTGCAAGTGACCATTACATTAGCTCACTATAATTGAATTAAATTTTCGTTAGACACCGACTACCAGAGAAAAGTAGATTGGGGCCGACTTCTTTTAATACAAAGAAAAAGTCATTTTCGTAAAACCTTGCATCGTTACCACAGAAGAAAATGGGTCGTGCGAGAAGCAGAAATTGTTTCTTATAACGATAAACATTGTTAAGAGAAAGTGTCTCGCGAGAAAGAGAATCTGTGCTGTTCGATAAAAAAGAGGAACGCTATCATCTTTAATCGCGATTTTCATCAAATGCAAAGATCGAGGAAGCAAGGAAACCCTCGATTACGATGTCTCAGGAATCCTTAGCAAGGCTATTCTATCAGTAAGCAAACTGGTCGGGCGTTTCCGCGGATCTTTTTTTCATTGGCTGCTTTTTTGAAAGATTTCCCGCGGAGCTGAGGGTCTCGTTTGGAGGGCAGATAAGCTCGCAGGAAACAACCGTGGGCGACGGAGCAACGTTGGAGTCAGGTTTACTATCTCAACCCAGATCTGAAATAGCGGGGGCGAATCAGCCGCTTTTCCTTCCCTTTTTTTTCTTTTTTTTTTTTTTCTGTAGCTCAGCGAGCCGTGTGTTGCTGGTGCCTAAGCCACGATCGCCACGGTTATGAGACGATGTTGCCATGAGATAGTACACCGCTTTCGAGGATGTGTTATCAATGCCCCGAGTAGGATGCTCCGTCTCCTCAACGGCTGATGATCCGTTGACTCGTACTACTGGGGAAAAGATGAGTAACTCACTGGAGTGCGAGTTCCTCCGGCGACGAACAGTTTACTCTGACGTTTATAGCACGCTGGAAGATTCAGAATACGAATTGAATGGGAGGTTTCGAAATAACTTTTTTTCGAGAAACTTCAACCGAAACTAGACCAAACGATTTAAAGGTCTGATAAGTTTTCCAATGATTAAGTATTTATTTAAAGTATACTTTATTACGTCGAACATATAGTTTATTATATATAATATAAAATTGTAGTCTGTTTCTTTTGGAAAGTATTAGCACCTTGCCAATCACAATATTCATTAATTATAATTTCTATACGAGATTAGTGAGAGTATAACTTTGAATAACAAAGTTAAATTGTAACGTAAATAACTACATATTTGCGGAATATACATACTAATGAAAAGTTAATTATATTTGCATCGAAATACACTATTTCCCATGGTAAAGCTTTCACCAAGCGGAACATTCATTTTCATCGGCTTATCAAGAGCGAACAGAGACTAGTGTTAGGGGAGGGGGAAGCTCTAAAGAGCATTGAAGAATCCTCGGGAAAAAAAGGGGGCGCATACTCGTTAAAATTATAACACCATCCAAGAGGCAAGGGAGGATATAAATCCGAGCAGACGCGTGGAAATAAAATTGGAAGGAGAATAAAGCGGTTCAAAGAGGCAAGAGGAAAAAATCTCGTCACTCGAGATAGCAGTACCAATGGTACACCAACTTTCGATATACATATACTATATATATATAGCTTGCATGATCGTGGTAAAATAAATGGCTCGATATGCGGAGAGTCACGAATCGAGGTATCTATCTCCCACCGAAACGTACTTCGAACTTTTCCAGCCATCGTCGATGTACTACATTCGCTTCGAGTGCCGTTACTCGCTTAACAACGTACAGACCACTGCTCTGTCTGGCCAAGGGGGCGAAAAAAAATCATCCGACGGATTAAGTCATTTCGACTCAAGAGAGCAAGTGGCTAGAAATTCGAGCTAATCATCGGACTTGCTTGCACTCTGAACTACGAGAATCTCTTTATCTACTTGGTTCCTGTGAAATCCTTCTTGCGATTTTCCGCTTTACTCTCTCTCTCTCTCTCTCTCTCTCGCTTCTCGCTTTCTCCGGGAAATAACAAATTTTTCTCTATGCTCTCATTGCCACGGTGATGCGTACAACGCTACTGTTCTTAACCGGATTAGTTTAAGGAAACAGGAAAATCCTGAAATCTCTGTCGCTCGAAATGAGAGTCCTTTTTATGCTTGCCATTCGTAGTTTATCGCTCCAGTGATTCGGATTAATTGTTATTATACCAAACTAACTGTCAAGACTTTCTTACTCCAACTGGGAAATGGCTCGGTTTAAAAACACCTATATAAAGCTGAATATATTAGTTAACGATTACGTTTGTTGCTTTTTTTACTTGTATCCGATATTTTTACCGTGCCAGACAGCAAATTCATACGTCGCTTTAAAACCGTTTGTTACAGAAGAACTGTAATTGAGTCGCTTTGAAATTGTTTTTACGATTTCGAAATTCGATTGAACCACAAATTGAACTATTTTGTTAATACGATTGCCATCAACTAAGTCGGGATGTAAAAAAAAAACACAAATCCAATTTCTGGTAGAGGAGAATATCCGCTTTATAAGAGGGTTATCCGTGTACCAATCAGTGTACTCGAATGTTTACTGCATTTCATGCGCTTCGATGAAACGCGTACATCGCGACACTGTATTAGACGACTCTATTGAATGTAAGTATGTAGATGGAAACCTCTCGCAACGATGATCGATAGGCGAGTGTTCGAGGGTCCGGTAGGCCGGACGCGACTCGTATTTCGCAATTCTTATCAGAAAGTGTCAGAAGCAGAAACGCTTGTGGGTAGAGCTAGCAATATATTTCAACCTCTTTGGGAATTGGGAGTTTCGTATATATCGAAATTGGTTTCTCCCCATCCCGTAATTCAGCTGGTGCTTCTAATTTCAAACGATCCCCACCACCGTTCCTAGAATTCTTAGTCCTTCTTCCTTCTTTCCCATCGTTTTTTAATACGAAAATCCACGAGCGCAATCGAATCAAAGAAATTCAATTATCATATTTTATAGTAGGCTGCTCGCGAGCCAGCAGATTTCTCCCGGAAATTAGATTCAGCCCAGGTAGAGCGTCACGCAATTTTACTCTAAGTTCGCAGAGTATCGCGTTTTCCGAACTTTTGAATATCCGCGTAAATTCTGCTTGCCTGCGAAATTAAACCGGTCGTTTTATGAAGAGCCGAGTCGAAAGGTCTCGAATAAATGTTGGTGCTAGTTGCGATCTCAAAGGACTATTTTCAACCGAATATCACTTTCTCAAATAGAATTACTATCCTTTAATACTCTTGAGTATACACCTTAATAATTCAATTCGATTTTACCTAGTGTATATCAACATTGAATCTCTTTAATAATAGCATGGAAATGGAATAATAATTTCCATCCTTACATCGTTTTATTTACGATATTACCAGCACAATTTCGCGATTCCTGGGGAATTGTTATGGTTTCGTAGAACGAAGCTCGTAAACGAGAATACAGAGATACGAGGGTAATAATTTACCAAGGGAAATAATAATTTCTAGAAGTTTAAATCCATGCAAATTTGCCGGTTATAAAGATTTTTATGGATCATTGCCACCATTCTTAAATATGATCGTGGTACTAACTTAAGAGAGTGAGTGGTTACGTAAGAAGGAAAACCTTCGTAAAAGTGATCGTAGTGGAATGGTATATAACTTTGAATAGTTTTACTGGCCCATCTTGCCTGTATTGAGTGCCATTGAGGATTTAAAATCGAATGGTAGGATTTCAATAGGTCTGTGATGCGGTCAGATTTAGGAGCGTCATTATAGGAAAACGATATCACCGATCAACTGACCGTTTCTCTTTGAACAAAGGGACCTTCGTTATAGATTAATTATCCCGCCATATCCTTTTGCTCCTGTCTATGAAACTCTAGTTAATTAGCATAAGCACCACGTAAAATAGACTTCATTTTTAAGCTTACTTCTCGATTGATTGATTATTATAGTTTCACTACCGATTATTAAAACTTTTATTGGTTATTTTTCGAAATTGATGAAATATTTTCCCTCCTTGACAAATGTTTCTTTTTGATCTTCCGATGAAATTGGGACAATTTCTGCGCTGTATTATTTGAAAATACTTATAGAGTCGATACGCGAGTAAAGTGTTGTATATTTTATCTTACTAAGAGAATTGCCGATTCTACCAACTTTATAGAAACAAAGGAATTTACATTTCGGTAAACGTCCGGTGTCAATTAGTCACTTCGCTACAGAGAGTAAAATCTGAAGCAGTAATCGTTGGTTTGCCACTGTTTGCGCACACATACAATTCACGAATTTTAATACTACCGCAAACAATGTGCAGAGAGGTTTACCGAAAAATGTCGACACATTTCGTTTATTTTTCCTCGTATTCTCGCTATGTGCCACGATTATTTTCTCTCGGTATCACGTACATTTTTATTATAGCTCGTAGCTCGCACGTACTGACGTAACCTTTACAGCTTCTGACCCCAGGGTTTTTTCCCACTGGAGAATTGTAATTGGAAATAGCACGCGTTTTATTATTTTCTAATCGCTCCAGCTACGCGATTAAGGCAATCTCCCTGATATTGGTTCAATCATTGTTCCAACTCAGCTGCGAGGGTTGAAACTGTTTGATTTTCATTCCTGGCCGAAAGAGATCCAGCAAAATTTCTTGTTAGCATACATTTAGTGCCGAATGGAGTGCTAGATTCAAGAGAAAGCTACAGACTGAATTTCAGCTTTCCAGATCGAATGGTTCTCGCAGGAAATGATATTACTGTGTTATTAATTAAGATCGACATTTCCAGTCGCGAAACGTTTCGCACTTGATAGAGTTGATTAAAAGAAAAATAAATAAATCGAGGAAACTGTTTATCACTCTATCTCATTGTCAGTCTCTTTGGGTTGAAGAGAAGAAGTGGCATCAGTGTGGTGCATACATATGTTGCCAGTGGAACCGCGATGCGAAATGCAAATTGTAGAGTCGCCACAGCGAAAGATATGCAAGAGAGTGGGTGTCTTTAATTTATAAGCGAGGCACGGAGTGTGCCCGCTGATTTACGTGAGACCAGGAAAAGTCTGTAGACCACCTTTGCCGACTAGTGGCGACAATTAATTAATTAATTAATTTCGTTGCCGCTTTAGCTCTCTACGCCACTTGACGAAACGCTGCGTGACTCTGGCAATGTGGGAAATGGAGTGAAAAATTCACGCGCTTTTCAACTTCATCTCAATCGACCTGCGAAATTGTGAAATGGCAGACTGAAAGGAAGACATTCGTCGATAGAGAGAGACATATAATTTCTGCAATTAAAGAATTAGATTAACATTTGGTTTTCCTGTTTGAAAGTCTCGAGTTCTAATGGAACGTGGGATCAAATTTGAAGGAAATTAAAGTTACTTTTTCACTCTGTCATTCTAAGAGTTTTAATCTAAATGAAAAATCTAGAGTAATATTCTTTCTCGCCGGATGAATTTTCAAATGAATTCAAGCTGAACATGAATAAAATTTAAGCAGTAGTGCAGGTTCCATTAATAACGTTATAATCATACATAAAAATGAAATAATTAGTAATTAGAAACACGAGCGATTCATGCTAATTATTAATACAGCAAAGTGGATATAGACACACGAAAGTTTCAAAATTAGTTTATTTCAAGAAAAAATTACATTTTTTTCTATGTGAATTCAATCCTCTTGCGGTTGTACCTTTTTCATCACTAGAGAAATTCTTATTTAGAGGAATTACTTTAATGCGATTTAGAGGAGGGGAATTGCATTTGTATAAAAGAGAACGGAAAAAGCTGGATTAGAATCATACCGTTACCTTTTCGCGAAACCTTTAAAATATTTCAAAGGTTTCTCAAAGTTCACTGTACGTTAGTTTTCTTTTTACACAAGGCCTCGTTTCAAGTTTAGTTCAACTAGCATTTGCATCGAGCAAAGTTGTTCTTGACCTAAAGCATGTGAAAGTACCGTTTCGATATCGGCTGAGAGACACCAAAGGCGACATACATACATCGCATAAAATATGCAGACCACTAGTGCATTTCGCCCAACAAACTCGTCCTACTTTCAAATTTCACCCAAAGTACCCTACTGCGGCGTTGTTCGACGTGTGTGTACACAAGTTCTAAATTCTATTTCTCGCATTTGCGGATCATTGCCAGGAATTCTCGAATCGAGAAGAAGAAAACTTATTTACTTAATAACTTTTATTCACCGATTTATATCAATCTATATTAACGTTGATATAAAATACTTATACATATATCATAATTTGCTTAAAAACTTTTATTTATTGACTCGTGTTAAAGAATTATAGTTTGTGTTACACCTTACTTTAAATGGAATTCAGAATCGATCGATCGGATTATCGCAAGTTTTTCGCGCACATCCTTCCAGCATTTAATAAAGCCTTTAAGAAGCTCGGTTTAGTAAACGATTTCATTAATAGCACCAGAGGGTGGAGAGTGAGAAACGCGGTGATTTTCCGCTCGAAGGAAGATCCTTTATCTTAACGGGGGGCCTTGTCGATCGGCAAGCTTAATAAAGGACACTAATTCCTCGAGTAATTTCTTGTTCAGTGGAATGCGAACTGTCGATTTCGCCAAGGTTCTTAGCGAGTTGCTACTTTATCAGGCTTCATCAGCTACTCTTCTCCAAAGACTTCTCAAACCCCCATTCCTTGGAATCGCGCTTTCAATCGTTAGCTAGTGAGATCGGATAAGTAAATCGCATTCCGATGCCGTGATACACCATGTTTCTCCTGTTTCTCCACTCGTTTCAAACGGTAAAGTGATTGTCGCGGATAAGGAACCGGGATTGGAATGGAATCTGCGAAATTCGCGCAGCGATTCAATGAAATTAATTTCATCCCTAACGTCTTGTAGGCTCCAACACTAATTGAAAATTTAAAAGCTATCTTTTCTCAAATCGATTCCAGCAATTTATCCTCAAAGCACATAATTAACCAGAAAAAAGTGTTTCGACAAGAATATTCACCGTTTCTTTTATCGAATGAAAGAGAAGAACGAAGAGAAAATATTTTAACTTGAATTCTTCTTGCTAGTTCCGCGAGGTCCTATTAACGATACAATTAAAAGTAAGGGTAAAACATTGCATAGCCAATTGCAGGACTACCCGCAACACTTAAATGTTCCGCTCCGAGCATAAATTACGAAGAACTCCTATCAGACTTTGATTACCCAGTGGGATGTGTCGTATGCTTTCCCGTAGGACAGAACTTTATGGGACTTGGCGCGAATTGTCCCATCCCCAGAGTGCGAGTGGACTCTTTCGAGCAAAAGTGCAACTACGAATCACACTGGTTCCGGAATAATGAACAGCCGCTTTATTACCATTTTACAGAGGCATGCATTCGGCATAGAAGGAACGAGTGAACGAGAACCAGGCTCTCAACAATTGAATTTTATCCGGGTCGAGCGATTAACGAGGCTCTGGGACGCGGAGTTGCTATCTGAAGTGGCCCCGCGAGAGGGTAGCAGAAGAGATCCTCCAGGAGTTACGGGTCCGAACGAGCGATCCTGGTTATCTAAATGGGGAGAGAAGAGATAGGCACTGCCAGTCGAAAGCGCCTCTTTGTACGTGAGACCGTTCTTAAATCGAGGCGAACCTTAATGTAATTGCATTCGACGCCAAGTGTCTCCAACCGACGCGACGCGACGTCACTCTTCGAATTACTGCTGAATATTCCCCCCTCCTTTCACAAGGCAACTTGCTACTTTACTTTCCTCAAAAACGATTTTCGATCCTTTTAGGATTCGCGAAGACGAATTGTGTTTTTATCCTTCGGAGATTCATGGTCTCCAAAAAACTTTTCTATTCTTAACTTCCTTCGAATAAATCAACGCTAAGATTCGATAAATCGAATTAATCAATTTGAATTAAACATTTTTGAAGCAGGAAACATGAAATACTTTGGCTAATGAAGATCTTATGAAAAGCGTTGGAATTTGCTTTGAGAGTCGGGATTATTCTGATTCGAGGGAGAAAATAATTCTGGTACCTAAAATAGGTGGAGACGGAGAAAACATGGGAATTTTAGATTCCTCGTGGCATTTCTGTAACTGTAGCTGTCTGTCTGTATTATTTCCATCGCTGGAGGGTAATTCCAGGACTGCTAGGAGCGGAGATTAATAAGGCACTTTGTGAGAGCGTCTTATCCAACAGTTTAGCCGTCTGGAATTTCGCGTTACAAACGGTGACTGTTCCGAAACGCTCTGTGCAGCCACTTCACAGTTCTGGGTTTACTATGATCTGCATCCATAATTAAATTCTCCTTGTCTGATTGCGTATTAAATCTGTAAGCTCGGCTTTGTTATGTGATTACCGTTAACGTCTCGTGGATCTCCTAAAGGACACACTTGCAAATAGATCCATTTAATGAATTATTCGTGGGCAGAATAATCTATTTAGTAATAGAATCCACCCTAGAATTAGATAATTATTACTAAAGTTATACCAACTAATCTGATTTAATAACTTTCAAGATATTTCGGTGAATCTTGTATTTCATTGAGATAATTTCACAGTCTATTTTCAAAATAATTTCTACCAACTTCATTATTCATTTTATCACATTATAACAGGGTTAATTGTGAAAGATTACTATTTTTTGTAGAAATGATATTAGCGAAAATTGTATAATTTTTTCGTTTGTCCGATCATAGAAATTTTTCTATTTTCCAGCCATCTGAGTTTTTCTACCTGAGGGTTGGTTGCTCAGGGTTGTTGCGTAATTATTCCCCGGTGCGCAAATAAATTTCTTTTCCACCACTCGCTGTTTCTGGCCGGCCAGAAATTAGTAGCGTAATGAAACCAGGGGACACGACTGGGCTGCGGAAATTTTGTTGAATTCAAATTTGCCTGAAAGCCTTGATACTTGGGCAGAAAATGTTATATCAGATTTTAACCCATTTTACGGGAGCAGTCGTGCAGTTGCGTTAAGAGAAGCGTGTGTTAATAATACACGTGCGTCTGACTCTCTTTTTATGGTAATCGATAACTGTTTCAATTTCCTATTATATACAATATAAGGCGACCCACCTAACACGGTATCGAAAATATCTCGCTTATTTTTGATAATTAAAAAAAAGTCGAACTATAACAAATTTTACCAAAATACTAATTGGAATTCAATTTCATGTTAAAGTTAATTAAACAGAACGAACAAATGTTTAATATTAAGTAGAAGTAGTAAATTACGTGTAATTAATGCTATTTGAAAAGCAGAGATGCTCGTTGTAAGGAAAGCTTTACTTGTCAATTGTACGTGTAACGGTTTTAATATTGCAGTAAGTAGCACACACATACCCACTGTTAAGTTGAGAAATCCGCGAGCGAATAATTTAGCACTCGAGACGATAACAGCCTACTTCAACACACTGGAACCACGAATACAGCGGAAATCCGTTCAGTCGAGGAGTGCGATTTTGCATTCAAGCTCTGTTGCCGTCAAGAATCGGGCCATCCACCACTTTCGCGGAAGACTCCGGTGCACCGACCGCTAAGTCACTTCCGGTTATGACCTCCGCTTTCCAAATTCCGAGCTTACGAGCATTGTTTCGCGTGGTCCCGGAATCACCGCAGTTTGCATATCGCCAGTGTGCATTTGGCCGGGCACTACTTTTCAGGAAAATAATCGCCCGGTTTTACTTCTACTTCCGTTTACGGGCCAACGAGTTTCAAAACACAATCCTCCTCTCCGTGAATTCGAAAGAATTTTTCTCAGGACTTTTCTTTAATTGATAATACCCTCATTTCTATTCTAGTTTTACCAATTAATAATCCTGAAGTTTTTAAGAGACTAAGCTCACGTTTTATGGCTCCGCAAATCGCCTTAATTATTAATTATTCATTGAAGCTTGAAAATAAAGAATTCGAGTAATAACTTTGTTGCTAATAAATTAAATACTTGTTTATTCGAAGATAAAAGAAGAAAGGAGAAACTATTACCAGACAAACAATCTTGTTTCGACTATCATAATCGTTGGTATCTGTTTAAGAATCTTCTACAACGATCGAGTAAGTTTTACAGAATCGAATTAATCGCGAAATTTACTTTGAGGGGAACAGTGAAGTTTTGGAATAGAATTTCGTAATTGGTCGATGACTGAATAGCGGTTCTACTTTTAGATAAGCCTCGGAGCACTGTTCTCAACCTTGTGTTGAAGTTCTACTTCTTTTACAAGCTACTTCTTGTTCCCTTAAAGCTACAGACCTAGTTCAAAGTTTTCCCACCTCAAAAGTAGTATTAGAATGCCAATTATAAATTCAAAGCCTCAGCTTGAACCGATGGAAAAGCTTACGTACAATATGGAACATGCAAATAGGTAAACCCTAAAGTTTTCGATATGTTACAAAGACAGGTAGCTTTTTAAAAAAAAGGTTGATCAACAAAGCAACACAACTTATTGTTAGAAATATTTTCCAATATCTAACAATATTAAATATCGAATCAGTTATTTCAATTATCATCGGTTTCTGATTATTATTCTTTATATACGAACCTTGTTGACAGAACAATGTCTAATTCTCTGCAAAACCAGTGATAAATTCTGTTACTTTTCAACTAACAATGAGCATGCAAATTAAATACATATAGAGGTGAAACTTAATTATACAAATTCACTCTACCGCAATTAGATCAATTCACTCGATTCAGGTTATAAATCCAAGTTCCCTCATTATTAAAATCCTCTCTTTCTCTCGGAAGCATTCATTATTAAAAAAATTCAGCAACAAAAGCGTCGCTTGTTCTCCGAGTCTTCCAGTTATCATCAGCGACGGAATTCCTTTCGCGAAGGAAATAAAAAAAAAACAGACTCGCGAGCGCGTTAAAGAGGTCAGACGAGGATGAGCGTGAAATTGGGCTGGTCGTTAAGTTGTCCGGTGATTTAAGAATCAGCCAGAGGTTTTGCAGGCACGAAACTTTGATTGCGGAGGTTCGTAATTAGTGAAGCAGTGCAAGATTGATTTCTGCACTGGGGCCTGAAAACTTTTCACTTCGAATCCAACGCTTACTCGCCAATAAATATACTTCCTCTTGCTAAAGTCTCTGTTAATGTATGGCACTTCCGGTGGAATTTGTGACACCAGTTTTCCTTGGAATTCGCTCTCGCCACTGTTCTCACAATTACTAATGAACTTGATTATTTTTTGCGAGCGATCGTATTGCGTAACTCAAACGAATCTTTTCGCTTCTTCGTTAAAGTTCGCATTCGACTAGATGACTCTTTTTATCTACGCGGATGGCTACCAACGCACAGAACCAATCGACAAATTAGTTCCACTGCAAATCGCTGTGCTTTCGCGATCTCTAATCGATCGCTGCTGTTGTATTCCACTGTCTTTGATGCTTCTCTCGTCACGTGCTGATATCGGCCGAAAGAAAATTGAATCGTTCATTAATACGCTTCGATTGTTCCTTTTAATTAAGCGCGCTCGGTCTTGCGAGCCTACTCGAGTGCAAATATCGTTTTCTCGATGGTGAGACAAATTGGAATAGTGTCATCGTGCTCGTAAGAATCTCTTGGATACTAAACAATCGAACGTTCCACCATCTCAATTTATTAATTTATTTATTTACGGTACAATGTTTATAGTTGTTAATTATCGTGTTACTGGTTTCATTTGTTTAAACTAAATTCCACACTCATTTAACATAATTATTATAATTAGACAGTTTTATCGATTACAATTGGAATGATTTTAAAAAACCGACTCGAATTAAATTAGTGTAAATGTTAATGTAAATTCGCTCGTATCACGTTCGCGCCGAAGGGCTCTGATGTAACGAACTGATCTTTTATTTCGATACGACAATCGTGTCGAATGTTGATGCGAATGATTGTTGGGTCACGCGAATTTGACTTTACAGTTACGCTGGAAATGCAAATTGACGAGTAACAGAAAATTCGACTGAGAGTACTGCTTGCTGCGAATCGATATTTTCTTCGGTAACGTGTAGATTGCGAAAGTGGAGAACTCGAAATCGAGTAAATCAGGACGCAACGTTCTCACGGACGAAACTTTTGCTTGAATTACCGGATCTGTGTTTCCCATTGACACTGATTTATTACTTTTACATCTCTCCTGCCCTCAAGATAGATACACCGAGTATGTATTATACTTCCAAATCCGAATAGTAAATCTACTCGTTCTCGTTTGCGTAAGTGCATTCGGTACAAATGTTCGCAAAACACTTCGCTTCGATACAATACACGCGGCGTATGTTTTTCACTGTTTGATAAATGAAAAGCAGGAGTGAAGAAAAAAAATAATGGACATAAATCAAATTGGAGTAAATTTTTTACTTCTAATGTTTGATATTAAAAAAAGCACATTCTTTTTGAGTTGCGTCAGTTTTTAACTGAGACGCGATAAGGAAACGTATCAAGGATGATTTATCGCGGAAGAAAGTGTAAGAAATGGTTCAAGTGGCAAAGAATAGCAGCTGTTCTACGAGCCGTTTCTAGCTGATAACACGGGTAAACACTCAGTTGACGGTAAAATGTTACTTGTTTTTAACAGATGAAATGTGTCAGGTTAATTCTTAAAAAGGATGATGAATTAGATTTAACGATCTTCATGATCAAGGATAATATTTGTCTCAATTAGTTATAAACCTTCTGAGCTCAAAGTAAATGAGTGCAACGATAATTTTTAAATAAAAGTTTGTAGATATTCGAATTTTCAATTTTAAGAATTATCATCGATAACTCTCATTGTTTATTTGTTTTCAGTTGATAAACATCCAGTAGGAATCAATTCTGTTTTTTCCTTCTTCATTTTTATTAAACTCGGTATTGGCTTCGACGTTCTTAATGCACAATATAATATTAAAGCCCGAATAACACAGAGGAAGCTGAATCTCGGTGGAATCGTATTTTTCCTGAGAATAATGTATTCAATGAGAAAATATTCCATCAGCGTGGTTTTCTCGCGGAGTCTATAATTGCAATAACACGCATTACGAATTCAGTCACATTACGTTTTTGCCACAGTGCACACTTCTCTCTTTTTCGCCTTTCGGCGTTCATCACGGTTACTTGAATCGTACTCGCGCAATTATCGGCGCACTCGGACGTACTGATTGACGAGATATCGATCGCTGACACGAATTGTTTTCCGCGTATTCACCGAATTCGCCCACCTGCGAGCTCTTACGACAACCGTCTCGATTGCAATTTATAAAATTCACCCCGAAAAAAGCCTGGAAATATTCGATTACTCCATAGATTTTGAAAATTTCGATTAAAATAAGCCCCAATCATAAATACTCGATAGAGAAAAATTATTCATATCGCGAATCTATTTGGCAAAATAAACGCTATGTATCCGTGTATTTAATATCATCCGCCATGTGAACGAGAGCAGACGCAAATTGATGAAATCTATCGACTCAGGTAAAAAAAAAAAAAGAAAGCAATTCTTCACTAGAAACTTCATCTCGAATTCTCGCAAGACCCACCAACATCCACTCGGAATCCATCGCCAAAAAAGCAAGCCAATTCGCGTAACAATGCGAAGCACACAATTCACCGAAAACGAATCACAGCAATAAACAGAATTGGTCCGGGCAAAGTTTCTCAATGAATTTCAGTAGTTCCGTAGCAGTTCGATTTCGAGTTGGAAGCAAGAGAGGGGGCGAGTGCATCGGGTAGATAGCAGAGGTGAGGGGGGAGTGCGTTGGGTTTCGCGAGTAGCATAGGGACATTTTCGATAAATCGATCATCGGTTTTTCGAGAGAAGCATACCGTGTAAGGGATGAAAGAGAGGATGGAAGGGAGGCTGTATTCGCCTCACGGGAGCACCATCTGCTAGTGTCACACACACCCGCCGTCACAGGTAGGATGCTGCAGAGGAGAGCGAAGAGAGAGGGTAGGGTATCGCTAATTGCGCGGACCATTAAGGATTCTCCAATTTGCACAATAAATGGCGGGTCGCGTTATTTAAAGCGCCCTATATATCAGCCCAGCCGCCTACTCTTTTATCGCGAATTAATTAATCGCCCCTTTTCCATTACGCTCGCTCACCCCGCTCCGCTCCGCTCGCATCGCGCGTGTTCATGCTAGCCCTTCAAAGCACACGCCGAATGTTAATTCCCTTGCGTTAATTACTGCGCACGCCACGGCTTCTGAATGATGCATCGAAAGTGTCTCGGATCCCGAGAAAGACTTGGCTCGTGGGAAGCTTGCGATGCAAATGCTTCGGGGTAGATTCTTCTGCAGTCAGACCACGATCGAATTGTTGGCAACTCTGACGCGTTTGGGGTAGCGAGCAGACAACTGTACTTTAAGATTCGCTACCGTAACTTTTTTTCACCTGTGTTCAAGGGGACATTCGAATTTTTCCGCACTGCTTTATAGCATTGGATTCCTTGCGAATGTTAAATATCAGGATATATTGCAACTTAGGCTCTTTTTTCTTTTCTTTGGTGGAATTCTATGGTGGGAGATAAAAGTACTTTCTTCGAATGTTTCTCAGAAAATTCATGTACCACCGACAGTTTACTCATAATAGGGATTTATGGATACTACAGGGGTTGGATAAAATTAGATTGCTCTAGGGACGTGGCAGAATTAGGAGAAAAGTCGCCGAGTGTTTAGCGGAATGGGCGGAAAAGTTCGGCGGAAAGTATGAGTGCGCGAAAAGAAAGAAAATTGCTAGAATGAAAGTATAAGAGTATCTGGATAATAAAGAACCGCTGTTCTTTTTGTTCCAATAAAAATCTTTCTGGTAACACCAGAAATTTGACAATAAACTAGTCTAGTTTCCATATTAATACAGATTCGATAAATAAATGTAACTGAGCATTTCTTGTCATTTTCGACTAACAAATTACTCTTAATAATATTCACAAGAGTTCTGATCATTTTCATGCAAGTTATTCGAATGAGGCAAAATATTCAATTTTATTCATAAAATAGCCGAATACGTTTAAGAATTATTCCTGAGTGTGCAAAATATACATAGGCAAGTTATACAATTCAAAATAAACTTCGCGCAATTTTGCGCATTGCGAGAAACAAAGAGAAATTTTATTTTCCGTGAAAAGTAAAGAAAAAATCTGTTTGTGCGAGAATTCACAGTCTAGTAATAACAACATCGAAATTTGCTGTAAGGGAATCGTTCGCGGTACTAGGTTCAACAAGAGCCGCAACAAGATTTTTTCAGTGAGTCCTCAAGTTAATGGCTGCACAGGCAACCAAGAACTCCTATTGTCCGCGACACTATTTTCCAGACTTTCTCCATGAATCTCCCTCATGAATTTTATAGGCCGAGTTCTAGCGCGAAACTTTCCACGGTAGCGAGATTTCGCGAAGCGTATTTATTCTACAATTTTCTTCTATCTGCAGTGCTAGAATTGACTAGGCTCTTTCTACATCTTTCTCTCTCGCACCCCACCAAACGCAACACCACGCTGATAAGATACACAAAAGTCATTCCGCGAAAAACTGCCCGAAGTAACGAAACACTGGTTCTCTTCAAGAAACAGAAATAAAGAAGAGCGCGAGAGGAAGTTTTACGGTACGGTGGGAACTTAGTTTTCCAAGTTTCCGCTTTTCGAAGGATTTCTAAAAAGTGAACCTTGTAATGCTCGGGCGGCTCTTCAGAGACTGTTATTACACGTCCGCGTTATAAAAGAAATTCACTGTTGCAATTAAGAGCCACTTATATTACTTCAAAACGTTGGAAAGCTAACTGTGATTCAGTAAAAAGTGAATGACACAATAGAGATCAATTTAAAGAGCAAACAGAAAGAGAAATATTCCCGAATATATATGTGATAATAATTGTAAATATCGTAATAATATAAATTTCTAAATAGTAACAATTTTTCTGTACTCCTAATTAGACTGTAATTTTTTGCTTAATAAACAGCTGTTTAATTGTATCAATATAGTTACATGAATTGTGCCAAGGGATAAATAATAAATAAGTAGTATCGATTTCTTGTCAGCACAAATAGTAGCAAATCCTTCCAGTGATAGCTAGTTAATTATTAGGGAGGGAGAAGCTCAAAATGTACTTACGATTCTAGTTAATTTGTACGCGAAACTACGTTTTAGTACACATATATGTATATGTGTGTTGCAACATATGTGCTACCGACAAAGCAAAGTGACGAGCGATTATACCTCTGAAATACCAGACATTCGCAGCGATTAAATATTCCCATTCTACGCAATACAATCGCTTTAGTATTTTGCCAGTAACATTTGCAACAATTTCGGCGCAAATGTTGCTCTACATTTGCAAGGATTTACTCATACTACTCCAAAAGCACTGAATATCTCTAACAATATTATTCCCAAAATTTCTTCATATTCTATATTTTAATTGAATTCTCTCCAATGACAATTGATTATAATTACTAACTGACTTCGAATCAATTCACTTTGATTTTGTATTTTCCAGTTCTTCATTTCGTTGCTTCGCAACCCAATGTTTATACGATCATTGAAACATTACCAGTGAAAAGTTAAACAGCCAGCGAGCTTTGGGTTGGCCGGAAAATCTAAATGAGGTCGCGGAGCAGATAATTAAAATCAGTAAAAAATTCGAGAGTAGCTGAAAACAAAAAAAAAAGTTTTATTTGTCAGCGAAATGGGTCAGGGTTTTTTTACACATTCTCCAGTACAGTACTAGAATCTGATAGTCCACCTAAACTCGATTATATCGTGTTTCCAACACTTGATAAAGGGCTAATTCCAGTAACTCGGTTAATCAGAGTCGCTTTTATGTTAAATTGATTAATCAGTACCTGCCATTGGTGCATTTTAATCAGTGCCTTTCTCCACTAAAGAGCAACGTGAAAGCTTTGCTTACGGATTCTAACAAAAAAGCTACGGCTTTTAATTAATGTAATAAGATCAAGGAGGTTAGCAGAAGTTAAGACACGTAATTAAGCTGTCGCTTAATGATGCACTGTACTCATTTGACACACTGTTCGTGAAATCGCTCTATACTACGTTACTCTAATTAATAGTTATAATACTAGTGATTCATTCTGACTCCGTAAAGCTACTGAAACTACTCTTAAATAATAACTTTATTCAATAATAATCATAGAAAGATGATAAATGAAATCTGAAAAAATGTCGTTCAAATTAATATAATCATTACAATTTGAGTAGAATTATTGTAGGGATAGTATAAAGGATTCATGAATTTTTGTTATTGGTTTGCATATATTAGAACGATTCGAGGATCCAGCTAGAGAACTAATACTCGCAATATTCGAATTCCGGGTTCGTTTCGATTTAATAAGAGTTATACTAATAAGAGTATAGCGCCTCGTACGCTTGCAAATTCGTGGCTGTTATGCCACGCGTACTACACCAGATATTGCAACCTGGTTCAGCTATAAAGTATTCATTAATGTTTGGAATGCGACGGTCCTTTCTCAGAATATGGATTTATTTCTCAAAATTATTCTGTTTCCTCCGTACATTATTTTTAAAATATTACTTGGTAAATATTATACCAAGTATTCTATTATATATCACGACCAATAAAAGAATATTAATGATTTAATTATAAAATTTTTCATTACTTTCTAAAAATTCTGTTAGTATTAAAATTACAATTCTATTTAATTGTTTAGACTAATATACTTAATTTCTTTAGAGAATCCATAAAAAACCAAATATCAGAATATTAAGTAAACAGACACATTTTGAAGGGTCTAGTTTAATTAGTTTCCATTAGCCGAGCATGTGGGTCATATTTGCGGTGCATATTATCCTCATAACACCAACCGCAATATTCGGAAGATTAAAGGCCGCGACATGTGCTGTGACTTTTAATTGCAATGTAATATCAAATTAAGGCTCCTACGCGGCTGCACTTTCAGATGTAAATGGGCCAGGTGTCGCGAAAACGAGAAGCATGTGCTTCCACGAGGGAAGACAGTGCCACGAAATAGGCATGCATACATCTCAAGTGTTACCTTCGTGAAGTTCATTAGTTCCTTGATAATAATCAAATTCCAATTTTCATCCGAAATACCAAGAATCTTTCTAAATTAGAATTATAAAACATATTCTCAAATTATCACTCTAATCCTTTCACATTATAGTTTTAACTTAACATTAAGTCTCTTTAAGTACGAAATTTTAAATATTAACAATAATCCCATGTTGTTTCCCTTAATACACAATATTATAACTCTTTCTCTCCGCTTTTATTATCATTCCGTTTATTATTCTTTATCATCATTTTAACAAGAACAACAAGCATAATAGGAGTGAGTGGTAATTCACGGTACTCATGAGATTAAATTCTCTTTTATAAGTTGATTCTTTCGAGCACAATCGAGAAAATATTCAAACTCGGGTCGTTCGAAGTTCAAACGCGTTTATGATACTGTACCAACCGTTCGAGACTTGAGACTTGTGGCAAAAGGAGTATACTTTTCCGTCATTATCATAATCTCTGCGATATACTCACGAGCATACTATATGTATACTCACTGTTGGAAGCAGAAACTTAACTATGAGAGTTATGCAAATGGAAAACAAGGAACTTTTCTATCTTTATTGCTCGAACTCGAAGTCCATAAAAAATATTTAAGCGCAAAGCGTTCTTTGGAGTCGCTTATCTTGCGACGAGCATTGCTTCTTGTCAGTACCAGGTGGATGCTAGTAGTCTGTTTGAGCTTATTATTTTTTCAGTTCATCGCGATACTCGCTCTAATCCATCTGTAAATATTATTTCTTTTTTATAAGATAGAGACATCGGTAGATTTCCGTCGAGTTTCCGAAGTATTCTCTGATTAGCGCTGTTCGCATTGAACCGTAAGCGATAATAATTTATAATACTTTACAATAATTCATAATCATCGTTTATATTAATCGATTTAATTCCAAGTAATTTATGTACTGCGATTCCGATAAGAATACGAATATTTCTGATAGATGATTTCAAGTTGTATAATTTACACTGGTTGTATTTATTAAAGCTTAAATATTTTAATTTAACATGTCATTGGTTTTGAGTTTTCTTCTCAAGCGTATATTTCTTTTTCAGCGCAAAATAAATGCTTCCATCATTGGTATAAACCAAGTATAATAACTTGTAGTATAATAGTTGAATATATCAAATGCATAGGCCTTTTTGCAACAATTTTCCCCTAAGTAGCATTTTTATTCATAGCTAAAGTGACATGAAACAAGTTCAAGCAAAAAAAAACTCGTGTTTTACCTCAATAACGCAACTGACCTGCCTAAAAGTCGGCCTTGAAAGAAAACCAAACACAATCACCCTCTGCATACATTTCATCCCACAGGGCCATTACACTCACGAGATCCACAAAGTAACTAACTTACAAGAGTCATTAGCTTTAATAAAATTCCGCCCACTTGGACGAAACACCGGCACACGCCCTTCTTTCTTTGCCTCTCGCGGCAAGAGTACCGCGAAAGGAAATTCAAACGCGGCGGAGTTCCTTTCTGCAAACAAACTCTTTTTTTCGTACAGTGCGGATTACTCAAAGAATACATTCTTCACTCGCGCCTCTTTAACTGCAGTTACGGATCCCAAACAGATAATCTAGAATATGTGAAACACTTTTTCCACTACAACTGATATGTGTCGATAACATTCGTAATAAACACTTGATTATTTTAAAAACTTTATATAAGAGTTATTACGTTATTAGATGTGTTATGTATAGTTACACGAATTAAAAGTGATTAAATCTAGTATAATTCAATATTTAGAGCCTAATTAATATTGGTAACAACAGTAGAAAATAAATATTTTTAAAAAGCAGCTAATTTCAATACCAGTGATAATCAAATTGTTAATCGTAGTAGCTCGCTGTTTCGAAAGAATGCATCTGCTTTTTCTCGGATGACAATTAGCATGGGACTTCTGGCTCAGCCCTCTAATTCATTAGGACCGCTTGACTCGATATCGATAACTTTTTTACCCACGCACGCTTACACTTCACTCGAACTTGAAGGAAAGCCTCGGCGATCGCCGTACCTTTCGTGTTCGTGTTTCTCGCTCCCGAATTACTCCGTAGTTTTTGCGCCACCCTTATCTCGTGCCACCTAGCTTTTTCTCCTTGCTTCTCCCGCGATTGGTTCCCTCTCTCTCTCTCTCTCTCACCGCCTTCGCACTAACTATCGATTTCCCTCTTGGCTATTCTCCTATCGCCAATCGCTTCGATTCAACAAGTTTACGCTAATGAAATTTGTTTGCCGGATTTCTCACCCGGTGCAAAACGCGGATTCCCGTTTCCCATTGTATTATTTTAGGATACAGATTCATTAGCCTGAGTTTAATTATCTTATTAGCGAGAGCAAACGATTATATTTCGATAATAATTGTCTTAGTAAATGAAACAACCAGAGATTATTTATTAGCAAAAAATAAGCTATTTTGAATTATGGTAAAAGTTGGAAAAATCCTGTTGTGACTTTTCGCGTCTCATCATAAAATGCAATCTTCGATTGGAAACCTTTAGGTTCGTGGCTCACGTTTCCCCAGCGAACCTTATTGATGTCCCTTCACCGTAGGAAATTCTTTTCAGGCAGCAAGCGCGGAGTCGAAGAAGTCAAACAAAAAGGTTGAAAGGTAAATCCGGCGACTGCACTCGGAGAAATGTGCGTGCAGAGCCAGCGGTTAAAGTGGCAGAACGGCTGGCAGCAGCCACAGCCCCGTGTGTTTTAATTATACTCGTCTCCCAACTCCCCCACTTCTGGTTCGCACCCTTGGGCCAGTGCGCGCTATTACCGCCCGAGATTATTCCTACTAATTATTTTAATTACGCGCGCCCCTGTAAATCCGACTCTGCATAAGTAGGCCTCGCCTCGAATCACGCGAGAATAAACCTGTCGCCGTGAGCTTCGAGAGGTTTAAACATTTCGAGGGTGCACTCTCGTCTCGCACCCTTCCTCCATAATCGATAACTAATTAATTTCTTTGAATCATTTCCCACGTGTTGGGCCCTTACCAGTCGAAAAGTAAGACCACTCAAAACATATAAAAATGTATACATTATTTAACTATACAAATATGAAGATTTTTGAGTTGTCACTTTTCAATTTGAAGTGCAATACGATTTAAATTTGATTAACCTTAATCAAGGTATAGTATTTCGTGATGAATTTCAGTAAAAAAGGGTAGTACATATTTCTAAAACAAAACTCACTCTGATTCTCGAACCCTTGTTTACGTCGACACGATAATCACTGGGGCCGGATCTGTAAGATAAAAGAAACGCAATTGTTATTTAAGAAAATTTCTCAACCTGTAATCTTATTGAAATCAACAATCTACTTAAATATCAGTTTTAATCGCTTTCCCCAAATATTTCAATATCCCTTCTGACTCATGTTTTTATTTTAGCATTGCTTTTCATTCGAGCTTCTACAATCATCTGCTCGCGCCAAGCTTTTAACTGTATACGAATAATTAAGACGTGGAAAGTGTTCCTATTGCTCGAGCTCAGGAAACTTACTGCCTTTCCATTATAAGCACAATGAAAATTTAAAAAACTTGTCTGCAGGCTGAATAAGAAGCAGAGTCAGCTTATTTCAAACAACCAGAGAAATGAAATAGTGACAGATAACTTTTCTAGCGTTTATCAGATTGCTCCACCCTCCATCTATAAAAATACCTAATCAGAAATATCCTTAGCACACGCAAAAAAATCATCTGACCTATCAGACGCCCGCAGAAAATGTCATAAAATATTCCTCGCTTCCCCGTAAATATAAAATCACGCGGCACATCCGCCACTCTTTTTCTCTTAACGATTCAAGCCAGAAGACAAAGGGGGCGGATTCGCGAGGGCAACTTCGTTGCTGAGTCGACCGAATTCGCTTGGGATAAAGAGTCGCCTGGGACTCTTTTTTACCCCTGGTTTCTTTCCTACAACACATCGATACACATATATACACAGTGTTTCACTTAAATTACGCCACTGAAATGTCTCGCTTCTACTAATACTCAATATATCAGCTTATTAACTCACCCAAAGAATCATTAATTCTCCCAATTATAAAATTATATCACCAAAAGTAACAATTATTACTCCGAGCAATCGATAAAATCAATTTTCAATTAATAATTCCTTTAGAATTATCGCATTAATTTTTTCCTTTATGCAGCTTTCGTGAATTTTTAATTCATAAGATTTTGCGAGGGTTATAATGTTGCGGATCGTTCGATGAGAAAAATTGCTAATTTTTAATATTATTTATTTCAGAAGTAATATTATTGGAATAAAAGAATCGTATTAAGAATAGGTGAGATATTTTAGATTCTCGAGATAGATCCAACACCCCGTATATGTATCTTGCAACCCTTACAGTTTTACAGGCATTCATTTCTCTGCTTTGCTTTCATGATTCCGCGAGCTCGAATCAATGGGATTTGTTTGCCGGTTACTACCGGTGCCTCGCGTGCAACAGTCCTCTTCGAAAAGGACTGCTCTTCGCGACTGCTCTCCTGCGAATCTGCGCGGGTTTCAACTTAATTGCATACTTTCTCGGTATAACCGACGCATCTGGCGAGTTCAAGAGGAAAGGGGGGAGAGAGAGAGAGAAAGAGATAGAGAGGTATTGATGTACTGAGACTTATGCGGTAATACGGAATATGGTACGACTTATCTTCCTCGGTTCTCTTCCACAAGGTCTTTCACATGGTCTTTCACCGGATGATGTATACTATATTTCTGTGTGCGAGGAGCTCCTAGTACTCCTTTGATGGTTACAAATGAAATGTTACCCGACGTATTCGTTAGTGGCGAATAAAACGGTTGAAATGTATGCCCTTTGCGAAATTCTTCAGCTTCTCGACTTTCATACTGTCGGGTGAACACTTTTCAAATTGAAGAATCGATGCTACTCTCAAAATGCAATTGCAACATTTCGACTCGTTTTCAAAATATTTACATTATATTTTTACTAAACGTTCAGATTCTTATAATTTCTAAAGCTTTTTAAAACTTTTACTTCAACGGATTATGTATCAAGAATATTGAATTGCTTTGGATATAAATTTTTAAACATTATTTGGAAAGAATGCGTCAAGTTATTTTATATCTGTACAAATTTGAGCAAGTCTGAAGGACTCGATTGAAATAGATCAGATTTAATATCGTAGCCAGTGTGTTTTTCCCCTCGAATGATGTGCGCCTTGGATTGGCAAGGACAAATATGGTACTCTGGATACATTGTTACAATCGAAGCCGTTGCAGACACCGGTGTCAGCTATACGATCAACTTTCTATTCTATTTTGCCCTGTGGATCAGCAGCTCGGTATCCAATAAAACGCGAGGCAGAAATTCAATTTTATCCACTTTCTTCGACGTAATAAATGTGATTCCAGTAAATATCCAAACCTCTGTGTCACCCGAATTTGTAACGATACACGAACCATCTACAAGAAAAATTGCATTCCTACCCGATAGAATTCCAATTTTCTGCAATTAATTACCATATGAATATTATCGAAATCCTATGTGCTTCAAATTCCAATTACATTAAATAACATTATGTTACTTGAATTGATCAATTCAGAAATATATTCATCAAATTAATTTACTGTCCCAATTCATTTAACACTTGAAATTTTCCAAATTAATTATTCCCTATCTCCAGAATAATTTCATGGATATTAATTAGACAAATGTTGATCATTTATTAGATGGCATCATCAGTTTAGAATAAAACTGATTGGAAGTAAAATAAATAAAAGGATGCAGTAGCCTTAAGCTGGTGACAGTGATCCCTTGTCGAGAGAAGATCGTCAATAGATGCAGCGCGTCTGATTCTACTGGCAGCTGCGTGCTCGAGGGTTTACTTTGGTCGAGGGAGCAGTAATGAGGTGCCAAACACTGCCACGGCATCATTTACCCGTCCTCGCCCTCTGGCGAACCCGCCAAACTTCCCGAAAGGAGACAACAGCCTCTCGCGTGCGCACACCTCTCTAAAGCCTCGAAAGCCTCGAAATTCCCTGGTTCACGCTCTGCATCGAGAGCGTGGTGAATCTTAAGCGCTTCTGCTCCACGCTCAATAATACAGTGCAGTGGCACTTCGCGTTAAGAGTTATACTCTAGTTCTGAACTCTGGCCACCGCATTACTTCTGATAATACCTCCTGCTTCTCGCGGTAAATACAACAACTCCCACGTCAGTTTACTACATCGACGCGAAAGCCAATGGAGCAGAACTCTAAGTACTATCTCAGGTGTCATTAAGTAGTTACTATTATTAGAGACTAGTTTGGAATTCTTGTTAATAATTGTCATCGATTCTCGTTATTCAACTGCATTTTCCTAATTACTTCTGAATATTCAATAGGATTAGACTGATTTTACGAATTTGGAAATTAATCGGATAGATAGCTATGTATATGATATAATCGGGAGGATAATACATACGATACTAATAAAGTAACACGGTACTATACGTGAGAAAAACACACGTGATGTTACGTGAAAATTTCTCTCTTTTCGAATACCCTAATTAATAATTAATTCCGATCGATATCAACGAGAGATTAACGAGCATCCAGAGTGAGAACTGGGATGGAGCATGAAATGTTTGCCAATCGCTGTCATAATGCAAATAACAATTTCGTACGACGATAGCGAACCTTAATCGCTTACACGAAGAACGTGCTTCGATTTAATTTTCGAAAGCGTTATGCGGATAGTATTGATTTACTCGATGAAGCGATACAAACTGAAAATTTAATTTGGATCGAATGGCTGACCCATGTCGAGAGTTCCCGATCATCAATCCCTAGCCTCGTTAATTAATTCGTTGTCCCAAGCGTGCTACACACCACCTTGTCGCCGGAAACACCGCGTGAGTCTCTGCTGCTCTCCTGACACATCCTGTTTCGTTTAACCTGCTCCTTCGCGCTATTGGACCTCCGCGGATCGCTCCCGATTGATACATCAGCTGATTAGATCAATTGTACTTCGCTCAAGGGACCCGTGAAATTGCCACCTTGATTCACGTCGATATAGCTGCCTCGAGGCGAAAGTTGATCGAAAGTGTCGGTAATGCGAGATCGATCTTGATCGAGAGATCTCGTCGAGTTCATCGAAGAAACGAGCGAAACACTTATTACGAAGATCGATGGACTTCCCGAAAATTGCATTCCTATTACGAACGCGCTTTCCGGAGGAAAATGGTACAAATTTTTTTCTGACACAGATGAAAAAGAGCGGCGAAATTTGAAGTAGTTTGTCTCGCTCCGATGGAAAAAAAGGGAGTTTTGAACCTAGTTTACAGTGGTGTGCAAAAATAACTTTGGCAAATTATAAACTCGAATATTTCACTCGGTAAAGCAACTCCGATTTTTTGCGACCCACGCGAAAAGTAAGGAGAGTTTGCGAATGGGAAGCTACACGCTTCGGGAAAAAAGTACTGAGAGGGAATTATTTTTGCAGAAAGACTCATTGGTAAAATGTTTCTTCGGTTTAAATTAAAAAAAAAAAAGAATATTACATAATGGAAGAATATAACGAATGTAGCTATTTCTTTAAAGCTTTAAATCCATCAAAGGTTTTAAGAGTAGAGTATTTCGAGGAATTATACTTGACGAGAAGGAAAAAAGGAGCCTCAACGAGAGCGTGAAAAAGGACAGTTCTGAAGGACCTCTTAACCCAAAATTTCTGTTGGGAGTTGAAAGCAAGCAAGGTCGGAAGGAGAAGGCCAAGGTGACAAACCATAGTATCCATATGAAAGAGTTTTAATGCAACTATGGAGGTTTAACAGGCCAGGAAGTTAATTGCAGCAGTAAACCTGTGAGAAGCCTTGTTTAACTACTCTGTCGCTCTAACGCTCGTTGACACAACCCTGGCTCGTTATAACGCCTTACCACACGAACCCTCCCCCTTTCCATAGTGATCGTACACTTTGAAAAGCCCACTTCCTTTGGTCGCCATTGCCTTCGTCGTCTTTACGCCCTCATGTCAGTGTCTTTGTCTATGAGACATCGAATTCCCGCAAAATTAATTAAACCATCTGCTCCTATCTCGCAGCGAAGCCTCAGAACCATCAATTATTCCTCGTTAATGTTACAGTATTAATTGTTAGCGTTATCGTCGAATTAATTGTACCGAAATCCACAACAAACGTGTTAATCCCAAATTAGAGCTTGATCAACATAAACACGTAACATATATTTAATTCTACAGTTATCGTATTGACAATTTGCTTAAATCGTGTGATTGTACCATTTCACTACACATTACTCATATTATACATTCTGCTTCATATTTGTTATATTTTATTTGTATTTGCCTGTAAATTTGTTATATTTTACTATATTCTACTACATTTATCCAGGGAAAATGAAAGAACGATTCGAAAAGGCCAATTCAAATAGAATAAAGCAAACAGTGGAGAAATACTGAATGAAAAAAGAAACAGAACAGTGAAACGGGATGGAATTGCGAATACCGGACTGCTCGATGAATTTCGATGTTTATCTGTGTACATTATGATCTGTGGCAATATCGAAAATTATCAAGCACATCATTGAACGGTAGAATTTTTCTTACCGAGTGTACAATCGAGTGTAAAAATATCCAACCACCGGTGCCATAGATTAATTTGCACTCCGTCCACTCGGTCTACTATCGCATGCGAGCACTAAAAAAATCGCGGTGGAAAAGCCATAAAAAGGGTGCGTGGCGCGTACGTTCTGCACTTTTAACAGTTGCTTACTCGACGAACTTACCATATGCACGTATAGAGCTTCGTTGCACTACACACTCCATCGATTCCCTTCAAGTGATCCTTCCACTTTATTCCAGCACAATGACAGCAGTAAAATTTGCATTAAACACGCGTTACCCGGTATAAAAGGAGCCATCGGCACGAAGAGTAAATCCATTTGCCACTGGTACATTTTACAGTGCCATTGCACGTATCTACGCGATATTAGCTACGTTGTTCCATAATTTTTCAACTTTGTTTCACCAAGTTTCCATAAGATAATTTTTAATGAGAAAACGCGTCTCAAATTTCAACTAAAATTATCCTCTCATTTTTTCTTGATTAGAAAAGAACAAATTTCAAATTGATATTTATTGTGTGAAAGTTTTTAATAATTATCAGTAGCGAGAGAACGATTCCCATGAAACATTTTCCCATGTCGCGATCAATTTGATTCATTTCAACTTGTCACCTATTGAGTATTGAGTCCGATTCGCTGTTATGCAGCATACGTAAAATGCCGCAGCTGCGCGAATCGGATTTAAAACAAGCTCGAAAAGTATTCGAAGTCGATTTTAACCGTAGATTTCATTGTAATTGGAGCTCAGTTCCGGTTAACGCGTTACTCGGATTTCACTATTCAATGATATATATAGTATACACAGAATATAGGTTTGCATTCATTGGAACGTCCATAAAATATGCGCAGCAGCTACTGCATTGCAGCAAACGTATTTCAAAGCGTTTTATTTATTTGCTCGCGTAACTCTACTCTGATTAACTCCGATACTTGGATAACGATGACCACGTAGTGTTAAGGAAATAAAAGCGGAGCAACGAATCGAGAAATAAATGTGGAAATAATATTGAGAATTATAAATAAAAATATGTGATTTTGGATTCATTGCTTGATGGAGTGCTATGATTATGTCAGGGGGGTTAAGGCAAGTGATCATGTGCTTCGTAGATTAGCAAGGTCCTTCGACCGCGGCTCGGAACAGGACTACCTTGTGCACCGTAATTGTGTTTACCTTTCTACGGAGCTCCGCACGCTCGCTCCCAAGGTGTCATTGTGCGTAGCGGTCGATTAACTCGCTCGACGCTACCTCAATAATCGACATGTTTATTGAAATCTGACATGCAGCTTACGATCGCAATTCCCAGGAACGAAAACAAATTAATGTGAAGCAATATCCCTTTATTGACAAGTAGCTCCTGATCTTATTTTAGGTTTAAAGTAATAAAAATATTGTGAAACAGAAATATTTAAGTAATTTAATTGAGTAATTTAATTGAATTAGCTTCGTATTAACAATAGAATTCGCATTTGCATAAAAATCGGATGTTTAGTTATTAATTTCGAACTCATATTCGAAAAGTATTATCTGTTTTTGCATGAATCGAAGCCAATGGAAAATTCAATTTTAGTAATTATTGAGTTTGTTCGAGAATTTATTGACGATGCGGAATTTGTATTAATAATGACCGCTGAATTTGGTAAAGAGTGATGCACTATCCAATTGACCTTTCGATCATAGTAAACACGAATCAATCGACATACGCAAATTCATTAATATCAATAATTGATACAAATGCATACATATTGGAAAGTATAAAATATAAAATAATTTCCAGCTTCTCATAAATGTTCCAAACACCTTAAATAAAGTAACTGAAATAAAAATAAACTGCAGAGAAATATCGAGGTATTTATATTAAATTCACTCGGATGCAGTTATTGTTTACGCGAATCTCAACTTCGAACTGTTTTTCGTACAGCAGTGCATCTGTCGATGAGAAATCCGAGGGGATTATTCGCATCAAAAAAAGATATTAGGATCGTATGAAGTATCAAGTATCTTCAGTAACCCCCAAATCATAGCAAATGTACGTATTCCTGCACGATATCATTCGAGGTTGATGGATATTGGCAGTTCACAGAGAACGATATTTATCCGTGTTTCTCTCTTTCTCTCTGTGGTTCGTTTTAAACGCGCGCTTTGCGTGTGAGTTTTTCATCGTTAAGGCGCACATGATAAATCGATCGGAACTTTTATCAGATTTTGCAATTTTGATGAGCCGTTTGAAACTAATCGAGCGCATCCTAGTATACGCTTTTGTGGAAGTTGATTCATTCGTCCTATATTATTTTCTCGGACATTGAAAAATTATCGCTACGATTTGTTAACCTGCAGATCGTTAAACCTCAGTTTTACTTTGAAAACTGTTCATCGTTTATCACTGATTATTATCACAATTTTATTTCGCTAAAGTTTCAGTATGCAGAACATTTTTTATGAAACTCTAATTTATTAATTATTCAAGCTTACTTCAAGCCAATAATTTGTAATCCGATACGCGTTGCGAAATATTGGAATATTCGTTCAATAGATGCAACAAATAGGATGATAAACTATTCTCGAAAGCAGAAGCGCGTTCCAAATTAATCGGAACAGTCAACATAGAAAAAGAAATAGGACAATAAATCAGAGAATAAAGTTCCTAATTAGTGCGACGAGAGACAGACATCTACTGCTATTATTCACAAGAAGCGACAGGCCATCATTACAGGATACTAGCACCCGCAAGATGACACCCCTAATTAAGCAATAAATCCTTGAGATGAAGTTCTCACCGCGGTCTTCCGGCCACTTTTTCGTCCTGGCCACTTTTCATCGGTGAATTCTCGGCTAGTGGCCATCAAGTTAGCGAAGATCTAGAAGCTGAAAACTTCTTTATCAAGACCGCATCGCTGGTGGCAGTGCGCGATGACGAATGGTGAATTTATTCCTGACTGAGGCTCGAAATTTGCCGGGTTGGGCTCGCAAGAACCTAAGAAATGCCAGCTGTGCAATTAGGCGGCTTGCTGCGATAGCAGTCACGAGGTTGGCACATAGAAAAGTGCGAGGCACGCGAGATTTTGCGACTCTAGACCTGTTTACCCCTTTTTTTTTCTTTTCTTTTCTCAGCGCGACTACTCTCCCTAAGAAATCTTATCGCTACTGAGTGCATTAGTGGGCTGACACTTTAGAAGAATCGCTCAAGTGTACCTTTCAAGGAAAGTAACTCAATGCATTCGCGATCAAACTTGGATTTTCCCGATTGTTCGATTGAACTCACTATCATTCGTGTTATCGTTGGATTAGAGTTCAGGTGAATTATAATAGGACACGGAACAATTATTATTGATTACAAGGAATTATGTTTTTATACATGAGTGCAAATGTTTACTCAATTCCTACACAATTAAGATTGCGTTAAAAAATCTTGAAAATTATTAGATTACGGTTTTATGACTAGAATAAAAATATTTGCTTTTTAAATTACACGCAAACGCAATTAATCGTTCTAATCGCTAGATAGAATCAAGTCGAATCAAGTCGATTGAAAAGAGATTCATATGTATAGGAATTGTTTAAAAACTAGTTTAAAAAAGAGACAATTTCGAAGATGTAACTATTCTGAAAATTTAAACATATGTCTATTATAAAATTGATTGCAAAGAAATTCATGGAATTTAATAGTAGGGCAATACTAAAGCCAATTGTGGAAGAGCTAAGATATTCAATGTTCCTGAGGCTAACTGTTCCATTATTCGACAGAAGATTGTTCCGCAGCAACCGGAAGCAATGACTGACAAATGAGTAATGGGAATACGGTCCTGTTTACGCTCGGATTATGTTTGCTGCGGAAAATTGCACGATGGAAACCATATATCGGCATATTATTGCTCCGTTCAGTAGCTTACAATAGGGTCTTGTGACGGATACGTTTATGCGAGGCTTGCCAACCTCAAGTACGATAAGAGCGTTTACCTATCGACGACAGATTATATTTGTTCACGTCTTTCTCGAATATCTGCACTATTGTTATTCCCTTACAGCTAACAATTTTCTTTAAGCAATTTCCATTAAGCAATTTCCATTTAAACACTCCAATCCAATATTATACAACATTATATCACATTTAATATTCCACAATTTGTAGTAAATATACAAGAAATATGTATAAATGTTGCATAGTCTAAAAATTATTTAGTTTCCATAAAATTCGTATTTAACGTATGTAGAGTACAGAACAATGCGTGTAGGTACGTATGGTTTATCCCGGATGTCAATGGAAGCGTAAAAAAGTGAACAGTATCAAGCTAAGTATTCTATGCACAAATATCTATTCCTTAGAACCACGACAATAATCTTATCGTTATCGATCTCAGTGGCACAAAACAATTTGCCACTCGTGTTATCGGACATCTGAAAGACACTGTCCGGGAGGATCGATCGATATAAATATCCGTAGGAAAGCATACCTCCAGCAGTGCGAGCCAAGATGTTCCGTGGACTTCTATTGTTAACGTTAACCACGCTCTGCCTCGGGATTCCCGTAGAGCGGCAGAGTAAGGAGTGGCTGAAGAATGCCTTGGTGTACCAAATTTACCCTCGAAGCTTCAAAGACAGCAATGGCGATGGGATCGGCGATTTGAATGGAATCATCAGCAAGCTCGAACATATCAAGGACATCGGTGCCGACGCGCTTTGGCTCTCACCGATCTATAAGAGTCCTCAAGTAGATTTCGGTTATGACATCTCCAATTTCACCGACATCTCGGAGGAATACGGCACCTTGGCTGATTTCGCCAGTTTGGTCGCTCGTGCGAAAGCTCTTGGTCTGAAGATAATCATGGACTTTGTGCCGAATCACAGCTCCGACCAACACGAATGGTTCAAGAAGAGCATCCAGAAGATCAAGCCATACGACGAGTACTACATCTGGCGTGATGCTAAAATTATTAACGGTACCAGACACCCGCCAAATAATTGGCTCAGTGTCTTTCAAGGATCAGCATGGAAGTGGAACGCAGAACGTGGACAATATTATTTCCATCAGTTCGCTGCTGGCCAACCGGATCTCAACTACCGTAACGCAGCTTTGGATCAGGAGATGAAGAATGCTCTCGTCTTCTGGATGGACCGTGGAGTCGAGGGTTTCCGTATTGATGCTATCAACCACATGTTCGAGGATCCAAGGTTCCTCGACGAACCACGTTTGAATAGACCAGATCTCCCACCCGATGATTACGATACCCTTGATCACATTTACACCAAGAATCTAAACGAAACCTACGAAGTTCTCAAGACCTGGCGCAAACTTATGGACGATCATTCGAAGAAGATTAAAGGTGACGCTAAGATGATCCTCACCGAGGCCTACGCCTCGATTGACCTGACCATGAGATACTACGAGGCCGGTTCAACCGCGCCCTTCAACTTCATGTACATGGGTGACCTCAACAACAGATCTACCGCAGCCAACTTCAAACTGATGACAGATCGATGGTTGAATATACCGAAGAAGGAGTTTGTACCTAACTGGGTAGTAGGCAACCACGACAATCATCGAGCAGCTGCTCGATTCGGTACTGCGCGAGCTGATCAATTGAACATCTTAGCAACGATACAACCAGGAATCTCTGTTGTCTACAATGGTGATGAGATCGGTATGGAAGATAGATTCTTCACTTATGCGGAAACCATCGATCCAGCTGGATGCAATGCTGGACCAGAGAGATATCACTTGAAGTCTAGGGATCCTGAAAGGACTCCATTCCAATGGGACAATACCACCAGCGCTGGATTTTCAGTCAGCAACAAGACTTGGCTACCAGTACACAGTAATTACAAGACTTTGAATCTAGCAGCGCAGAAAGTGGCACCTCTTTCCCATTACAAGGTTTTTAAGGCTCTAGCTACTCTTAAGAAAAAACCTGTCATCGCGCAAGGATCTACTCAAGTAACTCTCGTCACGGAGAATATTCTTGGCGTGGTACGACGTTACACTACTTCGGTCGTAGTTGCTTTGGTCAATTTCTCTAATTCCCCTCTTACCGTTGATGCGAGAACTTGGTTGAATGTTCCCGAGGTTTTACGGGTATATACTGCTAGCATTGGATCCAACATCGTTCCTGGTGTTAGCGTCGACATGACCAAACTTCGTATACCTGGTGCTGCTTCCGTTGTATATACCACTAGCGATTTGTTCGTATGAATTCGCTGACTAATAATAATACACAGATACCATTCCGACATAGAATATAATCTTTCCTTTGCATAAGCGATGCAAATTAATACAATAATGTAAAACTTGACAAACTTCTTACCAACAGGATTATTTGTATCAATAAATTTCGCATTGTCCTATAAAATAACATTGAGTACGTATTACTTTATTTTAGCAATCCCATAACCGACAGAGTAATCGAATTGTTTTGAAAAAATTCTACGGAGGGATTTACATTTTACAGTTATTTTCGGGGGATGTTGTGCAATTTCAATTTTCGACGACATAGTTTAGTATATGAAGCTGTAATCTACTGACGGAATTTTCTAATATGCTCGTCGCTCAGTTGGAATTATTTAATAAAACAGTCTGTGCCGGCGCGCATATAGAATACCATTTATTCGAGCAACCAGAAAATTATATTCATTCGTGTCATTATGTCTATCCTGACCTAAATGGAATGACAGAATCCAGAATTCTATAATAAACGTTTCTCCGCTTACACGAAATGATTAACAACTTTCTCTCTTTCTCTTTCGTTCTCTCAGCATACAGATTTCTATGAATGTTTAATCGGGTTAAACGTTTCGTATATTGCTAACAACACGAATATGTTATTCGAGCAAATGCAGCATTCGAGGGTGGAACCTAGTTCCACGTTTTAAATTTGAAAAAAAAAGAACAATTTTTCCAGACAGTCTTTACAAATCTGTACTCATACATCTTGGCTTTGAAGGGATCGACAACACGAGTTATACAGTGAAAACTCTACCTTTTTAGGCTTTATCAATTTCGGTCTGGCTGTTTTATATAAAAAGAAGGAAAGTAGGATTTCTCATTCAGCTCGATCATTCAGTAGTATATCAGCGATGATTTTCCTTTTAACAAGATTTTAATGCATACGGCGTATCACGTGAAACAGGGATACTTGAACGTCTTCTCTCCGTTGAATCTAAAGGAACATCCAGCCGTATAGGACATCATTCATATGTACTTTCCATAAGAGCGTAACGAACCGACTTCTCTGCTTCTCTAGAGCTCGTACTCTTCGGAATCGTGCTGTCTCGACATCAGCTACGATATTCGGGGACATTCAATCAAGGTAGATGCTTCAATCAAGCGTTTTTTTTATTATCGTGAAATAAATAAAATTTAGTTGATTTCAAATTACTTTATTTCGAACAATATTGCTTAGATTCGATATTGCATAAAATCCAAATCAAAAGTAAATTTAGAATCGTACGTTTTAATATTAGGAATATATTCGAGTGATCGAATTTTTGGGGCGGAATAAATAATTCAAGAATCGACAACACGCAATTCCACCGAGCCAACATTGAATTACAAACCGCACAAATTCATATTGCATTTATGTATAACCGGTAGGACGTAGCATTGGAGCAGCATAATTATAAGAAAATTTCGCGCACACGGTGCGCATTAATTGAATCATTTCGCAAAGTCACTGAGAGCAATATTTCCCGTGGAGCAAGCAGGGAGCTTTTGCGGGTGGTATGTGCCATCGAGGAATAGCGCAGCTGGTACGTTTTGCGATCGTAACTCAAATTTGCATCCCACGATCGTTCATGATACCGACGAGTAAACCGGCACCTAATTATTCAGCAGCATTAAAGCGTAGTTACTATTCATCAGCGTGTGCACCTTAATTATTGGCTCAAGTGTTCCAGGTATATGTAGTAGGCATAGTAAGCAGCCACACGTTGGTGGTGTTCGAGCATGTAGCGCATCAGTGTTTTTGTTGCAAATGACAATTGAGCCGAGATAACGGGATCAATGGACCTTGCACCGATTACTTCGGATTTCTGCCAATAATCGTGTAAAGCTTTTTTAACGTACGGCTCTCTCCATAGACCACGCGATATACAATATATCGATAACTTAATTACGCCTGATGGCATTGTTCTGTTACTAAACATGGAGAATAAAATTAAAATGAATATTCATATCGATTAATCAATATTCAATGAAATACGAGTGCAAAGTGTTAAGTTCAGTCCAAGATTCATGTTCCATTTAATTCGAAAGTAAAATTCATCTGACGGCCTTGCAGAACTTCTCTATATACTTTTTCAACTGTTTTTTGTCGCGTAGAAAGAGTATCGCTTGAAATCTTATCTTTGTCCATTATCAATCCTAGCCTGCAGTAGCACAGTAGTATCATTTATCACAGCACTTCGCCGTTCTGAGATAATACCTTCCCATTGGTTTTTCATCCTTCGAAGCTTTCCTCATACGGTATATAAAAGATCGATCTTCGCATCAATCTGAGCAGTAGTATAACTCGCCATGTGCCGTGCGATCTTTCTCTTTAGCATCCTCGCGTCAGCAGCGATTCGTTGCTCTGGCACAGTCAATGACAAGGCGAGTAACGATTGGTACAAAAACTCTTTGGTCTACCAAGTGTATCCTCGCAGCTTTAAAGACAGCAACGCTGATGGCATAGGTGATCTCAATGGAATAACTAGTAAGCTTGAACATATATCAGATATCGGTGCTACGGTTGTCTGGTTATCGCCAATCTTCACCAGCCCACAAGTAGATTTTGGCTACGACATTTCAAACTTCACCGAAGTCGATCCACAGTATGGTACTCTGGCTGATTTCGACAGAATGGTGGCTAAGGCGAAGACACTGGGTCTCAAAGTAGTCCTCGATTTCGTCCCGAATCACAGCTCCGACCAGCACGAATGGTTCAAGAAGAGCATCAAGCGGATCAAGCCATACGACGACTACTACGTCTGGCGGGATCCTAAAATCGTCAATGGCACGAGAAGACCACCCAACAATTGGCGAAGTGTCTTCCGAGGTTCCGGATGGGAATGGAACGCTGAACGTCGACAATACTACCTGCATCAGTTTGCGATTGGCCAGCCAGACTTTAACTTCCGTTCGGCGAATCTGCGTCAAGAAATGAAGGATGTGTTGACCTTCTGGATGAAGCGTGGCGTCGAAGGCTTCCGAATTGACTCCATAACTGCTCTCATTGAGGACGACCGATTCCTTGACGAGCCCAAGTCCAACAAACCTGGAGTTCCTGATGATGACTTTGAGGCTTTGAATCATATTTATACGCAGAACCAGGAGGAGAACTATAGGATCCTGCAATCTTGGAGAACGCTCGTAGACGATTATGCGCAAGAGACTAATGGAGACATGAAAATCTTATTGACCGAAGCCTACACCACACCGGAATACACGGCGGGATACTACTTGTCTGGATCCGACGTACCCTTCAACTTCATGCTCATCGCGGAATTGAATAACAAGTCTACTGCCGGCGATTTTAAGCGGTTAGCTGATCGATGGATGAGCAATGTACCTTTTAGAAATTACGTGGCGAATTGGGTAGTAGGTAATCACGATAATCACCGAGCTGCCAGTCGGTACGGCGTGAAACGAGCCGATCAGTTGAATATGTTCGTGACCATGCTTCCTGGGGTCAGTGTCATTTACAATGGTGATGAAATAGGCATGATCGATAGGCCATTCACTTATGCCGAGACTGTGGATCTTGCTGGCTGTCTCGCTGGACCAGACAGGTATCATTTAAAGTCTCGCGATCCAGAAAGGACTCCGTTCCAATGGGACGATTCTATCAGTGCTGGATTCTCGACCAGTAACAAAACTTGGCTGCCAGTGCACGATAATTATAAAACCTTGAATTTAGCTGCGCAGATAGCTGCTCCGATGTCTCATTACAAAGTATTCAAAGCGGTGATGTCATTGAAAAAGATGCCTATCGTTGCTCGCGGTGACTACGAGATCATTATGGTAACTGAGAAGGCTCTTGGTGTGGTGAGGAGACTCGATCAATCCGTGTTATCGTTACTTATTAATTTCTCCGATTTGCCTATTACTGTCGACGCGAGAACGTGGTTGAATATTCCTGAACAAATGGCTATATACGTTGGCAGTATGGGTTCTGGTGTTCGTGCTGGTGCCCGAGTCAATATGACTAATCTTACGCTACCAGGATCAGCAACTGTCATATACACTACGCTTGATATAATTATGTAAAAATGGTACTTCCTTTCAATAAAATGTACTTTATTACTTTTTTATTTGTATCTTGTTTATCATCCGATTTGAGATATATTAAGCACAGTTCAACTAATCCGATTGTTCCGGATTTAATGAGTGTACGTCGAAACATGTAAACACATATTTTATTTCTTTGATGCGACCACTGGCAGAAAAATAACATTATCCCGAAAGCTTCTTATTGCTAATTAGCTTGATTCGTCGAGTATTTAATAGCGAGAACTAATTGTAAGTTGGAAGAGAATAGGGGCTTTATAGGAAGCTGTATATCAGGAGGGAATCAAACTTCGACCATTAGGTCCTGTAGCTCTGTACCGCAAGGATCTAATTAGCGGAAAGCTCCGATTTTTTGCCTCAAGAGAATTTCTCTTCTGTCCCAGTTATCGACTAGTGGTGGAAGTCTTCTTTCGAGTCGATAACGAAGCAGCCAATCCGGAAAACAAAATCGAGCAGAGATAATCCTACGGCTAAATTATTTTCTCCAGTCGATATACTCTTCGTCCACAGTCGTTCATCCATTATGCGCGCGCTCTCAATTAGGCGAAAATACAGATGAGTATCCACAGCAAGAGAGAACTTCATGAACGTTAACACGTGACTAGTAGTAGTAGCAGTAGTGAAGGAGTAGGAGGAGCCTTCTAAGAGGAGTTTCATCGAATTCATAGTGCGAGCTGAGCGTTCTGACTGATCGTGTAACACACCAAGAGTTATACACAGAGAAATCAGGATCTCGAAGGAGGATACGGAAGATGAGGAGGAACCATATTGAATATATATCGCGTCTGTGTCAGTGGTGCTAAAGTAATTAATGGTACCAGCTATCCGAGGAATAATTGGGTAAGTGCCCTCTAAGGGCCCGTTTGAGAATCGCGCTTGGAAATTCATTGGGATCTCTCTGCTGACCTCGAGTCCTAGGAACCGCTTAAAATCGAGGATAGAAGAAAATATTGGTTTCTCGGACTTCCTTCAAATTCCATTTGGGTGTCATTGGAGTGCTGCTGCCACTGAGTTCTTCCTCCAGGAAACCCAGCGATCGGGATTGATCCTTGATTGGAAAATTCTCTATCCGCAACTCGACGAGAAGATGCGACTTTTTTTTCTTTGGCTTCAAATGGGAATCATGATTCCAACGGAATTGCGCTGACCGCGAAGTTCGCTTTTAAATTGCGTTTCAAGTTAATTCTTCCAAAGGTACTACGACAAGTAAATGAAATTAGAGGAAGCTGGTGAATAGTGTCGGCGTCGCGAATTGAATTCGATCGAATAATTGAATCCTTCGTGACATTGATTGTATGTTTTGTTAAAATGAACAAATTGGAGGCCTAAGTTTGTCAGACGTACAATACGTAATTTAAAGATAGTAATGTTAAATGAATTGAATTTAAAAATGGAACAACAACTTTTATAATAAATAATTAATAGGAGATAAAAGATAGGATAATGGTGAAGATAAATAATTATTGGGTTCTACGTGTTATTAATAAAACAAAACGTGTCAATGGATATTAGATTTTTTTTTCACAACGCTGTGTTGGGTTTCATAATTGAAGAAGGATGAAGCAGTGAGTCGTAATGTAGTTAATTAGCTTCTCACGATTTTAGCATGGTTATCGAAACGAAGCTGGTTCAATTAAGTTCCCTGTTGCCATAATATCTGGTGTAGTTTTCGCGAAAGTGGATACACTTCCTGTTCGGATGAAAATCATTGTGGCCGATAACCACCGCGGATAATTAGCGCAAGGAAATTTAGAAGCCTTCCAAGCGACCCTAATAACCATTAAGTTTCTAATCTTCCCTACGGATATTAAACAGGATTAGGAACAAAACTCAGCTTTAAATTCTATGTCGAATTTTACTCCGGGTAAATCATGAAAGTTCACGACTTAATTGGAATAAATTGGGTATCAACATTCAATTTCTATGTATTTCTCATTTGCACTTTGATGTAACAATCATACTTATTGTTTAAAGAACAAAAAATAAACTAATTGAAAGATAATTCGATATTAACATTAAAAGTAAAGTTTTCAAATAATTACGTTTTTCATTCAGCTCCTTAACTTTTCATTAATTTGTAATACAACGGTTCGAAATACGTACTCCACATTTTTGCAGTTTCCAGTAGAAAACTTCCAATTCCAATAAATCCCATTGGAATGAGACAGCTCGTGGAATGCGAAATTACGAAAAGACTATACGCGACACCTACGTGGCATGTGTCACATAAATAGTGCTATGAAACACCGAACAGTTCTAGCAATCATTCGGAGCGCGAGGTATTGTTTTCTACTGCGCGGCATATCTCAAGTGCCTGTCATTCAGAAGAATAATAAACCCGCTGCTTTCATCTCCCGCCTCAGGACTGATATTTAATATTCCGTTCCTTTAGGAAGACACTGCTCAATTTGAAAGCAAAACACGCGAATTGTTGAAATTGCTTTTTGTTTATCACAATACTATATTTGACTTCTGTTGTGGCTTCCACTCGATATCAAACTACAAAGTGGGCGAATTTCCAATTACAAATATTCCAAATTAAATTAAACCTTTTGCTTTTGAAGTATTACACAATATACAGAAAGGAAAGCAAAAATTCAAACAATATGATTCATTTATGCCGATTTACTTATATTTTAATCACTGAATCCTTAGTGATATTGTAAATTTCTTGAAAAACTGAAAACAAGTATCCTACTTGAAAATTGATTTACCCTTCTGCTCTCTACCAAGTAAGAGAATATTTCGGAGAGTGTTCTGGAAAATATGTACATACTATGGAAGAAAATATTGGATGGTTTCCGATGTTTTATAGTGTGACGCTAATACGTATGTATATCCCAGCCGTGCAATCCATAACAAGCTATATATCCAACGCGTTCAAGCCTGACCGAATAAATTCACCTCTCGCCAGTGTTCTAATCGTCGCAGGAAACGATCATCAGTGCCGCACCTCTTCATTCGTCCAGGCCATCAGGTTGAACTCCGGAGATCCTGACAATGCCAGCATGAAAAGTTATCACCGAGCTTAGCGTATCAGTGCATAGCTGCCTGGGGTGCTTCGTGCGCAAATAAAGCCAGCAGTGGCGGTGGCGGCGGTGACGGCGGCAGTGTTCTTCGATCGCGTGCGCCGCCGTACACCTACTTGACTATGCGCAAACATACATAGAGATAGAGAGGAAGAGTGGTGCTTGCTGTTGCTGCTCGTGGGGGCAGCTCGGAATCCTCGAGTTTTCATGCCGCCAGCAGAAGCACCGAGCGCTATCATGTCGCCACGGTGCACCAATCACGCTGAGTGCACATTCTTCAACCTCTTCTTCCGTCTCTTACTCCCTTTCTTGTTCTACGAGACACTTCCGGATGCAGGAGTCTGTCTCTTCCTTCTCACTCACTCACTCTCTCTTTCTATCGTGTCGCGCTACCCTCGGATTGCACCGGCACCATCTTCCCTACACGCACCAGCCAAGACTGCTCGAATATTTTTAAGGCTCATTCGAGTATGACTGAAAGCGAATGCGAAATGTTTGCCTGGGTAGTTTGCTTTCACGCTAAGTGCTTTTTCTGTTAAAGTGCCGGCTAGAGCCTTGCACTTGGACTTGGATGCGTGAGCGGCGCGACCGCCCCGCGCACTTCGCTTCCAACCCTCCTCGGCTAATGATCCATCATTCTATGAGAGTGTGAACCTGGAGAGAAGTGGTAAACGGATCTCGTCTGGGTTATGACTGCCGCGACTGAGAGGGAAATCCTCCAGATGTGAAATTGAGGTGGATTTCGATTTTCTTAGCAAACCTAAGGTAGAAACACGCGATTGGTGACGCGGAAAACATTTCGAGTGCTGATTCAAGTCGGAGAAAATGAACTCACTGCAATGCGAAGTCTGCGAATTTTTACTGCGTTTTTATCGAATGATCAGGATAATAAGAGGATGGAAATAATTCTTATAGAATTTCATCTGTGTTTCAATAAAGATTTTCTAAAATTTTTATTAGACTGAAGGCAAGCTCGATGGCAAAAGTTAGTTTACTCTCGAAATAGAATAGAATCTAGTCAACTAAAAAATTCTCTTGTAACCAGTTCGACAGTGAAACGTATGGTCGGTTACTTATAGAAGCCCTTTACATTATCATGCTGTCGAGTCACCGAACGCGCAAAGCTAGATCTCGCAGATCAGAGAGTCAGAGAGAAAAGCGTGAAGAAAGTATCCAAGACTTTTTCTTTTCCTAGCCACCTTAACGCTCAATTCTCCCATGGTCGGTTCTCTTTTGAAGTGGCGCGAAGCGAATCCCAGCTGCGGATCCGTTTCGCGAACGTTCCTCGTTTGACGCGTGCGCCTTAAGTCGTCGGCCCCTTAATTAATTCGCGGTCCTAGTCTCGAGCGGTCTCGGCTTACAGCCAGCCCTCTCCCACTTCTTTGACTTTGTCCACTTTCATCCTACGGGCCGTGAATTCTAAGGTCCGGGAGGGGTACCTCCTCAAAGAAACTACCTTCCTCTGTTTTTCTTTGGTCTCTCTTGGCCCTCTAATTTCGACGCTTCGCGGCTCCTTCACCCTCTTCTTAGCTATATATGCAATTCAGTATTTCCAAAGGTTGCACAAAAGCGTGAACCAAGCCATTTCCAGGCGGCTTGAGATCGCCAGTACGGAAGGCCACCTTAGTTTGAGTTTCGACTCGTGGTAATCACCCTCCTTCGCGCTTGCTCTTAAGGAATACCTTGGCACACGGTTTACCGTGCACCCTGTGCAACGCTCTTACTTCCTATTATCGTCTTATGGCCCCACTTCACTGGGAAATGAAACCGTCCTCCGCAATGGAGAACTCTACTGTGCAATTAAATTAAAACTATCAAAGAGACTAGATAATTACTCGTTTCAGATTTTTCCCTAAGCGAACTCGTTATTGCCACAATTTACTAAGGGAAACTCGAAAGTTACAGTTCGATTTGTTCGAAAATTCACTCAATGAAACGTAGGGCAGATCTTTAATTCTCAAACGTCTGATTAATTTAAGTGATTTTATAATGAAAGAGTATTTTAATTAGTACATTTTTTTAATCGGCTATGATTAAATTTGTACTAATTCTAGTTAAACAGGATTTTATTTAAGCAACGCGATCACTAATTCTTAGGAATTTCATTAAAGCTTGACTCGATTCATGATAATTAAAAGAGAATTATTCACCTTCACCGATGATGACGTCGACGCCCAGTCGAATTTGGCCGATACTAATCCACCAGTAGAGATAGGTCGCCCGCGTCCTTATCACTCAATCACGCAAACACTGCAACAATTAATAGCGACACTGTTAATAACAATTTCTAATTTAGAATCAACGAAAATATCTAATGGAGTAAACGAGTTGCTTTATACAGTATAATCAGGTCAACCAATGTCAACCATCTATTAATTTCAGATTCGCTTTGGTGCATCTTTGCAAGGTGTATTCATAAAATCATGGATTTCCGCGCGAAATACGATTTCAATTAACATTATTCCAATATACTGAATTTAATTAAAGGGAACTAGCGACTCGTGCGCATCCAATAAATACTCGAGGAGCCGAAGTTAAACTCGCGAGAAAATTGTGTTAAGCTAATCCGCAAATATTTCGAAGCAGAGTGATGGGATGGAATAGCTCGAATATCATTCGATCTCATAATTCACTCTGGAATCGGTGAGAGAGAGAGAGAACGTGTCCTTCGAAGCATCGAGAATTACGCGATGCAACGGGATCATCAATGCTTTTGAATCGTCGATCGAAGTTGCAATTCGCGGCGAGAAATCAGGATGCAAGCCCACGAATTTCAGGATGTGTGCGCTTCGCCCGGAAGGACGATAAGCTATCGTTATAATGGTAAATAGTAGACAGTGTCGCGGCTAATTGCACTACGTGCACTTCGATTTGCATTGTACTTCGGAGCGACTCCGTTGGGGGTAAAGTCTCCTTTGGGACGCTGACCCTAGATTCCCTGGCACAAGGTCTCATACAGATCGTCAAATCGAATTGTACGGTCATGATGTTATGCGCTACGGTATGTTCCAGAAACGTTATATTAGTAGTAATTACAGTTACAGAAAGTAATTACAATTTGTACACAAATTAAATTCTCAAGTTATTTTCATTTATTCAAAGCCCGTCAAATAAAATAAGAGAGAGAAATCAATCATGCGATAATTATTTGTCTTTAACACATGAAATAACTAGTTTTATTTTAAACTACACTAATAATTCTAATTTTAAAATATTGACTTTATAAGAACATTTTGAAGAATAAAAATAAAATGAGTCAAAAGTATTAAATATATATAAGTAATTACTGAATATTGAGAAAGATACTCCTGTTCGAAAGTTAGTTGAAGTTTTGAAGGCTTCCTCCGCAACAACCCGATACATATCAAAATGAATCAAGAAGTCGTACGTAATAATTGTAATCGATGAAGCCAGCAAAGAGTTGAATAAAAAATTCTGAAGAATGAAAAAAAGAATAAGTAAAATGAATTTTTGTTTCACCAGTGTATTTTGTATGAAATCCAAAGCCGGTCGAATAGCAGTATCTCCGATGTGTATCAACTCTTTAACTATGCGACATCTCCCAGCGGAGTCGGCGCTCGTCACGGAATCCAATTAGCCTGAATAATTTATCGTCGAATCACAGACGCTTAATGACATCGAGCCAAAATTAGGCGGTCGTTTTCAAAGGCACCCAACCTGCGCGTGGTCAGTGGCAAGAGGCTAATTACTATTCGCTCTGGAAAATAGGGAAAGGAAAAAATTTTTTCGCGACACGCCGCCAAATTATTCTCACTTGTCAGTGGTATCAATGTATCTGTGGGAAAACACGCGTGTACATACGTGAAACAACGGTTCCCGTGTATAAACGAAGCGTACAAATGCGTCGCGCCTGGTTATTCCCTAATCGATGACTTTCAATCACGATTTGCGGGAACGAGGGGAAGAGAAACGTGTGATCGAAAGTCATCGATTAGTAGATAACGAGGTTCGACGCACCCAGCGGGACTCATTTATCCCCCTTTGCTCAAAGTAATGCAGCTAATTGCCGCGAAATTCCGCGGAACTATATTAGTATCGCATGATTCGGCGACTATCAAGTTTCACGGGCCAATAGTTGAACTCTCTCTTTCGGCAAAGGAAACACATGGAAATATCGGTTCGAATCGGTTTCAAGAGAACCATCGAACGTTTCGAAAACTATGTAACTTCTGAAAATATTCGAATTCATAGAGTGAAAAACTCTGTCTATATATATCTCACTGAATAAAAAAGTGCTCTTAAATTACCTTAAATAATAGAAAATACAGAATTGTTTATAATTTTGGAATCAGTGATTTTTTAATCTACGTTTATTAGGTTTTTTTGCTTCGTACTATCCTCCTTTTTCTTGTCAGCCTGTGTATCTGACCCGACGCGTCCTCGAATCACTGCTTTAAATCTCTTTCCAACGAGATTTCTCCAAATTACGAGACTGCAGAGCGGAAGCACTTAATGTCACGTGGAAGAGGATCGCTAGCAGACAGGCGGCTGGAGAGGTGAAATGCAAAAACCGTTTGAATTCCGGAAACCCTTTAGGCGTTAAAGATGAACCACTCCGAGGAAGACGCCTCCTTACGGTTGAAATCAGCAATTTCGACGATAGAATGGATTGAAAGTGGGATACGAAATTCTTGCTGGAGACATGCACACTGTTTAGGATAGCTGATTTCAACCTTGCCCTCGCAAAGTACTATCCACTATCCATCAGCTGACTCTCAACCCCCTCCACGTCCCTTTACCAACCTTCGAAAGCAATTCCTTCTATCTTCGAGACTCTGCTTAGTCAGCTAGAATCGGAAGTGACGGAGGTGTTAAAGGTGTCGAGACATTGGGGTCAAAGTGAAATACGCCGCTTATATAGAACAGCTATTCGATACTCGCTTCAAAGTTTCTTCGGTATTTATAGACAACGTTGGAAAGAGAAACTCATCCGCCAATCTATATTCCATATTGTCTCAGAAAATAATAGTATAATAACGATATATAATATGGATTAAAAAGTAGCATATTGAAAAGAAGTATTATAACATTTCTGGGGAAGATAAATGAATGAAATTGTTAGGATTAATAATAGAATGTTTGCATTGTTGTCTGAATGAAATGGGGAAAATCGCGGGTTTAACCTGCGACCTTTTTTAACGAACTGCATAGTATCGTGTATAAGAGAAAAATTCGCAAGGTCAACGTATTAGTGACATGTTTGCTTGCCAAACACCAGTCGTTAAAAAATCAAGCGAAAGCACTGGCCAATGGTAATCTGCGGTGCCGTAGCTTTTGAAATGTATTGCAACAATGGAACGCTAGAGTTGCATTGAAAAATGCAAAGAGAGATATCGGGAATAATCAGATAGAAGAGTCCTTTTACGTCTTTTCGGTATGTGCACTTGTATTTGGACCTTATTGACCCGTATATCGAACTATAAAGTACCCCAGAATACATTCAGCCGCTTATTTCTTATTTGAGTCACAATACGTAGTAAACAACTGCATTTTCCAATGTCAAAAATTCACTAAGAATTTCGACACTCGAATAAATAATTTCATTCGCTTGTATTAATTCGATTTCGCCTCGATAGAAATACTCATTGTTTTCTTACTCTTACTTGCAATAATTTACGTATTTTGTTCATCATAAATTACAGTGAATTATCGATGCACATCCCGAACGAGGATAAATCAGCATGGTGTCGACATTGTTAACTTCGGTCAACTGTCAAGTTAATATATAAAGTGTTCGTTTCGGAAAAAAATCCAGAGAAAATTCGTCAAACATAGGCATTTAAGGCAGGCTGCATAAAAAAAGGACTTTATTATGTCAAACTAGCTGTTTTACGTTTATCGTCAATGTTTCATTTTATTCAGTTTACACAGGATATTACATTTATAGAATCCTGTCTATTTAGAAAGGAAAAAAAACGTTCGAATATGTCATTTATGTAAAAAGGGTAAAAAGGGCATCCTAATTTAACTAATTATATCACTCTCGAATTATTTCCAAAACACGAGCCAAAACTGGTACAACATCGTCCCAGATTCCAAACGAACGGCAATTCAATATTCTTATACCAATCTTGTTAACAGTTAAAATACAATTAACAGCAATCAGAATGACTTCATCAGGACAATTTCCGAGGAAAGTCTATTGCAGTAGACCATTGTCATTTCTACCGTTAACAGCTACCTAATCAAGTTACAGTAGCTAATATTGGCCCCAAATGGTCGATAGTCCACTTGACTATTTTACTTTCCAACCAGAGCTTGCGGTGGAAAAGCAATACGCGAATGTCGAACACTCAATTGCCACAAGGCCAGTTCATAGCACGATCGTTTGATGATATAGGGAAGAAATGCCGATTACCAGCCTCTGCTTGATAGTTATCGGTAACTTTCGTCTAGGCAATTTCACTGATATTCCCGTCATTCAATCGGGGATTTTGATCTCAAAAGGAGAGAGAGAAAAAAAGAGCCAAAACTCGCTGACTACGAGCTTTTTTACCGTTCGCTAACAAAGTGCATAAAGCTTTGAAAAGTTTCGAGCATTCACTACTGTGAATATATTTTCGGAAGAATTTCATTTTACGAATAAATTCATCGATCATACAATAAAATACTTATACGAAAAATTCTATTTCTGTATTAATATAATTTTTAAATTATCCTATAAATTTCAGACTATTATATTATAATTTATAAACAAGGATCAATAATTTTCTTTAATGTTTCAAATAAAAATCAGAGATAGAGTCTTAATAGTGACTACCATAAGTTAACTTGCACGAGAGATCTTAACCTATCCAATCAAAGGACGAAGGATCGCGTGAGGATAACATCTCAAAACATCATTTGGAATCCTCTCAGAACATACATAGTGGACGGCCTCAAACGAGAGAGGTAGCGTCCGAAATCCGTGTGCTGTGTGACAGGATGGCAAGCAAGCGTTAGGAGAAGCGTGTACAGCGAGAGCAGCCACCTCTAACTACATTAGTTCCCTTCCTGGCAGCGGATTCGAGGCCCTTTGAGGGTGGTATGGGTGGCGAATACCAATCAGTTATGTCAATTGGCCCCAATAAAGTAATGAATGGTAATTGCGAGAGTCCAGCCTCTCCTATCCCCCAGATCTCCCCTTTCTGTTATACCAATTCGCTCCCTGCCATTCCCGTACCAACGATTCAACCCTTCAAACTCGAACCTTCGAAACTGTTCCCTGTATATCTCTCGCTATTTTTCCATTCGTCCGTTTCCCCACGAGCACAACCCTTTCCACTATCCCTATCTCTTTGTATCGCGTTTCTATCCATCAGAAGTCAGCAGCCCTGTCTCTCATCGATTTTAAATCCTCTAATCCGATTTTCACCCCTCGACAAAATCGTCTAGGCATGGGATAATCGCTCGCGAATTCCTGTGGTACCATGCCATGTGTGTCGAGGATATCGTTTTATTTTTCACCTTTTTTTTTATTCCTTCTCTGTTGGAGAATATGTTCTCGATGGATTTCGACGATAGTTATGCGGTTATAGGACTTATTGATGGGCAACGACTCGTGGAATGATCGAATGGTTTCCTGATGGAATCATTCAGTGAACAATGATAAGTTAATTCAATTTGTTACGTGAAAGTTTTGAATACTATCCAATGAGAATTTTGAGATTATTTTCGGTAAATGACAATTTTACTGCCAAGATCGATAATCAATTACAAATTATATGTTCATCAAAATTTAAAACTGCAGTGATTTCAGTGAATGGATCTTATCTAGATCATAGAATATCTGTTTGACTATTTTCGCTGGAATTTCTCTGACTAATCGTAAGTTAAGATAATTCACTTTCCTTGCCACCAGCGTTTAATCACTCAAAAGCAATATTTCAGTGTTAAATTAGCCGTAAGCTGATTACAATTTCGAACAGTGTTTCAATTATTCCACTAAATTGATTAAGAAGCCAAATCATTTTAGGAAAATTCGAAAGTAGATTTTCTGTATCGGGAGAGTTTATGATTATCGGAAGATTCTAATTGCGGAGTACAATCTTCCTGTTCAACGATAAGGTCAGGCTTAAGCGATCCGGCTAAGAGCTTCTGCGATCGTACTAACTGAGATATGTAAGTACATGCAGTTGTTCTAGGATAAGGAAGGCTACAAGCAATTTCGGTGCAAGAATCCAGCGGTTGCGAGAATAACTAGAAAATCGTTCGTTTCGACCCGGTTCTAGTTTCAGAGTGCGACTACTTAACGTCTTACGTTATGCGATGACTTTTTAGCCGGGAACAATGAAGCCAGAGCCCAATGAATGAAATTTCACCTGTCATTATTTTCTTTCTCTCTCTTGTTTTACGTCAAACGTACGCAATTCGCAATCGCCAGCGATTTTCGTGATGCGATTCGTATAGAGTTTACCGCTGAATCAGCACAACATCGGCAACTTCTGTCACCGTGGCACGGCTTAAGCGAGAAAGAAACGGAGGCAGTAAACTGGAAATCGAGGAAGGAAACAATTATAGTTGTTATGACCCACTTTTTCCAAGTTCCAGGTATTAAGTCACACAATACTGCCTGCATGTATCCAAACAGCTCATGACTTTTACGTAAATACGCGGAAATGTTTGCTTTCGGACTACTTCCGGATTACGTATTCCTTTGGAATATATATCGTGCAATAAGAGATCGATGCGTATTACTGTTCGACGAAGAGCGAGATCGCATTACCGCTCGTTGAAAATGGATCTGAAAATTTTAATTCTCGCTTTGATCAGTGTCTTTGGTATATTCGTGCATCAGACAGTTGCTGGAGAAACTCTACCGGAAAGTATGTAAAACTATTTCTTATTTTTACTTATCATAATTTTTATACACATATAGATTTTTTTTTAAACAAAATGTATAGTGGTCAAAATTTCATTAAGGGACACTTCAATCCTTTTCGATTTGTCTACGATATATTTCAAGATTTTAAATTAAAAAACTTGTGTACTTTTTAATTATCAATCAATTATTTTATCGTGTAATTCTCGTTAGTAATGATTTATTATATGTGTTTCTAATAATTTTTGAATTCATATTGTTATTTTCTCTCCTAGGATGTTTACTTCCGATCGAAAGCGGACCATGCAAACGCGCTTATCAGCGTTACGCTTACAATCCAGAGACAAAAAGCTGTGAATCTTTCGTCTACGGTGGATGCGATGGGAATCGCAACAGTTTCCGTAGTTTGCGCGCCTGTATGCGCACCTGTGTTCCTTCAAATTAACCGCAATACGATTAAACAGAAGCTCTAAACACAATTTACTCAATAAAATTATTCAAAACGAAATTGTTTACCATTGTTTCTATTTTACCACTCTTTACTAACTATTTGAATTCGAATTCTACTGACTGAACGAGCTACCAGTAAAATATAATCTTTAAGATTCAGAAGACGCAACGTACCAACGTCGGAATTCTATTTCTTTCGTGGCGCACGGTCGGTCGTGCACGATTCGTAATTAGCCCTTGTAATTACTGGATAGCGGATAGGACGATGTACGCTCGGGACGGTGCTCTTTAAGTTCCGTAGCGTGACCTCGTATGTCAAAAGAAATGTCGCCCGGCAATGAGTCAAATTGCTCGTGAGTGTAACTGAAAGACCCCCAAGGACCTTTAATTGAGCTCATTACTAAATCCAAGTGACTTCAGCTCGCCATTATCTACTAGATTAATTATTCTATTCTCAACGCGACTTTATAAAATACCAGAAATTGAAGAATTAATTTCCCAAATATTCTAATAACTAACTATGCAAACTATACACACTATATTAAATCACACAGCATTACATAAATATATATTGAATATTCACAATATAATAATATAATACATATTTATATCGTTATATTGTATATTGATCATTGTTAATACGATGTATATATATATATAGAAACTGGAAGAGATGAATTAAAAGAAATAAAGAAATAAAGGAAATTTCCTTGAGTCAGTGAAGAACGATCAATTCCAGGATCGTGAAGTGCGTTGTCATCGAGTGATCGCGTGGCATAACTCGAAGCAGAAAGCTTTATTGCCGCGTTCTCGAGCTAAAACTTCGTAACCCTAAGTCCCCGATGCAGGAGGAGCTAATTTGCCCTAGCTTCTTGGCCGGCATTGTGCGTTGCGACCGTGGGTATACGCGTACGCGTAATTACGGGGGTGCACAACCCTCTCAAATCGAAATCACGCAATTAATGCTCCGCACGCTTCTACGATACCCCTTCACGGTTTCGTGCTCTCAACGCGAATCTCATAGACAAACTGATTCCGTCAGGATTTTCCATTACCTTCCCACGAATTTTGCAATTTCAAACTATTTCGAAATACTTAACTTTGTATCTACTAAAAAAATTCACTAAACAATAATGCGAATAAAAATATTTAATGAAAGTATTATAGTGAGATAGAAGGTAATTGATAACTTAGAATTAAAATAATATAGGTAGAAGTTAATAGGACGAAGTAGGTGGGGAATTTGATAAAATCTACTGCTATAAAGCTGAGAAATTTTCAAGATAGTACTGCATACGTTTCGCATTATCTAGATTGACGAGATTCAATTTAAGCCTTGTTTATACTTGTTAATAGTTCGTAGCAGCCGAGCATTATCAGGGTGCCGCCTGGGAGCTCGTAAGACTGCTTAATTGTAGGCATTAAGGAAGCGTCCTTATACACCGTTAATGCGTATATACTGTGCAGGATGTACAGAGTTGCTCATTAGAAAAGTTCTTATCCTTGTTTTTCATCGCTGATCTCATTAATCTTGTCTCTCAGATTTCACAGCGATATCGATGTCTAAGAACAGACGATACTTTAGAATTTCAAATAAACACCCTCGTGTCGGGAATAAAAAATTCATTGACCTTTTTATTATATTCATAATGATATTATAACGCAACATTGTAAATATGAAGATAGGCTATGATAAAACGAATCTGGGAAATATTCAAGAAAATTTATTACTTTGTTAGTGAGTAATTCGTTTAGTCGTATTACGGATACAATGAGATTCATATTTATCAGGAAGGAGGAATCCATTAGACCAAATCGAACATTTTCCTCCACAAACAGGACTTGTCAACAGAGCTCATTGGAGATCGGTGTATAATGAGATTGTAATTAATCGGGCATACCGGATAACTCGAATTTACCGAATTAGCCGCCTTTGGATATTCTCTCGAATAATTGGGAAAACGTGCTTGCAAATTCGCCGTCTGTTTACCAAAAGTTTTCTTCCCTACGGTGATTGCTGTTTATGATTGGAATCGATTCGCGAGCCGGCGGGCAAGCGAGCGCATTTGTTCCAGCAAATCGTGAACAATAGAAATCACGAGACACGGGCAAATATCGGTTTAGCCGGTGCGATTGAAATTTCGATTCCATGTTTGAACGCCCTCCTTTTCATTAATCCTCGCGACAAAGTGAAAAATTACGGTGCGAAACGCTCCCGTTTATTTCGCAATTTTCATCGAGTAATGGTGATTACTTTGGGTTTCGAACGTTGCTGAGAAATGCGAATTTGGTTTATGAATATGCGAGTAGAGAAAATAAGTATATACTGCTTTTGTCTCGTGGCTTGTTTCTATTACGATGCATGTCCTATCCAATTTTTTTCACTTGAAACTTTTTTCCCTCGTCGAATTTACTCTTTATTCAACAATATATCATCGATTTCAATTCATAGTCATTCATATTTTCTAAAAAAAGCTTTTTCTGGTTTTGTATCCAGACGTTTAATTCGTGAAAAAAATTAGAAGTCTTAATATAATTATTCTTTATTTCAATTCCATGATCAGAATTTTCAGGCTTAATACCTTGATGCAATCGAAGTATAGTGTATTTAGATATTCAACAAAAATACATGGTGTTCTACAAGTATTTGTGGCTCGTTTATCTTCTGTCAGCACGGATAAAAGACATTGTAGTTGGCTGCATCTTGCTCGAAGTAGATCGATGCAATAATGCACTTAAGCTCGATAGCTTCCGCGAATGGCTTGTGGGTACTTTAAACGCGTGTGTATCATTCGGATAGCGGTGCTATTATTTCAATTGCTCTTCCGATTGGGGCTGTACGTTACCACTCCTCGTGATTCATTCTGTCCAGTTTTCGCAGCCTCGTGCGCATCCACAGTTTCACTTGTCAGAATACGTTCGGTGTATCGGAAATCATTGAATTTTCAGTGAACAGGATGGAAATTTACGATAATTGTACAATTGCAAAAGATATATCTTCCAATTACGTCTAAAAATGCAATTTTTTTTTACTTCTTATTTAACATACGATTCAATAGCAATTATTTATTATAACACGTGTAAATGGAAACTTTTTCGTCAATTTGATCTTTTTTCCCCCCTTTATCAGTTAATACTAAATTTCCTGCTTGTAAATCGGCGCAAATAGATGTTTGTTTATAACGATAAGTCTACATATATGTAGACTTTATATGTATAGAGTAATTCGCAGCGAATTCAGGTTAATTATGTATTACACCAAGGAACTCGTTAAAACCATTGGCAACGATTCCAAAAATGCATTATTCGCGGAATATTCCAAGTACTTATTTAATTACAATTAACTTGGATCAACATACACTTTTCAAAAGAGCGCGCGTAAAATCGCTGACGCGCTACGCGAGTAAAATCGAAGATACGCTAACGAACGATCGTTAAATCAAAACCATCATAGTGATGTGATTTCCATGCATCGCCCGAGGAATTTTAAATTCGTAATAATCGAGAATTAATTATCAGCAGTACTGTTTAACTAACAAATTGCGACGCGACGATAAGCTGTAAATTAATCGCTGATTTTTCTTCCTATAATTAATATCGTAATTAATCCATCGAGTCAAGAATTTATTTAACCGTTAACAGTTACAAGTTAAATACACAGATTCTAACAGTATCTTTTTTAATTCATACTTTTCTGTCGCATTTCATTAATTTCTATCATTATTATTGCGGTTAAAAATGCGTAAGTATCAAAAACGTGAGAGGAATAAGTTTTTTAATGCTAATCAGTATTAATTTGCGAAAATGTTTCAATTTTGTTAGTTATTAATCGATGATAAAATTGAGTAAAATCTAGTAAAATCTAATATTATAGTAAACGAGAATATCGCATGTGCAAAAAAGCGAGCAAAAGAATCCAACGAGTGGCTCGACAATTTTACCGCAAACTCCGTGAGTTTATCGTAATTTTTCTCTCAATCGACGGTAAGCCGTATCGATAACGGCTCGGTAGTCGAGGTTCGAAAAATGTATTACGCTTGCAGATCATACGCCCGTTATCCCACATTACTATCGACGATAAATACGAAGCTGCCTGCAATAACAATGCCGACCAACGGATTTACCGCGAATAAACAATATTCACCAGCAAAAATGGCAGTTCTAAGCCTCTCGTGGACGATCGATAATTTACATCGCGCACCGTTCCCCGATAGAGAAACGGGACGATGATTCGATGGAACTGTAACGAGGCCAGTGGAATTGTAGCTCGAAGGTTTAGATGCTCGCGATATTGATAAAAAACATGCCGAAGTCCTTGTTAATAATACAAACGTATCTCTAAATGTATTTATTACATATACACACATATTATATTCCACACAAAGACACTTTTCACAATTTCTCCAAATATTTAAATTAAATACAATATCTATCAGTTCAACAGATACACAATTATAAATAAATAATTTTTGAGCTCTTTTTTGTTTCGGTGATATGGGAACAAATTCGTGTTTAATAGAAGCTAATAATTTGAATATTAAGTTACTAGCAAACGTCGTCGGCGATCAAAGTCTAATGAACAGATCTCACTCGTCAGCTCGCGAAAATCTCATTGGTAATTGAATGTACCTACCGACAGTTTAAACCTTCGATGCAGGATTCTCGGAGTCGGTGGAGAATGCCAAGCGTTCGGCATCGTCATTTTCAACTGACACCGAGAATTGGGCGAACCGTGTGACAAGCACATCTACGAGTATAACATTCACGTAGCTATGTACACGGACTACCACAAGTATGCGAGCCACCTGCTACCCGATTCGAACCTCCCGGCGAGGTCTCAGGACTTCGTGAGGAGGGTAAGTGCAGTAACAGGGAGACCCAGTGCAAAGTGCTCGCAAATCAGAGCCGATAAAATGGTAATCGCACCCTTCGAAAGGACCAGACGAGAATCGAGGAGAAATCCTCGACTATTTCTTCCGGTAGCTTGGGAACGATGGCACAGAAGACTCAATGTTCTGGATTGAGAATGATTCTCCTTTGTACATCGTGTTTATACTGAAGAATCACGAAAATTCTTTTATTTCAATTCCACTTGTAATATCTTTCATTTATTTCATTCATTCGCCTCTTTACTATTATTTACTTGAATTTTCTTCCTTATTTCAACAATACTGTTATATTTCTCCTTAAATTTGTGAATATTCGTTTGAGAATTTGCTCGAAATAAAATCTGCCTGTATTGTCAATTTCGGTTTTTAATAATTAGAGAGAAAAGCGAGAGCGAATTAATTCGCGAAAAGCATCAATATTCTCGACTGATTTTCTTTGTACCTTCGAGCAATTCGCAGTGTGGAACTAGGAAGCTGCATTGATTAAAAAACAATTACGAAGCTTGGAAAATAATAACGGTGTCGATGACGCAATCAGATTAATTAATTGATGAACGTTAGGCTGGCAGTTTTACGAGCCTCTTCGCGAATGAATAATTCAATTTGAGCCCTGGCAACACATTTGCATCAATTTCCATGATAAAGGGGCCTGAGAAGAAATAAGGTGGATGATCAAGATGAAAGAAAGAAACGTAAACGCGCTGCCGCGCGCGCGCATGGTGAACAAAGAAATATTAAATGGCGGATGGTACAAAGCGCTAAAACTAAGAATCGTTTACATGCAAATAAATCCCTGTACAAAGAAAGGCTCAATGAAAAAATCCAAATTTAAATAAAATCACCAGGGTTCAATGAAAAAAAGAATAAAAATCTCGTCGAATAAGAATCCATGCATCAAAATTCACTTGGATAGAAATATTCATGACACGTGTGAAGTTCCGAACTATTTTGCAAATCGGATGGTCTTCGTTCTTAAATCTTTTGCATTATTGAAAAACATTTGTGTATACGATAGTTATCGAGTCATGCAACAAAGGATTCGTCAGGCGAATTTCAATTGATGGAAAACTTTTTAGTTTCATTATTCATCTTCTGAAAGTATATACAGGGTGAGTCAATGACCTTGCACCAAACTGAAACCACGTATTTTGGGGGTCAATAGAAGCCTAAAAGTCCCGGAACACAAAGTTGAAATCTCAACCCTTTCGGAATTACAGGGGGTTGAAATTTTAAGTTTTAAAAAATCATATCTTCCGACAGGATAATACTAGAGTCACGGGTCTTTTTCTAGAATGTGTGGGAGGGCCCGAGGTACCTGGAAAAAAATATAAACGACGTGAAAATTATTATTAAGCCACATTATTATTGATTTTCTCTAAACGGGCAAATTTCACGTTCATAGAAGAACTACAAGAAAATCAATAATAATGTGGCTTAATAATAATTTTCACATCGTTTCTATTTTTTTCCAGGTACCCTGGGTCCTCCCACACATTCTAGAAAAAGACCCGTGACTCTAGTATTATCCTGTCGGAAGATATGATTTTTTAAAACTTAAAATTTCAACCCCCTGTAATTCCGAAAGGGTTGAGATTTCACCTTTGTGTTCCGGGACTTTTAGGCTTCTATTGACCCCCAAAATACGTGGTTTCAGTTTGGTGCAAGGTCACTGACTCACCCTGTATATATGCTTCGCTGAAAAATATTCATCTATACAACTTGGTTCATTTTACTGTGAGTGAAGAGTGACTTTGTAAGGACTCTAAATAATAAAGTGAAATCTCGTCTGGTTTCGGAGGGAAAATATAATATTATAGTTCCATCGAAATACTTAATCACGTTGGAACAAGACAAACCGTTGTGAGTGGGCTAAATGAAATCTTCTCTGTGTATTATTATTAAAACACATTTACCGAGTATTCAGAGGAAACGATGTCAGACATAATTAGTGCATAATAGTTTGCTCTTTAGCTTTCGCGAAACTTTGTTAGTGTAATATTTTTGGCAAACGGGCGAAACAGCGCACGGAAACGAGCAATTTTAGCATACCATTTATGTACTTTGTTATTTCATTGTAGATACGAGCATCGTGTCTAATCAAAAAGCCTTGTAGCTAATGTAATTTCTAAAGCAGAATGAAAATTCTATTATCGATTTTCAACTTTCCAAGTGAAATGTAAAATCTGTTTCAAATCGATTTCCACCAAATTTCATCAGTTCGAATAAGTAAACTAAATTCAAATACTTATTCTAAAAAATTAGTTCTTCATTTTCCTTCACAGTTCCAAGTAATTTCATTTTTTAACTGAGAAATCCAGGTGGATTTATCGGTCATTCCTGTAGCATGTGTAGAAATTTTAGTATATGTTTGAAATTATAATTGGTTTCGCGAAATTGGTAAACCAAATGTTCGCACGTGTAATATCACTTAAGGAAGTTAAACAAGTTAAGTCGATAGTCCGCAAGGTTTCGTACTCGTGTACTTGATTCTCTGTTTCTTGGATATGTTCAGCTCCTAAGTGATGCTATTTCTAGAGAGGAATGAACTACTACTCTACTAACTCCGTGCGCTAACTACTCCGAAAATGTGAGTACACTGAGATTAATGAACCTATGGGAACCTGAGTTACGTAATTTCTACCTTCGAAACTTGAAAATTAACCCCAAGAGTTATTCCACTAAAACACAGCAGACTACTTCATCCAAAGAAAATTGTTTCGAGAAACTTTTTATCGCTATGCTATTTATCAGGATACAAATGATCATCTTCAAAAATTTCTAAGAATAAAAGAAATAAAATGTATAGAATAAAAATGTTTTTCAAAGATAATCGAAGATCGAACTTTGCATATTCATTGATCTAATGAATGAAAGGAAGAATGGATCCCTTGGAACAAGAATCCAATCTCCGTGCCAATGACACTTCATTAATTAGAGCAGTGGGAGAAAAGAAGCGAAAAGTATTCCGGCAGAACCAATGGAAAGAGAATTTAGAAGCTAATACAATTACTGATGCACCAGTAGCAGAACCAGCTGGGTCTCGCGACCAAGCTAGAAACAAGAGGAGAACAGTTAAAATGTGACGTGTGCAGTGGCGCCAATGAAAAAGGGGGTTAAGCGCATATGCTCGAAATATGAGTCGCTCGAAACAGCTTCACACCGATACTCATTTTATTTTTATGCCACTGAAAAACGCGTCCAATCGAAATCCAGGTTATTGTGTTACTTTATGCGACGACCGCATCGTCCATGAAAACCTTTTCCCATATTATACTTAATTTTCCTGTATCGCTTCGATACGAATGAAATTTTATTCCTCTGAAATTTACAATTTACTCAAATCTACTTTATTTTCTCCACTACTAGCAACGCAGAGATAGTGAGTAAATGAAGTATTAATTATTTAATGATAAAATATAGTATTTAAAGATCAATGCAGAAATTCCTATATTTTAGTAAAATAGTTTGAATATTCAAAATAAAATTCTAATTAAAATTCCTTGATATTTATTAAGAAACACATGGTATGATTTTTTGGTACTTCCGCTCGATACTGAAGCTTCCGAGGATTCCGATTACCAGAATCGACAGAAATTGGGATATACACGTGTATGTGTCCTGCATCTAACAGTTTGACAGTGAGTGTTCGCGTTTCTATTTTCCCTTGATTTGGCAGCCGCCAATAAACCGCGTAATTATATTTGACGCTTAGACTATTAAACGGTATTGGCTACTGCGTTGCACGTCGATCAATGCTGCTATGATTACAATTACTCGACAGCTATTATTAGTGTAATTCTCGATGACCAGACCTACTAGCGATCAAAGTTGCATGAACTGTAACCACCTCGAAGTATTTATCAAAGTGGCAAGCAAATAAGCAATGTTTCTTGTCTCATTAGCTTGATTAATTGATTCTCCTAAAGATTTTCTAATTAATTACGAAATAACAATTCACAATTTTCTATATAATTACGATCCTTCAATCAAATTCAAATTAAGTAAATTCAACTTGAAAGAAATATATTTATAAATACTGTTTCTTAATTTTACAAGTAAAAATCATCTTTAAGGATGCTTTTAAAAGTTTTTAAAATTGAGTGAATACCATCCGAGAGCTCGTTAGGGTTTACAAATTATTCAGTGATCTTCATTCACGAGTAGTGGATCGTTTGATTAAGAATCGGAAGTTAATTCATAATTAGATCAAGGATTCTTAGATATTTAGAGCTTTCGATGTTCAAGCGAAGCTTCGAAGCTTTAATTAAATAGCTTTTAGCATTGGTGTATTAAGCAAGCAACTCGTAAATATCGACGTTATTAATTAACATTTCCTCATTATTGACTACGTTCAATAATATTTCCTAATTATCAAAGTGATTCAAAATTAAGATTATACATAGATCTCTGTATGTCCTTGAGGTCAAACGAAATTATTAACACATACAAGAAGTGTTGTAATAATGGAGATGATCCATCGCAAGCTGGGATGGTTAATTCTCGATTAGAGAAGATGGAGGGTTCGGGAATAGCTGCCAAGACAGAGAGAAATTGAAGGAGCAAGCAGCCAATGATTCAACCGGCTGTTGGTCAGCCAAAGCTGAACAGAAGGAACCACTCGTTTGCTTACTGTCCAATACCAATGTTCCTTGCAATAATTTCCTGTCGCAATCCTTAATCTTGATAAGCAAACAACACTGAAAATAATGAATCTTTTCACTGTCATCCTAATTGCTTTCAATATAATTTTCATCATATAGAATATTCAAAATCCATTAAAGTGAATTAAATACAATCGAATTAAGTAGTATGGGTTCTAGATACTTAAACCTATAATCGGATTAGATAATAAACGAAACCTCACGAGAGTAAGTTGAATCCATTGAACCATTTGACCACATCAACTTGACTCGATTATCATCTTATTAATCTTGAGTTCTTTCGAGCTCGTTCTTTACGAGATATACGACGTAAGTGAGACTCGGAGGTCCGCAGTGATTATGCTCTTAAAGTAGCGAGACAGTCTTAACGAAGTGCGACGTGGTTCTAAAAATGACATTGTAGACTGACAACGTTGCTACTGGTGTAGGAGGGTATGGAATGGCAGGCGCTCGTTCGCGATAATTTAAATAGTCGTGCATTAGGAGAGAGGAAAGCATGATGCTGCTAGCCCCTTCGTAATGAATAGCAGCGCGAGCTCCACTTAACTTGGACGCTAGGCAAGAGATGACAATGTAACCATCTAACGAGATTTTGATTAGAACAAATGAATATTCAGCCAGCCACTACCACCCCCTATTCTCTATCTCTTTTCCTCTGTCTCTCACCATTGCTTTAATCTTCTGTGAAATACTTTTCTGTAACAATGCACCCTCCTGTAATTATGGAAAGCATGCTGAAAATATTTCCCCCTCCATGCCATTGTTTTCTTGCTTAATTATATCAACCGAGTGGGGAATATTCCTGTGTGTTACTCTTGGCACCGTTGTCGGTGCGTGTTTTTCGACGATAAGTACCTTCGAATTAGACAGATTTAGGGAAATAACCTGATAATGAGAATTTATGATAGTCAACGATGATACATTGCCAGTAGAATTGCTCACGAATTATGCCAAAGTTAATGGTGGATAGTTTTGAGTGAATAAAATAGATTTTGGGAATATTGTATTAAAACTCTGTGATATAATTAAGTATTTAGGTAATCCAATTACGATATAACATTTCACTACGAGATTCAAAATCTGGAATGTCATTTATTTTAATGGAACAACTTGTGTTTTATTACGAATTTTTTAACTCTATTAAATATATATTACATAATTAAAAGAGTGAATAATCAGTGTGTTATCTGTGGCTCTTGAGAACGCTGTATTCTTGCTCACTTTTGTCACGACTTTTTTACTATTGTCACGCATAACAAGAAAAACGGAATCCCTCCATTAAGTACCTGGATTTAACCTTAATCACGGAATAGCCGCGACACAATACTCACGAGAAAGGAGAGAAAGGGAGGAAAAAGGTTGAGCGAGAGGAAAGAAAAAAAAGCACTCAGGTTAGACGGTCCACGCATTTAATGTGCTTATCTGCCGGCGCGTACGAAAAATCGTACAGCTTCTGTCGTGGAAAGAGAGATACGAACTAACGAGCAGCTCTCACGCAACGATATTATTTCGTGCTCGTAATGAAGGGCGTGTACGGCCGCGATCCATCCTCCGCTCGGTATTAAAATAATATTTCTGGATACGAGGCCGCCCAAAAATTGCGCACCAATCGCTATTTACTCGGGGAAAAATATTGTTCGGATCGAGATTACTCTGAAATTGCAGTGATAAAATTACCTGAACAAATTGCTGATTTCCATTTTGAGGAATATGAAATATGTCAGCATCGAAATTCTTAATATCTTTCGTTATGCTAATTATTCACGATACAATTTTCAAGCAGTTCCGGTAATAAACAATTTCATTATTAAAAAACAGTTTAGATTAGACTACTTACTTTAGATTAGATTGGACGATACATTTTCGATATAATAAAAAACAATGAAAACATTGTGGCAGAAGACCTGAAGTGAACGACTTTATTTTCGAATTTGAATTTTCTCTAAAAGTTGAGAAACATGAGATCATTTCAACATAAATTTAAAAAGTATATACGTGGCTTGAAAGTTGCATGTCCCTTTAATTTGTTCAATTTAACATGCGCATTGGCAAGCGTTGCCAGGCACGAAACACGCGCGATGGATAGCGAGATTCACGTGGACCAAGAGGAAGTGTCCATCGACGGAACAAGGCTAATGTGCTCGGTGAAGCACGTGCCCTGGCGAGCTTCGACGGTTTATGCTCTCCACAGGTAGAGATAACTCGCTTCACCGGCACTGCTCCGTTTTGCGTGACGTACGCAAATTTAATGTCGACCCGAGACGAGTAACGATTCTCCTACACTTTCTTCCCTCTCGACATATCCCCGTTTTCGGGTCATTATCACTCCGTTCGTTGCTCACTTTCGGATGCGCTTTCACGCGGAATCTCGGATTCCCACGGAAGAGATTACACTCGATATATTAGTCGTTTTCACGAAAAGTGTTACTATTCTAACGATTAATTAATACATTTATCGAGATTAGAAAATATTTTCGACCATCATCGAATCTTTTTTAGAGAGAATTTTTCAGTGAACTTCATTGCAGTATAAATATTTCTCTGCTTTTGAATTAGAGTTAAATTGGGTGACGAGAAATCTGTGGCTATAAAATAAGTAAAAAGTCATGCGCATTTGTCGACTCATCTAATTATCTCCTTTTCAGGATTAAAAGAAACACGTATTGTGCCAAAGAAATTTCTCAACGAAAGTAGCATTTTACACCGGTTTATTTATCTGCCGATTATAAAGAGCGACCTATATTTATCAAAAACCGGCTTCCGACTATTCCATTTTTCATGTAGGTCAACCAACAATAGCATTAAACCTGAAAACCGAGTCGTAACATTTTCCCAAATAACGCATTGTGCGACCTATAGTGGCGCGAAAATACAAGTTGCATTCTAACACCGTTAAATTGAATCTAAAAAGATTTATCAAAATTTATACTATTCAACGCGACACATTTAAAAAAAAGATCTCGAATTTGTAACGTTTGCGAGAAGATAAAAAAAATAGAAGAATACATTGTAAAATAAAAGAATCTTTCGAAAGAAAGAAAGTAGTTCTTTCGAGAGTAACAATCGCGTGTCTCTTGTAAGTTCAGCCTGTGGTAATCCTCTTCACTGACCACCACCTCAGAGGGCTGTCACGAAGTGGAGAACAAAGCGACAGCTACCCACTAGAAGCAGACAGTGACCAAAACCCACGGAATCACGTATTATTGTGAAAAAGGCAGTAACGAGCTTGCGCGTTTTTTTTCCGTTGCATGTGGCTCATTCACATAGACCAGTTGTTAATTAAGCACTTTTTCACGACCGTTCATGCTTCCTGCGGTTTAAAGGAACATCTCAAGAAGCATACAAGATTCCACAATTCTTTGGTGCATACGTGAATACTGCAGCTGTCTTTGCTTGCCTTTTCCTTCATTAAAGACCTTCCGAGTCCTCGCCTGGCAAAAAGTAAGGAGTTTAAACCGTAATTGCATCCACTCGCGAACTCTTCGTCTTCCGGAGCAACATTCAAAATTGATGCATATGTATTAAACGTCTTTTTAACGTATGATTAATTCTTCGAGAAAATTAATTCTCATTATTCTAATCGTTAATACCTTTCTATTATCCAAACAAAAAATTGAAACTAATATATATTTGTAAGTGATTAATAAAGGAAAATACAAAATAAGGTCATCTAATAATCAATTTTCAATTGAAACGCGAAGAATGATAAATAATCCCAATATGGACTTAAAAATTAAGTTCCTCGAAATATTTGCAACGATAGTTAATTTTAATGAGAATTAATTATTTTAAAAAATCCGTTTGAATCAAGGAGAATTATATGAGTAATTAATGGATTGAGAATTGAAGATATCTTCATAGACTATCTAACAAATTGCAAAGATTTTATCCCGCAAACATTGCTTTGATCAAAAGTAGACGTACAAACGATAAATGCTGTTAATCAGCAAGGATCGAGAAGAAATTTATTGAGACCTAGTTTCGTTCTTCCAAGCGCGCAAGAAATCGCTCTCAAGACCTAATAAGATTGCCTTGATTAAATCTGAAGTTACGGTCCAATTAAGGATCTCCCTGGGGAAATAATGCAGAGTCGCGCTGTTGCAAATCGTGAAACAGTGAATAACCGTGCCTAGTACATGTACCTTTAATTTGCAGCTTTACTCGTAGCCGTTAAGCTCTTTAAACCGTTTCGACGCTCCATTTACTACGGACTTTCGAACTATTAAATCTTAAGTTTTATACGTCTTTACGCGCCGAGTAGCGTCTTTCAATTTTATTACCGCAACGTGTTTTACTGCTGCAAATGCATTCGCAATTTTAACCGATCTTCTTCTACTTCTCCTTCTCCATCGAAAAATGATAAAGCGGAGATTAACGCGCTACAACGATCTTGAATAATAATAATAAAAAAAAACATTATTATAAGAGAACATATCGAAACTAGCCATCGTATTTAAAACTGTATTTTTTAACGATTGAAGCTTGTTTTTAAAAAAATCAAGGATAAAACGTTTTAAGCAACTCATTGATCATGGTCTATTATGGAACTTTGCATTATTCAAAGACCCTGCTTTATATTTAAAAGTTAATTCGTTGGGGAAAAAAGATGGAAATAAAAATTCGTTTATCAGAGGCATTACAAGCTTTCAGGTGCAGATTCAAAACGTCAGAACCGAAATTTTCGGGCTGTGCCTTTCTCCGATTGTCTCATCCTGTCCAGTGAGGAAATTATTTACGGTCGGAAATGGTCGCGGTACAGAGATATTATGCTCGCGATTAAATTGCCCGCTGCGGGAGAAGCATTTACGTGGGCTCTATCGGGCTCCCAGGGGTCTTATTCCTCCCGCGGGGAAGCAGTCCTCGAGAATGAGCAAATTACATCTCGCGTAAACAGAGCGTGCAATTGTCAAATGCATCTTCGGTTGGCAGGACGTTGCAATTACCGCAGAGCTGACCGAAACGTCACTGACAAACAATCCTTAACACTGAAACCACCAGCAGTTGCCCCTATTTGCTTCCATTGTGCCAGGAAAAATTACTCTGACCTTTGAATATATACTCTCAATAGAAGGCAAAAGAATAATTTAATTATTATAACAATAATAATTTCAGTTACTTTTTAATTCTTTTAAAAATAAATTGCTCTATTTATCAATTTATTCCTCGACAAAGATAAATCTGCATTTTATTTAGCGAAAAGGCATTTTTTATTAACCCTGAATCTTGAATTTCACAGAACAATTAAGTTTTGCAAATTTTGTAACGAATGCAACATTGTTTATAGTACAATGATTGTTTGTCGAAAGTGACAACGTAAGTTAACATGGATTTACAAAGGTGTATCGTATTTTATCCTTGTGATTTAAATCACGAGCAAGGCGATAATTGCGATTCGCGCTGATCCTCCCAGATTCCCCATAAAATTATACGTATATTCGATATCGAATTTCGCTTATTGTATTATGCACTTTGCGTGGCATAAATCAGATGCACGAGATTTTATCGAATTTAAATAATATTCCTGCTCGATTAATTTTCCATTAACTACAAATACGCCGCAGGGTAACAAATATCCCAGATGCCACTAAAAAATTTATGCGCGATATGCTTTATTTGCTCTTCCCGTATTTCGTGACATTGCAAAATATTAACGTAATAAATGTATATATTCACTCACTCACGAAAACTGATTGAAGGGATGAGATCGTAAAAATCTTCCATGTGCCATGACAGCCGCGAAAATATTCACGTTCGTTCGAGCCGCAAATTTATGGAAATTTACAGATAAAACTGAGCATTCAATTTAATGGAACATCACCAATGATAACATAGTTTTACAAATCTTTAAGTCATTTATTCTCAAAATTCCTATAAATAATTTCGCTCAATTTTCATCCTCTTTTTCACGTTTCATTCTCATTAATTTTCACTACAGGATTTTGTTAAAGAATATTCCTTTCTTAAATAACCGTAATAAATGTGAATGTTAATTGAGTCTGTTCGATGGTTTTAGTGATTCTAGTGTGAAATCAACGGTGTTAAGAATTCGTTAATTATAATGTTTCATATAAAAACCGAATGTTTCTGATATCATTCACTGGAGTGTCAGATCTTAAAACACTCGGTGGAACGAAATTAAAAAGCCTCGAGGCACTCAGAATATTGTACCAAAGGAATAGAGATACGCTTTGTGAATCTCGAGTTTTTGTAATCAAGTGAATGATTGATAACAGCTTTTAAGAATCTGAATAGAAATACTGGAAGTGGAGCTCTTCAAGTTTTAATCGCGCGGCAATGTGTCGAATCAAACGCAAATACGAACACGTTTGATTCTCTTGCCTCGAGCTGTGTCTTATTTCCAATAGTACAATTTCAGTAGATTTATCAAAAATCCTTTTTTGGACCAAATCTTTTTCTTCTTATAATTCATTACCAATCGATTTCAGAATCGATTTTATATCCAATAAACACATGGAATATGCAACATTAAACTCAGTATTATTTCGACTCGCTGAACTAAGAAATTGTTTTAAACAAGTTGCTTAAGTGATTTTATTCTAAAATCGAAAATAATTCTCTGCAATATTGGGCGAAATTATTAATCATTGAAACAATTTTCCAATTCGGCTTTTCTAAATACTCGTTGAAACATTCGATAAACTATGTACTGATTGTGTAATGATTTCGAGAAATAAAGATCTCTCTCTCTCTCTCTCTCTCTCTCTCTCTTTCTCTTTCTCGCGTCTAAGTAATTCGTAACTGTTCCACAAATGCGATGCTCTTCTGCAGAATAGCAGCCATCTCGTTTCGAGGCTCAATAGATTCGATTGGGAAATTGCTGCCGAGCAAGCGGATGGCCCAATGCGGATTTATTCCACTAGGTATGCGTATATACATATATATACATATATACATACTACTCTCTTCTTTCACGCGCGAACGGCTACCAAAATGTGAAAGTGAGGATCCATTTACCGGGGCGGGAGAAAAAGCGCCTTTCGAGCTAATTACCTTGCACCGAACGTCAGCCTCGGAATTATGAGCACGTCGAAAATACTCGGCTATTTCAGGTTTTTCTCTTCTTCCAGCCCTCAGCGAATTCATCGGCGATTCGCGACATCGCCAAAAGCTCCGACAAAGACAACCAACTAGAGGGAAAAAATTCTTTATATCCATTCGTTTTTTACGGTGGGAATTTTCTTTGAGCCTTGACATACTTTTCCCAATGTATTTTTAACTGTGATTAATGAATACTTTGATCTTAATGAATTTTCTGTGAAGATCCTCATCGAGTAGCTTGGATTATTGAATCAATTATTCGATACTTCTATCTATTGTATTTATCTCTATTTATATCTGTATAATTCATTCTTGGTAATAATAATTAATTAATAATTAGGAATTATGAGTTCGTTGAAAATAAATTACATCAAAGTTGATTACAAGTTAAAAAAGATTTTTCGGATAACGTGATAAATACTGTGTATCACTGACACAGTTTCTAGAAACGAGAAACACGCTACTTCAGTTAATAAACTTCGAGTGCGCGTTAAAGCAGAAATAGGAGCAAATGAAAAATACTCGACTACTTTCGTTTTGGTCGTGGGACTTTTTCGGAATCATCGGTGATTCGTGACGTCGTGATCCGAGTGGTCACAAAGAGGACTGGCCAGTGAAAAAAATTCGTTCACTCTATCTGTGTACTCGCGTTTTTTTAGAAGGAATTTCGTTGTGAGTGCCGACACATTTTTCCGATGTAGTAACCTGACATTCGGGTTCTCGGCCTAATTTTTTTTCTCCTCTGCCGGGCGTTATTACTGGGTTATTACTAGTCTCGGAAGTGGAAGTTCGCTGATCGATAGAGGAGCATGAAAACTGGAAGGATGAGAGGGATATTGCGAAACTTGAGCGTATCCTTACGATTAATTTCGAAGTTTCTGATGCGACTCCGATGGTACGTGAAAAATAAGTGGAACGTGGGATAAGATTCTCCATCGAAACTGTGTACGAGAGAAACAGATGAAAAAGTTTCTTTTCTGAAAACTGTATTAACTCTGTTAATATCCAAGAGCTGATACATTGACTTCAAACTTTTTTATTTTTCCACCAAAAACCGAAATAAATTTTTCATTGTTCTGATTGAAACGAATTTAGGATTTTTTATGCTAAAGTTAAAACATCCAAGAAAGTTTCAAATCGATTCTACGTGTTATGAATAATATGCAAATAGTACAGATTCGCGAGATTAAAGAATTAAGAAAATTCTGAACCTGTTTACGTTCGAATCAAAACGCTAGCACTCAAAGAAACTACCTTCTACAGTTGTTTTGATTCTACGAAACAAATATAACACAAGAATCTTCATGTCAAAACTGTTGAAAACCCTGGAATATTATTATTTGCACTAATTTCGTGCGTAATGATTTTCTATCCATTAAACTATTCCAAATGCTATATTATTAACAAATTAAACCTCTACAACTACCAACTATTGCATTCGACAATACCACGAACAATTAGCTTCTATTGCTTTTTCATTTCTGCTAATATTAATTAATTTCAACTTTCCCAAGAACTAACCAATTAACTGTCCAACGTAATTATCCAAAAATAGGAACACACTCGCGTCAACAAATGAATCAATACGTCAGTAATGTCGAGATTAATACATATATATTCGATGATAAATAATATTTTGCTTTATGGCAGTACAAAAAAAATCTACATACTTCGTTCACTATTTTCCACGTACAATGATGATGCGCAGCGGTGTTGACGTAGCGGGTGTTCTCTTGATTGAGGTACCGGGACTGAGGAACCGTTTGCACGACACGAAGACCATCAAGGGCACCAAGAGACTGCGCCGACTCTGATCCTTAGAATCAGAGTCACTCACTACGCTTTGATTCGAGGTGGAATTATCTATTACGTACCACATTGTGTGGAAGGATCTCGGAGATCGACTGCGTACGAACATAACTAAACATCTTGATCTACATACTACTAAAATCAACCTCATCACACTTCAGTTATTTGCGTATCAAATTAGCTACTTCCAGCAGGATACTTATTATCCTCGTAACATAAATCGAATTTCTCATATATTAGTATTAATAATCAAAAGAAAATATTAAATTCTGTTTTTCATATTATATGTCTCATATTTAATATTGTAGAGAAATATTAAATTCTTCTTTGTCAATATACATGATGCTAACTATGTTGCATGTGCATATGATGGAAAAATCAGAATAAACATTCGTACGAATTTCTTTAAACAAAATGACACGAGTAGTCAGTTTTTGTAACAATAACCGAGACAAGCCAGAGGGAGTATATTTTTTCCTGAAACGTGGACAAGGTTAGCACAATGAATGGCGCTGGAAACAATAATAGCGTATTCGAAACCAATGAAAAAAAATACTTGTGGGACGAAGATATAATGGTTGGCGTCGTGTGAATTGGACGGTTCGGGCAGTGACAAACTGTAGACGCGACCGTAGACGAGAACTTGTCAGATAAATCAAATATGTACCAGGAATAAGCAGGGGAAACCGTAGGTGGAATTTCCTCGTCGAATCTCAAGCACAAACCGTCTACACCTCACACGATCCTCGAACCTGGAAACGTGATAATGTCGCGCGTAATTAGTTTGCTGTTGGAGTTACATCACACCCCTATCTCTCTGAACACCTCTCTCTCTCTCTCTCTCCCTCTTAACTCTCTCCACACTTGTGATCTCTTCCTTCCCAACACCGTTTCAAGTTTCCCATCACTCGAGGCGCAATACTGTCTGATACGAAGAATCTCATGTAAATTAATCCGGAGAGTTTGGCGGGATCGGTTTCGTAATTAGTAGGATTGGTAATAGTTTAAGCTACACACGAGATAGTAATATAATATCTCCACTGTTTCCAAATAGGACGTGCTATTGGACAATTCCACGATTATTATTATTAAAGATTTAATTTTAAATTATCATTTAGTTAATTGACAATATTCGCAATATTTCATTAATTTCATCTCGTTCTTAATTCGCAATTAATTCGAGTCAATAGAATTGGCGTTTAAGCCGAAGGATGCAATATGTAAAAGTACAATCGATAGTTGGAGGGTTTATAAATCGGAGCAATTAGTTATATACGAGTGCAAAATTCAAACGGTATCGGTTAAACTAAATGGCGTACAATAATTATTGTGGCCGAGTGGTGTATAAATTAATGCAGGTATTTGTGTATCGATTAAACCTTACTGGTTGTGACCGAATGCCTACCGCAAATATGCAAATTCCCAGTCCGTTGGGGGTTCGATCGACCACCAGCGATTCCCACCCTTTCCAAGCGGCGAACAGCTCTACGAAATACTCGAATTAAACTGGATCCCTCGATTTTCTGCTACCTCACACCCTTCTCACTTCCGTCGATCGTTCGGTTCCTTCGAAAATGGATCTCGAAAGTACACGGCGTGCTCGTTAGCGCATTAATAACGTCTTTGACAGGGATCCGGCTGCGAGTACCTCGACTTTCGCGAGGATTAAGCTCGCTTCAACACAGGAACTTTTTCGGCTTTTCCTACCAATCTTTCTCTCTCTCTCTCTCTCTCTCTCTCTCTTTCTGTGTCGCAAACTACCAGCGCCGCTAATTAGGCAGCTACGGACAAATAAATCGCCCGGCGCGACGTTCGATTAAATCGGCCACTTGTTTCCAACTTCTTACCCTTTTACATCACCCTCCCCGTAATCTGCTTCGAGACTGCAACTGATGAATAGCATTAAATCATTTATCTTTTCGAATAAATTATGCAAATTCCGTTGAAGTAATTTTTCTCTAAATCTAATTGTTTGCGAGATATTCAAGAGGGAAAATGTACAACCCCCGGGGGGTGAACTACGATATAAATAGCATGGGGTCTTAATGATAGTTAACGAGGGTTTCAGTTGTTATATCCACGATAGACGATACAGATAAATTTCGTAGCTCAGTTAGCGTAGGATACTTGTGAAGTATCCTCGAGTTATCAACTGAACTATTAGAGTAGTAGGTACTACTATTTTCGGGAGCTTATTAACTCAATATTTGCCAACTCAGCCAACCTTCCAGTGCAGTAATAAGTACACAGTTGAAATTTTAAGTATTTCCAGAGTTTGGATTTGCAGCGAGATCAATTTACGAGTTTAGAACTTTCGTTACCGGGGCTCCAACATACGACTCCTCGAAACTATTGAATAACATAGAATGTTTCAACGTAGTTAATTACATTTGAGATACAGCGTCACTTTAACGTCCTTCTTTACCAGTAAATCACGAATCAGAATTATATAAATTAATTTACAAACAGACAACTATTCTTTATATCACGAATTAATACAATCAATTTTGCAAATAATTCTTGATTCAAATCTGTAACAATTAGAAACAGAATAAATCTTAAAAACAGATTGGATAAGGAGTTCCAATGTTAACTGAGAATCCACGCGTGTTCCATACACATTGAATTACCGAATAAAGGCTTCTGGAAAATAGATAAACAGGGGAAGATCGTAAGTAACACGAAGCTACCGTTTGTCACTCGTGTTCACGCAATGTTCATCGTAAGCGTTCGAGACACGATTGTTTCGCGACAATCCAGCTCGTGTAATCGTTGGAACAAAAGAGGTCCCATACTTGCAGGAGATAACAGTCGAACCCTTTTCGTTCGTACGAAACTAGAACCCGTAATCTGGCAATCTACTTGCGCGAGTATATGGTAGGTCCATTGAACGCTCGGGGAAACCAGGCACAAAAGCTGTGCGTTATCGTCGGCGATAATGTCCCTATCGATTTGTAGCATCGTTTGTCCGAAAGAGAGCGAGTACCGGGGCTTCCCCTCTTTTTTGCCATTAAGCGCGCCGCTACGAGTACAATGCTCAAACGCTTTGTTTCCTGGCATTTCGGAACACGCGGTATATCCGGCGGCTTTTGTGCAGTTTCCGGCTGTTTGAACCACGTGCCAGCGGCACGACGTTTGTCAAAGGACACACTCTCGCTAACCCTGTCGAAAGTCCTTGTCGTTTATACCAGTTTCCGAATTTCTAACATCTCTGTGGATTCCTCAAATTGTGAATTTTCGCTTGAAACTTTTTCGTGTCATGTTGCGTGGATGCTGGAAAAAAATAGGTGACCTGGAGACTTTTGGCAATGTTGCATCTCTCTCTCTCTCTCTTTATCGCACGAGCTTAAAAGTTCGACGAGGCAATTCGTGCTTTAATTTCCGGCACGTATAAAAACGATGGAAACCGATTCACGGCGGAGCTTAGATAGAGAATAGTTAACAGGTAAATAGGTGCAAGATGTTGATGATTGTCTTCGAATCTCTACTAAAGTATTGATAGTGCAGAGTCTTAAACAATAAAGTAGGCTAGGTACGTCTAACTAAGGAGATCAATTATTTATCATCTAAAAACATTGGACTAATTCAATGAGAGTTCTGTTAAAGTTATAACTATGATGGTATTTGAATCATATAAAGAGCTGAAAGTCTCTCTAATTTCAGTGTAGCTTTTCACTTTGAAAGTGAAGCTAGAGTTTATAATGCCTGTCTGCTCGAGCTTAAATAAGCATGTTAAGATCTTTCGAGTATATAGGAAACTATGTTGCCGAGGGCTATGATTATGGTCCATAACACCTCGGTGCTTTAAAAGGGGGCGATAAAAATTATACGCCACGTTCAACTTGATGACTCTGTTAAAAAGATAGTTATAAAGATAAGTTGAACTAAAAGGGACAACCGCAATGAATCATCCTAAATCCGCAATAAAGGTGGCCTGTGGTAATTTATGCGTGATGAAACGTTTAGATACTCAATTGTTTAGCCGAAAAGCCTCTTCTGGTTAATTTATCACATATGTGCTTCATTATAGATAATTTTGAGTGCGCTATTGAACCGCCTATCTCTAATTACCCGCTATCAAAATTAAACCACCTAGAGAATGCTTAATACAGTGTGTAATAACGTTAATAACTCACGATACGTAATAACTGGAATTTAGCTTTTTTTAAGATACTTATACAATTATATATTTCTATGTAGTTAGATTTATTGGGTCAAGGAATTTACATTAGTTTTTAAATTTTAAGTAATTAGTTGATAATGTTAAATAAAATACAATTCTGATTTAAAGAAATCATTAGAATTAGATTCAAAATAGAATTAGACGTGGAATGTGTGAACTTTGTTCTTTAATAGAAAAGCAGAAGAAAGTTTAGTTTCAGCCTAATGTGAACCTTTAATTAGGGACCCTAGATTGGAGTTTCGAAACGTCCTAATCGAATCACCAGCTAATTTCACAGTCGACGAGCGCGTCATTATAGACATTATCCCCGAAAGCGACCCAGTATCGAGCCTTATTGCCACCGAAAGACAGTGCTGGGCTAGAGGAAAATAAGGTTTGAGGGGTATCCTGCGTTTGTATTGAGATTCGCAAGATAGCTGCTAACAATAAGGAACTTTGACACTGCAAGATGGATTGAGTCACATATTTCAGAATTCATTGACTTATTGCACCCTTTCCTTCATTTGATGACACCTTCCAATTCCACTTCACCAGCCAAAATACTACGTTCCACTTCAAACAGTATTTTTGCACAATTGATAAAGTCGAAAATCTCCCCCAAAAATGCAAATTGAAGAAAAGCTTTCGATGAATTTATAAGACGCATTGTTATAACACATACAATTGAATTGATTGAAAATCTATATTCTGTAATATCAAATTATTATTCCTCTTATTAAAACGAATTTATAATATCGAATGATTAATTTTTTTTTTAGCATTCTGTGGCAAGACTAACAAGCAAAATCGCAAGACAAATGATATTGGGAAGATACTCTATACAATACGACTCGTTCGAGTTACATACCTAATTCAGAGATAAGCCAAACAATTTCCACCGCATTCCAATATCGCATTTCCATAAATTTCATTATAAACTCACATCACTGGGGACAATGGAAAATCTATATTCCAACGTAGCACACATCGACGTACTCTGTGTACGTAGAACCAGCCACAATGCCGCCACCGATCGAGCCATCCAAGTCTACCGGAACAATAGTTACCTTTTGACAAACTATCGCCACATTAATCGATCGATCCGAAAATGCGTATCAATCAACAGGGAGGCCCACTCATTCAAATGATCGCACGTCACTCGCATGAATGCCAATGTAACGAGACGACGTGTGCAAACAATCCTGTGCAATAATGCTTTAATCGATGAGATCACTTTGAAGATATCAAAAACGTATGAGGCTTCGAGAAGAACTGACTTTTAGTAAAGAATAAGAAATATAAAGATAAAATGTACAATTTACAATTATGTAAATTATGTCAATTATAAAAAAAAAATAAATAAAATTCATTCTTTGGAAAAATAGTTTCCTTGTTATTAGAACAGTGATATATCAAGCTATATCAGGTTGTAGCAATGAGTGAAAGGGTTATAATCTTCCTCGATGAAGAATAACATTTTGATTTCGAACTGATAGTATTGTTTCATTCAGACTAAATATCCTTCAGGGATTGGAACTTACAGGCTGGCGATTTAAAAAGTGTCAAAACAAGACTGATAGCGATAACGGAAGAATTTCGCTGGAATGGCGAGCAATAATTTGAAGGACTCAGTAAAATCTTTCGATGGGTGATGCCTCCACTGGGATTAAAATCCCGTTTGACGGGTTAATCGAGCGGCCTCGTTGGAGGCCGAACGTCGATCTACGACCACAGGAAAAGAGAGGGGAAAAGAATCGGGGATGACGATCCGATTTTCCCTCTAGGCGACGTGCGAATTATTGGAATGTAGATCGACCACGTACTCTGGGATGAGGAACCGTGACAGTGAGCGACACGAATAGGTTCGAGGGGCAGTTAGTAACTTATTGTTACATACTGGAAACTAGAAGAAAATTTTAACATCAACTTGTTATTTATGAAACTTTGAACCTTGAAAAATAAACAGCGGAGATATAAATTAAATAGATAAAAGATTTTTCTTTTATAATTGTGTATTTCTAATCGGAATTCAAATTATCTTTCTGTCAAGAATTTATGAAGAAACAATTTCAATAATTATATTCTAATTGAGTTTTAGTATTTTCGTCTTTCTCCTTGTTTTCCTAAAATTGAACGTAAAGGCAATTTCTCTGTGTTAAAGTTGAAAGAAGCTTTTATGTCTACTTCCGTCTAAAACACGGGTCTACAGAGCAGTGTCATTAATTTCGACTACTGCATGAAGCAGAATTCAAAGAACACCTTTTCTCAAAACCCTTTTAGGACGATATTTTCTTTCTCGATGCGATACGCCGTTATTACCGGTATTCGAGGAAAGTACCGTTAACTTCATAACGCGTTACTTCGCGAACGTGGCGAGGAGTTTGCGTGAAATACGAATGCACATTGAATACGAATATGTGATTACCGGAGTTCAGGGTTATAAGGATCGTAAGGAGACTCTGTGGTTGTAGAATCCTTGGCAGAAAAGCTCGGAAGAAATTGAAAGAAAGATAAAATAGAACAAGTCTCAAAATCGTCACTTTGTGAAGCTCAAAACTATCAAATACAATTATTCAAGAATCTATATCCAATTTGATGAAATTTGTCTTTAATGAACTATCGAAAGACTCGGTGTCCAAAAGGATTGATTTTATAAACGAAAGTTGGTGCGAGTAAGGGATTAAAAATAAGAAGTTAAAAATAAATATGTAACGAATTTAAAATGTAGGAATAAATAAAAAAAGAGGGTAATGGTGATAGAAACAGAGTGGCGACCTTCGAGCTGTTGTTACACTTTCAACTTTAATACTATTCCATTAACTGTCCGAGAATCAGGAGCAGCAGTGCATTTTCTCTGTTGAAGGTTTATTGTCTCTTTTACGTTTCACAAAGCTTAAGAGCCTCTCAAAGTTACCACCTACCACCGACTACTACTAACATTTTAAGATCAGTAGGTCGTCCACGCGTCATACAACCACCTGACCGCCTCTTAACGAAATAAAATCCCTGAGTTTCTTTCTCTCGAACAAAAGCCTCTCGCAGAATGGGAAATCTCGCTATTCTATTGGGGTGGAATAAAAGTTCACTGTGTGAGCTTTGGTAGATGGTGTTTCAATGAGTGACTGCGTACCGTGCGTTAGCGAAGCAATTGACTGTCTATTGTTACGTAACATGAAAACTACCCTTTCGACGCGATTCCGGTAATTACAATTTTATTTTCTACCACTGTTAAATGAACCGAGTTAATTAAATCCACTTGTAAACATGTAGACATTTACCTGAATTTCTCTTTGCATTTTAATTCGCCACACGGACTCTGGTAATAAATTGTAAAATTCGCTGTAAATTTTTAGAAGAGATTCCAAACCGAAAAAACCAAGATGAACAAGAAAATTTTCTCACGAGCTGAAAGAAATATTAATGAAATTAATAATTTATTGTAGTGTCAAGTTCTTTAAATTTTAGGGTTGAAACGTATCCAATGAAAGCTTGAGGAAAATAAATGACTTAATCTTGATTCATTTTACCCAGATATGGAAATAGCGTAAAAATAATGGAAAATCAGTGATCGGACGGGTAGAACGTCTATGGTAGCGTCTATACAGAATTTCCAGCACGCTCGTACGGCGCAATTTCAACGGTCATCGCATGAATATGCAAGATGTACATTCAAACGGCTCGCCGCCACTGCGGAGAACAAGGCCCGAAATTACTACGGTCCTCCCAGTACATTTTCCGAGATCCGAAATCCCACACGTACATGGGGAGAGAGTCGGTCGCACGCTGCCAGCAAAATATCGCGCAGTAAGTACTAATCGAGACGTTAAGGCACGCCGATGTGAGATAGTAATGAGGGAAAACCGTTGCATAATAAAAGCAGAGTCTCCAAGCAATCTCAACCCTTAAATTGGTTGAATATTGGAAAATATTGCAAATATAATAATTTCGCAGAATACAACATTAAGGACATTAATATATTCCAATGTATAATTACAAAGAAATTTACGTTATCGAGTGATGCATCCCGCAATTTAATATTAAGGAAATAATTATTAAATGAAAAAAACAATTTTTTAAAGTATTAATTATAATTATTGAATTAATTTTTCATTTTTTCGCAACGATATCCCTCAATGGACTCTCAAATTCGCAGCGTAGCAAATTCGAACGACATCAATCATACTTTTGCGAAAAGTAACTATATGGGAAATAGTGTGACTCATCAATCAATTAAAAAGTACCATATTGAATATACATATACGACTTGAGCTCAGCGGAGCAGCTGTGATCCAAATCGAATCGAGTGAAGTTAGTTCGGATATACGTTTGAAAGTTGGTGAGACCCATGGAGAAACCCAGGGTCCCAAGACCCTTCGTAGGAGCTTGTACACCACGAACACATCCATATTTACACCCACCAAATCCCTTGGTTCGAAAAGTTTCGAAGAGAGAGAGAGAGAGGTTTCGCGGCATGGACAGCGGAAAGTTTCTTAATTATCAGGGTGAAGGGTGTCGAAGGACCGGAAAAGAGTCTGCGGTTGGTCGTTCAGTTGTATCCGACTGTCAAAGTACCACGCAGCCTGACCACTACGTCCCGAAGAGCAGCCAAGCGAAAAAGATGAGTCGGCTGTGGTGGGACCAGGCGACAGAATCTCGCCAAGAAGAAGAGAAACCCGAAAGGGGAGAGAGGAGCCAGTGGCTAGAACTCTCCAGTCAGCATCCGCGAGAGAGAAGACGAATCAGAAACCAATCGTTGGGAAGGCACATTATAATGAAATCGGTTTTCGCTTAGCGCGCTTTCAACCGGCCTTTATTAAATCCGTGATTCTGCCATTTTCTTTCCTCTTACTTTTCCTTCTCTTTTTTCCCCTTTTTCATTGCCAGCTCGATCTCACTAGTAAGGGTGAGTGTTCAGAGACTCTTGCCTGGTCTCGATCGTCAGTCTCTTGATTCCAGCTCAAAATTCTCTCTTCCATTCAATTGCTTTTGTTTCGTAACTCATTCACATTCTTCTTCCTCGCAATCGTGAATGAAAAAACTGCTCTCTTTAAAGTTAATTCAAAGTAATCTATTATTTTCCTCTTCAAATACCCGCATGGTTTTTCTAATGCAACATTATTAATATCTTAAGAAATGTTGCAACATATTTCAAAGTTAGTGGGTGGAGAATTTTATTAAGAGAACGAAATGATTCACTAATCGTATGAGTGAAGAATCTCGAGGAAAAGCACACAGTGCAAATTGATCCTTGTTAAGATGAATTTACTCGATGCGAGCATTATACTTGGCAGTTCGGAAGTTAAAATTGCCAGACAAACGTGGTGCACTGTGGAGTTCCATGATGTGTAGAGACTAGAGAATGTAAAGTGTTGGTATATATAGTTCGTCTCTGACTCGCGGGTTTTACGAGCACCGGTAGGAAGCGGTGCGCATAAATATTCATACAGCAGGACACTCTCTGAGTGGAGTAATCGCATGCCAAGGGCCACGCAATCTCCTAGGAATTTCTCGCCGTCCTTTTAATTTTTTTTTATTTCCTCTTGACCCCCACCTACCACAGGTTCATTGCGTCCCTTCGAGTGTAATCCGTGGTCTACGCAATTCTCGTTCAAGGCTAATTTAAATTCTCACTGGCGAGGCTAATACTTCGGCTGGAGGGTTGAAACTTTACGGATATATTTGCCTCATATAAATCATTCGGTTGACGCGGGAAACTTATTGGTAATCTCTCCGAGGAAATTGCTCCTCGACTTCTTATAAAGTAGCGCGAGAAACCAGAATAGTTTATCTTCGGAAATTTACACTCATGGAGAGAATTGTATCGGTACGTACAATTCGAGCTCGAGAGTTTTGCTGATTCAGTTTTAATAAGCACAATTATCCTCGTGCACAATTAATTCACTTCTTGTATAATTCACGTAATTCCCGCGATATATATATCATTGTCATCGAATGAATTATTTTCCTAATTAAAAAGCATTCGAATTAACGCGAAAGTTACGCATGTTAATCTGTAAATAATTTAATGTTCCATGGGGAAGATTCTAATTGTTATCGGATCAACGTAAACGTTGCTCGTTTGAACAATGACCAAGTTGAAGTACTTAATTGTTATGTAGATTTTGGAAAAATTCGAGAAAAAAGCAGTAGAGCTATAAGTAATTCCAATTTTCCAGGGAGGCAAAGGAGATTGCGGCAAAGGTTGACATTAAAGGTTGGGTTAACGAAGTTTCATCGAGATCGAATAAAGGCCGATCGTCGTCTGTTCTATGTGTATATGTATAACTGTATGTGTGTGCGCGACGAATGGCAGGTCTTCGTTTCCGGCTGCGGTCGCGGCTGCGGCCGTGCCGACGAAAACGTACGTGCACATGAAATTAAATTAGTTTCGTGGCGGCGAATTCAAGGGAGGTTTTTAGACTCGCGGGAGTGCAACTGATGGCTCGTTCACGAAGAAACCCTCTGAAAAATTCAAGTGTATATAAATAACGAAAGCGAAACTTTGCCGTTTTTTTACCGAAGACCGAGAGAGAGAGAGAGAGGGACTTATAAAATGTATCAGAAAAGAAATCTGGCAAAACTAACGATTTGAATTTTGAATAAAATTTATGGTGAAAATTCAAGAGAATGAAAACAAACTATTATTCTACGAATATTTATAACTAACGATATGTAATCTTATTTATAGATGTATGTTGTTTAGCGAAATAGATGTCGAAATAGAAAAAGAATTCATAGGAATATCTTGAGTCGATTATGACAAAACAAAAATATTATGCAAGTCAACTGCTTTTAATATAAACCGAGCGATTTCCCTCAACATCAACTGAACTTTAAGCCCCAAGCTAAAACTCCCATTCACCCTATGCCCTGCGGATAAGCATCAAGAGGAAATCTTAGGATGAACTCATGAACGAAGGAGCCCAGTTAAACTTACACCTCTTTAAGAATTCCTGTTAGAAATGCCTTCGAACGGCAGCCACTAATCCCGGAACCTTTTAGAGGGAAATAGTGGCCGGAGTTAATCGAGCACGTTGCATCACGATAGTCAGAAGGAGCACGTCCTCCAGGAAGCCGCATGTACAGAGGGGACCTGGGAGAGGGATCCAAACACGTATGTGTCGAGTTGCCTTCGCCAATCCCCCTTTAATGGGAACTCAAGCGCAATCTTAATGTTTGCCAATGCGATTATTATTATACCGGATCGACGATGCGTATCTTCACACACACACACACACACACACATCTTTCGACTTATGCCAAAAGCTTCTTAGATCCTCGAACACTGTTACCTTGTTAGACATAAGAACACTGAAGCTACAAGTGAAAGAAAATTGTTAAAACTCTTCAACCGCTTGATTTTAGAAATATCAACATTGTTAATTAACGTTATTGATTTAGTATCAAATGAAGTAACGTGGGAGCGAAACATTGTATTGATCATTCGCTAAACTCAATGTGTCACGACTTAAATACCAATTATCGATTGGCAATTAGTGGCGACAATGTAAACAGCTTTTATAACCTGTTGCTATTAATACAAGTTGAACATTGTTTAACTATGTCATAATAGATTTGACGTAAAAGTAACGTTTATTAACCACTAATCTGTTCCGAGCAATTGAGTTTTGCGAGAGTTGACTCTATACATGTATGGCCTGTACTTTAGCATGTTCGAGCACCAATAGATGCTCTTCGAAGTTACGAAGAGAGCCCTCGTAATCCAGGATGTGACGAAGTTCGCACGTGCAAGCTACGAGAAAGCCTCTACCTTACTCTATATTCCCATATGGAGTTGTACAGCCTATAGTAGCTAGTTAGATTAGTTTCCTGCCCAGTTTCCACCGGTCGCTAGCTACTTTAGATTGGCCTGAATATTTGACGGACCCTAAGGTGCAGTTACTCCGAATACACCATGAAGATATAGCGTGACGATTTAAATTGTCGATAAATATCTATTTATATTAATGCCGATTTCAACGGAATTCTTTCATCAGTTTTCCCCTTTTTATGTATTTCCCATGAGAAATGGGTTTTCAATGTATTCAGTAGATATAAATAACTGATTAAATTTCATTGCAACAACAAATTACTGGCGGGTCTGTAATATTAAAAATATAACAGGAGAGTTCTCTCAAATTTCATTCGAATTCTCCGATTTGCAGTATTATACCACTGTGTATTAATCGTGTTTGGGACGAATAACGTTTCAATTAATTCAGGATAGTGTTCCATTATGCTTTAAATCGAACGAAATCGAATAATTCTGCATTGTCACTTGCCATGCGTGTTCCAATCTTCCCTTTGACAATAATGAGCATAATATAATTATAATGTATGATCATATTTTATGTTCAATTAATCGTGCCGATTCGATTGCATTTAGTAGTAAGATTATTGAACAGTACTTTTGCAACATATGCTAGCATAGTAGATAACGTTGGATATTGAGCTAGTGAATTGAATTTGCCTGAATTCTCTCGCAACAATAGATGAAAAAGTTGTCGGAAAGTTATCAATCCGGTAGCCATTAACTATCGACGACAATTCAGGATGGATTAAACTTACTGTTTTACGCTGTGGAAACATTCCCTCTGTTCGGCATCGTATTTTGGCATTACCCTTTCGCGTCAGTCTGGTCGCCGATTCCGGAAAACCAGCTTCCGGGGTGGTTCGAGCTTTTAATCGAAAATCCTCGCTGTTGCGATACGTTGAACCTGCGACGCTTTTTGGAATGGATTGTAATGGTTTTAGCTTTCGGGGGGAAATCTGTCTACTTTCGAAAGGGTGAACCTCATTCGGCAAAGTTTGGAAATAATTAGTTTCACAGTAAATTTACTTCTATCCGATAGAATCCTCTGTTTTGCAACTCTCAGCGAAACACGATTTCCAAAATGAACGAGACATTTTAATCCAGAATATAGAAAAGCTTTTTCAAATCCTTTTGTGTAGAAAAATACTTTTTGATAACACAATATATTTTCACCAGCTTTAACAAAAGTTTCGACAAAATTGTTTCGATTGCCAAATCTGGAATCGTAGTATTGCTCTATTGACACGAACCAAAACATAGAGTTTTTTTGAAAAATTTTCGTGTTTTTTAAATATTCGACAGTTAAGTTTTTTAAATATTCGACAGTTAAACTTTTATCATACAAGAAATCAATACTCGTAAACGAAACTGAAATTCATAATTTACTTAAAAAAACATATTTAAGTGCAATATATAAAATAAACATATTATAAAATAGCAAAGAATTATCATAATATTACTCATTTAAATCTGCTGGATTTACGAAATTAAAATTGAGTGGTTAATACCATTTACATTGGTATATCGTGAATCTTGCTTTTACAGAACAGTATTTCATTCAACTGAAAGTTACAGCTAGACCATTCAATGATTTCCAATCTAGCCTGACGCAAATTCTCATTCGCACACTCACAATAAGTCTGTCTATCTGCGGGTACGATCACTCGTTGTCACTGAAAAGCAAATATCAGACTACCTCAACGCGTTGATCCCGAGGACACGTATGAAAATTCGAATACTCGGGAAAAACACAAACGAAATGCTGATATCAAAAGCAGTTTAAAAAGTTACTTTTCCAGCGGTTGGCAGAAAATTCGCGTAAAGCTTTTCGCGATCAATTCGATGGTATCGAACAGTTTTTCCCAAAAGCTTGTAGCGGTGGGGGAATGGGTAGAAGGTACAATAAAAATTGTACAGCATCCCTAAATTCATAGTCGACTGGTTGGTACATAAAGTTAGACGGTTGCTCGAGGGTAATAAATACGTGATATAGGGAAAGAGGAACGTTCGAATCGTTAGCGCTTGAAGGGCTGTAAACTCATAACTGCGAGTGTTATCGATCCCCAATAATTCCTAGCTGGTCTCGTGAACGTATATCGAAAGGAGAAAAAAAAAAAAGAGTTGCCAACAGTACGAGTAGCCCCCATGTTGGCGTGTCCTATTAAAATCTGTAAGATACGATACGATTTCGATAGTATTTTTCCATAAGTGCCGATCTCCGCTTTACTACGGCTTACTCTGTTTGCTGGCTACAAATGAATTGGAATCCTCTTCCGGTTCGAGAATACGAATATTGAATGCAGATCTATATATTCGAATGGATTCACTTAATATCTCGTTCGGTATGTGATGATGTTGGATAAACCGAAGGCTTAAATCTTCTTCAACCTTCTTCTCATCACCATTCAATTTTGCTCTTTTCTCTTGGCGAAAATATATTCTATGATAGAATTGAAATTTTTTATGTATATTGAATCAAGTGATTTTTCCCATAGAATAAACGAATCAATTACGATTTAACAATATTTGTTTTTTTTTCAATTTTTCTTATAATTTCTTTAAATGATTCTTATTTAAATCTTGGAATCGTCAAAGTGCCATTATTATAGAGGTTCGTATCATCGAGCTAAATAACCGCGATGGTAATATATAGTATATATATATATATATGTATTTGTGACAATATTTCTGACTGGATTCGGAACAATCAGGACTCGATATCACTGACAAAACACGAAGTTGGCAGAATGGGATGGCAGCAGACTGCTCAGGAACTGCCTACCGAAGCCTGAGCGTTCCAAACTTCCGTGTAACTGGTTGCATAAAACGATAACACTGCCCTGTTACCAGATGCTAGATATTGAAACAATATTGTCTAAGCAGATGTCACGCTGCTCACATCGAGCTACTTCCGCTTAGTCTGAACAAACCTCAGTATATATATGATATATCCATATGTAGAATATATTTACATATATGTATAATATGTATATGTGCTGGTTAGATCGTAAGAAAATTGTAATTCACTCCCCGACGAACAAACCGACAAATCAGGGAATTTTCCAACGCGTTAATTAAGCTTTTTTAAAGACTACAAGAAATTGTTCTAAATTGAATATAATGTATTAGTGGATATAAATAGTTGTATCGAGAAAAGAATATTAGTGAAAACCATAAAGACAGTGAACCATAGATATAACGATATAATGGAACAGCATGGATCACGCGCAAAAGATACTTATTTATCTTAAGCATGCGAGCAAAGCAGCGTAATGATAGTAGAAAAGCTTGGACATTACCGGAGCTGCTTAACCGTCTGATTAACTTGCTTCTTCAAACCATTTGCCTGATGGATTTTGTTTCGAAATAGCGTTTACCCCGACGACCAGGATAATTACGAGAACACTATACCTGCAAATAGACCGCATTGTTATTTACGCCCTTCTGTTTCTAAACTTGCGAAAGTTACTTAAGTGAAAATTTCAAAGTATTTCACCGTAGTGGAGCTTGTTGGATCAATTTTGAATCCTGCCTCGTTTCTAAGGTTTGCGGTTCGACAATTAATGTCTTGAGGGAATTTGCTACTTTGAAATATTCCTTAAGTAAGTTAAATAAAATAATATATGAAGACTCTTGCAATAAAAATTACAAGTTTATTCAAGTGAAATTTCACTTATGAATCTAAAGGTTTGCGTTAAAGATTTATTTGTCGGTCAAAAAATCTGTCAAATATTGTATATAAATATTTCTTATGTTAGGTGAAATATGAAAATATTTCAATTACGATTGACTTTGAGATTTTACGTAACCAGTGTGTAGGAAAATTGGAGAAACCGTAATAAAGGAAAGACTCTTCTGCGACTAATGCTTCGCAAGCTTGACACGGGCCTTTTAATATTTTACGACGAGCCCGAAATATACTCTGCATTAAGACGCGAGCGAGGGAGCTTTCAGCTTTCCAGCCTCTACCATATACTGGCGGGTATAGTTAGCGCGTAAACAAGACGCACGGAATGTGGAACGTAAGGAACGAATGTCAGAGTTCAAGAGTGTCAAGTAACGCTGGTATTACCGTGTCATGAATGCTTCTTTTCTGCCGGAATTTAAAGAAGATTGCTCAATACAGAACGAGAACTTTATCACAGAAAACTTTACCAGAATCTTAAATCAATATTTCCATTACAGTATTTCCCTGTTTATTCGAAATTCCATGGGATACAGATTCATTTCTTATGTTAGTCGAAGTCAACGGTATTCAATTTCCTGGAGTAAATTAAAATCTACCTACTTCACACTTAATTAATGAATTCTATATTATTCCAAGAGTGAAAACAATTAGCAAGAATTCACAGATCAGATTCGTCTTCGTAAGCTGTCAGTAAAAAAAAAAAAGAGATAACTATTGTCACTTATTCGTTGGTAAAAATGGCTCTTATTCAATGTAGAACACGTGGAAAATATAACACGCGTGGTGAAGAAACTCCAACGCGATAGTAGAAAACAACAGGATCGTCCATCATTTCGTTCGTTCCACGTTAAATCAAGATTCCCCTATTTATTACGGGAATCTGTCGGGACAAAAAGCGCGAAAGGAAAAATGCCGAGAGAGGGAAGCATTAATGGCCCCTCGTCCAAGAGCATTAATTTGCTAGCCGCTAATGTCATCAGTGGCCTCTCGCCATTAACCCACCTGGAGGCCATGCGACTGACGTAAAAATCCTTCAATGGCATAATTAAGAAATTCGAGCAAGAACTCGCGCTCTGGAAAAAGTTTTAAGGTGCGAGTGGCATGAGTCTCCTTCTGGAGTCCGTGTTCCAGAGTATTTATGTGGGATTCGTGTAGAGAGAGTTTCAGTCTCCTGTCGGGCTTGACTAGCTTTCTTCTCTCGTTCCTTATAAACATTGGCTTAGAAGATGCTTTAAACTGAAGCGCCTCTGGAAAAATGTACACGATGTTTTAGCTACTTTTCCTAACACTTTTTCCAACACCGAACACCGCAGACTCGAAGCAACCGCTCGCTAATTATGTGGACGATGTGGTTTGCGGTTTCCAAGGTCTTTGCTTGTTCGGAATTTTCCCGATAATTTGAAAGAAAGTTTTCTGGATGATTAATTTATAATTTTAGAAAATTAATCATTACTTAGCATTGAGATCGATTTTTATTCTGAATTGGGTTTTCTGGAATTCTTAAAAGAACTTCGTTGAGAATTTCTCTTATTCAATGTTTTTTTGGGCTAGTTAAGAGTTGGTTGAGAATTAGGAATAATGAAGGTGATTATTTTTGGAAAAATTATTGTGATTAGATTCTTGTAATATTCGGTTTAATCGAAGCCAGGACATAATCATCGGTGTCATGACTGCCTGTGTGAGCAGTAAATCATCGATTCTTTATACCCGAGGGGGTAATTCGCGAGAGTCAATATAACGATCGTCCCAGTTACGTTGTACATGACATACTAAATGTCACTGCAATACTTTTCGAACACAGCAAGCAGTAAAAATAACAACGATTACAATAAGATATAAGCTAGACTTTGATAAGCTGCTAAATATACTGGAAACAGAATTCTGTGAAACAAACTACATATTTCAAATCCTATACTTTTAAAATAAATATGTACGTGTTATAAAAATGTCTAATTAATGCTACTGTTTCCAAGTACATTAAAATTGTATATCAAAAATACTTCGGCACGTTTAAAAAAATATCATTTCCTAATAAAGTAGCTTTTTAAAGAATCCACTATTTTCAAATTTCCTGAAATTGTAATTTCAGACAGAACTCTACACAAAATCTGATTAAGTCCTTAGTTCGATGATACCAATTTCCTATTGTACATTAAATTCCAATTAGAAATACAAGTCTGACTAACTCAGAGAATTTATAAAAACATGAAAAAATTCCTAAACAGTAATTGATCTGTGATGCAAAGTGTCGCAGAAATATCGACGACCAGCAAACTGTTGAGAGTTAGGTCGAATCGATATACCGAAAACCCCGAGGAAAGTTCCTCCGAAAACGCGTGTCGAGGTCACAAACTCGACACTGAAGCATGAGACAGCGTGAGTCGACACTAAAAATCTGATGCAGCTGACTTTTTAGCTGGACCGTGTAGCTTGAAGGTCGCTGCCGCGAGGGAGGTCACGTGTATATGTTACTGTTAGTATCTCTTGTGAATAGTGGCGTGTTTCGAATAGCCCTGTGTATCTACGGTCAGAAAGTTTTCCTTTGACCAAGAGAGAAAGATGGTCAGATCAATGAGACGAATACCATGAGAACCACCACCCTCGTCCTGTTTTCAGCTTTCAACGATGATACTCGAGTTCGCTTTGGCTTCATGTAATTAGTCGACCATGCTGAATCATTCAGTTTGATGAATTGGATACTGGATGAGAATTCTCTCGACAGACCCTTCACCAAACCTGACGAAACAAGTTAGTCGAGTAATCAATGATTAAACTACTTGTTTCATTATGATGGGGGAAAAGTTAATATACCCTTAATTCGAATAACATATCTCTTTAAATGTGACTAATCGTAGAATAAAAAAGAATTCTCCTGTTATAATTACGGAACTTTAAACTGGGTTATTTATTTTGGTTTTTGGAATTGAGAAGGGAAATTCTCAATTTATGTTTTTGACCTAAAAATTATAGGTGAATGTGAATTCTGTAATAGTAAATATTTCGAGGACCCAATGAAACTGAAAATACTCTATTTGCCGACATTTCACTTGGCACGATCGATTAATCGATAACCAAAACGTTAGTTTCCAGCGATTGGTGGCTGAGGGTAATCGTCCTCGTCTGAATAATCCACGCACGGATAATCCAAGTTCTACTGCAGCATTTTGGTGAACGTGATTTCGAAACGAGCCTTCGCCTCGTTCTGCCGAGTATCGATCGCGAACTAGTGTTCACTGGTTTCCAGTAGGCTGCTGAAATGTTAATAACTAGGCTATTTTTACTGGCCAGAACTGTTCTGGCACGACATTTAGATTCTGATTTGGGACGTGAGAAAGTCGCTGCACGTTCGTGCTTCGAGGATCTTGTATAAATCACTGATTTTACATGGCCCGGGAAATACCAGGGAAATTGATCCTGCAGCCAGAAAAGCAGAACGAAAATAAACAGCAATACTTTCTCATCAGCAGGCGCTTTTCGGGTAAAATGAATTTTGAGATTTATTCCAAAGCGAAACACGGAGCTGATATTTTCCAAAATAGGAGGAACGAGAGACAAAACGTTTGTTGTACACAGAGTTATTTTTCTTTCCTGTATAAATAGTTGCAATAATTGCATAAAAATTGTAGAAAAATTGAAAATTGCATTTTATGCAACATTATATTCTGGAAGCGATTTACTGTTATAATAAGATATTAAGAGCGTATTTAATCATATCTTCACTTTGATCCTGTTATTACAAAGATTCCACCAAAAGCATAAGATTTCATTAAAGACGAAAATTAGATGTACGAAAAATATTTCTTTCTGCGAAGTTTCGTTTTGCATCATCCGAAAGGCCACAAACCCATTATCACGATACGGCGAAAAAGCTTGAGACTCGTAAAAAAGTAAATCCATCAAAATTATCATTTAAATTGGCGGCCAATCCAGTTCGCAATAACATTTACGACATCTTCCCTTTTATTCCCGCCGCGATTCCCGTACTTATTCTTCATCTTCGCGGATTAGATGTTGTCACATCGGCAAATTTATCGTCGCGACGCATTTTCGAACAGTGGAGAAAAAGAAGTTCGCGAGCAAGAAACCTAGTTACGAAGCTGTGATGCGTGTTGCGAGATAAATTACTATCAATTAATCGTTGATAGTGATTAATCACTGTGTATTGACACAGAGCAAGCCTGTCAACTGTGACAATAACGTTTTTCGATACTACGACTAGCGAGAAGCTTATTCTTTTTCTCGTCTTCGACACTCGGCCCAATAACTGAAACTGAGAAAACCGTATTCGATGTTCTTCGTGCTCGGCTTCTCGACGTTTAGATTTACGCTTGAACCTCTTTTTTATCTCGGTTTCTCGCCTTAATGTAAACGAACGTATACTCGCGATATTTTTCCACTACTCGGCTTGTCAGTGTTTATGCTTTCTACCTTCTCCTCTTATGCTTCTGATCCCAGCTACATTTTCAGAGAATCTCGTAATTTCCTCTTATTAGTCTACTTTTTTCGGACATCGCAATCTGCTCCTCTCTTCCACGCATGTGTAAAGCTGTCGGCAACTTGTACGGAAATTTAAATATCAGTAAATTTCCTTTGGGAATTTTCTCTATAATATGTGAACATTCGTTACTATTTTCGTAAACAAAATTCCTCGAAATATTATTTACTTATACAGCTGATTCAAATCGTGAATTATTCTCCGATAAATTATGGTTTCTAAAATAAAGAATATCAGTTTTTAAATGGTGTTATTTACAGAGAATGATTCTTACTCGCGTGTTTCTCATAATATTCCTAGTAGCTTCTCATCTTGCATTCAGACTTAATTAAAATATTTTATCTCCAGAATTAATAAGCTGCCAGTCAATCATTCTGACTGTTTCGCTAATTAAAATTTTCATTCTACGAAAAGCTAGCCAGCTGAGTTAAAGAACCAAAGTACAATCTTGTCACCCGAATTATTCTCTTTGATAGCGGTATTTTTTTTTTTTAAGAGTAGAATCTTGACAGTTCGAAATTTATTCGAACAATAACAATTTCACTTGAAACTCCACGAATTATATAAACATTCGGAGGACAGGTGACATGTGGTTTTTAACTGAAAATTCCTCGAAACGCCGACTGAGTCTCATTAAACGCGTCGGAAGCCACGATTCGGTGGATAACGCGTTAATACAGATTCGTTGGCGGAATCGTTGCCATTCCATATTTACTGAAAACTACATGTATTGTATATATGTATATCGTAGGACGCGTATGAACAGAGGCAAAAATTGGGAGCAGGTTTCCGGTGATCGAGAGAGAGAGAGAGAGAGAGAGAGGGGTTGAAAGAGTAAAACCGCATTTCGCGTGACGTTGATTCGCGGCTGGACCACACGTTTACCGCAACGCGTGTCAATTATGGCAATGTGAATGAATATTATTGCGTCGTGACGGTAAAATCGTGGCGCCATGTTAATATCGCGATGGATCAATGTGCCGAAACTCGACATCCTGCTCGTTTATTAAACGAGATTAGAAAGACCCGCGACATATTGGATACGCGTAATTTGACGATGCGTGCTCGCACCTCTCATTTTGCGAGTGCATTCACCGCTACTAATTAAGCTATGCGACTAATGGACGATTATTACTGACTGTTCTGCGGTACGTCTGGAAGTCTCAAATGTTCAATTCATGAAAATTACTCACGAAATAGATCGTTGATTCCCCTAGAAAATATTGCAAATTTTTTTATCTCGATCTCACCTAATTTCGAGTGATTAAAGAATAATAATAACATGTTTGAAAACCTCAATTAGATTCGAATAGTTTTCATAAGGAAATTCTTTTTCGGTATTATTCAGAAATTCATTTTTATGGAAAACGTGACAAATGATTCTTGCCATTTATCAACATTTTTGGTATGCGTTACGCTTTAGGAGAATTACTGGCGATAATTGGGAATTGTTTAATTCGAATTACATTTATTCGGTAGCGAAATACCATACGCCGCGAAACGTTGAGTAAAGAAAAACGAGAGGGATGAGAGATAACAAAAAAAAGGAAAAGCAGCAAGTTTACACGAGAGTGTTACAAACAAACAGCGGAAATGCGGCGAATAGCCGGAAAGGGAGCACCTGCGTTATCAAATAAATTCTACAGCGGCTACTTTAACAAACAGCATTTTGTTGCAGCTGTAACATCCTTCTTTGCCGGATAGAAACCCGGAAATGTGCGGTGGTGGACAGTTTGCTGGAGAGATAACATGCAATATGCGTCACACTCATGCAATGACATGTCGGTGTGTTACATGTACCTACCAAAAGGAAACTGACACTGTCGAAATATCGAACGACAATGTTGTGTACCAATTTCAACATTCGAAAATTCTATCAATTCCGCACTTTTTTCCATCGAATTAATAAATTCCACTAAACAATACAAAACTATGACAAACCCGAATAAATCTTAACATAGAAGTTTGTTTCTCGAACTTCTCAAAGTCCTCAAATTATTTATTAGACGATAAATCTGTGGAATATGTATAAGTAATTATAAACATCGTACAAAGTGCGTAAAAGTAAACGATGCAGTTCTCAAGTTTCTTTTTAAGATTTACTGCAAATGATAGAATGTATATTTTAAAAACAATCCGCAGTCTGTTTCGTGATAAATAAGAGAAACGTTAAAATAGAAGATCAGGTTTTGCGTACTTTAGCACAGTGTAGTTTATTGGTGAAGGAATACACGGTAACCTTTGGTGTAGCTAGTCCGAATTAATTCAGCTAACAAAACTGTACGAGAGAGTTGCTTTCTTGCGTGGATGGCTGCCAACTTTGCGCAGTTTGCCTTTCGACTGCAGTTTCGGTGAAGCACACAGAAGCTTCACTGACAATGGGAGCAGTCGCTTTAGTTATTTAGACGCAACTTTTCGGCAGTCTCGTTCGCGAAACAACCCTTTCTTTCTCTCTCTCTCTCTCTCTCTCTCTCTCTCTCTCTCTTACTCTCTCATTCGCTTCATGGTCCTCTCTGTATCTCGAGATACCCTGTTAAGCGGTTCGCTGTTTGCCTTCTTTGTTTGAGGTGAAAATGAGCGGAATACTCAAGTGTTACATTGAATTTTGAGGAACGTTAAGGTTCACTGAACAAAGTCTAAAGAGGACCCAGTCATCTCAATTGCATTATTCCAGATTATAACACTGAAATTTTCACGTAGTCTTTAAGAAAGACATTCTATCCCTAAAATGTCAAAATAGATTAATTAATCAAGAACCTGAGAATATAACAATGATCAAAAATAGCTGATTTTGCATGAAATAATAAAAGAATCTCGCAATTATTAACTAAATAAGAAAAGATGAAGTAATATTAGAGAGACAGAGAAATTTCAATAAAATTCTCATAAATAATGGAGGAAAGAGTGATTTAATAAAGATACAACAATACGCGACGGTTGGAATTAATCCAGTAAAATATAACGAGTCCTACGAGACAGCTTGAGAAGATACCAACAGCATACTAATACAAAGGGATAACGATGCCACATGTTTCCCTAATACCAGCTTTCTCCTTTATCCTACAGCATCATTGTATAACCAGCTACTGTCCACATTGTGGCTCAATTTTATTATTTTCCTCAGCACAACGGAGAACCATATATCAAACGGTGCAGGAACGCGCGCCAGACACCTCGGTAGGTTCCCCTTTCTTCGCGGTAGAGTGAAAGAGATACTCTTCCAATTAAGCGTAAGAAGGGAAGTTCCGGTAGTCACGACGACACGATATGGTATGGTGTGATGTGCTTGGAGCATTGCCTCCCGGCAAAAGCACCGGCTTCACGCGACCCTGCACATGACAGAATATCCAACTGTGTCACCATCTCCTCAATAGAGAGACCCTTGCAACATTTGATCTGGTTGGACAACCCTCTCAGTGCACTTCCTTTTCCTTGAAACATCGCGGAAGCTCCTTCCTTCGATTCAATATAATTCTCTCGACGAGATCCTCTATGCTATCGATTCTTCGCTGTCTCAGTAATTCCGAGAACCTCAATTATCTCAACGTTCTTCAATACAAATAGATATTTATTGGCTGAAAGATTTTTATTTGTTTAATCGAAAACTTTGATTTATTTTAGATTGGTGATATCTGGACAGGGTTGCTCGTGACGAAGTTTGGAAAATTTATTAAACACACACGCATACAAATAGTTTTCTTTATGACTGTAAAAATCATATTTTTGTGCGAATAAAAAAAAAATTTAAGAGTATTAGAATATTTCATTACGAATATAATTCGTCGAATGTAATTTGTCGAAGTACGTTTAAAGGTAATGAATATTTGAATGAGTCATTTCTTTGAAGGGAGAAATATTAGAGAATATTTTAATACGGGATAGACGGTGACTTCTAGGAGACTCTAGAGAATAGGAGCTTGTCTCAAGAAGAATGGTAGACGTCTGGTAATCCTCGTTACTAGAACACTTATTACCTGAAGATGAGACACTTAAAATCGTTATCTCGGTTCGTGGAAATTAATCGAGTGAACGAAGTTGCCATGGAAGAAAGCCTGTAGCTATGTTTTCCTACTAGTCGACAGAGATTATGGATAAGAACTTGTATTGGAAAGCTAAATTACCGTATACACATATTTGACCACTTTAAAGATGCAAATTAAGATTTTGCTACAAATTGTATTTTCGAACCTCTCCAAAAGTCCATAAAACTTTTCAGAATCCAACACACTCCAACAGATAATTAATTAGTACAAGTAACTACCAGTATTTACTAAAATTTCTAATTAACTTTTTCGGGAAAAAAAGAACAAGTTAAATAATATAATACCATTTACATGTTTATATGTACAATATTATATTAGAAATGAGTAAGTAACATTAAATTCGAATTTCGTGTAATAATAAAACCATTAGAAATATATGTATCTTGAGATCAAAGGTATCCAGCTCATACACCACAATCGCGAAGTGTATCTTGAACGGTGTTATTTATCTCGCCATTATCCAAAGGCACAACTCGTGCGAATTTCTTTTCAAGCACCAACCCTTTCTTGACGAGTGCTCCACAGGCATTAGGTGCAACGTTTACGTTTCTCACGCTGATGATAGCGAGCGTAGAATGGATCTGGGTTAAGTTCGCGCTCATTTCGCTTGGTATCGCTCTCTCTCTCTCTTTCTCTTTTTCCGTAGGAGCCACGAGATTGCGAAGCACTACAGTTTTTCTAAACTCATTGTCAAACTTGACAGTACGCGCAACACCTTGCCACCCCAATGTGTCATTCGCTTTCACTTATTTCTCATTCATCACTCGCGGAGTTGGCAGTACTCAAAATTTCGACTGAACCTTCAATTTAAGGGGAGGAAAAAATATAATTTGCATGAAACAGTATAAATCTGTTTAATCGATTTTATTTATTCAATAGATAAGAAAAAACTGGTTAATTTTCTGTAAATAAATGAATAAAAATGATTATTTTGAAATCATTGTTTCATTGCATATTTGTTTTTTTAGAATAAAATGAAATTCTAGTATGAGTTTACCATTGTGAATCATATTAAAGTCAATCAACCTTCGATCTTTGGACTTTTAATGAAGTAGTTCCTTATACAAATCGAGACCCTCGTGGAAACGGGTGGCGTTGATGACACCGTGGGAACCAGTGCACAATTTCGGACACAAGGTATGATCGGGAAGACGGAGTACCAAGTGGAGGAGCCCCGGCAGTGCAATATTCGATAACGTCAAAGTCGCTATATTAATTCCTTTTCTAAGCCTTCTTCCACTCTACGAGCGAACAAAATCTACCAGCTTCTTTCTGGAATTACCTAACTGCGAACAGACATCGAACGAGCTGAAATAATACGACTCCTTTCCGATCGGAAATGCTGCGAGGAAAAATTCGAAGGCAATGTTGGCTGATCAACGTTAAAGAAACAAGAATTACCTTCCTCAGTATTTGTATAAAAATTCAGTGTCTGACGATTTGCAATAATTTTTTATAAATTAATGTATCTTACCGAACTATCAATTTTTGATTTATTGATTCATTTGACTTATTTGGATTTTACACTTTCAAAATGTTTACCGCAACAATTGCAAAATGAATTTTCCACTGTTCGATAATAATACAGGTCACCGCGAAAATCGCGAGAAATTTCACTAATTTCAAACACAGAATTCTTAAACGAAAACAAACGCAGGAAAAAGGAGCGGGATAAAAACACCGGTTGAACCGAAAAACGTGAATTAGGAGGAGGGGGTGGAGAGAAAGTTGAAATCCAGTGGGCAAGCGCCTTTGCTCCATGAAGTCCTAGAATTTCGCTCAACATTTTTCCATCAACTTGACTCGCGTAACTGTAACACGTTCGGCGCAAACGAGCGCGCAATCTCGAAGTGCCGTGGGCGTCGAAAAGTCGAAAAGTTACGCTGCTGCACTCCGGGCCACGCATTAAAACGCGAAATGATGCTTCCGCTGCTTAAATTCGTCGGGAATGAGAGGAGAGGAGAGGATTTTCATGCGAAATATCGCTCGTGGGACGAGATTCTTTTCCTTCTCTTCACTTCGCACATGCAGAAATCCTCGCTGTTGCACTGCGAACTATAATAATAATCGAAAGCGAAATCGCATCGGCAATTAAAATGATCGCGAGATTCTCATTGACGCGTGGAACTTGATCGAAAGACAAAAAACAGTGACAACTACTCTATTAACATCTAATAAAATTAGTCTGCAGTTTTGCATATCTATTTCTATTCAAAAAAATTGAATTGCATAAAGCAATTTAGCAAAAAAAAATTGCTCTGAATGATTGAAAAAACTAAAAAGAAAAATAAAAGGAAAATTAATTTCCCAACGAGAACTGCAATATCTAGTATCGATATTGCCGAAAATCAGTTTGAAACAAATTCCGTCTTTGTGCCGTAGTTATTGCTACAGTTCTGTAATTATATTGTAATACGCGTAGTCGATGTACAAGAAGTAAAATCGAAGATTATTACAGGGGAAGTATTTCGATCGAACCTTTCAGTTCCCACGGAATTTCATACTCGAGTGGAAAATTTCATCGGAGGTAATGCGTCGAAGATGGAGATTTTCGCATCTTGTAGTTATCCGCGATGGCGCCGCAACCAAGCAACGAGGCATGCGGTAATTGAATATTTATTGTAAACCGCGCATCGAAGCCGTGGTATTCAAACGAGTGGAAGATTTGCATAGTGTGCATCGAGAATCTAGATGAAAGATAATTACTCGCAGAAGGTGAATTCCAACTGAAAATGAATATTTTTCACGTATAGATCTAGAAAACGATTCCCACGTTCTAGATACCAAATCCAGCTATTAAATTTTTATTTTGAATATCTGTCGCATTAAATCCATAAGTTTAACTTCGCTTCGCGCATCTATTTTTCAATACTGAACTAAGTCGGTGAATTTTAGAAGATTCGGATAAATTTGTGTGAAATGTATCAAAGTTACCATTAAAATTCTACGTGACAGTATTTCAGATATGTTTCTCGCCAAAAATAAAGAACTGAATTGCGAGATTAGCTACCCTCGACATATCCTGTTATTGATTTCGAAAGAATATTGGCTCCGTAACAAATTAATCCGAAAAGCGGAGAGATCCTTTTCCAAAAAACTTCACAAGTACTATATTCATACACCTTCGTTTCACAAATTCTAGATGGTTTCCATAAAATAATTTTAAAACTGTCGTTTTTTTCAAAATAAAAATTGCTAACATTGTCAAATAAAAAGTAACATTTTTAACCAACCAGTTTAGTTTAACAAGACCAACAGAAAAATGGTGCGAGACAGATTAAGTTTCGATTTAAATAACAATACAGAGGATCTCCTCGCGAACTACATTCCATGGAATACTGTTTATTCCCCACACTGGAATGACCTTTGCGCACTCTATTCCAGCTTTTCCCAGCGATCATGTATTTTCCTTTGAACTTCTCCCATAAGGGGCGTTATTAATATGCTCGGGGCAATTCGAAGCTAAAGAGAGAAAGAGAGAGGAGAAAAAAGAGTAGGAAGAATAAAATAAATAGGAAATTCACAACAGATCACTGAAATCATACTCGGATGGAAATGAGACAGCGATACGTGCTGATCAGCAATACCTGTTTCAATTGGATTCTTTGTTCCCTCTATGATGTAAATATCACGAAAAATGGATCAACGTAATGTTTGTTAATAGAAAATTACGGATGTAGCATGTGACAAAGCGAGTACGTATTACATTGTACGACGATAAAATTCCATAAAAATGACACAGACACTGACGATTTGTACCATAGAGATATGAGAATTGTACAATTTATAAAATCGTGAAAAACAATAATTTTGTATAACAATTAATTAAGTAACGTAAGGAATTCCATGGAATAAGAATTATTTTACAATTCTACAACAAGTTTCTGTGGAGAAATGGATGAAGTATCAAGAAGGAAATCCACTGATACAAAAGCAATGATATCTTTCCATAAACAAGTGAATATCGTTTACCTATAGCCGTTTCTTAAAGGAAGCAGAAACAATAGCGATTGTAAAGAATTATTCGGAAAATATTGTTCCCTTTTTATTACAGCACCAAGCAAACCAGCACAATGAGAATCGAAGCGATAAAACACTGCTATTGTTCGGATTTCAGGCGAAACTCGACGAGGCGCACTCTTTCACTGGAGAAGAATCATCAGTATCATCCACGTGAGTCTTCTCATCTGACCCGTTAAATATTTGATCTCGTTTCAAGAATATGATGACGAAAATCCGAGTCAGATATAATATAACAATCGATAATAACTCGATTAATAAATACAATCGATTGGAAGAAAACTATTATTATTATATTAATTACAAGCTCTAAATCTCAAGTAAATCACAATAAAACAATTGGTAACGATATGTATAATTTGTGAGGGGGGGAAAAAATAGTTTTCTTCGTGAAAAAGAAGAATGTTTCCAAATTACGATTGAGTATTTCTTATTTTAGATAGATTTTAGCAAACGCTGAGTATACTTGACGTAATTATCGAAAGGGTTAATCAGAGCTGAAGAGATCCACCAACAGAGATTACATTGCTATCCATAGAAGCCGAGTACACAATCGAAACTCGATGAGACTCTCCTCGATTACTCAAAAATTATTTAATCAGTGCACCAGCACATACCTCGAATAATCCAGTCCAGTCGCTTTGAACACAACTGCGTATAACACAATAGACTTTAGAAACCGGTAGTTGAATGGCAGTAGCACTCTCAAAATGAAAGTGCTACCTTTCGTTATTATTACGAGCCGCGAAACGCTCAGGTCATTAAACGCGAGAGTGTACATGAGATAACGTATTGGTAGAGTCGGAGAAGGTGGGAAAAAATTTCCTTCCTATAAATCGCCAGATCATGAAGTGTCGGCCACTAATTTATTGGTGGTGGTCAGAAAAACCAGCGAGGAAGAGGCGGAAATTCGAGAAGTTTGAAAGTATGTCACTGAGTTAAAAAGTAATGGTTCGATAGTACCCGACCATACTGGAATGCTTCTACCCTCCCCCACTCTATCATTTTGTACCCTGATAAACTTTAATCACGTAATGCAATTATTTCTCAGTATGACCGCGAGCGCGAATGCCACTGCTACCAATGGTGATGTCAATGGCCAGCAGCACAAAGTAGCAATCTGAGTCGAAGGTAAAGTTTAAATGACTTAGCATCTCCGAAACATTTGATTGGTTAAGTTTCTTGTACATTGAGTTGATTGGATAAGTTTGATTCGTACCGACTTGTCGGATGCAAATGTGAACTATTCGATTGAGGAATCATAGAGGCTCCCAAAAAAAGGGGGGGGTCCGAGATGCTAAAGTGTTAAAAGAAGAAGTTCGATTTTATCTATTTCCCGGAGAAAATCCTGGGATGAGTATCCGATATAAAGAACAATGCTCGATGGTGAGATCACCACAATCGTAGATCTAATTTTGCAAAACAAAAAAAAGGAAGTCTAGTAAGTTAATGGAGTAGATTAACCCTTTATAAGTTTCAAAGGTCAGCAGTTCATCCGATAACGTTTGAACCATTAACTAGCTCTATCCGATTTGTAGCTATATTCGCCGAAAACGTCCGCCTATTAATATTTCACATAGCGCACTCCACTGTGAATCCAGAAAATTAAGCGTAATCCACCGAGTGAACTAATAGACACACACACACATACACAGTCACACTCGATGACAGTGTATCAGACTAATCGAAGGTAAAAGAGCACCAAAATGCACTAGTTTAGAGCCATTCCATGGTCCCTTCACTCGATGAAACCTATTGGTTATGGCAACACACGACACAATGGATAATGTTGCTCGAGCCCTAGAGGCGCCCCAACACGTCGACAACCACTGTTGTGTCGGGCTGAATTTCCTAGGTAGACCCAGACCTCTCATTTTCACGAACGCGCGATAACAAGGTCGATTCAAAACTTGTCATTACAGGAAGAATCCATACCGTGCACTATAAGTTAGTCACAATCTCATACAAGTTTTATCCAACATCTTTCTCCCAAAGTAGACCATATTCCACGCATTGTCGCAGAGTATCTATATTCCAGAATGGTAAGAGTAGAGCATAGTACTTATGAACTCTGCCCTTGTATTTCGATGTGTACTTGATCCGAAGACAACTCAGCTGGTAGAATTTTAAATTTCACACTTCAAACCTAGAGTGATGCATACCTCAGAATCTTGAGAAATAGACTTTCGTTGGAAACTGCTGGTTCCTCCCTGTTCAGTGACTTCTGATCCCTTTGGTATCCTTTTCACTTGGGTCTCGTGTACCTCGGAATCCCACCGTGTCACGAGAGATTCGGGTGGAAAGGGTTCGCGTGATACACGTGGTGCCGCGTCGTGCGCCCACGGTAGACTGGCGCTCGCTCGTCCGTCTGACTCGTTCTCGCGGCTCTCCCTACTGAGCGTGCCTGGATGGCGGGGTGAATGCCTCGCGCGCTTCGTGCCGTGTACCACCCCGTTCGTCGAGTCTCTTGGATTGTCCCTGCTCTGACTCTTGCTCTGACACTGGTCATGCTGCTTGATAATAAGATACCTCTAGTAGCCTTTTTCACGGCACTCGATTAAGTGAGTTAATCGCGAGGGATTTCCGAATGAAACGCTCAACTAATAATAGAGATTAAGGGTTGAATAAGAATTTCAATTACGTGGTAAAATGAAAAATTCTATTATAATACCTTGGATCATGGAAATATCCTGGTAATTTGATTGTATGAGTCGTTAAATGAAATTCAATGTAGAAGATTAACGATTTTAAGATAAGAATTTATTGCTATTATTTGAATTTTTAATGAAATAAAGAATAGAGTTCGAATTTTACTGAAATCGTGTGAAAGAAAAACATGCGAAATAGGTTGCGTGAGTAAATAGCTTGAATTTCTCTGCGCGCTCTGCTTAACTAGAGCAACTTTCACTGAAATACTCCTTAAATGGCATGAAGAGGAAGAAAAAAAAAGTTGGCAAAGTTAGAAAGCTGCAGCAAGAATTTGCTTTGTACGGATCACAGTAGCAGAATGTCTTCCTTGTAGTCCCTGCGTTAGACCCACGACCGTTCGAGGTGCCACATGCGGGCCTACCTATGTTTATGACCGAGGCCGTCGGAAGGAGCGGTCCTTGTGCACCCCCGATTTGCAGGTCATGAATCCTCCCGAAATAAAAGGGGCTGACTGCTTCCACGACAGTCAGTCGGCAATTGTTAGTGGGACTAAATACACGAGTTAGCCAGTGCCGAAAAAGCAATATTACGTTTATGCATCCAGAACCACGTCAGATCCTGACAAACCAAGTAAACCCCTCCTACAAAATTCAGAAGTGGGATAAAGTTCGCGCGTCCTGTTCGGTGAAAGATCGAGAGTTACGTGTTTTATGTCGTTTATGTGTGTGTTGTGAGTGTTACGAATTATTGACTCACGAACTTTATGCATCGTACGGGTTCTGGATGAACATTTATGTGTTGTGTAGTGTGAATTAAATGGAAGCATTCACTATTCCCGCCCTGAAAGACAAGTTATCTCAATTGGGTTTGCCGACCACGGGAAGAAAACCAGAGTTGATTCGGAGATTAAGAGACGCCGGAATATTCACTATGGATCCGCCACAGGGGAATATACAGATTACGGAACGTACGTCACAGGACGAACATACCCCAGAGAACACCCCCGCAGGAACCGTCCGTGTTCGCCAATCCACGGAAATCGAATTGTTACGACGCGAAAAGGAACTCGCGGAAAGGGAGGCGAGTCTGTTACGGCGCGAGATGGAATTATTCCGTGCATCTCAACCTATGCCGAGCGTCGCTCCTAGGAACGACCGGACGATTTTAGAATGGCGTTGTGCAAGAGACATGTTGCCGGAATTCGATGGCGCCAACAAAGACTATAGCATATGGGAAGTACAAGCCCGATCAGTGATTGAAACGTGTGCTTTAAGCGAGAGGGAAGCGAAGGCTCTCGTGTGCGCAAAATTAACCGGCAAAGCGTTAGAGTGGTATCAAACTCGGGCTGATTGTGCAATTATGGCTCTGGATGTTATGTTCTCCGAGCTAGAGAAGATGTTCGGGTTGCGTCTCAGCACGCTGGAGTTACGGCGGAAATTTGAGGAACGGCAGTGGAAAACGGATGAGACTTTCGCTGATTATCTCCATGCGAAAATAATTTTGGGGAACCGTGTGCCGATCGCCGAAGGAGAAATTATTGATTATGCCATCGAGGGTATCCCCGATGTAAACCTACAGGCACAGGCGCGCATCCAGCGTTTTACGTCCACAGCCGGACTGCTGGAAGCATTTTCAAAGATTAATTTACGAACATTAAAAACGAGCGCAAGCAAGCAGCCGGAGAAGAAACGAGAGAACCACACCGCTGCGTCCGAGAGAAGCAAGGGCCCAGCAAAACGACCAGACGCCGGATTAGCCAAGTGCTATAATTGTTATGAAACGGGACATCGGGTCAACGACTGTCCACGGCCGAAGAGGGAACGAGGGAGCTGCTTCCGATGCGGTGCAGCAGATCATCAGGTGCGTCAGTGCCCCGTTCCGAAGGAAGACATCAATTGCGTTAGCGATATTAAGGAGGACAATTTCCAACGTGAGGTAGAGGTACGTTTTCGAAGAAACGACGTTGCGAGCGTTGTCAGTGTTGTCGCGTTATTAGATTCAGGGAGTCCCGTTAGTTTTATTAAAGAAAGGTTAGTACCGAATTATTTTATGGCCAAGGGTACCGTTTCAGGAACCGAATTTTATGGGATTAATGGTAGCCGCTTACAATCATTAGGAAAAATAAACGTTGAGGTTTCACGTGACGCGCGTCGTCACGAAGTAGAAATTTATATCGTGCCGAATGCAACAATGAATTCAGCCGCGGTTCTCGGGCGCGACTTTTTACGTAAGGCGGGCTATAGTTTAAAACAGTCTGTAGAAACCGACGACGAGATGCAGATTTTAAGTATTGACGTTAGTCTCGATAGGGCTGAACGCGAATCAGAAGTAGCAAAAATTAATGAAGACCTGCCGCAAGACGTTCAACATTACGTGCGCGAGCTTCTCGAGGAGGATTATTTACGACCGCAACGACCAGAAAAACCGATTGTCGAAACATCGATGAAATTAACGTTGACGGACAGTAAGCCATTTAGTTGCTCTCCGCGCAGACTTTCATTCTCAGAGAAAGAAAAGCTTAAGGTCATTATCAACGATCTTTTGAATAAGAAAATTATTCGTGCGAGCGAATCGGAATACGCGTCGCCAATCGTGTTAGTTAAAAAGAAGACAGGTGAGTTGAGAATGTGTGTGGATTACCGCACCTTGAATAAAATCACGACGCGAGATAATTTTCCGTTGCCACTAATCGAAGACCAATTAGCATTACTAGAGGGAAAGAAATATTTCACAACCTTAGACTTGAAAGATGGATTTTATCACGTTGCAATGCATCCCGACTCGGTTAAGCTTACTTCCTTTGTTACACCCCTCGGACAATATGAATTTTTGAGAATGCCATTCGGGTTGAAGGGTGCCCCTTTACGATTCCAACGGCACGTTACAGGTATTTTTAGACCGCTTATTGATGCCGGCGATGTAGCAGTTTATTTGGATGACTTTCTGGTCGCGACCAAAACGCTAGAACACCACTTTACAATTTTGAAAAAGGTTTTTAAATTGCTTGTCGACAACTGCCTGGTACTTCGGTTAGACAAATGCAAACTTGTACAGACAAAGCTCGACTATTTAGGGTATACCGTTACGAGCGAAGGTATTCGACCTACCGACAATGGCCTTAAGGCCGTTCGGGACTTCCCAATCCCAAAAGACGTGCATGGGGCACGCAGATTTTTAGGGCTCTGCTCATATTTTAGAAAATTCATAGAGAATTTCGCGTTGATTGCAAAGCCACTTTATGATCTTTTGAAGACAGAGGCAGAGTTTAGATTTAACGACGCAGAGGTACGCGCTTACGAATTGTTGAAGGACCGTTTAGTTCAGGCACCGATTTTGTCCATATACTCCCCTTATGACGAAACGGAGTTACATTGTGACGCGAGCGCGTTAGGATTTGGTGCCATACTTTTACAGAAGAAAGCGAACAAAAAGTTCCATCCGATCTTTTACTTCTCTAAAAGGACTACGGACGTTGAATCGCGATACCATAGTTTTGAACTCGAAACGTTGTCAATTATTTACGCATTAAGGCGTTTCCGTCCATATCTGCAGGGTATAAAGTTCAAAATAGTAACGGACTGCCAATCGTTAACGTTAGCGTTAAATAAAAAGGAGACTAATCCCAGAATCGCGAGATGGGCGCTAGAACTGCAGAATTACGATTATACAATCGAGCATCGCATAGGACAAAGAATGTCCCACGTGGACGCGCTTAGCAGGCAGCCAAACATTTTGGTTATCGAGGATAACCCATTCGACAAAAACTTAGCATTGAGTCAGGAGTCTGACCGAGCGATAGTCGCGATCCGCGAAAAATTAGAGAAATCGGAAAATCCGTTGTTCGAGATGAGGAATGGCTTAGTATATCGCAAGAAGAGCGACCAAATTCTCTTTTATGTGCCGGAGAAATTAGAGTCTAGCGTATTACGTAAGTACCATGACGAAATGGGTCATGTAGGCGCCGATAAGACGTACCAGAACATATTACGCAGTTATTGGTTTCCGAAAATGAGCGAGAAAGTGAGTGCACACATTAAGGCATGTTTAAAGTGCATTGCATTCTCTCCTTCGAGTGGGAAAGCCGAAGGACTTCTACACAATATACCTAAGGGCGAAGTCCCGTATTATACACTTCATATAGACCATTTAGGCCCTATGAGTAGGACACATTCTTTAAAATTTCGTTACCTGTTGGTCATGATAGATGCCTTCACGAAATTCATTCGGCTTTACCCCACGAGAACAACAAGTTCGAGCGAAGCAATAAAGTGCTTGCAGGATTATTTTAGGTCTTACAGCCGACCGGTGCGCATTGTGTCGGATAGAGGTACCGCTTTTACCTCTCGGGAGTTTACGGCATTTTTGAACGAACTCAATATACAGCACGTTAAAGTAGCCACGGCATCCCCTCAGGCTAACGGGCAGGTAGAGAGGATTAACCGTATTTTAACGCCGATGATAGCTAAATTAACTGCGGAAAGAGAGACACATTGGTACAATGTGCTAGCAGATGTCGAGTATGCTTGCAATAACTCCCCTAATAGGTCCACAGGAGACACACCCAGCAAATTGTTATTCGGCTTATGTCAAAAGGGGAACGTGATAGATGGATTGCGCGAAACGTTGGAGTCAAGAATAGATAAACCGCGAGATTTTGCAAAGATTCGCTCCGATGCGCGTGTGAGAATTGAGGTGGCGCAAGCAGCAAATAAGAATTATTACGATAAAAGGCGAAAGCATGCGCAAAAGTACGACGTAGGCGATCGCGTTATGCTTCGAAATTTCGAGTCAAGAGAAGGGGTATCGACGAAACTGATACCGAGATTTAAGGGTCCGTACGAAGTGCGAAAAGTCTTAAGGAACGATAGATATGTCATTTCAGACATCGACGGCTTTCAACTTTCCCAAACGCCGTATAGTGGGACTTGGGAAGCGGCGAACATGCGACCTTGGCTGAATTAATACAGTAGTTAATAATCTGTACTACCATGTCGCAATATGTTAGTGTGCGCTATTTTTGCATTTTGTTTACGTGTGTTTACTGCTTTACGAATGTGTTTGTAACCTAGAAGAATAGGTGTAATATTACTACCGTTGTGTATTCTGTTTTAATCTGTTAACCATTAGTATTAAGACCGTTCATACATTGTACTACGTAAGCGAAAATCGGGACGATTTTATAGCAGGATGGACGAATTGTAGTCCCTGCGTTAGACCCACGACCGTTCGAGGTGCCACATGCGGGCCTACCTATGTTTATGACCGAGGCCGTCGGAAGGAGCGGTCCTTGTGCACCCCCGATTTGCAGGTCATGAATCCTCCCGAAATAAAAGGGGCTGACTGCTTCCACGACAGTCAGTCGGCAATTGTTAGTGGGACTAAATACACGAGTTAGCCAGTGCCGAAAAAGCAATATTACGTTTATGCATCCAGAACCACGTCAGATCCTGACAAACCAAGTAAACCCCTCCTACATCCTCTAATAAAGGATGCTTCAGGTGGTGGCTTACAATAAAAAGGCTCGAGAGCTGAGCTTTCTTTTGTCGTCTGTAACTTCCTTAGACTCGTTACATCCGCTGGGCTTATGGCCAAATTACAGACCTGTCTACAAAATCGACAAGTCTGTAATATTAAACACAGAAACTTTTAAAGAAACAGTAACATTTTTCCACGACGAACGAGTTTTCATTTTCTTGCAATTCTTGAATTTCCAATAAAAATTGGTAAAGTCATAATAAATATCAAAGCAGATTTTTCGAATATTTCGACAAAATCTTGCTACAGCTGTTTTCAACTACATATGAGCAGAATATTACAAATTGACCATTTGAGACAAGAAATTTCATTTAATAACGTTCAACTGATAGGATGTAATGGCCTTTGTTCTTGACTCTAATTGCTGGGAAATTTGTGTCGCCACACGTCAATTGCTACGAATGACTACCTAGTATTTAGTTACTTATACAATATGTATATATATGTATGTATGTATGTCACATGCATATTTGAAAGATATCGGCACATTGCTTCCGTCTGTCGGAGGTTACAGCCATTATATTTGGGATAACATCGAAAATTATTGACCCTGGACGACCAATTAGCTTATCCAATATCAGAACCGACCAGTTCGCGGGTTATTCTATTTCGTGATTGATCGATTAAACGAGCAGCATACTGAGGGTTAACTTCATTGGCTACCGTCACCCCCTTTCCTACTTTCGAAATCTAGGCCAATCTTCGTGATTGTTTAGTAGAAAATTCATGAGTCACTGTTTTACGATCCTGAATACAAACCATGACCAATTAGCAATAACGTTAATGTCTGATCTCTCGCGTGATTCCTCAATCAAAGCTCCAATGATTATACTTCAAATGACTAGCGTATTACTCTGCAATTATGTCACTGGATAGTTTAATATTTGCATATAATTATACTGTTAGTAAAACTCGACTGACATTTTGCCTCCATATGAAATAATTCAGAGAGAAATTTTAGTAATTTTGTGTTGAGCTCTGGAGGAATCTCACAGAATTACTGACTAATATAAAATATAATCATTAGTAAGGAATTTAAATATAATTAATCAACGCGACTGTTAATTATGCTTCTTCTTTTATCTTTGTCAAATTTAAGAAAAAATCCCAATTCGTATGTGTTTACGATAATGTTAAAAATAGCTGAATTAGATTATGAAAGATTTGATAGATGGAATAATTAAAAAACTGTAATTTTGGTTCGATTCGAAACAAGAGCGTTTATTAGAATCTCCGATTCTACTGTATTCTCCGATTGATAGGATTGAATGTGAAGCCTGAGGGCGACAAAAGATCGTTACCCTTTTGCGAATGGCTCTTCCTAAGCAATTAAAATCGATTGGCAACGAGCCTTCGAAATGATTGAGCGCGAATTTTCGGGCCGGATGCATCGGAATCACTCGACAATTCGAAAAGCAGGGCTATAATCGAAGCCTGCGATTATTGCCTCTCGCCAGGGGAGATAGGAGGGTGCGTTTTATCGTGAACGAGAAACCTATCGCGAGTGGAACCTCGATCAATCGCTACCGAAACAATCGACAGAGAAAATTGAAAAGCACTTCGTGAACTTTGAAAAAGTAACTTTGCGTGAAAGAGATTCGGCACATTTTCGATGAGCGATGTTTGCTAGGTATTCGCGTGTCAACAGAAGAAACTTGCGATTCGAAGCCTCTTAATCGGGAATTTTCCAAGTTTTAAGTAAATAGGGGAAATCTGTAGATCTAGGACTAGATAGAAAGAAAAATTTAAGTTTGTTGCTTGAGTTTGATTCTGTATAATTTAGAACTGCTTCTCAAATAGATTTAAACATGTCAAAAATGGTTTAATAGTTTAATAATTCAATCGGAAGTTCATTCGTGTAATATTTTTTCGATTTTTGTGCATTGAACTAAAAATACAATTTTGAATATAAATTTAGGAAATGGAACTGTAGATAAGTATTTTTTCTGGTAAGGTTAATAGCTACAAATTCTACGATAAATGTAGAAATTAATTAAATGTCGTTGCGTTGTTAGAAATCGTACAATTCATCCGAAACGAATGCATATGTGGAAAGTATGAATTAGAATCCCCCGAAGCATCAAACGAAACTGTAAGGGAGAAAAGTAATTTCGCACAAACGTTCTGTACTTTGATAGTTATTGGGCCACCCAGAATCGTGTTCTGGCCAGGTGGAACTAATGTAACTTTCCTGTAATTACAACCAGTCGCTAAACTGGGAACAATATTCCCTAGAAGAACTGTACAGAGATCAGTGATTGTACAGGTTCTCCATTCTATTATACATACTTGTAATTCTCACTTTCAAATAATTAAATATATTATCTTACACATTTCCTACATTTAATTTTCTATTTCTAATTTGAAATGCGAATTTTCGATCGAACAAATACGCTCTTGATTCAAACTTCAAAATATTTACTTTTTGTTATTACTGTATACTTTCTTCGTTTATTCAGTGATTGTTCAATACGAAATGTTTAAATCGTCAATAATGAAAAATCATAACTGTTGAGGAACGATTGGAAAACAGGAAATAATTGTTTTTCCAAAAAAATCTTTGTTTACATGTAAATATGTCCAAGCATTTATTACTTCTCGCATCATGACATTGTTGCAATTCAATTTCGCCAGGCGATTTGTAAAAGTTACCAGAATGGAAAAATAAATAAAAATGGGGATTGAGTGAGAAATTGATTAGTTCAGCCATGATACAAATGTACAGAAAAAATTTAACTGCCACAAGTATTTAATATCCATTATTGATGGATGAAAATATCGTTAAGCATTTGCTTTTAAAATAAACGCAACTGTGCTATGAATGTACTTACAACCAGTTTCCATTAGATTAGAGAATTTCAAACTTTTCGGCTATTTCGAAATCTGCCGAGTGACACAAATATTTAAGTAATATCCTTTGGGTCGATATTCAATGAAATTCGGCTTGCAATGGTGGGGAGGAGAGAGAGGTCTCGTCCGAGGGCCAAGTACTGCTAATAAATATAGATATAAAAAAAAGGCAGAAATAAATAATGCAGTAAGTTGCAAAATCCAAGCAAGCGAACGATCGTGTTTACATTTAATTACATCTATCAGAAGCTTGATTCCCTACTTTTATTTGCCAACGGAAATACGAAGCAATAATTTACCTTAGTACAAAAATATCCAGGTAGACTTTTTCACGAGTAATTCCACTTAAATCCTGGCCTCATTTGCTCTGCGAGCTTTTTGTCATTTGTCGCCGCAGACACGATTTTATTTATAATTAAACGTTTGATCCGACCCCGATTTCTCGTACACAGAGCGCTGGCGCGCGCACCCCGAAAACAGTTGAATTTTTTCGACATTGTCGGGAACAATCCGCAGCTATTAAAGCTGCGGTTTTCCGATTTTGCAGCCTCCTATCTCTCTCTCTCTCTCTCTCTCTTTCTCTTTCTCTATTGGCACTACTAACGAGATTCTAGACAAGAATGCGAATAACAGGAGAAACTGACGGGTACAGAGAGATCAACTCGAGTGAATCCAAGTGAATTGAATTTAATTAGTCCAATTGAATTAATAATTCAATTTAATTTAAATTAGGCGAATTGAATTTAAACTCGCGGTAGTTCAAGTGCACTATTCCTCTTATAGCTGTTCACAAGGACGGTGTAATTAAAGTTAGCAAGGGTATCGTGGAATATATTTGCTAGTAGATAGAAAAAGGTCCTGTAACTGCATCCTCAATTGTCATAACACAATTGAAATAATGGAAAATGATTATTCAGGGTTTTTATTTTCTTTTTTTTATTATTTATTTATAGGAAACATATTGAAATCCTAAGATTGAAGTGTACTGAATAAACAATATTGATCAATAGAATTTTCTATGAGTGCATTAGAAGCTCGAGCGTGAAAATAGTACGTGGAAAAAGCAGAATCAATGGGGAAGGATCTCTTTCAGGCAGATTGCTGGAAATCGAATCAGAAAAATCGAAAAGGTCGCGATGATGGACGCGTGACAAATGACCGCTTAAGGCGACTGCACACGTCCTCCAGCGATGCAACCACCGACAATTAATGGGAAATCCTTCCGCGGAAAATATATCGCACACGGCTGATTTACGAATGACTGGCTTTCGTGGAAAGGAAGATTCCTGGCGAAACTGCCGCGGATTAGTCTCTTCTGAACGATAGAATGGATGTCGGAATCGTGGTTCAATTCGTTCAAGAAAAATTACTATTGAATTGCCACCACTAGAGAAAAATCCTTTCTCTACAGAATTTGTCACTTTTACCTGTAATTATTACGGATAATTTTCAATAATATCTCAAGAGAAATTAGGAAAAGAATGTTGCCGAAAATTAATTGCACAAATGTTGCAAAAATATCCTTTTTTGAACAACTTTCGATAATAGTCTAATCTACAATTACTAGATAATTGTATAAAGTTAAGTTCAAAAAGTTGAAACACATTTTATCCTCGAGAAATATTGTTCGACATGAAAAATTAATAAAACATCCGTGACTCGCTAACAATAAGCTAAGCAAGACGTTACGATTCATCGATTCCTTACAAATCTCTCGCATCGCGCATCGTCGAAATTCCAGCAAAAACCACCAATCGAATGCATTCTTCACGGAGCATGCAAAATTCCAGGAGGTTGCTCGGGAGTATTGACGATAAATTGCCTTCAAGTTGACATATTAATTTCCGATACAACGGTGAACAATAACGGCCGTCAAGTACAAAACGCGTCTCCGTAGACGAGTTTCTTCTACGAAGGGAAATATGCCTTCTACGTGAATGTATATGTATGGATCAAGAATGTATAGACCCATAGACGTATAGCAACCGAGACCTCGGAGTCATTATCACCGTAGGAGCCGCGAAATCAGCGGCAGTGCTGCTCGCGAATGCACTGGAGAATCGCAGCAAGGGAGGAAGGAAAAGAGAGAGAGAGAGAGAAAAAAAGAAGGAATGGGTGTGAGAGCAAAATTCGCGATAATGATTTACGAGGAAGGCAGCTCGCGGTTTCTACTCATGCAATAATCATGAGTTCTGCTGCACTGGAGTACGCCCGCACTGGGAATTTTCCCTGTAAACCCTCGGGTTTATATTCCGTATGCCACGCCACTCGATTAAACGCCCTGCAATATGCTGCTCCGCTGAGAAATTGCTGGAAAATATCTTACAGGTACACAGAAGAATCAACGTCTCTCACCAATCTGTAATCGGTGGCGGTGAAATTTCTGCTTAACTCTATGAAGTGAGTCCCTTTTGAGAAAAAGGGAACTAAGGAATCTAGAATCATTTCTAAGAGGAATATTAATTTGATGATAATTATCTTCTATTGGTTCAGATGAAAAATATAGTTTTATCGAAATTAATCTGTTTATTTTTGTATAGTACAATGAAGGAATTTGGGGCTAATTATTTTATCTGTCAGAATAATTATTAGCTGATATCAAGAGAAACACTTGATTATTTCGAGTTTACAGTCGTTTAAATACCAAGATCATCAGGATAGATTTGAAAACGGCGTATAATGATATTAACAAAATATACTACATTCACAATAGAATAATAATCGTTCAGTAACATTAATGGATTTCTCGGAACAACAGAGGCCACGCAATTCATCTCTATTTGCACATAAATCGCTCGTAACGCTTTGGACAGAGGCGCGCATTTCATTTAGCCGAGAAAAATTTGTCGCTTCCAGCTCACAATCAGCCGAAAACGTTTCTGATCATATTCAATAACGTTCGCGGCATTGTTTTCCCGCGGTTCCGTGCAAATGTAGCGAAAAGTACAAAGGAAGCTCCCGAATGAAATCACAGGCGAGACGCGGATGCATCCGCACTCCCGATGTTTAATTATCGTTACATCCTTTGGAAGCACGTTATTCGAATATTTCCCTTCCCATTCGAAAATTATTCCTTTTTTGCTTTGATCCAGTGAATTTCGCTCTATTCTACCGAGTGTCACTATTGGCTTTTGTTGATCAAAGCGATACAATTTTAACTATCATATTTATTATTCATTTTTCTTCAATTTCTTTATCAAATTCTGACGTTCGCGTTGAGAAACTCAAATTCTTATTTTCAACTTGATATATTGAAAATACAAAAAACAAGCAATAATTTTGAGACAAGACTTTTACTGGAATAAATTTAAGGTAAACAACGATGAAAAGTCAAACTTTAAGGTACTTAAAAATGTCAATTTTCTTGTTTTATTTTAATTAGTACAAAATAGTTTCGACATGTACAAAAATGAGGAAAAAGAATTTGCAATTGAAACACAACGAATGTATTATAATATTCGAGAGTTGTAGCTGTGGTGAAAGATTTCCAAAGTACATAAAGGAACCCATTATGGTTATAATATGGATAGATACATAGTGAGGGGCGTAAGTACATACTGGGCATTATGCAGGTCTATGCAAGGCGTGTAATAGCACAGGTGTCCACGGAACCTCGTGCATTAATACTGCCATAATACTAGAACTATTTCGAATGGGAATGCTACAGCGGTCTTGTAATTAGTTGTGCAATCAGCGTAAAACTGTTACTGACGCTTGAACCCAGTGTAAAGTTCAATACCGATGGAACTTGCGTTATGTAACGTTTAGTACACCAACACCCTGTATTCACGATTTTAACGCATTGAGAAGTACCAATAGGTAACTCCATTTCTACTCCTCTATACATAATATATACAACATCCGAAATACACTGAGTAGTATTATCAATTCATCGGACAGGTTCATTTCAAACCCGTCGAACATTATATATTCTGATCATAAAACACACTATTCACCTGAAAATTGTTAGCGTTAAATGTAAGTCACTTCCTAACCGTAGAATTCGAAAATAATGTGAAAATAATTCTTTGTTCCTATAGAATTATTATTCTGAAATTCAATATTTTATAGGAATGGAAATTTGTTTTCCTTTTTTTAATTTAATTTTCCAGCACAGAATTTAGAAACACAATGTTTTTGTTGAAGATAAAAATATTTATAATCAGTGTTAGTGGAAAGGCTTGATTTTCTACAGCAATGATAATGAATTAAAGAGCCTATTAAAGGTGCGTGTAGCAAATAAAATGAAACAGAGATGGGGTTTAGCAATTGAAGCATTCCCTTGTCACTCAGTTAGAGTAATCATTGTGAACTAAGCGTGAGACTTAAGGTAAACAATCGGCTGGTAGTCGTGTTAAGTGAAACACTCCGAGTGCTGGCTAATCTTTAACAAACAAGGGGAGGACTGTCGCCACGGCTTCTTCTACCCCTGGGATCAAAGATCAAATCGCGTGAATTGCAATTATTTCTGAACCATCGAGCATAATTTTGATTCCTGGCACAAACAATCTCGCGATTAAGTGAACCAATAAAACTGATACTTGATTGATATCAATCGACATCGTATCACTATTCTTTCGGGTGAATACATTTCTCAGTAAATTCATGCAATTTGTCGAATGAATAATATTACTACGTTTTTGGTAAAAAAAAGTGCAATAATATACTTCAAATACGAATAATTAAAAAAAAAAATTAATTGCTGAAATTCATCCAGATTCATTTATCAATTGTTAAAGGTTTTCTTATATTAAATTGGTTTGTGAAATTTCCTAGAATTTTGAGACAAAAGTTGTAGACTAAATTCATATGAAATCACATGTTTTAAAACATTTTGTTAGCTGATATTTTTTTAAAAGATCTGTCTTAATAATTCAACGAAATCGCAGTAGAATGTTAAAAGTATTGTATACTATGTTACAATTTGCATTTTGTTCCCGTGCATCCGCAACAGAGCAATTATAAACGCGCGTACATTGTGGATCGCGAGTAGAAACATACATATATAGTCGTGAGAAAAACTTACTTTAAAGTTCTTGCTCACTGCATGCTTCCTGCATAAGAAAATTAATCCCGGTTTTCTCTGCCTTCAAATTAGCCTTGGCCCCACAATTTGTCTGAACTTGGTTTAAATTCAGCTACCAAATATCCGCTTTACTATTTGCCTTAACTATTCCCAGTGTGTTTCCACCTTTTTCACAGTAAACATTTCACTCTATTATCCTTCTAAACCAGTGTGATCTTTCCTACTCTTTGCATAAGTATATTTCTCTGAAAAAAATCTTCCAAAATCCTAGAAAAATGTTCCAAGTTTCTTTTACATTCTATCTTTTTTATATCCACAAAATAAATACTGATAAAAGTGGATTATGTAATTAAAGTTGAAAGAAAGATTGAAATGGAACGAAGGATCGATGAATATTCGGGACAAATATAGATGGTTCTTGAACCAGTCGCTCTTCCGGTAGCATAACCACCGGCCAGAAACTGTTATCAATGTCAAGCATGGGTCAGCTCCGTGCATATGTCATTGTAACAATCTCACGTGCATTCGGGAGACGGATCATATATAATGCGTTGCCCAGCACGGATATGCAAGGACGGCACCGGTAAACGTCCAAAATCTCTATGCCGATAACATACCTACATGCACCGTCTACAATCGCATTTGCATCTGCCAAGAGTTTGTCCTGCTACGTATGTGCGAAAAGCAGAAACGAAATTTTTCCTGAAGCAAATATCCGGTTGCAACAATTTCTTTCATATACGATATTTCTCCTTTTTCTTTTTCGAAGACAACAGCTCGAATATAATCTAAATTGAACGTACGAAGAAAGCGTTTTATATTATTATGTAAAATAATGTATATTGAAATGTTTAAGCTACGTTATTTGTAGCACTGCACAATGTAGCCTTATCACGGTTAATATTTAGAGCACGTTCTTATAAAATGTAGTAGGTTCTTGGATCAGGGCCCATCGAGTTTTACGACAAGTTTGCATAAAAGTTGGGTTACGCCGAACAAGCCGACCTCATTCTCAGCAATAAACTTAAGCAAAATAAATTTACTGAGATCTTGCAGAAATAATTAATTTTCCTTATTCTAATAACAAGAATAATGCAGAAATTATTTTCAACGTTTAAGGAAGTGATTTTGTAGCATTCGTACACAAGTATATTCCAATTTTTCCTAGATTACGCGGATTCTTGGTGCATTCCATTCTACATATTCACTTCCCATTCCCATCCAATCCGACGTAGTAGTTCGCCTGGAAATTACAAAAACAAATGTCGCAGTCTAGACGACCCTTAAACTCCATCTGAGCAACAAGAGACAAACGAATCGGAGGCTTCGACTCAGCATTGCAATCGTACGATTCAATTTGCCCGGTGGAATTTGCAAGTACAACACCGTCATGAACACGTAGTTCAAGATACGTTTATATGGTGCATCACCTTGTGTCTAGACGCTGCATTGCAAACGGTTAAATAACGAACGAGTCTCGAAATAGATTGTGAAACAACTGCGCAAAGATCTGGCACTCTTCATCACTCTTTCTCATTTACTTTCTAAACCTAAACTATCTGTTTAAAAAATTGGTATCGAAGTCAAAACTGAATTCTATAAGAAACGCAAATCAATTTTATATCTAAGTTTCGACGTATTATAATTAAATTGTCATGAATTTCTGAGAAATATTATAAAAACGAACAAATGCGTTTTATCTGAATTTAAAATTTTTAAATTGTTAAATTGTTTAGTATAATATCAGTTAGATAAGAATAATGGGAAATTAGAGATACTCTAAACAAGTTAATAAACAGCTGTTAATCTTTTTTTTCTCTTAGAACTCTTACTGTTTCAATGTGGTGTTGGCTCTTCCTTAAGGAAAGGTGACAACAGTAAGCACAAATTTATGCTTGCTTGTGCACCATTGTATTTCCATGGTGTCCCATGTATTTCCCGAGCAGGCTTCCGTGGTTAGACAATCCTTACTCTGGATTCTATTCGCTACTCTTGTTTCTTGATGTGATCTGCCGAGCATGGTTTCTTCAACTGCATCCTGGATTCCCTTCCTCGCTTGTTAGATTCGGGTTTGCTGGGTTTTGTCATGCTGATTTTCGGGATATTATTGTGATGTATAGTGCGCGATGCTTGTAAATACAATAGTAGGCTGTGGTAATTATACCAGTAGTGGTTTCTTTGTGATTCTTGATAATGTTGTTTTACAATTCTTTGTTGATAAAATTTTTACTAATATTCTCTAATTATTACTGTAGATTAAGAATTAAGAATTTGTATCCTTGTAATATGTCTTGATTTAGATTTAATTTCGAAACAGACAGTAAAGACTTTGATTAGAATAAAGATTAGAATACTTGATTAGACTATAAAAACATAATAGAAATACAAAATATCAACAAAAACGTAGGATTCTTAGAAAAAATGCCAATAATAAAACAAAGATAAATAACAGGATTTCTATTAAACTGACAATGAATAATTCAATGGAATCTCGTACAATCAGATCTTATATTTATATCGATTTGATATTTCGTATTGACTGTTTCTATCCAAACACTTCTTTGCAAACCTTCCTCTCCAAAAGTGTCCCTAAAAATGTTCAATATTCTTCTTGTCAGAGTTTCCAAAGAGCAAGGAAATACTAGTGTCACGAAGCTCAGGATGATGTAGTAGAATGCAGTGAATGCAGTGTATTAAAAAGCGGAAGCTCTACGCTTTCATCTACGTCCAGTATTCTGTCCGAGGGAAAAATCCACAAGTTCAAAAATACGTCGAAATTGTTTCTCACAATTTTAACCTGGTCACACAACAATTAAGGTACATTTATAAACAAAAGTCGAATTAACGATTCCTTTCCTAATTTCCTTCGGAATCATCTATAGATACTTATTTACTACACGATATATTTACAACGCGCCGAATTCTGGATACATCGATTTGCCAATGCGATAAACTTATTTGCACACACGCATCGAGCCGCTATTTTTCGTGGATTCAGCTGCCTACGCGGCTCCACGATTTACGCGCGAGTAGTTTATTCGCGCACACGGAAAAATATTTATAGCGAAAGGGGTAACCAATTAATACCCACTGGATCACTGTATACGATTGCCTAGTAACAAGCACTAGTGTGCTTTGCATTAAAGGAAATATTCTATTCACCATCGATCGATCCAGAAATCTTGTTACTATTGAAACTGACCAGTAACAAAAGATTGAAATATTAATATAGAAATAAATCGAATAAATCGAGAGTTTTAGTAAAATAATCTTTCACAAGGATTTTAAAACTATTTTCTTAAATTTTTGATATTTCCATAATGTCCAATGTATGGTATCTCAACAGTGAAGAATATAAAACAGTAAAAGACTAGACAGCGCAAGAAAGCTATTCAAACTAATTTTTCCAGTAAAAGATACATCCGAAAGGATACCCAATTTTCGTCCTATTTAATGTTGCACTGGAGAAACATCCGCTACAATAGAGCAAGAGCACTTTGCGAACTAAACAGTCGTTGCTCTCAAAGTTCTGTTTGAGAGCAACGGAGATTGCTTGGCAGATTGCACGGTAAACAAAGAAAGTTCATCAAACCGTAAGAATTCGCCTTGTGTTCTCTCCTCTTCAGTCGACACCAAGGCAATGCCTTTCTGTCCGTGCTGTTAAAATGTACTTCTGGGATCGCTTTCGCACGAACTCTACTTTCACGGCTGTCCAGAGGTTCCTTTATGACCCTTGCTTATCAGCTACCTCTTGTACGAGGAGTACCGATGTTAATTGGATGAGTAGTACCTCCCCGTTATCGAATTAGGAAGCCAGTAGAGTATTCCTTTTATTTCTAGGCAAGCCCCTTACGAGCTTAGCGTTTTAGCGAGATTTCCACAATCAGAGAATCCTCTCCTTTGTATCAGACCCCTAATTAATCGACCTTACTACAATTCCATTGCATCCTAACACGCGATTCAATTCAACATGCATCAGATTTCCCCTTGAAAACCTTTTTTTAACATACATTTTCCTGTGATACAATATATCACTATATCCCACAAGATATTTAATTTCTATTAAACACTGTTTTTTTAAAAAAAAATACGAAATATTAAATGAGTGAATTTAGTCTTAAAGTGACACTCGACTTCATCCTAGTTTCATTTAACATAACGAGCCTTGAAAAGTTCACAAAAAGTTCATACAGATCTATGGCAGTGTACATCAGTAGTTAATATTTCAAAGTTGAAAACAGTGTAACACTCAGATTTTAATAAGCGAAGGGAAAAAGGAGCCCGCTGCTCCTGAAGGAGTTAGGACTTGGAAAAAAAGAAGAAAAAAAGGGGGGTGGTAGAGGAAAAAACTAAAAAGCCTCATCAGGAGAAAAAGTTGGGGAAATGAATAGTCTACATTGGGACTAATTGAAAGACTCCTAGATGTTGAGAACTCACTTGACGAGAACTAGTGCTCGAGCCACACAGTTTCGAGAAATGCATCCTCCCGAAATTTAAAGGAAAAAAAGGAAACGAAACCTTTTGGTTTTGCGACGTATATCGATTTCGCAGGGCAATCGTTGGTTCCCAGCTTGGCGAATATTCTTCCAGCGATACTGTATACTTTTTCATCAGTCGCTGGGAGATGACCACTGTCGTAGTACATCTACTGTCTGTCGAGATACGAGAGGAAGAGTTCCTTCTCGTTTATCAGCTCTGGCCAAGTTTTTGCTCGCGTTCGCAAAAGAATTCTCCCTGCGCACTTTTACTCTGGAGTGGATTTGATTTCCTGGGCCCTTTTCGCGGTCAGAAGGAATTCGTGGTTGGCATTCTCAAGAAGCTCCACTCGATTTGCACCCTCTCTTTTCATCATCTCCTTGCGCTCTTTCTTTATCTGTTCCTCTCTCTCTCTCTCTTTTCAACCATCACTCCTACTTCACCGAGTGCCGTCACGAAATTCGAGTGATTTCGCGGAACGTCCCAGGCAACTTTTTTTCGGGACTCTGAAGATAAACCCGAGGAAGCAATCCTTTGGAGAAATAGTTTGCCCATTGGAATTGCGATGGACAATCTCGGATTAGTTACCTCTGTCACGTTGGAATTCTAATGAGCTCTCTCAAGGGATCTGTTTCAATGGAACTATTTTTTTTCACATTAATTCATTACATATTTAGTTTTGTCGTCCTACTAATTTAATCAGTATTTATCGTATTAATCTTTGACAGTATTCAGTTTAATTGGAATACGGAAACGTTCGCAAATAACTTTTATATGACTCTACGAGGGTTTAAAGAGATTTCGATTGCTTTTGATCAACTTTGATTCGATCGTTTCAATTAACTTTACCATACGCGTCTTTGTGTTAATAAAGTAATTATTTTCGCAGGTGATTTCATTCTATTAACTCCGGGCTAATTTATATCATTATGGCATTAATAATTTCAGAATTGGAATTTGGTATCTGTGTGAGTATGAGGGTAATTAACGATAAAGACAGACGATCAAAGTTTAATAATCGTTTATATAAAAATTCGACTAACAGAGAATTCTATGTTTTTACGTGTATTTGTCACGTTCAAGCATCTGCTCAAATATATACAAATATACACAACGTTCGATATTAGACCATTTTGAAATCGTCAACTCCGATAAAAGTCTCAAATTCAGAATCATAATCCTGATAATTATTATCGCATTTTCACCGTCGATTTTTTGCACTTTCGAAATTACACCGCCACGAAATACGTACAGTTCACTTTTGCCTCATTAGTGGAAAAACCAGAGGATTATATTCTCGTGTGCTTTGATGCTAGTACATTAATCTCGCGTTCTACCTCTATTATGCGCGATACGTATATAATCCTTTCTGTTTCCAGGATCTCGAATACTGGAGAACTCCTCTCTCTCTTGATCCATCTCTCTCTCTCTCACTCTCTCTCTTTCTCACTCGTTGGTAACGTGCAGAGGTTCCTATGCGGAAGCTTGCTGTCAGTGAATGTCATACTACTCCGATCATCGCCAGCGCGACATACGCAGCTCTCGTCCGTAACATTGAGTGCAAAACGTTTCTATGTGTAACTCGGTTAAACACCCTCGGTAATTCCAGTGTATCTCGAATTCTGACTCGTCCTTGTTCCTCCCGGAAGAAAGGGAGGAATTAATAACGTTAATTCGTGAATTATATTCATCAAGTATAATAACTTGATTTAATTTACTAAGTAAAACACTTTAATCTGGAATAACATAGCGATTTTAAGCTGAAACATTAATTTAAAATTAAGACGCAAGATATTTAGAATTGGAAGAAATCTTGATATTTATTTGAGAGATGAGAATGTTATTACAATTGTTATTATTATTGAGATCGTCGGCGAATTTGTTAACTTTAAAATAGAATCATTGTCAATTCTAATTTACAGACCAACAAACTTCTTTGACCATTTGACAAAAATTTCTCCCCAAACTGATGAAAAAAAAAATCTCTGACTGCCAAACTATCGAAATTGGAAATCTCACGAAGAAACCCAATACATCCATTGCTATGCAGAGTGAATGCAGGGCGCTTACTGTCTCGCTTTTCCGCGAAGATGCAACGCGGCATTTCATTCAGAGTCTGAAGCGCGTTCATTACCACGTGTATCTTAAGTTTGGATTTAGGCCGTTTTCATTACTGAAAGCGAGCATTCAGGAAAACGGGCTGCCCCACCGGGCAAAAAGAGAATGACTCGACTGTTTTCTTTTTCCCTTCGTGTTCTTTTTTTTTGCCTTCCCCTTCTCCCTTTTTCTTCTTTTTTTTTTATAGCGACATTGTGCCACCCAGTAGCACACAATGTCACATTCAGCTATACTACTTTTATATGTCTTTCATTTTCGGTGGAATGCCAGGAGTTCATTTCCTGACTGACGACGAACGGCCACTGCGCGAAGCAGCGGATTTCTAGCTACGCGAGGGAAAAACACTACGAGCTCTATTGTGCAAGCAGCCTGCCTGCCTACTACCATTACTTGATGCGATCCGACTCGCGTTACCGATGAGCGCGAGAGAACGCCTCTCCTCTAAGCAGCTTCTTCTCCTCGATTCAAAGCTCGAGAGCGAGTAAACCGGTTGAAAAGCGCGACACGAAGAATGGGATAAGCCTGGCAAATTCGATACTGCTGACCCGATTATCGCTTGAGTGCCAAAGCTACGATTATTGCCGAACCTTTCGTTTCTTGCTAATACTATGCTGTTTCGAGCGAAAGAACTCCTGCCGAGTCTGATTCTCCAAGAGGATTCACAGATATTCACCATTACTGGAAATCGATTGATCCTGTTTCTCACGCTAATGGCGACTGTCGCAAGGGTATTAGCGAACGGGCTGTTAATCATCTCACTTAAGTACTTAAAAGAAACTTAAGCTTTTTTATTGCACTTATATAAATCTAGCTCTTTTAAAGGCTTATTTATAAGGTTTTGGAAAACAGGTTTTAGAATAATGATTTTAGTTAGTGACCCAGATTTTGATGTAAGATATTATATGTGTTATATGTATGTATGAGTTCATTAAGGATGTGCCACTTTAGTAGAGTTATTATCTGATAATTCGCTCGGACATGTGGCAAACCAGCATTCTACCCGGTGCTATCTCTCAAAGTCCCGTGCTTTCAGCAGCAGAGTAACGAATTAATTAATTCACTGTCATTGTCCCGTTACGGGAATGGAATGGTCGAACTTAACGACATGTTCGCGGTGACTCAATCTCTTCCTTTTACATACTTGACGCTTCTATTCTCTTGAGAACGAAAAGAACGAAAAGAATGAAGCCAGTTTAACACCGAAATGTGCTTGAGCCTCTCGGCGGTTCTTCATTTTTTAAACTGACTCGCATGAAAAATGCGCACTGGAAAAAACGCCTGGAGCAAAACTCCGCGGAACCCTGATTCGCGAAAATGTTGCTAAACTTTTCGCCAACTCGCATTTTGCTCAGTTGCTAATTTACAAGTGCAAAGCAGAGAGAGAATTCTGAAGAGAACACGTACATTCTGTTTTACCAGAGGCAAAACTAAAAACACAGTATTTTATTTTTGATCTTTTTCCATTGTAAGGTAAATTAGTACTATCTAAATGGTTAAATACAGAATGCGTTAATCTTTCGAAATTAAGAACGATGATAATATAATTTCATATGAATACTGTATAATTAAAATTGTTGAGGAATTTGATTAAATCTTAACCACGATAATTAACATGTTCATTGATGCAATTAAAACAACACGAATCCTGGGTAATTTCGAATCTCAAAGAACCCTGTTACAATTAGTATTACGATTCTTCTTATCTCAATCGCGAATCGGACAAATAGTTGGCTGAAACGCGATAGTTACTACTTATCTCACTCCCAACGGTTCATATCCAAGACTATTCTAGTTTAAAGTACGTCTAGCAAGCTTGCCGGGAGCAGTCTGGAAAACACACGATCATAATACGACCGTTTCAGGAGTAGTTTTAAACTTGCTCGACCAGACCAGGATGGTAGAACTACACCATGTGTGGCTGGGCTTTAGTGTCTTTATCTCCTAGCTGGCGTCACTCATGCCATCGTATCACCACCTCTTGTGCGCAGTAGCAGCTCGATTTTTGAGAGCACATTCACGGATTTGCCGGATGGAACTGTCGCCGCTTGCCACGAGATACCAAATTTTACGAGGATTCCTTGGCAAACTATCCCTACGAACTAGATTCTCACCCTGGCTACGTGTGTTGTTATACCACGATAAGAGTCTGCTTATGGAACTTGGACTTAATCTGAGCTCAAAGATACCTTCCTCTAATTTGCATTTCCCACTCGAATTAATAATACACTTTTGTAATAATATTCCTAAATACAACGTAGTGCTAAATTCTTCATTTTTCCCAGCTTGTGATTTAAAATAAACTGCTGAACATTTTTGTAATGGCAGTTATCTCCATATTTAGTTAATTAGAATTTCTTAGATTTAACCAGTTAATTATTAATTCTTGAATTCTTTTCATAGCGATATTACATTAATTTCGATACGATATTTGTTAAGGTATTTATATTATTCGAGGCTGTTGTATGCGAGCAAATAATGAGAAATACCACACCTGGTTTCCTTGTGATTAAACCAGCACTCGGCAGTCCATTTTGGTGAATTAGGATTAGGTATGTATGCCTCTAGTGACATGATTTTGTATCCATAACGCATGCTGATTTTATGCTCAATTACGTATACGGCCGCCAAGCTAACGATTACTGAAAATTTCATCTCACGATAGATTGCGCAAAGCGCACAATACTAATTATCGATTCAATCCAATTAGGTGAGAAAATTCGATGAATTTTATTAAATAGATTTCCATCATGGAAAAGTGACTTTGACAGCAACTATTATGAATATTATCAAAGTAAATATTAACGAATATCATACATATTATCTTTGATCGAATTGCAGAAATTGGAACGGTTTGCACGCATATTGATTAAGTAGAATTAGCTTAGTACTCGAAGTTAGTAAATTCGCAATCTAATAGAGACCTTTGACGCCCGACATAATTTAACTAATAATAGCGTTCCTGAAATTGCTCGCAACAGAAACACCGATCTATATTCGCGATAAGCCTGAGTTTAATAATTGCAGAAATGGCTCGAATTGCGTTTTATTTCGAGAGCTTCCGACTGGAAATGTCGAATTAATTAAGTCTGTCTTTCTCTCTTGTTAATAAAGTCACGTATTTTTACCCGCGCAATTTTGGCTGACATAATTATCTTCGCGAATTTTCGAATCCATGAAACTATATTAATATCCCTTTGATTGCAGATTAATAACTACTACAATAATTATCGTTGTCTATTAGGGAAAAAAGTTTTGTCGAAACAAAAACGAATGAAAATTGTAAGGTTGTTAAGCAGTCAAAAGTGCATTAATTATTTGGAAACACAATGTAAAAGTTGATTATAAAATACAGGTCAAAAGCATTACGTACTCTCTATTGGATGCTGTTATCGCGGCAACAGATCGGTAAGTCAAGCAAATCATTGCAATAATAGTCTCCCGCGGATTGATCGCGCCCCAATTGTTGCAAATCACCATGCTATTCGACGCAGCAACGCGAGGTAATTGGATTTGATTTTATTGCCACTTATTCTCCGCTAATTAAGGAAATCCCCTCCCCAAACAACGAAACAAGGGGGTCAATTACTCCGATACTGTTCATTATGGGCTCTGTTTGCCGCTGGTATGAATTCCGATTCCCAATCAGGCGTTAATTTTATTTGACAATGTAATGCTCGTTTAAAGCCTCGTTTTCAACCTCGCATAAACATCCGATACTGGAGGAAACGTTTCAAGATTCGTAGATGTTAATGAAATCGTAGGGAAAATATTTCTAACAATTATCATATCCTTATTCGTAATTAAATTACACGATCAATGTACAATTGTCTATTAATTCACGATATTTTCGAATAAACACAAATAGTGTTTAGTAAATAATTTGAGCAAAATTGCTTTTATGAATCTTACGCAAAGTACTTTTCTTTCAGTTTTATTAGGATTACAATGATTTATGATAATCAATGACTAATTTTTATAATAAATAGTGTATTTTTTATCTCACAGTTTGCACAAAAATGAAAAGAAACTGAGCATTGTACAGTGAATTTGTGCTACAACAAATTCGATCTTAATAAGAAAGTGGTTTCTTATCCGCTGTCCAAGATTTTCGGAGCGTATATACATTAGCCGTAGAGGATCTTACTTTCGCGTTTGCTTTCAAAGCTAGAAAGAGAGCTAAAGCCAGAATGGCGATGTGCGGAGGGGGTTAATCGCTGCGCAATAAATTAGAGGACTTGATGCATTGCGCCAGCTCTACAAACGGCCTCCATATCCACTCGCACACACACACACACACACACACACACACACATACATACATATACACTTAGAACTTTGATATATGCACAGAGAGTTCGCAATGGGGATACATGTGTACCTGCATGCCGACAGCTGGCTGAACGCCTCCGGACTTAAGACGGTCATCGCTAATGCGCTGCACTCGCGAGTAAAACGAGTAAAATTGTGCTTTTAAGCTTGCCGCTTCTCGTCGAATAGCTGTTACGACGCTAGATGACAATTTTACGTCAAAAATTCAATCCTCGATTTTGACCTGTCAAAGAATCTATTTTAAAGAAAAAGATTCCTTTAACATTTCAGTTTTTTCTATCCTCTCGTTGAAGCATTTTTAATTATTCAAACTAATTCCATTGATCCATTTATCCCAACAATACAGTAATAAGCTAATGTGTAATAATAATTATTATCATGAATATAAGTTATGACAAATAGATATATGGTCGTATAAATTAAACAAGAAATTCAAAGAACGATTAACTGTACTATTCGAATAAAATAATCGACTTTAATTGACTTTTAATATCCTTCTGTACGTTATTACACGTAACCATATTACGATTATTTTCTCAATAACCAAATAAACGCGAAGTTAATGTATACCCATGGTATTTACTTGTCAGTTTTATTGGAGAGAAACATTCTGCAGGATGCGTCCAGTAGATCGGGAGGATAATATTTGTTTTTTGCGCGTCGATTTTCGAAATGTCAGTTTATTCCGAGTACACAGAGGTAACTCATATTTATGCGTTTTTGCATCGGCAAACGACGGGCTTCCGTGTAACTCAATTCGAGCGGAACACATCAATTGCAAACGCAGACGCACCCTTTCTAACGTGTCTTCCCTGTTTACTCGTACGAATACAAACTACACCTTTTAACCAAACATTACAAATACCATATAGTTTTCGTTTCAAAAATTCTCCAATACTATATCAATCACAAATCAATATTATACAATTCTACTTACACACAATATTTCACAGCTATTTAGCTACTCCGTGTTTTGATATCCTCTGTAAATATGATTGGTCATTTTTCAATATAAAAATTCACTATTAATAATCAAATATTAGTTTCACGCTAAAGAGATTAATGTTGCTAATCACTGCGAACGTTATTGACCACAATTAACAGACATGTCAAGAGGATTTGACTCATTATCGAATTATATGTCAAGCATCATTTAATTGCAACTCCAGTAAATTGACAGACTTCGCACGAACTGGATCGCTTCTGTTCCACTTGGTTGGAAACTGTATTCGGACCGTGAGTTGGTACATGTGTATGTGTATGTGTTTGTGTACAACGAAGGGGTAGTCGCATAATGTATGGTCAATGCGAACCGGCCAACGGTCTTTCGGCCTCGCACCCAAGGGACTCGATGTCTCCCCCGACACTGCGAACATATTGTGGGAAGCAATTATGACTAAACGCCATTTCCGGCAATAGATAACCCGTACTATTCCTTTATGGCTACGTAACGCCTCGTTCCTGTTAGTCTACTGCAAGTCGACTTTCTGACTTGTCTTCCCGTGGCACGCAACTCCATTAATTACGTTAGAAGCTGAAAGAGAAGCAAAAAAGTCGATCCTCTTCGTCGCTCTATCTAATTAGCTATAATTCTACAGACGCGTATTTACAGCTAGAACTCTCTCGTCGAAGTCGATTTTCAAAGAATTATGACAAAAAAAGTTTTTATTTTTCTTTCAAGAAGACTCTGAGACTTTTATAAAGTTCTTTAATGATGCTTGACACGAGTAATTTATGTTTAATACACGTTTTAAAAAGTGTTTAAAAATCTTTTTAAAAGGGTTCAGTTATAAATGTTGTTAAGTGTAATTTGCAAAGGGGCTCATTTGGTAATTTTTTTATTTTCTCTTTCTTCAACGATTAGAAGTTTGTCGTGCTGTTTTACTAGTTTCCCTTGAAGCCAACGTGCGGAAGAAATAAAGCCATTGCTACCGAGAGGTAACATCGTAAACTTAACGCACCCAGGAAACCATGTTGTCTTAACAGTGTTTTATGTCAGGTATTTTCGCCACGGGCTTAAACTCACAGAAAAATTTCGAGCCACCTAGAAAATGTGCTGCTGGGATCTCTAAAGCGAGTGGCATGCCTAAGCTTCGTGTTTCGCCGTGTGTTCAACTTGTATTGATTTTTATGCAAAATAAAACAAAGTACACATTATTAAATATACTATGCCTACAATTTATTCTTCAAGAAGAAATTCTCATTTGCTCCCTAGTTAATTTTACAAATTTAAAATCCCTTTAAATATAAAATGAAAGCTTAAATTTTATTAAAATTGTATCTAGAGTTAGTATTTTGCCAAGAAATACGGAATTAAGGCGAACAAATATACAGCAGTGTAATTTAAATCCAGTATGTAAAAACATGTTATTTACCTCACAGTTTCCCCAAATAACTTATTTTCCAGTATTGTATGATTTTACTTAAAATAACATGTTATTGGAGCTGCATTAATTTGCGAATAAAAAGTTCAATTACTTGAAACCCTTTAGGTGTAAAAGATAAAAATGTAAATTCTAGGGAAATTCCTTATATTCCAACAGATCCGATAAATGCAATTGCAGCAAAGGCGATTAGCGGAATGGCATGGATGCGGGCGAGTAGTGCACTGGCGCTGAATGCACAAAACTCGCTAATCCTGCCGCAGAAAGCTGCCTGACAGATCGCATGATCGCGAGCGGGCAAATTCAGACAGTGCAACATGCCCTATTACATTATATACGTGTAATTGTTCCTGGTATAGCGCTTCCTCGACGGTACATGTGCCAGGAAATACACTCTCCATATTTGGCATCACGCTCTGCGAATAGTCCAGCGCCTGTTACTACCCTCAGGGACCCACCAACTTACGTTCAGGAATGCCCAAAATTTTCGCGTGTAACAATTTCACCTTAAATTACCGTTGCACGATATTATTGGCCGCTTTATTGTACACACAATGCATATAAGCATATTCAATATAATTATGACAAATAAAATTACGTAAAACTCTATACCAAAGCACTTTGTTTAATTCCTTTGAACCATTTTCCAATGATTTTTCGAAGATCTTCTGAAATGCAGAATTATTAAAAGCGTAATAATGAATAAGAAAAAATGAGATAAAAATGCAGATTATTGTATTTCCGATACTATTCACGTAAAATTTCAGAGAAATTCGTCGAAAATCGATCGCATTAGCATTGTCTGAAGGTACTATGCAAAAATCCACTAAAAGAGAAAACAAGAGGACCGCGTAAAAGGAGATTTCGCCGAATTCATTAAATGCCAAAAGTCCGATTCATATTCATCGAAGCAACCCTCCAAAACTTGTCCCGTGTCCCGACAGAATTCACGATCACAAACAAGAGTCTCTCGAAAATCGAGTTTAGAGACTACTGTGCAATAAAAGATTCACTGATGCGGATTTTCTTGCGCGCAAGCGCAACGATTGATCGCTGATCGGCAGCACATGGAATTTTGGAAAACGGCTGACACACACACACACACACACACATACATTGAACAGCTGTGGAAATTCGCCCTGAGGACAACGAGCGTCGATACATCCCCGCGGAAAATTTCCCTCGACGAATTGTTTCGCGACTCGAACGAATATTAACAAAACGGCTGGCCGGCTGGAAATTATCTCGTTCGCGTGAATCGGAGAGCGAGAGAGCGAGAGAAAGGGTAGAAGAGGAAGACAGAAAGCTAGCATTGTACGAGAATATCGATCACACTGCCGCGCCAAATTGCGTCGTTACGCCGATTGCCGATCAACGCGCGAGAATCGAGACGCTATTAATTAAATCCGAGCTGCCCTTTAACTATCAGTCCCCACGAATTATGGTCCTCTCTCGGGTGGATAGCGGCTGGCGCGAATCGCGTCTCTTATAGGATTAATACTCACGCGAGAAACACTGTCCAGAATGCGTCGTCCTATTCCACATGTTCCTTCGGAATCTGCAACAAAATTCAATCCAATCTCGGTATATTTTATTATATTTAATTTCGAACTTTCAAAAATTAAACTAAATACTGTTTAAATGGAAAAGAATCTTTATCGAATACTGAAAATCACTTTCTGCATCATTAAACTCAATTAACTTGCTATTAAGTAATAACAAGGGTTGTAAGAGAGATTTAATGGTTTTGTGAGAATATTGTAGAAAAGTATAAATTGTATCGGAAGATAATGCGAAGGTGTCTGTTAATTGTCCATTTAAAAGTCAGAATGCTATAGTGATTTTTCTCGAATCTCAAATAGGAAATTCCGCTGGCTGAGATATATTTCCACAGACTTTAGAACTTGACGCGAAATTATTCAGGCAGAACTACGCATTGCCAAAGATAAATTTAACTACTTAGCAACTTCGCCACTGCGACCGCAAATAGCGTGTATACTTAGCAGGAACGCAGTGTGCTTCGAGATAGTGTGAAAAAGTTCCGAGGCAATTCAGAAACGAGTGTACACAGAGGAAGAGGCTTAACTTCTCTTTAATTCTTTGTAGTTAAATCTTTCAAATTAAGATCCTCAAAGCGTTTATTTTTTAAGCGACTGTAATGAACAACAATTCTGAATTAAAACATAAATAAACTGAATAATAAATAGAAAAGGAAATAAAAAAATTATAAATAGTAGGTTTAATGATATTTTAAGGAAGTAAGTATTCGGAAAACTTTATTAGAGAAAGATACGAGCCGATATTTCTATAATAAACGATAAAATTTCTACGCGAATGTCGCGGAAGAAAGATCGCTATTCAACGAGCAAGTCCTCCCATTTACATTCCAATTTCTTCTGCATATATTTAAGCAAGCAGTATCGTCAGGATAAAGTGGTTGGCTCCTGTGGTCTCTAATATACAAGGGTTGAGACCGTCTCCGTCGACATTCAACTATGCGCCCAGAGTCCGTGGCTTCCAGAATCATGAATTGTCCTGGAGCTACATACCCGTGGAACAACAAATTTGCGAAATAGAGATTGAATTTTTAATAAGGAATTTTAAGAAGATTCTCATTTGCATGGATGCTCTTTGAAGAAATAGTTGGCAATTCCACGGACAATGGTATACAAATAAGTTTAAATAAGGATTTTAAAAAAGAGGAAAAATACATTTGAAATTCTTATTATTATAATATTCATTCGATGAACGTAATTATGCGATCATCGCATTTATTGCGAAATCCTCATGAGATTGAACAGTATTATTGAACCAGAATATTGCTCTCATTGTGCATTTCTCTGCTTCAGTGATCCACACGAACAAGTTGTAATCGTCTTATGCGCGCAGAACTACGGCACGCCAATATCATTGTTGCAAAACTATTCTTCCCATCTGTTATATTTTATTATATTAATTCGCACTCTGGGGAACTTAACTCTGTAACTTTTCCTATAACACAAAATCAAATATTTATTTTATATTTATTGCTCATATTGCACACCGATATTAACAGTCCAAATTGGAGAAAATCTCTCAGTAACTTCAAGTTAGAACTCAAAATATTTGAATGGCTTTCGAAGAAAAAAATCCGATAGTGGAAACAGTGGGATCGATTAGAATCATTAAACCAGAAGCGAAAACCGATACCACTGGAAACGAGTAGTACTACGAAAAGGAGTTAAATTCATTTGCAAGCTTTAAACACACTTCGTGACAATTTATCGAGGGTCGACAAAATTGACTACCGAAGCAAAGTGTCGTATCATTACTTAACGCAAGTCCCGTAACAATTGAGAATTCTTTATAATAAATCAAGTGCGCAGCGAAAGTGAAGCTCAATTTTACCGAGAAGTAGTGTAGCCACACGTGTGACAAATAAATCCCCGAGTCATCCCGAATCACACTTCGAATCGTGTGGCAACAATTCTACCGAGTGTGTGTTGGATTCAGAAAATTTTTCTAGCTTTCAGCGTTGTTCTCTTATTCTTTCTCTCGCTCTCTCGTCATCGTCCTTCCTTCTCTTCTCCCTTGCGCGATTGAAAGGGTGAAATAGAGCGTGCCACGGTGGTTGAAGCTCGACGAAGACGGCGCGACACGCGCGCAGGCTATACAATTTTCTGCGAACGAACGACTCACCGAGGGAGCTTCTTTTGTGCCAGCGATCGACCGTGAATGACATTAACACAGAATTTCAGCTGAACGCTGACACCCCCCTCCCCCCCCCCCCCCCTATTACACTCTCTCTTTTTCTTTCTTTCTTTCTCTCTACCTACTCTACATTCTCATTCCTCTTCCGTTCTGATTCGCTTCCTGCTACAGTGATATTCAGAAAAAAGTGCATCGCTGGAAAACCTTGCTGTTTTTTGCACTGCGCCCGTTTTCGGCTGCGTGGAATTTTCGAGCCTGACGAAACTATTGGCGAAAATGACAGTGAATTACTCTATTTGCAGTGAAATTGTGGTTGGTGACTCTTCGCAGGGTTTAGCATCTATCTACCACTATATGGTACTAGTGAAAATCATTGTTGGCTTCGGGCTAATAGTCTTCATTTAGATCTCGTTAGCTGTGTTCACTGCCTATTTCGAACAGAGTGAAATGTTTGCGACATAGGTATGAATAGGAAATTGGCAGTAAGTAATGTTCGACTGTTACTGTATTTTTTGCAACGTTCGCATTTATAGTACATAGTTGATATTATGTAGTACAAGTAATTTTTCCGCAATTCTATTTCGATCTACCACCAATTTCCAAAATATAGTCAAATAATGGTAAATGAATCTCTTCAGAAATTGTTCTTAGATAGAAGAAAAACCACGGGAAAATGTGTGAACCTATCTAAGGTATATCTGTATGTATCTCTTACAGAGACGACGTTCCTCTTTTCGTTGGCTTCTCCCTCTCTTGCAAAGTAGCAATTTTTGGCCGGCCAAAGGAATTCTCAATCGAGCCTTCATATCCTTTAAAAAGATTTTCCCAGCTTTAATGAAAAAAGCTCTTCGCCACCGTGAACACTCGACGGCTTTCTCTCATCCTTCGCATCTCTCTCTTTCTCTCTCTCTTTTTCTAGCCGGCTCTCCAGGCCATTGTTTCTCCAGTGACACTACCTTCCTCTGTGAACGGCTCGTTGCTCATATTGGAAGGAATGTAATGCAATAACAAGGCTCGTACCTCCGACTCCCAAACTCCGGTCGATTGCGCTTTTTCCTTATTTTTTTTTTTTTTATTCTTTTTTCTCCTGAATGCCGGTTGATAATCCTCTGGAAGCCGGATCGCGGCGATAAAAATGCATATTGGAGGGACGATAATTCGACGCGCCACCGTGCAGATTTATGGCAGCTCGCCTGCTAAAGCGCCAAGATTTTTTATGGTACGGATTTAAGCGACCGGCTGGAGAATTCGTTCTGGCTCTGCTCGTGCTTAATCTTATGTTAAATATGTATTAGATTCGCTGCGACGACCTCGATCTCCCTCGGAAGGTCGCCGTCGCCTAGAATTATGATTTACAAGGGGACATTTTTAACCCAAACTCATCGATCCTTCGGAAACTCGAGATAAATGCAGAAATTTACTCCAACAGAATTTACTCTCAACGTCGGAGGATTCCATGATTCATTAATCGATAAATATTCTAGTAAGAAACATAGATATGTCTTTAGAGAGATTGATCCATTGATCCAACGATCTATCCGGATCAAGGGAGATCAGGAATAGCTCGAAAACAGGAAGAAACGCCTCGCGAATGACGAAGGCATTGGGTATACACCGCATTATTCCGTGGCTAATGCAAAACAGCTATAAAACGCGATGCTTTCAGTGCATTGGCAGCTATCCCCAGTGTATTGCAGCACGCGGATCGCGCGCGGGACTTTCCACGAGGTCGCGGGGTAGAGGGGAAAAAACGCTGTGAAAAAGCCCCCTATGATGCGTCCCGCGAACCTGAAGCAGGCGTGCGCGCTCCCTAGCAGTAGAAAAAGGAAATAAAGTAGTAGCTGTGAGTAGAAGAGAAGGGGGAGGTCGCTCGTAACTCGACGGGATTCTTTGCCCTTTTTACCGAGGGAATTTTTCACCCTGCTTTGCGCGCATTTACGGTGTACAGACGCGAGGACACGCTAAAAGGCACTCGCATCACTCGGCTGATACGCTTGCAGACAAATACGAGCGGCGCGCATGGCTCGAGCCTCCATCAAGCGTTCGTTGCCCGGGCAGGACTTTTCCGCGATACTCACCTTAGAATTATGCAATTTTTTCCCCCTTTTTTCGAGCTTACCAAGGTCGGACAATGACATTCCAGGCTGTAACGCTAAATAGACCCCCCTCGTGAACCCCCTTTTTTTCTAGTTGTACACTGCGAATTTTGAACAGCCATTGCATTGTCACCCCAGTGAGCTATTCTGCGATGGAACTCGACTAACTGCCAACTCATGAAACTTAACATTGAGAATCCTACGATAGATGGAAATTGTAATAATTGCTTTAGATTAGGAAAATTAAGCTGAAATAATCTTAAGTATACAATTGTTTTTCTCAACATGCTGAGTATCTAATTAGGGTGGAATAGGATTTGTATGTTTCAAATAATATGAATTATCGAAATATTATTACATTCTGAATAAGTATTTCAAAGTTAATTCGTTGCGTTTTTGTGCGAAGAATAAATTCTGTATTTGCATAAAGCACCGCAGTCTATTTAGAATCTATTGTGAACCTCCCGTTTCTGGTTATATCTTCGATCGAATGAAAGAGCACGAGCTTTTCTGGTGGACCGAATCGCGTAATTAGCGCAATAGTTGAACGATTGCAGTATGAGTGTGCGTAAATGGCAAAAGCTTCAACAGTAAAATACTTTGCAAGGTCTGCAGTGCCCGATAACTGCTGTTCTCCCGATGAAAACAATGCTTTCCTTGTAATTCAACAAAGCAGTGCTCATTGCGTCAATTCTAATTCCAAACCTTGATTTACTCTTTAACATTCATACTCACCGAGCTGTAATACAAAAGTGCTGAATACTAAAGAATCGGGAAATTTTTCACTGAGAGAACATTTCAAAATACCAAATTTATATTCCAACTAAAAGTAATTCGACTCATTTCTGAAGTAAAAGCTTGCGAAGCTGACCAAACCATTACGTATCTAAACCCTTCGTCATAGAGAGACAGTTGCAAAGGTTGGTTAGTTATCCATGTGGAAAAAAGCGAACGAAAAATAGAAGAACAATAAGTACAATTTTTGTAGTAAATCACTGGTCTTTAACGTCGATGCTGAAATTGTACCTTGTTCAGTTCGAGCCACGTTATCCGCGAATTAATCTCAGCCAGTGGATTATCAAAGAAGTTAAAACAGTGCTCGAGGATGTTGAGTCACGGAGAATGATTTTCAGTCCAAAATTCAGTATAGCAGAGGAGTTGGTAGTAGATCCGCGAGTGGCCGTTGCTGATCGTAGAGCCATAAGCGGCAGGTAGAACATGACAGCGGGTGTATTGATGGCACGCCTCGAGAGTTATACGAGCGAAGGCTATCTCCAGAGGCACGATACTCCGAATTGGTCCGAGTGGGTGATTCATGAATAGGAAAATCTGCAGAAACGTCCTGGAGTTGGCGGATAAGCGAGACGTTCTCTCTCTCTCTCTCTCTCTCACTCTCGCGCGCATACAGTGCCAGTAATTCGTGGGAAGGATCCGTTTTGGTCGAAGGAAGACGTACGAGAGGTCTACCGTCCACCGACGCGACGCGACGCCCGTTACATCGAACGAGCTTGTTGTAATGATAAATGTGGCTCAACGGCGTAGTGCGGCGCTTGGTACCTACATTCAAGGCGCTATTACTCCGAATACTGCTCTCTGGTAAGAGCTTGCGTTCAACTCTGACTCCTCGAATCTCCGCTGAATCTCCTGGGATTCCTGTCGGCCTGCAGCTTTTATACGACCAAATTTCTAGAACTTCTGTGTAAAAGTGTGCAGCTCGAAGAATTCCCTCCCAATAATCCACGACTTTTATCAAAGTTAATGATACTTTCTCGATTCAATAATTGCCCAAGTACAATATAAATTCTTTGCAGCGCAAAAAAATATAGCTCGATTGTATCAATAATTTGTATATTCCACTTAACAATATGGCCACGTTTTGCAAAGGAGATTTTTGAAAAAAGATTCATTATTATAATTGATGAGAGAAACAATTAGGTTGATCATTGACTCGAAAAATGGAAACAATTATTTGGTATTGATTAGAAAAATTGTATCGAGTAAAAACAGGAATTTTCAGAGATCTCATTTACTGTCAATCACTGACAATCACCATTAGCAAAGCAAAGTGGCGGCTCTAATCCACGATATGGCAACATACTCAGTGACCGAAGCGCACCCTAATTCAAGATTCACTCGAGACGATAGAGCAGAGGTGTCCCATCATTAAAGCGGAGATATGCTATCGCCAGGTAATAGCACCAAGGTCCACAGTGGCCAGACGGTTCGAGATACTCGACCCCTGCGCAAGCAGTGTCAGCCTGAAGACGAGAGCGAGCAGGTTACCTCAGAGGATCTAGCCGCTTGTCACAAATCGCATCGTGTGATCTATGGCTGTAATTAATGGCAATCTCCGGAGGTTCCCAGCTTTCCGCGTGGATTTCAATTACCCCGTGGATCACCTCTCCCTTCTCGCTATGTCCCATAGTATTCTATCAAAAGCAATTCGCGTTTTTCTTTTCGTAGACTTCTTTCTCACTTTCCTTTCATCTTGATTCCTATTCTCAACATATTTCCTGTCACAATTTAGAATACAAAATATTTTACGATTAAGCTTCTTTAAAATTTAATTTGCGATGCCTGAGTTAGGTGGGACACCCTGTAGATCTACGATCTATAGTTAATATACACGTAAGAGGTTCGATTAAGTAAGATGCATTGGGACGATTGCTTCGAATCAGTGTCTCTATGCATCCATTTCGCAAGCTCAGCTCTGAGGAAAGTGGCTGCGATCTCCGTCGATGCAGTTGTAATTGCAGGAAAGACTCGACCAGACTCGAAACCATGCAGCAAGAGATAAGCTTGATTCTTCGTCAAGAAAGGATTTCGCTGTTGCTAGGGCTTTGGCAAGTTGCCTGTTTGGCCCAAAAGCTACCAGGAGCTCTATTTACCGCTGGAATTCCAGTGATTATCGACTCAGGCTCTAAAGGAATCGAATCATCCTCTTTTCTTCTCGGACGATTAGAAATTTATACTCGGCGTGCCACGAAAGTTTCGCGCTGTTTCGAAAAGATTTCGGATACCTTTGTCTTTGTGCCAGTAACTTACGATCTGGATCAATCGCGAAGAAGATGATTGTCTAAGGAGAAGAAGAGGTATTCATGAAAGTCTGATTCCACGATTCGCTCTTATCTGTACTTACATAAAGACAAAAGCGTCCGACCATTAGTCTCGAATGTCGTAAAGTCAAACGAAATTCCTTATAGAGTAACGTTTGCAAGATGCATCATTACCTGGATCTTAAAATTACTTTATGCAGAAAGCAGCCTAAGAAACATCCTCTCGAAGACGACCTCCTTAGATAATGCAATTCGCTAAGAATCTGCATTGCCAAGAAAGACGTCGAAAATTATACTTCGTTATACTGAACATTGTCCTTTAGCAATGTTGCATCTAGTTACTCACTTTCCAATCACGTCGCATAATACGATTATTCATCGGAACACCATTTCCCACGAAATCATCTTAAATATTCCATTTGCAGAAGAAACCCGATGTTTAGTACGTGTTTCAGATGTTTCAGTGTCAATTATATTTATTGATCCGTCAATTTTATAAATGTTACTTAAATTCATTTGAGAAAGACATTAGTTTTACTGGAGTATCACATATGTCAAACTGCAATGAGCGAATTTCAGGTGACGATAGGTACACCGCGAACTATGCGCGATCGAAATAATTTTCGTCGCTCGACTCGACTAGTTATATCGCAAATTGCCTTGGGTTTGCATTGTTCAAGGGAGACGCGGTGCTCTAAGTTCAAGAAACTCGGATTAGTCGCGTTCCTATTACATAGCCCGGTGAACTCAAGTTTCACCTAAAATTCGTGAATCTAACCAGCGAACGGGATCTAGACCACTCTGCATTCTGAAATCTTTGGCATTAGGACAGGGTGAAATATATAGTCTGATTCCTAGTAGATGGCACAAAGACGAAAGATCGATGTTATAAATTAATTTGTTTTAAATTTCAAATTTAAATTTCTACCATTGAAACAAATTCTATAAAATGTAATAATTTTGCAACGTTAAATATATTCTGAAATTGGGATAAGCGTGGGAAAAATTATAGTGGATTGAGTGAAAGCAAATGAGGATATTGGTATGTTTCCTATGTGTGCATGAATCAAGTAGTCGATGTATAACCCAAGCCGCATTTAATAGCATTCGAATCGTGTGTGTCGCTGACATCCTAAATCAGGACATTAACGTGTGAGAGACTAATCGGTAAACTGCTGTCTGGGTAATATAACGTCCAATGCTACTTTATGGCTAACCCTTTTGATTCATTGATTCCCCTTGCACTCCGTTATCAGTCATTATCGAACCTTATTAAAGCGCTTCACCAACGATTAACTCCACTTTCTTCCACTACTCTTCAACGCAATTTTCCGCGTGAGCGGATATCCTTTGGTTAAATCCTCCTTTGCGGTTCGTTTCAATCGCTTTTTCAAGCCCAGGAGTGTAAGAATGAGAATGTCTGCCTCCTGGAAAATGGAACACTTTATTTTAATTTTCCTTATAAAATTACGCGCAACTCAGGATGCAGTCATCTTCGAGCTTTTAATACAGTTTTGATGCTAAACTTCGAAAGTTCTCTGTTCGATGATCTGCCTTAATTAATCTCTCTTTATTATGGGATTAATTTCGAAAGTCATTAAGGAGGCTTGAAAAGTGTATTATAAGTGTTTCTAGTCATGTGCAATGTATCACTTAATTATTCGATTGTTACTTAATATTAATTACGATGATAGTCCTTGTTAGGATCATTCAAACTTTTTGCAACATAAAATCTAGTTATCGAAGAATACTTTATAAAAGTTAAGGTCCAAAGGTCTTTTCTCAAAGTAGAAAGACAGAATTTGCAAGAAAAGATGAGGGAAAATTGGTAAAAACTGTTTACTACTCTGTAAAAAAGTATTTATCAGCAAAGTTCACATAAAATTTTCCTTTTTAATTTGTAGAATTAAGTGAAATGCAACTAAATAATACGGGTTTCATTTCTCTGAGAATCTTCTGCATTTCGAGCGTTCGGAAATAACGTATTGAATTTACGTCCAACTGGAACAATTCCCGTTATTAGGACAGGATATGCTTTTAATAAGTTTCACCAGTAATTTAGAGCAGCTGGGATAAAGAACCCTCCACCCGGTCAGCAACGAGTCCCAGAAATACTTAAAAGAAAAGTTTAATACTCATCGGAGAAACTATGTCCAGAAAGTGAAATAAGATGGTTCTTATATTATTACGAAAAGTTCTCTTGCGAAAGTTTTCTGCGCTCTCGTTTGGTCAGGTGTCGAAAGTTTCACTGACTTACTTCCTGTTTCTCCAAATTCCTTCTTTCCCCAGCGTCAGCCAATTTCATTTTCCGAGTTCAAATGGAAAACCAGAAGCCCTACAACTCCACCGATATCAAATTAGGATCGAGTCACTGTTTCTCCACTTTCTTCCCAAGTAATAAATTAGTTTGAGTTAATAACAACGAGATAATAATTCGCAGCCATATTTTCCAATATTACCATATTTTTCTGTCATTTACATTCAATACTGTGCAATCTTTAATTGTCTATTTCTCATTTCACATCAGTTTAATTTATTTCAAATATCTTTATGACAATTTGCTCTAACTTTGTGACAAATTAAACAGTAAATTATTAATTATTAAAAAGAGAGTTTATTACAAAATACAGATAAAAGTTAAATTTCTCTAAAGTTGCAGTATTCGTTAGCGAGCAGAAGGCTGCAGATAGCGAAGCTAAGGGAATGAGTAGAAGGCAATTCTCCGCGGGTTAGCAGAATACGAAACTCTCTCTCGAAGACTGTGGTGCAATAAGCCGAAACAACTTCTGACATATCGTGCCAGAATCCAGGAAACCAGTGACACCGAAGGGAGCCGTATCGAGGAGACACGATGCCGGTGTTCTCGGCCAATCGAGCCAGACCAATCTTTGGTGTATATCGTTTAGTCATATGGCACCCTGCGCAGAGCTTGTTTGCCCTTATCCTGCCAGGCGTGAGTGAGTTTGAGTGGCAAATCTCTCCCCCAACACATTGGTTATTCATGATACGTCTCGATCGTTCTTATCGTCGATTTGCCCCTTGGCTCACTTACGACTCAAGTTGAATATAGCAAAAAAAGTGTGAATGATTAATAGTCACGATTCACGTGATACAGTGACCATATATAAATAATTTTTCAGAACTAATTTATTGGATGACAGTCGCGAGTATTATTAATAATGGCGAGTTATCTTCGAATTTGACACTGAATTAGTGATTCGAGTGGATTAAATGAATCGGCGAATAACATTGAAATCCTTTTGTGCAGCTATTCAATATTCAAATCAACTTCAATGTAATTTCGGTAGTTTCTACAGTTAATAGTCGTCATTTCAGTGGTCGAGGGTCACAGTATCGATCTCTATTCATGGAAAGCATCGTAATCAAGAGTGTTGTGAACAATCCTGGAATGGTGTTAAGCTTAAGTTCTCTCTTGGATTTAATAGCTCATTAGTGCAAGAGTCGTTTCGCCAAAAAGTTCTCAACTCTTTTAGTACAGATCGTCCAACCACATTTCTTTTCATCAATATAGAATTTCCAACAGAATATTCAAGACGATTCAAGAAATAATTACTCGTGTAATTGAGGCAAAAGAATTCGAGAATTAACTCGAAAACATAAAAAAAGACATTAAGAAAGAAATTATTAGAATAATGGAAAGAAAGGAGTGATTTAACTACTGAAAAATCCTGTTAAAAAAAGATTCAAAATTATTATAATAATTTCGTTAAATTCGTGAAAAGTGACGTCGTAAATTTTCCTTCTTGTAACGAAATAAATTAATGAGAAATAAGGGATGTTCTCTTGGCAAGTGTATTCCACATCAATTCTCTCTTCACTCCAGCTGGCAATGGACATCCAGATCTGATACTCCTGTACTCTCTCTCTCTCTTTCTCTCTCTCATGGGATGTTTGTAACGCGTTCACCACTCTAAACCGTGCGCACTTTCCTCAAAGTTTCGTCATTGTAGCTCAACTGAGAGTGTATAAGGGTAGTTCTCGCCTCGTATTCTCTCTTAGGTTACAGCGAGGAATTGCACACGTCCGCTCGTGGCACTCGACCTATTATATAATGCAGCTACTTTACCCGACTAACCATAAGGAGAGAGATCAACAACTCTGCTATTAGAGATTCGCGTCACTGCGGATCCCATTTGTCGCTAAAACTCTTAAATTCTACATACCAATTAATCTCTCAATCATTCATTTCAAGAACGTATCACTATTGTATAATTTATTCATCGTTAAAAAACTGATTTAATTCTGTAGATTTGTAAGGAGGTTCTCCTGCGAGATTTAAATATTAATCTTTCGTTTATCCATCTCCGCACACGTTGAACATAATTGAAGCTGCATCGATAAAAAAAAGACTCTGGTCCATCATTCGAGATCGTCTCCCAGACTTTCTCGGTAAGTCTGGGAAAAGTTGGTCGCGCGACCACATCACCGTTATTCACTCTACGAGGAGAAAATGCGATCGGGCGTCGCTGATCCTGAATGCGTCTTATTCAGGTAATCCAACGTCGTCGTAGCGCTTCGCTTCGCGTCGGCGTCGCGACGACGTCTCCAAACAGCGTTGGAACCACGCAGCTCGTCGAACGACTTAATCCACCGCTAGTCGATTGAAATCGCACCTCCCTTGCCTACCCTTGAACAAACTCCAAGACGCGATGCCATTCAACTTGCGAACTCTATTCCCTCAGCGTCTACTCTCACGGCTTTCAGTCCGATCATCAACTTTCTCGCTTGTTCAGATTTTATTTTCTGATACCTACTAAACCCGCTGAATCTGTTATTACTGTGCTGGAAATCATTGCCAGTTTAATCGATGTTTATTAATGTTTCAAGAAAATATTTACAAATTGCACCAAATTTCTAATTACGTTTGCATGGTTTTTATTGAAATTTCACGTGACTATAAGAAGAATCCTTTAAGCAGATTTGCGATGGACACTGTGAGAGTGAATACTCAGAGGTACAGAAAAGAGAGAAAAAGCGATAGAGTGCCACATCATGGAAGCTCCTATCCATCACGCGTGCATCAATGTTTCTATAGAATGTATAAGTACACACGGTTCCACTGTAATACATATTTCGCTGGTGGACAGCAGCCTGAGCGCTCGTTCCGATAGTCAGCGCTAATCGCTATCGATCATTATTACATGGAAGCCGCCAACAAATTCGTCGCGCAGCATCACTGCAGCCATCGACATTCCTGTTACTTCGCGTCAAAACAGTATGGCTCGCCATAAAGTATTCGAAAAGCTTTTCCGAAACAATGGAAATTAATCAGCGCGAAAATTCTTCCATCACGAGGACATTTGCAAAAATGGATATTTTTGAACGAATTTCATTACACGTAGACTACCTTATACATACAATAAGTTGTGTTTATAGGAATTTATGGAAAGTAAAGCTAATTAAAGTTTTAATCCTGGAGAGAAACTTTTTAAAAAATATTATAAAGAAGTTTGAATCAAAGCTGGCGTGTAGAGACAGTTGTGCAATAGAGAATTGGACTAAAAGAACCGACCCTAGTCACTGAGTCGTCGCGATGAGTACCTACATTCTATTTAACTTTATCCAAAAGCAGGTGAAATTTTAATTCCAAGCACCGGCAACTCGAGAAACCGGAGCCGACGCGTTCTCCCAGTCGTAAATCGGCAAAGCTTCAAAAGCTCCATTTTTCTGTCATTTCAGAAAAAATACTGGCCAAAGGAACTCGTGTGTCGGGTGGTGCTTATTAAAAATTTTCCCAAATAAATTCCCATTTTCTAGCTAACTAGTAGCAAGCTTATGGATATGTTCCAAAGGATCCTGGATCCAAGGATGATTTCAAGTGTAGTTACTATGTAATCACTGGAAATAGCTTCAGCTCAAAGAAGTATATTTCTCAAAAATAGCAGATACCTGTTTTTCGGTATAATTATCTATGTATCATCTTGTTAATAGAAGAAATTTGAAGATAAAACACATTCATGAAACAATTTCAACATGATTTTCCAGTTTTCAAAAATATCGTAACGTTCAATTCTGTCGGTTTTTCAATTAAAGTGCGATACAGGTAGAGAGATCGGTGGATTGCGTGGTGGTAAATAAAAATAAAAGGGTACAAAATTGTATCAGACTGGTGCGATCACTTTGAAAAGGCTAACTGGAGCACCACAATTTCCAGGGGGTGTGCTCATTTGAAGGAACCCTATCCTTAACAGTAGAGCCCCGGGTGCAAAGACCCCTCGACGTTCTATCTTTTTAATTACATTAATTGCTGTCTGGCCGGATGATTTATAGAAACTAGACGCGGTTGGCAGTCTGAACAGAGTTGCATCTTCTGAATGAGCCTCGGTAACCGCACGGGGTCAACGATTTTCCTCCAAGAATCGTACATGAGATACCTACATAAAAGTTGCCATAAAAACTCGCTTGACTTCGATGAAAAGCTCGAAGGAGATCCGTAAAAAACTATGTTACGGAACTCGTGTTATTGCTCTTGGGTTTAAAGCGATGGATTATTAAAGCTAAATTGTTTGCAATAATTAACTATGAAAATAGAAGGAAATAATAGTTTTTGTTCAGAGTAAATATAGCTATTTTCTCTCGCGAATATTCTCATAGGAGTAGATCCAGTTGAGAAGACGGTGAGAATTCTGTTATCGCAGGTGCAAACATGAATTATGCTAGTCACCAAGTACTAACTGACGTATTCATGCAGAACGCGAGCGAATGCATGGTTAATGTTTGACGTTTACCTCGAAGGATCGCATTTGATGTATTGCGGACACGTGCGTATACTTCGGCGTAATCGGTTGCATACATATGTATCTAGATAATGGAGTACTCAAATCGAGAGACGAATAATTTGATCAACCACTGAAGAGACTATTTAATCCTCCAAGCCACTCAATTTTACAAAATGGTATCTAATACCATATTCCTTAATTCTTTGGACAAATCAAATTATTTTATAAAATTCAATTAAAATTTTTATTAAAGCTTTTATTAAAATTTCCTTTGTCGCTTCTAATTGTTTTCGAAATTGCTTGATTTACGTCTGGCGGTTGGATCACGAGGACAGTACAAGCGAGCTGATCACGCTATTGGCATCAAAGAGTCGAACAAGTGTTCGAGTATCAACTCTGCTCGAGGGCATAACCCTCAGGCAATGCGTCACACATGCGATAGCACCACTCAGACGCACTCAATATTTATTCAGGAAAAATCCTCCTTCCGGCGCGTAATGAAACATCGAAGATTCAATTGAGCGGCTTGAAAGAGTCCCCTTTTGTCTTTGATCTCGAGAGTGTGTTTTTATTCTTCTCCAATATTACTCCAGTCACCGCGGACAAAACTTGTATTGCTCGGCAGTCGCGCTTCGACAGACTCTGCAAAGCAGTACAGTTAAAATAATCGAGGAGAAAGCAGATATTTCGTTCAGGTAAAACAAACTCTAGCACAGTGTCCACTATATATATTCCACCAAATGGAAAATTGTTCGACGTGAAATTGTCGCGAGAAAAGGGGTGAAACAAGATTACTCTTCGGTTAGTTCTCTCTCCGTTGCACTTTCGCAATTTTCTCCGTTTGAATTTATCACCCTGTAATTTTCGAACGTCGATCAAATGACTGCGAACCTTCATTTCACTACGTGAACAGTGGTGTGTTCCGGAGGAGATCGTACTATTGCCGATGAAAATTGCGATGGCTTGAGATTGAATGGATGGCAAAAGTCATTTTTGTTTTGAATTTTCAATTGAACGACGATCGTACATGCTTCGTCAAACTGCTTTTTCTATATTTTATACAAAACAAGCCTGCGGATGTTGTCGATGAAATGGAAGAATCTCCTTCAGAAATCAAAATCGACATCAAAGCTCAAAGGAACTCAAACGATTCTTTCATATGAATTTTTAATATCGATATTAATTATAGTTTTCAATAAGGAGTTTCTAGCTTTATCGACATGTCGCTTAAAACTCTGGACTATTCAACGTTGATAAACACATAGAGGTCGTTGGATGGAGTTGTTAGTTATACAACAAACTTCTCTAGAGTTTACATCAGTCTTCATTCGTCGCGCTAGTTCCCCACGCAATCTCACTTGGGTCTACTATTAACTGTTTCTTTTCGTGAGGTAGACAAGATAAACACAGTCGATCCTATCTACCCTGCAATGCACAACTTCTTCCCATTTACATATTTCACTCGGCATGCAAAATTCTCTAGTAACTTTCTACTATATCATTTACAGGCGACCTTTATGGTATGTACATTCTTTTCTACCTCTGCGATCAGTCTACTATCAGAAACTCACTACTGTGAGTTCCACTATCCATTTGTGTGTAGCGTCCTTTGCAAGTCAAAATATCCGAGCAAAATTGAGTAAATATTTTTTTTCTGAATCTATCGGTCGTTCGGAAAATCATTTGGATTTTTTGGTAAAATTGAAATATGATTTTCTTATGGCGTATGAACATTTTATTGAATTATATATTTTCTATTTTGCATCAATCAGTGTCTTTATTTTTGCTAATTGGCCTTCCCGGAACAAAATATTATAAACCAATCGTGGCATTGGTATTCTATTCTGTCAATACATTTTCTCGATACACGTCGAATAATTTTTTTCTTGCTGCAACAACATTATAACCTTTTCCCTAGTGAAAAAAGGGGGGGGGGGGGCGAAATGACTTTCCAACGAACCCAATAGATCATAACTTCATCTTAATCACCAGATTCCTACCGACAGTGCCATCCGTTTCATTTCCCGACAAGTTCAAATCTCCGCTGAGAATTGAAAAGCAACCGCAATAAAAAGCCCGATAGGAATTCAGGTAATTTCGGAAACGGGACATGGTTGGCCCTGCAGGTTAGTGTGTAAGCGTCACCATGGGCCCCAGAGATTCGGGGGGGCATGAAAAATCCACGAATACAAATAAAGGGTGCTACGACGATTTTCCTACTATAGGAGTACCACCAGCACGGTTCACACGGATTGACACATCGAACATCCACCAATACAATAAACACCAACCACCCAGCTTAACACTGACGATATTTCTTTCTGCGTGTTTCCACATGATCCTCTTCTCTCCTCGCTCCCCTGACACCATCCTTTTTTTCGGGAAAATCGCTTTTCCGGCCACTCGCGGCGGACCCCCCCTCCCCCCGTAAAACCAAAAGCTTGTTGCGCGAGCGCACGGCCATTTTGATTGCGCCAATTGTCTAAATCCGCACGGCATTGTTTGCGAAGCTTTGTAGCGCGGTACGCGCGAAAGCGCGTAGTACTGTATCTACTGGCGGTCCTGACCCTCCCGCATACGTGCGTATCGTGCCTCTCATCCTCTTCTGCGCCTGCCAATTTCTGTTGGCAACTCCCTTACCCACTGCCACACACCACTCTATCTGTTTCTCTATCCTCGCTTTCCCGATTCTCATCCTCTACTCCCGTGCGAATTTCTGTTTTCATCTCTCTCTCTCTCTCTCTCTCGTTCTCTCTCGTTCAACGACTAGTTCGACCGTTCCGCCTGAACCGTCCACGTGGTGCTTTTGATTGGCGCGGCTTTCGCCACACACTCGCTCTGCCCTTTGTCCAGAGAGATGTTTGCGGCTCGTGGCTTGAAATATTTTTGCCCTAGTGAAGTTTGCCAGGTGGATTGCTGCTCTACGGGATATGTGACCCATTGTTACGGGGGAAAACTGTTCTGACGCCAGTAACCGTCCAATTATTGACGATTGGAATAGTGTACATTCTAGGGTAAGTTTGCGATCTTGATTAATCGATTGTTCGGCCAATGAATGGACCTTTCTTTAGGATTTCTGTTTTTTAATGAACACACGATGATCGTATTGACGTTGCTAATGAGAAACACTTGAGTAAGCGTCGAGGGTAATGTGGACTAATTTATTCTCTTTAGAGAAATCTGGAGTGCGAATTGATCTTGAAGTTAGTCGATCGTTATCTATCAAAGCTAAGTAAACAAAATGATTGCGATAATGATCAAGTATCTATCTATTATTCAGTAAATTTATTGTCTTATTAATAGCTTATTAAAGGCAGTAAAATGAGCGAATTTATTTCATTTTTATAAACAGAGCAGTTCTAACTTCAACAACAAATCCGAAACCAGATCAGATTTTCTCTTCACTGCAAAATTCCGTTACCTGACTAACAGTGAGAACAGTTTCATCAGTATCATCCAGAATTCATATTCCTGGAAATTGTGCGAGCATCTATTCATCCATCCAGCAAGGAACGCTTGGCAAACTAAAAGCAGGGCTCATCGCTCTACAAACTGAACCGCAAGCACGGTGATATGCCGTCTCATCTTTAACCCATCAAAACTAAAACCGCCAAGCCCAAAACGCACAGCAACCACAAATAGATTCAAAGGACAACAGTCCCGCATTAGATCATTTACCGCACCAATTGTTCCACCGGAAGTTTCCACTCCCTGTTCCTAGTTATCCCTACGCTCCTTCAGAAACTCGACTACAACTTTCCCAGAAGCTCACTGCTCCATCACAGGCAGCTCTCATTATCCTCAGGGTTTTAATGTCCCATCATTATCTCTCGCGTACAGTTTCGTTCCGTCTCGTCACTTTTTCTCTCAGTGACGCGTTCACGCTCAACTATTCTTTTTTCCCTCGAAAGAAAACTTAAGACGCGTACATCTTCATCCCGCGGCTCTTTTCTCCAAGACCATTCGTCCGCGTCCTGATCTTTCCTTTCACCAACGCGAAGAGTACCCGTTGTCCGCGATATCTCGCCCTCTCCTTGGTGCGCTTCAACAGCGAGACGGACCGACAGACAGACAGATAGACAGACAGTAAGAGAGTGAGAGAGAGAGAGAGAGCAAAGTGCGACGTCACTGGTGAAATGAGGGGGCGGAAGAGAGCTCGGAAGTGCCATTCAGGACAATTTCGCGGTCGGATAATCGCGCTTCGGGTGTCCCTTGTTACTGACGAGGGGAGCAACGACACCCTTGAGTTCTCCTGCGTGTTGCTGAACACATTGCTACCTTCTCTCTCTCTTTCTCTTTCGCATCCTCCCTTGGGAATGCTTGAGTGCCTAGGGATTGGTTTACGGATGTGCTTCCGATTGCGGGATTCAACACCGAGTTTACCGGATTCTACGAGCTTCTCGATGGCGCTCCCTCGAAAGAAAGTTCCTCAGGATTTTAGGTTCGCCGACTTCCGGCGATGATGCGGGATGGACGCAATGAGTGGTGCGCGTGGGATTTATGGATTTTTTCAGAAGGAAAAAGAAAGAAAGAATGTTGAAGACGATGGGAAGGTTGACGATTTTGGGTGGTAACGTTAATTCGTATGATAAATATAATTCTCAGTACATTCTCTAATTTATTGGAGGATTATATTCAATGGATTTTATTGCTGTTTCCGTGTCTCAAATATCAACTGACTAAAGTCAATTAAACAGTATGAAACACTTTCACCTTGAATCATATTGTTAATTATCATCATAATTTCCACGAGGCAAGAGTGAAAGTCACCGGAATATTAACCGGAGATTATGTACAACGCGTTAATAATCAGCGATTATAAGCGTTTTCATTTGTAAATTCGACGTTAATAAAAAAGTCAGTTAAACATCGTTTATGCAGTTCACTTGGGCATATTATGTATAGAATTCATGCATTCTAGTGGCATAACCCATTCATTTTTAAGTTCAATTAGCGTTACTGTTATCATTGGTGGAGCACGGTAATACCGCAAGCTAGAGGGGTTAGACAGGGGATAGTTTATCGAAATATAACCAATATTCCGATTTGCAGGTAAACGTACAGATTGCCTCTAATAAAAGTTAAATAGCTGCATTAGCAGGAAAATCTGTTTAGCTCATCGCTCGATGCGAATTGTACGCGATATAACGTTGCTCTCATAAAACACTCTGTATTATTAACAAACTCTTCCAGCAATAGCATCGATAGCAGAGAACACGCAAAACTCATCGAACCGGATAGTTAATATCTTATCCTAAAGTAGCTTTCAAGAATAGCTTCGCAAAATCGTCGATTTTAATTCGGGCTAAGTGCGATTTTTCACGTCTCTTCAATTTCCCAGCTACTTGAATTTTTATTAAACAGTACTTGATTCGATATCTATGAGAATGAGCGGAGACTGTGAGCTTGAGTTAGTCTATTTTTTAAGTTAATACCAACAATCGGTACTTTAACTTTAATTAACCGATAATAAAGTTCATTTGGCTAAAAAATAAAGAGGACAAAGGACCTGACGAGAAAATTATTCTCGTCGCTTGCATTTCACTCCAGCAACTTTTCCTTCTCGAAGGATGAACAGACGAGAGCATCGGCTCAAGACGGAAGCTCTGAGAGACAGGAGAAAGAGAGAGGGAGTCAGAGGGTGATGTAATGCGGTTCGAATTAATTTAAATTCACACTGCCGACAATGGCTCGAGTGTCGCAGCTCCTTTTCCTCTTGTTCATCTCATTAATATCCGGCGGAAAAAGGTGGACACATGCCATTTCCGGGCGCATTAGCCACGATAAAAGGATTTCCGGCAAAGTCGGCTTTTCATTTGGACAAGCAGACTGAAGGAGAGAGAGAGAGAGGAAATCTTGATGATCCGGATGTAATCGTGTCGCTCAACGCGATAAAGTCCATAGCGTTTCCGTTGCGAGGAATTTCGAGTCTGCAAGGAAATTGATACGGATCACGTAGATGTTGTTTCGGATATTCGAGATTTTCTTCAAAGTAAATTTAGACATCTATCGATTTAACTTAACTATCTTTCTCGCTTTAATTCAATCTCGAATTGCAAAAGGATCTTTATTTGTCTCTTATTCCAGCGATAATCCTCATTGTTTTTTTTTTTCTGATCTTCAACTTCGTTAGTCGAACTTGAATAGAAGTCGGTGACAAGGAGAGAGAAGATGAATTCAAGGCCCCAATTATGGTAATGTTATTGTCGTCTGAGAAAACTTGAAAACTACTTCGAACCGGTTTTTACAGTATCCTGTCTTAAAGAAGACAGCTTGTCGATGCTGTTCCCTTATCTTTGTCCAAGTATAGAAGAAATTTTTCACGAAAGTTGGCAAAAGTTTGAAATTCGAAAAATCGAAGGAAACGGAGTTTGAAATCTGCGACAAGATCCGAAATTTAGTACAGAAGTCAATCAAATGGCGAATGTGCCAAAGCCTCGACTTCCTCCCTGTAAATCTTCTCTTCCGAACAAATTCTCAGAAATTCTTCGATCCAATCCTACCACCGCATCGAGTTCCAGGCGATTCAATACAAAGCACTGATCCCTTCGAGCACGTACTCTTCCTTGGAACACCATCAGCAGTGGTGACGCGCGCCCGCCCACGCACACTTCCTTCTTTCGCTGCCATTCCGGTGGAATTTCGTCCAGTAGTAGAGTCCTGTCTACCACTGAAATTCGCCAAGATAACTTCTACACGTCATCGTCGTCGTCGTTGTGTTGCCACTTTGATAGTGTGTCACGTGTACACACCTTTGTATCTCCATTCTCCCTCTCTCTCTTTTTCTCCTCTTATTTCTCACACGTATACACACTGTAGATGTGAGAAAGAGAGCGAGATGTTTTATGGCAGTAAACTGCTTCTAAGTTGCGACACGTAAGCCGATCTTGTCGCTGGCCTCTCGAAATGCGGCCCGCTACCGCCGAACGTGACTCGTTATCCGCAAAAGGGATTGATGCTGAATGGTCCACGAGGAAATGACGCATCTTTTTAAAGTATCGCCAGTCGCGTACGAGAAATAAATTTCTTCCAAATAGTTCAACGATATAAACCATCTGTTTCGATCTCATTTCTACTTTGTTGATTAAAATAATTATTAATCGATAGCAAAAGTCGAATACACACACACATACATATGTAAGATAAAATTCAGAGGAAGAAGAATTCCTCCGAATTTCGGTGGATGTTTTAGTCTTCGAGAAGCTCGCGTGTAATAACGCTTAAGCTACTTACGATGAGGGTAAGCGAATTCACATGATTAATGCAGCAGAGTATGTTACTCGAGAGGGTGGTATAGGTAGAGAGAGAGAGAGAGAAGATGGTATGGTGCACGTGTGTGTGTGTGTGTGTGTCTGTATTCGGCGCATGCCTCCTTGTAAGTCGATTTACGCTCAGTGTACGCTCTATCGGCTCGTATACAAGGGGAAACAGGAGGCGGTCTGGTCCATGTATATGTATGTACACGTAGATATACACACGCGCGTTAAGCTAATGCTACCGAGTCCATGCCACGAAATAACTCCCCCGCGGCTGACGTGCATATTTCTTCGCTTTCCCATCTGGCGCAATGTGCCGCATTTATTCGCATGCAAAACAATTGCCTGATTATTCCAATCGGCTTAGGCGCACGCCTCGATGGGGCTTTGTACATTATGGATTAAGAGGATGAGCCTCTTTGCCAAACGCATTAACTAGCTTGCAAAAAACCTTGTATTTTCAAGCTCGATTTGATTTCGCGTGCCGAGCGAATTCAGAATCCCACATTCTTATCCCTGTTTTGCAGAAATACAATTGGTTCGCGAAGCTAATACAAATATGCTACTTAGCATAAAAAAAATATGGGTCCAATATTTGTATGATATCTATATGTGGTATAAGTTTCATTAAGATCTGAGATTTCGCGTGTGGAAACCTCCCTTGTAAGCCGATTTCAAAGTACAAAATAAATTAGAATCAGATCGGAAATGAAGTAGAGAATATGCAAAGAGAAATATAAGTAAGAAAATGTTAACCCTTTCGAAGATATGAGCTATATTATGAGATATAGGAATATACCAATTGCAATCATCCCTTAATCGAAGTCCTTGGATTTCAATTCGCCTCGCTGGCGAGCGTCTCGAACCATTTCCCATAGCAAAATATGTCTGCACCGATGCTCATGGATCGACGAACAATCGGAATTCCACGGTTTTAACGTTGGTGTGCGAGCAAGTCGTACGCGGGACACGTACCCACCATAAATACGGCATAAGCACACAAGCGCGAAATCATTAGAGGTCCCCGTTCAATTTGCGGGGCATCTAAGGTAAAGCATGAACTGAATTTTCCCTCTGGCCATGCCTCATAACTTGCAAACAGCCCGCTAAGATAGTGAACCTCGTACTTCCACCAACTCCAATTCGAGTTTATCTCTTTCGATTCGAGCAATCGTAACTAGTAAAGAAAAATAATTATTTCAAATTCTGCGACCTTTTCGAATTATCTCAATAACCACGTGTAAACTTCGTAATCCTGCTAATTACAGCTGAAAAAAAAGTTGCGAATATAGAACTTGTGTTAAACTAAAGACAACGATATAAAATTATTATCGAACTCGCAATTTGGCAGAACAGCCAAGAATCGTTTATCTTATTCTTCAAACTCCAAACCAATCGGTAGTCGAACGATAAAAAAAACATGTAGATATTGTATGTACGTGAGGAAACGGACTATTCGAAACATTTCGCAACAGAAGTTTGAAACTACTTTCGCGTTCGGTGGTAACAAGGCTGAAGGCGAGCAGTGATCGATGAAACAATACACTAGTAATCGAATATGCCGCGCCGAAAACCCATACATCAAGGTACAAAAAATACACAACTCTTATTGCTGTACTTTGTGTATCGGCGGCAATAAAATCGATCGAAAGGGAGATACGTATATAGAGCAGTCAGTGGGAAAAAAAGTTTCGCAGATGGAAAACGGGACGAACGGCCGCGAATGCGGGGCAAAAACGTGGAAAAATGTGACTAAGGGAAATAGAAAAAAAGGGGACAAAGGGACAAGGGTACAACCCTCTAGTGATATATTCACTGGCCAGGCGAAAGAATAGTCTATCGAGCTAGATACCACGACATTACACTGTTTGCATTGTTGAATGTTTCTACCATAGTTTTTTTTTCTATAGTGTCAAACTACACGAATACTTCAAACTTACTTACAACCAGAATATTTTTTATTCGATTAGGTCAGTATTTATTGAATAATTGATTTCTCTGCGATTTTATTGGCAACGAACACACTGGTGACGTAGTTGTATACGTCGAATGTAAATGGGAAGATAAGTTCCAGTTGCCTCAATTTTCCTGAACAAGTCTTTCAGGAGGAAAAATTTCTATCGAGGAAGACGTTTTATCCTGAAAACCCGCTTGATCCTCGACGCAAGGGCCTGGCCCACATTTCCCACTCGTTATCTAGTGTAGGTACATGTATGTATGCACGCTCGACGAAAGCCTCGCCAGCAGGAAATCAGAGGATGTCCCAAATGCACGCACGCCTCGCATCTTTCGCTTTCCTCATCTTCTTCTTCTTCCTCTTCTTCTTCCTCCTCGGAATTGAATTCTCATAGCTCGCGACCAGCGATACGCCACCGGGTGAATTCCTGCGATCGCTTTTCCTCTCAGCATGAATAAAATATGTCGCGTCAAACTCCAGTTACGTTTGCGAGGCGCTTGGCCCACGGGAAAACACTTCGATTGACTTTTTGCGAGGTCTGCTGAATTTTGATTAACATTAGCAAATTTACTATTGTTCCATTATCGACCGTCAATATTAATTAATTAGAGTCTAAGTCAAGTTTTTAGGTATTTGAAAATGATCTGTCTTTCTGGCGGTATAACTGTTTACAATATTTAAGACATCGATGTAAGGTAAAAATAGAGAGGAGTAAATGCGACTGGAAATAGAAGTTGTGTTGCTCGTGTATCGATCCTTTTTTCCTCACTTTCATTATTATTCTCGTTTCGTTACTATTCGCATATACACGATAACGCAGATCCTGTACAGAGAACCTAGAATATTCTCTTTCAGAATAGAAAGAATTCTAGACATATCCCAAAATGTGGTTTCTTTCTCAAGATAGTTCGCTTTTATGTATAATATTCGAAAGACTTTTATTCGGAAACTTTTGAACTCCCGAATTATACTGATTACCAAAGAATCTAAGAACTTTATAAAATTGTCATTAAAATAAAACTATTCAAAAATATTTCTTATTCCTCCGAAATGATATAATTTCTGCTTCAACTTCGTCACATCTTCAATTTTAATATTATCAAGACTCTATTGCTTATATTCGAAAAATATATTAATTATCATAGTACATTGACAATCGTGTAGTTTTATAAAACTTGTATAAAACTTGTGGTACACCTTAGTTCAACACGACTCGTAAAGAGCAAGTGTCTTCTCCTAATTAAAATTTCACAGTTCACCATTACAAGCCTACCACGTCACATATTCTCTTTCTCGTGTGTTTGGACGTCGCAGGTGTACGAGCACACGGACAAAAGTATCTCCGAACAGAAGCATTTATGCCAGTGGAGTCTAAAGGGTAGCTTTGCACCGCGCTGCTACAAAACGAATTTCGGGGGGAAACCGTTGGCGCACACTACGTATAAATAACATTCTCCTATCGCGAACAAAGAAGGCCACCGCGTAGCAAAGTGAGGCAAAAATTGAACAGGGAGAACAGTGAAACCCTTTGTTTCGTGTAGATTCTGGGATGCACTGCGCGCCAAATCCCCACTAGCTTTCGTTTTGTAACGAAAAAGAGAGATTCTCGTTTTGTCGAAGATAAAGAGATTTCGTTAAAATTCACGGGGAAATCCGAGCAAATCTGCCAAATGTTTATTAAGAATTTTTCTACAGATATCGATTTTACTTTGTAAAAGGTGGACAACAAATAACGATGGAAAGTAATGTGGAAGTAGAAAATAATTAAGAAACGAAGAATAAAAATAAAGTATGCAATGAAATTGGAAAGTGAATTTAGAAAAAGTACCGATTTAAATAAGAGCAAAGAAAGATTAATAAGTAAATTTTCGAATTAAATCAATAATCTACTTGTCAGCGTACTTCAAAGGAAATTGGAAAAGTTCAAAAACCGCAAATTTTCTTGCAACCAGTTGAAGCCTGGGTAATGAATATTCGAGTAATAAAACGATGAATATTCCAATGAATTCAGGGAAAAAGACGGGTGGATAATGAAAGATTCATTGGTTAACCACAAGAAAAATGTATTATATCAGTCTGTTTTCGTAGATGAGTAACAGGTGCGAAATTCGAGCGGTGGCTGGTAAGCTGCTACGAAAACAATTGTTCACCAGAACGAAAGGCGTTAACGGGCGAACGAAGGTCTTGAAGAACGAACGGACAAGTATCACCGATGCTTCAAGACTCTCGAGACCTCGCTAACCGAACGAAACAAACTGTTGTTTTGCCTCAATCAAAATCTGAAGAGTTTCTCTTGCAATAAAACTAGTTGAATCTAACGTTGCAATTTTTTTTCTTCCTGGAAAAACCTCCCCGAAAGTAATTAATTCCAAACAAAGATTCGAAATCTATGGAAGAATAAAAATTCGTACGAGTTTATTTTCAGTTAATTAAAATTATTGACTTCAGAAACATTTCGTCCCGATTTCGTGTGGCGCGTAACGTAAATGATTAATAATTCTTCTCCGAAATCTGCATGAATTTATTCCAATGGTTAATTATGATTTTTTCCACTGCGGAATGGAACAGTAAATGAAATCTACCGTTTGCATTGGAAATTCGATATTGAATTATAAAACTTTGCAACGCAAATCTGGGAAATTGTGTTCGTCAGAACGTTTTATTCGTCAGAATTACAATCGGTGGTAATTATTTAGAATTCCTCGCAAATCTGTAATCTACGCATCGAAATGTACAACATATTCAAATTACAGAAAAACAGATGAGAAGGACGCTACTTTAATTATCCAATCACCGAATAAAATCGGAAGAATTACTTCAATAATAATTCTTTACACCCTATCCATTCTCTGTTATTAAAACTGTAGTTACTTAAACAATTTCACGTCAATCCACAAATTTGGATATCGAAACCTCAAAATCATTAAAACAATTAAGAGTACCCATTAAAGAATGCTACTAAAAAAAGCTTAACATTCTCCTGATTTTCCTGGATGTCTCTTTTTCCGCGAAATAATGAAACTGGTCGGAATAAAAGCCGCGAGAGGTTCCTCGAATCGACGCGCATAATCGTCTTGGAATCTTACATGTTAGCATCCAGAGTTAAGTGGTATGTGTGAATGTACGAATAGAAAAGAGATGCACGCTTGTATACATACACGTACGTGGCTAGATACAAGTATATTAAAAGGAACGATGGGAAGGAGGCGCGGCGAGAAATGTGTGTACATTGTACTCGCCGTGGTGAAATGATATAGACAGAGAGCGTATGATAGTAGAACTGACAGTGTAGACTGGTAGTGAGTGCAGACTGGCAGTAGCGATGCTGCCAGTAGGACTGGCAACGTATCGCGCGCGGGGTTACTCTGTAATGAGCGGCCCGACCTCGACATCTAGGCCAAAGCACTAACGCATACCTGCATCGCAGGGCTCTCGTTAAAGTGCGAACGACCAGGGAGGAATGCAGGAAAGTCTATATCCGCCTTACATGGTCACTTTATACTCTCTTACACCTTTCACTTACTACTGATTCTCCTAACCACGATATGAATCATCCATTCGAACATTCTTTCGATTACACTTTTTAAATAATAACAGTTCAATTTGCTGCTTTAACGTTTCTTCATTTGATCCTGATTTTTTAATCGATAAGTGGATTTGAACAGTTCCTTACAAAGATGTTTTTCTAAGTTTTTAATGGAACTATTTTTTCAGGATTCTATAGAACGTTTAATGCCAATTTATCTTGTCTTACATATTGAACTTTAGACAATTAGAACTTTCCGGTAGCTCGTATTTTATCCGGAACATCGGTAAATCGATTCCCCTCAGTGTAGTATGGAATTTCGATTACTTTTCAATACACATTGGTACGTAGTTAGCAAGGACATTCCTCGGACAATAAGAATTTTCTGGGAAATTGTACTCACGCGAAATGAGATATATGTACATGTATGTATATTGATTGAAATCTATTTTACGAAATAACTTTGAAATCTCACCGTAACTACGATATACGTATATCATTGGCAAATATTGCTGTCGCATGAGCTAGAAGCTGGTAATCTACTCGACGACCAACCACGAAGAACCAATTTCCGCTTCGGCTTTCAGAAATAACAACATAGAAAAAAAAATCGCTACCGAAGCTCATGTATACCTTTAATTCCAGATTTGTGTGTACACAGCTGACTACGAGCCGAGCAAACTTTATTCTATAGATTTGAGTTGCTCGAAGATGCACTGCCATATTACTTTTGTAAAGCCAACATCATCAGAGATTGGAAATGGTAAATTTGCAATAGAATTATGTACTAACGATTCAATTGACGTTTAAAAATTAATTTTCATTTTTAATTGGTTCACATAGACGGTGGAGTGTTGCAAATACTGAAATATTGAAGTACACTGATTTATATGAATAATTCAGTAACAATGCCCACCCATTTGAACGTTCTTATTGGAAACATTTTATTAATCGACACGCTAAATATTTCAGCAAATTATACAACCAATCTTTCAACAGAAAAATTTGATGTTATTATTTCACGCGTTCGTTTCCCGCATTCGCGAATTACCGTGGAATTAAATTTAATTGTTCCACAGTGAAACTGTCTACGGCAAATAAAAATATTCATTGAGATTCCAGGCGCGGCAATAATGGCGCTTGAAAACATTAATTAAACTCACTCAAAACTCAGAAAGGTAATCCACTGAAATATGCGAAACTCCTATAACACGGTGGCTTTGATGCGCGAAAAACTGACGGATTTTTCATTAGCAATCCATTTTAAGGCTGACCACGTGGAGAGAATTATATTAACAATCTCCTGTTTTTTGCTCACGGAATCCTGTTAAATTGTAAAAAATACTCCAAATGCGCTACCTGATTTCAAGAAGAATTGAGTAGTTACGCGTGAATTTAAAATAATTTTCTACCGTTTCGCTAATTGTTATTCAAATGTAGTCAATAAATAAGAGTTTGAGTAAACATATAAACATTTCAAAAAGCAGTCAATAATTCTGCAAAGCTATTGAACATAGTATTTTGATAAATACTGGACGAATTACCAGATTCGTAGGAATCACGACAGAAATTCCATGTTCTTCGGAATTCTGAATCTCCCTTAACGCTGGCGGAATTTCTTTTTCTTTTCTCAAACGACGATGCCAGTCCGCGATTTTCGTTATTTGAACCTAGCAATTAGCGAACAGACGCGGCGCGCCGAAAAAGATCGCGGAAACTGGAGAAAGTAAGTGAAGGAAGAAGCGGCACAGCGCGAGTTCTCGGATAATGTTCTTTATTACGAGGAAACTCGACGGTAGCGGCTGTTTAAATTTCTCCGACGGAGTGTCGTAAAAATTACCTACGCCTCCTTTGAGAAGCCGGATAACTGGAAGAATTCCATCGTAGCAAGCATTAAAACTGCAGGATCAAGGTGGAATTGAACTCGAGTGTTTGTCTCCGCGTAATCAGTACTTCATTCTATATTCACTCATTCGAAATTGAATACCAGATACACTCAAGTTACCTTCTGCATTCAAAGATTATTGCTAACTCATTCATCACGTAAGTTTACAATATTTATCGCAAGATTTCAAAGACTCTCATTGTAAATTATTAAACCTCGAATTTCTAACAAACTTCTTTCGCAAAATCATTATACAATATTCCAAGGAAATAGATTCGAATTTTTACTGTATAATATTTCACATTGCTTCTTTTAGCGACAAGCAGAATCGAAAATCATAATTTGTCGACATGAATCAATTTGCGACAGCCCGTTTGTAATTTGGATTCTATGGTGTCGAAGTAGCAATAGCAATAAGTTACACAGCGAAGTCGAAACCAATTACAAAGTTTGTCTTTGGTTGCATTCGTTACATGAGTGGGCAATGCCAACGGTTAAAGTTTTAGCCGCGAGCTGGTAAGGACAAGTTGGCCCCGAGGGTGCAACTCGTTAAATAAAGTATCGATAGTCGTTTCTCTCCCTCTACAGGGAGACACGTTTTCCCAGTTTTAATCACAATCGTTCAGAGCCCAGCGTTTCCGCGGGGACGGTTCACCATTAAACGAATCCGCAATTTTCAGGCTGTCATCGGCCGATCATCCCCGTCGTCGGGTCGAGGCAACTTTTCCTACGGGACGGGATGCGAGAGTTCCTGATATTAAAAAGCTTGCGCTCGTTAAGCAGGATCACGCGGTAAAGCTGCCGGCGAAAGGTTGTTACTTTCGCAAAAGTTTCTTCCTCAGACTCAACCGCTATTTTCCATAGCACAGTGAAAAAGGATGGTTCCGAGTTAATGGGTTGATAGCACTCCGCGAACTGATGTGAAAAATGCTAACTTTACATATAGCTAAAGACTTCGTCACGTATTACAACTCGACACTGGAATTATTAGAATTTATCGGAAAATTTTATTCTCTTAATATTGCGAATATTAAAATGATCTCTCATCTACGATTTTACATTTTGATTTTATATTTCAGGAATAAATCCTCAAACTTCCAAAACAGAGAATTTGAATTTCATTCGAATATATGAACAAATTTGCAAAATTAAATTTCAATTAGAATCCTTATAAATGTGTCTTTTCGTAACAAACGATTAATAGTTGGAAATATTCGAGATTGATGAGATTTATTGAACGGGAAAACACGCGTTCTGCCTGAGAAATATAAATCCATTCGAGCTGTCGTTTCGTTTCGTTTCGTTTCGCAGTTCACTCGTCGCGATAGAGCTATAAAATTGCGATATACGCGGCAATTAAACTCTGGCGCGGCGAGTCACAATTGACAAAACTGATCTCGCTCAACATCCAATTTTTATGTCGCTGCGTGAACTAATCTGCACAGCTATCGATTAAAATTGGATTATACTCTAAACGAAGTTAATTCTTGGCTGAGCTCTTGTCTCCTCTGGCAGTCGATTTTTCGACAGCTGGCGACGTTTCGAGTTTAAGATTGAATCAGTGCATCGATATTACTCGATATTCTATTTCAATACGTTCCCTGCCACGTGTACCATTGATGGTATATTCGTAAGAACCTTTTTTTATACGTTTCATTGTAAACATCGACTTTAAAAAAAAAGTATAAATGTAAATCATCATCAAGCATCTTAAGTAGCATCTTGTCTGGCTGCTCAGACGACGATTAATTGTAGCATTTGAAACCAAATTACACTTGGAGTGCCCAGACCATTCTTTTTCGAGAGGGTTATTAACTACTCTCGCTGTGACAATCAATATTACGATTAAAAAGATAAGAGTAAGAAGCAAATATCCTTTTTTCTCACTTTACATTGTACTTAACATTGTACAAAAAGATTCAAAATACAAAATCTTCCAAAATTGATCAAATACCGCGAATTCCATTATTGCAATAATAATTTAAACAACGAATTATTATTGTTTGTAAGCACTTGAGAAATATTAGGAAATCAAATATGAGGAACAACGATGCGTAAAATGAAAAGCAAAACAGAATAATTAGCCATGTACAAAAGGCTCTGATGGGTGTAACGGAATTCCGTCTTTAATTAAATATTGTTCTGTATTCCCTAATGAACATTGCACATCCCAAATATCTTGCCTACGCGGAATTTCTCTTATTCAAAAATGTCAGTGTTAATTAAAAATTCTATACAGCCCCCAGCCAATAAAGCACGCTATAAAAATTTTATAATTTAAAAATGTCCTATGCTTCGAAAATTCCTACAATAATCTAGCGGTATTAACAGATTTTCATGAAAATTCTGCGAATTAAAACCTCAACATTGCGTTCTTTATTAATTCGCTATGAAATGAGTTGTTAACGCGTTGGAAGTTTTATCACGTTCCATTGTTTGTTGCCTATACTATTTGAACTTTCTAAATTTCTCTTAGAAAATGGGGAAAGAGATGAATTTAAGTTAGCAATAAAACAATGAAAAGTTGCAAGGTTATTAGTTACACGAACTAGTAAATTTGCAACCAGCGACGTTGGCTGTGATCTCCATTTTCGTGTAAAATGTTATTCTACAGTTGTTAGCGACAGCCAATTGTCTAACTACTCGTATCACGCGAGGTACTACCCGAAGAGTAAAGTTAAACCTTAATCCCACTCGCTTCGCGTATAATTATTCTGCTATCACCATGTAAACTGGGAAACTGAATTTCGTTCGGCAGCGCGAACTGCCACCGTGAATGTCACATATGCCTCGCAGCTAGTTATTATTCGCTAGCCATTTGCTTAACGGAATTATGCAAAGGAACAGGCGGATGGGTTCGGTCCTCAGTTCGTTACAAGTATTCCTAAATACTGGAAAAAGTCTCTTTTCGCACGTATTATGTAAAGAAAAAGAATTAGGTATTTTTATTAGTGTAATTATTTTCGAATTCAAATATGTTTTCTTCTATGTGAGCTTCTTTTTAGCTAATTGAAAAGCAATCTATAATTTATTCTAGTTTCCAATTCACCGTGAATTCGAAATATACCTTGGAATTTTCGCACCACCATTTCATGCCCACTTCGAAACCGTTTACTTGGCAAAATGGAATTGAATGTTTTCGAGAGCCGTTCAATATAATTTGGTATCAGCTAGAAGCGAGCGAATTTCTGCCATTTAGTCGGGCTAAGATTCCAAAGTGGGCTGATTATGGATAAAGATTTGGATTATTTTGAAACTTGGCAGAATCTGATGCGTCGAGTTCGAGAGCGAGAGAAAAGTAAGACGAAGGGTAGATTGTCCCGATAGAATGATCATCCGAAAATATAAGGTTACCGATAATCGAATTATGGCAATTGACTAAATTGGCTTTAAATTTTCGCGAGAAACGCAACTGTAACATTTCTATCTTCAATTCGATCCATTCTAGAGCCAATCTGGAAAAATGTTCCAATTCTAGCGACAGCACTAACTTAAATCAATTTCATAATAATTTCAAATAAGAATTATATTTCTAATTTCATACAAATTTATATCTAAATTTATCCTTATTTTATTTAAATCTTACAACGTTGCTCCTTTAATTCCCTTGTTCGTTTACGTACGTTCGCGAATGACTGTTCCGCCCCTCAAAGTTCGTTGCATCAGTGAACACCTTTGTGTGTACGAATTCGTTCTGTTGAAAAAGTCCTTTCAAACCGTACGAATGAAAAACGTTTTTTCTTTCCACTCTGATCAATATCGATGGGAATATTTTGGCGGCTGAAAAAAATTGCCAAGCGGAAACGCGAATTAGGGAAAAAGATCAGTGAGAAAGCCATTCGCGCGAACAGCCAATCTACCATGTTCATTTCTACAGCTGGAATCCTCTTTTTTATATTCATAAAAAGGTAATATTGAGCCAAATAGAAAACGAAGCAATAGAAACCTCTAGAGGTCAATTAATAATAAATTTGAAACTTTAAACGACCGATGAGAACAATTTCTTATAATTTTTTAACTGATAAATCAAAGTTTAAATATCGTACCTATTAAAATAAGTAAATGAAATAAATAACGAAATGGAAGCAGAAAATACAATAAATAAGTTAAAAGGATAAGTAAATGAAATTGAAAGTGAAGGAAAATCGTGTTGAAAGTTTAGCTCGGAAATAGAAAATCTGCGAATACTGTATATAGTTCACAAACGGTCGTGACTTCCGTCGCAGAATCACGCGCGAGTCATACTGCGTGCGAACAAAGGCTAAACGACCTCTGACGCGGCACAGCTATAGAACGACGACGGCACGTGGCGGCCGTTACCTGTCTGGTTTCTTACGGTCCCGATGTCGGGTCGAATGTCAACAATCAAGCAAGCTTACTACCGAACGATGAAGCCGTGTCGACTATAAATATCCTCGTGTCTTTAATGTCAAACCCACCAGAGTGCTCTCGACTGGTTTTTTCCAAGAATTTCTCTTCCAGTTAATAGGGCCGCGTGTCATGTTCACATTACGTTCGCTCGAACGAATCTGCCTTTATGTACACAAACGAATAACGTTATACGAACGAATGCGTCGAAGTCGTGTCACATTGTTTTTTATTACTTATTGCACGATATTACGTAATTTACGAACATATGTATAATATGAAATATATTGTGTAATATTATATTTATTGATGTATAAGTAGAATTAGTTAAAGAAGCAGAGATTCTGGAAACTAAGAGTTCTCAAGGAACATGTCGATACTATTATATTCAACAGTCTAACAATGATCTAATTACCCTAAACTAATGGAGATTCAATCTAATTACCGTAACATAATAGAGATTCGGCCTAATTAATCTGATAAGCTTCTCGTGAATAGGCGATCTGTCGCAAGTTTGTAATCCACCGGAATGACGCTTAACATAATGAAGCACCGATAAGCGTAGATTCTACGTATTGTATAGAGCTCGTGGCAGTATTACAATAGAATTCGAAGTAGAAACCTTGCTCCGTTTAAGATTAAGTTCAAAGTCATGCTAATCATATGTAATGCGCTATTCATCCCTAGTCACTTGATTCACTTCGAGGTCTCAAGATTGCAATTACATAGTTTGATGTTCACTTAATAATTTGCGAATAGAATAAAATTGTGTTGGCTTTAATTCATTCACTGTAACTATTTAACTGCTTTAATTCTTTCGCCGGAATTATATGTATAACTAAATCCATAATTGGAAACTGAAATTCCTTACAGAGTTCTTTTACCGGACAACGGATGTATCGTTATGAAAATTGCAACTCACCGGTTCCTGTAACAGATAAAAAATTAATTATTTCATTAGATCCCTCTTGGAAAGAAGCATATATCAAACATTAAATTAAAGTCGATTAATTGAGAAAGTAGTTGGAGAAAAACGTTTTCGTGCGAAAGCTGAGTAAAAGAGGAAGAGAAGAAGATTAATCAAGTCATTATGAAAAAGGTTTTTTCCGGTACCTCTAATGAAGTGGAACAATTGAATACAACGTTAACGAAGCTAAAAGCTCGTAACAAAAGCAACCTTCGTCAAAAACTGACGGAATCGCTGTAGTACCGTGTACTGTTTAACTCATTTATTAAACAGTATTTACGTGGCTTCGAAATTTTCAGTTAATCTTCTTGTTCCGATGGGCAAACAGTCAACGGTTCTCTCCGTTAATTTTTATTTTAATATTTAAACAAATATACGAACTAATAGAATCTAGAAATAATAAAAAATTAAAAATAAGTCAATCGGATTGTATCAGAATAATTTTAATCAATGATATTAGAGTATTGTATTATGTAGCTTTCTATTATGTTACATCGTTATATGTAAATTCCTTGCAAGGTTTCACAAAGAACAACTTATCAATCGAGGCTTTATCTACCATTTGTTCGCGTTTGAAGTCGCCAAATTTAGCGTAGATTGCGCGTTACCATTTGAGTAACACGCTCGAAGAAAGTTCGTTATTGTATTCGCCAGATCAGCAGTGCACGAAGGATACCTTTCGACTGCAAGACTTTTGGTAATTGGCGGGAGTTTGCGGGGTAAGTGTACTTGGCTCGCTTTTGGACAGTGGTTTCCCGTCGAACTTGAAACTAACAGTACCCTGAACAATTATCCTGCACTCGTTAGAACCGCATGCGCCGAGTAGTCGAGTGTCTTCGCGAAGGAGCCTCTAACCAAAAGCTTCTTTGATTTTGAATTATTCGCTCGTTAAATTCTCCAACTACTTTACCTCCGATATTGTCGACCGATTTTCGGACTATGTATTTATATCTGAGTTAGATCGACATGGGTTTTCATGAAAAATTGTATTTACTCTATTCAAGGACGTGAATAGGTGGAGAAAACAGTAAGAAAGAAACAGTGAAAATTTCCTAGTCACCCGGTATAGTTACTCGAATCTCTAGGGTTCGGCTTAAAACCAGCCGCGAACCCGCCACTTAACGGCGCAATCAAACAGTTTCGGGTGGCACGAAGAGTTTACCTAGGCCAGGTGTATGTCCATTGCGTCCGTTGCAACGCCTCGCCAAGCGTCAGGACGTCCTCCCAGTCGAATATGTGGGTGGGGGGCCCCCTCGGGTGGCAAACGGGCAGCAGAGCGTGTGTTTGGGCACGAAAGTCAAATAAATCAAGTGCGAACGAGCGCCGCGACGGAACGAACAATTAACGTGTCGAGCTTGCGCGCGTGGCTTTGTTATGCCAAACAAATTGCTTGGCTCCGTGTGGCAAGGGTTGTTTTCTTCTGCAGATGGCTCGATTTAAACTGTGAGCCTCGTCGACTGGTGTTCACTCGGAACACTCTCTCTCCGCAAGGCAAGAGCCTGGGAAACAACTGAATAAAGGTTTTGATTCACATTCTATTAAATCAGTACCAACCGATGGAGAGAGTCGACATTCGGCAACGAGTGAAAAAAAAAACAAAATAGTCCTATTGGCTCAACAATTTATTTCTACGACTTTTACTGCAAATTTGTTACCGCGATATCTGTGAATCTTTCAACGGCTTTGCGAGTGACATTTTAACGTAGCAAGAATGACATTGATCGTAAATATTTTGTAGATAATGAATATAGTTGACCTTTGGAAATAGCGGAAATAATTATTAGAAATATCTTTCAGACGGATCAATGGTTATGATAATTAATGCGTTCTTATCAAATTAAATTATTGAATTATATTATATTTGCGAATTGCTCTGTTTTAATACTAATTGAAATACGAATTGAATGAAACGTAATGAAATCTACGGGAGAATCTTGTCGGAAATCAATTAGCGTTGGAGTGAAACCAATTAAATATCGAAGAAAATTACAGTATAATCAAAGTCTTTTGAAACTCAAGAAATAAGTAATTCCAAGCTCTTGGATATTTGAAGAAAACAATCAGCGTTCTATTCTCCTGAATTATTAAAAGATTATTTTAAAAAACTAATTATCGGAAACACAATACGCAAAAACTTTGATTAAACTTGGAAAGAGAGAGGGAGAGAGAGAGAGAGGAGAAGTAGAGACATTACTCGATTAAAGTCACCCGAAGTGGAAATCGAGCTGCGGATATTTCTTCGTAGGGTCGCGAGCCACGCGCTAAAGCGAAGAGGTCGAAATTACTTGCGAGATTGCCAGGAAAAGCAGCAACTTATGAAATTTAATTTATTTTGCGAAATCCGTCCGTCTGCATTGTAAATTAATCCAGACGTCGGCACGGTGGAACGCGCCACGGCACAACGTGCTAGCCGCATTCAAATGACAGTGGGTAGACGAGAGAGGCTGCAAGCAAACTTTGCTCGCCACTCGTTCTCTGTAACTTGTTGAGCTTGCCGAAAACGTTTGCGAGGATTAACGAAAATTGTAGGAACCCATCCCTGATAACGAACTTGTATTTGTTTCGAGAGCTATCTCCTCTCTTCCACTGTCCGTAAGATCTCCATGTTCCAGTCACCCTTGTCTACTCTGACTGGTTTACACCACGGTGACAACTGCCTGCGCAGCTGCTAATGGACAGTGTACCAGTAAATTGCTCTAATCTCTCTTCCTCCAATTAATTTTCTTCCAACAGATTTACGATCCTTATCGTTCCAAATTCCAAATTATAATTCCTCTAATTTTCTTTAAACTCAAATATCAATATTCCCTCCTCAAATATTAATATTCTGCTAATTTAAGTCATAGTCTAATTTATGAAAACAATATTGGGTCTTTCGATAATTGTACACAATAAATGAAATGCAGAATTGAAGAGTTTTATGTGTGGATTGGGAGTTTAATTACAAATTTCGATTATCTATTATTATTCACGTGATCGAGTGGCAAACTTTCGAAGCCAATCGAACAAAGACCAGGGAGAATCGTCGCCCTCATGTCGAATACGATGAATTTCACAAATTCGAGAATCAGTAATCTCGGAACTTATCTGTATGCATCAGCTATACACAATTCGACTCTCGGCCACGTAACTTGCGCGCCCACTGGTTTGCGCAGCTAGTGGAAATGCAACATAGCTTACTCGAGTTCGCTTCGATCAATGCATAACAAGGTATAACACAGGCAAGACGATCAAGCCAGAGGCCCATCGAATTCATACGCTTCGCGCGGCTCAGTTATCGCGCAGCTAGAATCGATATGCCTTCTCATTAATATTAACATTTGAGTTCCTCGGTGAAATTTCGACAATTGCAACATTTTTGCATCTTCTTAAACATATTTTCCCATCCTCCACAAAAATCACTATCATATTATTGTCAAATACATACTTTTGCTACCCACTTTTTTAAAGATCCTTATTCTCGAGTAACTGTCCATAAAATTTGTAGAAAACATTGTAGAGAATATTGTTTACTTACGGTATCCGTATTTTAAATCGAGGAAGAAATTTCATTTGCATCTTCTACTTTAAAAGGAAACAGTATTAGTAAAACCGACGATAGAATAGAATTAATTATCATAAACTCGTAATCACGATAAATTCTGTTTAAGAGCTTGTCGACACTCGAGTCGCTTTATAAATATTACATCGTAAAACGGTTGCTTTACAGCGGGTGAAATGAAGGACGAGCAACGTAAAAGTTTGATGGTGGCGTGTTTATAATAAACTAGAGTTCGTTGGAAGAACAACAACACTTTAAGGGGTGTTCTATGACCACGTAAGGATCCTATGCAACAGTACTGTGAAAAAGCGATGAAGCTTATGGGCGCGTAACAGTACGGAAGTATAGAGCGATAAATAAATGCTTCCGCGTATCGCTACTTTTACGGGGAGTATTAACCCTTTGCACTTGAACGTTCCCTTTTGAAAGAGAGAGAAAAACATTCCATACAGATATATGCATTGTAATATTTCTTGTAGTTTATAAAATCTGTTTTAATGTACTTTCACCAATATCGACGAAATCAAATTAACGACGAAATCAAATTAACGACGAAATCAATAATTATTAATTATTTCAGTCATTGTAGTATTATGTCCGTCAGGAATAAAATCTAGTTGAAATATTGATTTGCAACAAATGTCACAATACTTCCCAAAAATTCCAAGTTAATTAAAAGCATTGATTCCAAATGAGTTTTTCCAATCAAGTCATCCGAAGGCATACGAATCGGATCATCGAATCTAAAAATAGAATTCCCAGAAAAAAAAGAATTGACAGAAGCCTGGCGGGAAGCTGTGATACCCTAGAGTACCGAAGGAGAGGGTAACGTTCCACAAACTAATAAAGTCGTTTCGTGGTGGATACACGGGACGAACAAAGAGTGCAGAAAATTAAAGTTTGCCTCGAAAAAGCATTCTGCGAGCGAGAGGTTCAGCAGAGCTACACGATTTTCGTTTTTCCGCTGCACCACGGATGATATTAGCTCTTCAAATTTTTATTATGCGAGTGTTTCCCTAGACAAAGGCTCGCACTCCGCGGATCGTAAGGGGACGGCTGGGACACACACCGGAAACTTCATTTATTAATACCACAACGGAACGGTATTAATATTTCCATTTTTACGACTTCCAACGCGAGTAATCCAACGAACTTTTGCCGCGTCCATTCCACTAGTAAAAGAATATTAAATTTCAATGCAATTACACATATATCTATATTTACATTTACATTTGAATCAGTTCCAAAATCTTGAAAAAATAGTTTCTCAAATCTTGCAATTCTAATTCGATTCTCTTTATTTCATCGTGATTCCTATTTGAACTGAAAGAAAGAAATTATCGTTCGCGAAAAGTTAAGTATTCGTAAGGACCCTTGTGACGGAATCAATTGAAGAAAATCTACTCGAAGCTTAATAGAAGAATTTCCGAATAATTGCGAGAAGCGGCTCAGTTTTCAAGCAAGTAAAGTAAATCACATTAGAACGCGAGCAGAATAGCGTTTCGCAATTAACAGTTTCGCGCTTCGCCGGTAGCAGAGAATATTCGAAAGGATGAAACGGTAGATGAAAGTCGACAATTTGACCATCGGTCCAGCCAATGCCTGGAGAATGAATCGAGGTACAGAAGCTGGGTCCAATCGAGCACTAGCGTGTACCACTTGCGTCTATGTATGTATGTATATGTATATGTACTCCAGTGGTTAAAGCTGGTGCAGCAGTGTCGCATTGCAGTCCTCTCATCCTTAAAATTGAAAGCGGCGTGTGCCGACCGAACAAGACGTCCTACCAGATGGTAGACCTCTCTTTTACGAGACCACAACGAAACCTGTCGAACACATGTCGAAATCGGTACGCTGATCCAATGATTTCCCTTGATTCGCTCAGACAATATCCCTCCATAAATTCTATTCTTAATACAAACGAACGTACAATGAAAAAAAAAGAATATATTTATTCTCATCGGCAAACTATGAATTTTTATGTAAAATATTGAGAATCCTATAACAGGTTTTAAATTATTCGTGATAATTCAGAGAGGCGTATCGCATGTGTGAAAAATGATTCCAAACAATTTTCTAGGAGGAATAAAATTGTGAATATAAAAGACACATGTTTATTGTTAGTTTGATGTTATTGTGTTAAAGGAAAACGTTAAAGTTTTACAGCTGATTTTGAATTTGTTTTTATCTTGAATTTACGATGATATCTACTTTTAAATTCGCCATATGTATCATTTACCCCTGAAAATGGTGAATTTATTAATAATTCATAAATGTAATTCACTAACTGAATTATAATTTGGATCGTGTAATTTACATGGATATTTCCATTATATTTCCAGCATGGTACATGTTTTTCACCGCATCGACCAAGTGCCAATAACGAGATTATGCATGCGTACGATTAAAATCAGTAGATTTTCACGAAAAGGCGGAAAAGTGATTACGAATTATTCTCAACGGCCAGAAAATAACTGATTTGATTTCAGTTTTGTATTTGTGAAATATCCGAAAATGTACGAACTCTCCGCGTGCGAAAAAGAATTATATATATTTTTAATCGAAAACACTGATTCAGTGAATTCAAAGTGTACTCCTGTTAACGAAGATAAAAAAAAACTACATGTTTCATATTGTGAATCTAAAAAATTATTCGGTTTTTAATCTCATTAAATTCACCACTAAGAAACACCGATACAACGCGGAGTTTAAAAAAAGGATTGTTTGTCACGTATCGTAACAAGATGCCCCGAACGAGAATTTCCAGAGAACTTAATAATACGTGAGTCTGGAGAATTCGTTGTCAGTTGCGCTTCTAGTTGCCAAAAGCAACGCGCGCTTTCCACGGGTACGGAATATCGAGTGTACGCCGAAACTAGAATAACACGTATCAGTCGCGACGAAGGTGCACATATACATGTATAACATACACGAGTATATCCTCTGTAAGCCAGATTCTATACATATACATGTATATGGAGACTATGTGTCTCGCAACATTCGCGCGAATAGAAGGGGAAAGAGAAGCTGCTACTCTTCAGTGAAATGTACCTCGGTGAAATTATGCGAGCTTACATAGAAATTCATACGCTACACTCTGTCACCAGTGATTAGTTGGCTTCGTGCTTTCCGATTGGGATTGATACCTCTCTGCTCGTCACACCCAAATATTGTTAACGCGTACTGAGTACCCTTTGGTCTGGAATGTCCTTTCGAAAGAGCTCAAATTCCAATGAAATATGTATTTTGGATATTTAGATTCGATACCGGAAATCTCGCGGAATAAAATTATACTTCTCATATCCACGAAATAATTATTCTCATTGTTACGGTATTCTATTTATATGATAATCCGAAGAAGAATTAGAAAAATGTAATAATTAGAATAAAACTTGTAGAGTATGTAAATATAATACAAATATGGAAACCTGAATTAAATAGCATTTATAATAATTCAATATTAACTATCAGTAGATTTCGGATCTTTATGCAAATATAAATATTATCATTAATAGAAAATTGTATGGAGTTATTTTCAAAATATGTTTTCCACCATTCTGAAGTTTATACATTGCAAAAAACATTTCAAATTGTGTTTTCAATAATCATTTGCAATTTGTAGAGATTTATAACATCAAATTCTGGCCATTTTGCATAAAAATCCAGAGTCTAACGATCACAAAGTTGCCACATACAACATATTTCTAAAGTCTTCGCCTTTTATCAACGAAGATTCACATCCCCTCTCCCCTCCTCTCTCACCGTCAAACCCATTATTCTTATCGGCACAAGCTTTTTCAGTGCATATTTTCCGATCAACACTACCGATATAAAGGGGAAAAAAGTTAATATAGACTAGCGGAAGGTATTAACCCTCGAGGATAAGCACCCGCGACCCCCCCATAAGTCTCGGCAAACGACCAACCAAAGTGAATACCGCTCGCTTTTCGGCCTCGTATCTACTATTCGCGGTATCTCTCATCGACCGTAGGATGTTTACGACCTGATTCCGTAGCCGAGCTACTACATCTTTGACTCGCATTCAATTGTCAATATGAGCCAATGTTGAAGAAAAATCGGGGATGAGAGAGAATTCTATTAGAGTACGATAGGGAAATCTTATGTAAGGATTCATCCAATAGACTGTGAAACCACTTCTCGATTGGTTTGATATTTACAAATCCGAATTCTTGCTTCTAAAATGAAATTTTAAAAGTAAAATTTTTAAAAGATGTCAAAATAACATTAATTAAAAGTTCAAATGTAACATGTTAAAAGTAATAAATTACTGTTAAATTACTATATTTATATGTTAACGTGCCGAGCATTGTGTTCAAAACTAGAATATTTGCTCCATTTCATCGATAGATAAGCCGTAAAATAATTACATTGGAATCTCTTTTTTCGTCGTATTGCAAGAATACTGAGAGATAAAGAGAATTACGTCGCAGCGACGGACAAACCTATTTATTCCTGACATCTCACTAACTTACGACTTGATCCGAGGTAAAGGGCAGCCTCGGCAGCATCTCGACACATCGATTCTGAGCTTGACACCGGTGAAGAAGTCGCGATAACGCCGGTCCCCTTTGTTGTCTGGTATCAGCCGCAGCGCGCCGAGAAAAATACGTAACCGATGTCGATGCCACGGCATTCTGGCCGCCTCCTAAACCTTATCTTTCTTCTGGTATGGGCGTTCCCAGGGTGAAGAAAACCACCGGTGCTTCTGACTCTTCACATGGAATATCCACGAAGAACCTAGTCTAATGGCTTTCCGCCCAAAAATCCACTCCTTTATTGCCTCGACCGGTTTAAAATCTCTTATCCCTTGTTCTGCCCATTTCGAGCGTTACTTACAACAAATTTTCTTCAATTTTTTCCCATCATCGAAAGAAGACAGAGCCTTTTAAACAATCTAATAATCTCGTGTTAACTGTTAATTTAAAGAGAGAGCTTTCCTTCAATGTATTTTTCTTTTATAGACTCTAAAGTCGATCAATTAGAGTTGAACAATTTAAATAGAAGTTTCGTATAGTTTTAGTGCATTTGGTTTAGAAATGAATTATAAGAATAGAGGAGGCTAGCTTTCGCTTGAAATTAGAATTTATAGAGGCACTGTAACCTGACCCAGTTTCGCCAATTTCCTTCGCGCAGTGGTTGGCATTCGGGAACGTTAGACACGCGTTTACTGATATAACGCGGCTTACGAAACTCGTGGAACCTTCTGCGCCCAGTATACAACGTCGAGGGAAAAGTTTTAATGCTGAGAACGTATCCTGAGCCTCTTTGGCTGCATGCTTTGCAGAGCGCGCTTCTTAGTTTGCCGAATCAAGTTTGATCGAGCGTGACTCAAGTTCGATACTCGGTTCGCAAAACATATATATCGCACACTTCGGTGAAAATTGAATTGAAATATTGTGAATCGGAGTATAAAATGAAATTAAAATGAATTGATTGCGAAATGACGTTTAGATGAATTTCTGCACATTTAAAACATAGACACACATTTAATTTTTTTGCATGATGTATAGTATAAAATATAGAGTTTAAAGAATATTGTCTGGGCGAAGAGAAGGGGAAATATGATCTGTGTGCAGTTAAGGAGAATTTAATTTGACAATTAAAGGGTGGTGAATTAAAATCCGTCTAGTTAATAAATACATGCACTTGAGAAAGCTCTTTGAATTTAGAGTGGTTACATCTGCATAACTAACACTGCGCGAGCCGATTCCGAGGGCAAATTAAATTTAATCGGCCAATTACGCTAATCCTGTTAATCTACACGGGGATCAGCAGCAAACGGTTTGATTCGCTAGGTTAGCTGAAAGAATGCCATTTCACATTCGTCTTTTCTCTTAATTATTACGCAGCTATAAACAAAACGGAATTTGTGATTTTCAATAAAAATTATCACTGGAAAAGTAACCTTTTAAATTTAACGCACACTACGTATCATTACACATATACAATTACTACTAAACAAAACTTATCGTTAGATTAATTCATCGCTAATTGTTACCGATCAATACATCTATTCGAAATAAATAAATATGACTACTTTATTTATGCAGCGATATCAAAGAACTGAATCTGCCAAGAGAGGTGATTTCTTCTCTTTCTCTTAGTATTAATAAACACGGTTAGAGAGATAGCAGAAATTTACAATCGAGCGATCACTGGAATAACGATAACATGTTCCATTCCACAAAAAGCGTATCTGCAAATAACACAAAGATAGATATGCAATTTTTACAGGTTTGATATGTAACAACAAGCCAGAACAGAAAAAGTACCAGTTAACAATATACAAACATGCAATGCCAGTATAGTTGTCTGAAAGAATCGAAGTACACTTGAAATCACTATCATGATAAAAAACGAAATATTCGACACGCGTTTTCTGCATGTTTTTCAATACTAGATAGAATTCAGTAAAGATCAAAAGATACATTCGGATATTTATAGAAAAAAGATTCATCAATTGCATACGATCGGTAACTTTAAAACTTATTTCTCACTTTGTAGATTTTCAATTTATCCACCTCATTATTATCTCCTGATTACGTAACGCGGTAACTCAATTTTCGTGTCTACACAGGCCTCAAGTCAAGTCCTTAATTTATATGAAAATTTCAATGAAGCCATCGCGCGAGCGCGTTCCAGATATCTCTGCTCGTTCTCCACAGGCAAATTCACTTGTTAGTAGCATGCGGCACTATATTGAGTATAGCGAATCTCAATATTAGGAGTGCAATGTACTAGACAGCAGGATACTGCTTGTGGCCCGTATATCGCTCTAAATTGGCCTCCAGTACAAAAGAGGCCACTCGCCTCCTGATATACAACATTCATATTTTAGCACGCAGGAGCGGCACGCAGCCTCGCCACTAGATTTCCAGTTTCACAGAGAGGTTCCACTATATACCTTCGAATGTTTGTGCTCGCTGGAATAATGTGTGCTAGTACGAATTTCACAGGATTTCGTAGCTATGTACCAGACACCACATTAAAATACGAAATTCCCTAAGATGAGTTATCCGAAGATAAATTCTTTCTTAGTTTCCTTCCACTTGAATACTTTATCATTAGCAAAATTATTGAGTAACATAAAATAAATGAAAATTTGGAATTGATTCTTGAAACAACTTTATGAAGCACCTGTCGCTTTTTCAGATTTGTATATTCAATTATGTACAAGATTTGATATTTATTATTCTATTCGAGAATTGGTATTGATGAGAGAATTATTGGGAAAGAATTGTAAGACTAAAAGATTGCAAAGTGGTATCGAATCAGATCAATATTCTACGATACGTATTCGAATTGAATGTAGGTGAATCCGTTGGAATTGAAGGGTTAAGACCGAGCCAAAATGAGCATCGGAATCGCGGACATACTTCAACGTCACCCATTTCCGGAAAAGTACGACGTCACCCGGCATCCGAAGGCGATTGGAAAAGGTATCGGCAAGGTCTATGTTCGCACGCAACCCCTGGAATGCTCTGATGCTCTGTGCGCAATGTGCATCTGGCAAGCGAAGAAGGTCCCAAGCGAAGCTAGAAAGCTTATTGCACGAATGGGGTCGATCGCTAGCAAATGCACATGTGCACTCCTACGACGACCTTCGATGATTTATTCCTACTGCTATGTACATCCGCAATGCTAATATCCTCATTTCTCGCTTAATTTCGAATCGAGGCATTTCGCATATTGCACCCTCAATTAAAACGTGATACCACTGAAAAAAGGAGAATTCTTGGAAGAAGCGAAAAATTGTATTTTCTAACACAATTCTAATTTAATTCAATGAATTCTATCGGAAAATACGATATAGTGAATAATAAAGATATTTCAATTCAAGAATATTTAAGTAGATATTTATCTGACTTAAAAGCTGGAAAAAATTGCAGAATTCTTATATTATTTGTAGAATATCTGGATAATACAATATTTAGGCGAAAATTGAGAATAGTCCTCTTCACTCGCGTCACACTTTGGCACAACCACTATTATACCTGCATCACTAGAGGTTTCTCGTGGAACCCTTTTCTTGGAAATGTTTGCTCGCATCGTTTCCTCTTTCACGGCTTTTTGCAGATCCTTCCGCGTAAATCCGTCACGATCGGAGCCACGGACTCGGATGCGTCTCGAATGCAGATTTACTAGCTCGCATTCCGGAAGCGTCTCGGCACACTACTAAACACGTTACACCATTACCGCGATGCTCTGAATTGTGAAGATCGTGTTTTTCGACTCGAAATTCCGTGGCTGGTTTATTTACACTGCGACAATATTCTCAAGAATTGATTTACCCAGAATCCAATCAATTTTCATTATTATCCTTAATTCGAATATTTCAAATTCATTACAATATCATTTGTATAATTAAAACACGTATTACCTTAAGAAATTGATGCATACGAATCGGAAAATAAAAAGAAATATTAAAATATTAACTGAACGAGTAATTCTGTCCCAAAATTATTATTCAATTTCCAGATAATTTTTATTAAAATTGGACTGATAAATTTTACAGCTCTGAAAGTTAACTGAGTATATTTTAAAATTTTTAATCTAACCACGATTGTACCCCAATAATCGAAGTAGAGATATACGTATGTGGGACAATGGTGCCTCGCAATCGGTATACTATACTTCAGGGTGAAATGCAGCAGGAGTAATGGGACAAAAATTTGTAGCCGCGAACCCAGAAATTCCGCCATTATTCATCTGATATCCAGCTTCTGAACTGCCACTTCTTTCCCCGAAATCGACAGTTTCCGGGTGGGAGAACACTCACAATCGGTGATAAATACGATGTCGAGAAAAGTTCGGAATGCTTTTTGCCGTGTATTCAAAGAGAGAGAGGGAGAGAGAGAGAGAGAGGGTGCAAACAATGGAAAATTCCTTTGTCGACTGGACTGGAGTGGAGGTTGGTCATGGTGGTGGTAGAAGCGAGTTATTCGATGGAATGTAAATCGTTAAGGAATCGTCGAGATAATATTATGCGGAAGCAGGTGCTGAGAAGATGATAATGGTAGCTGCATAGCTTGCCGCCTTCAGTGCTATCGGTCTCCATCATCACCTATTCATTACTATTTATAGAATCCCTTTCGAACTCTACTCCCCATTTTGTTCCCATTCCCACTAACAGTACAATTCATTTCCCACGACACAATTCGCATTTTTCCATTCGCAGAAAAAATCATAATACTTTTTCAATATTTCATTATTTCTATTTTTTGAATAGTCGAAATGAAAATGAAGCTAAGAGAATTCGAGGAACTTGATTTTTGATAGAAAAAAATATGTATTAATAGTATTGAAAAATCTCTCACTGATGCACTTTTTTTTGCACTTTTAGTTCAATGTATCGCATAACGCAAAGTACGTCAAACTGTAAATTTATACAACATGATCTATTCTACGACGAAGAGAGTTGCGATGAAAAGTGAGACACTTTCGGAGCGTTTCCTTACGGAGTCACGTGCAACTGAATGGCACGGTAAAATGATAAGGGAGGATGAGGGATTGTGAAAAAAGAGATAGTGTCTCTCGCAGGATATAAGGTAGTGAAAACGATAAGGAAAAATTTTCTAAAGGAAAAGTCAAAGAATCAGGGATTAGGGACAGGCAAAGAGATATTCAAGCTCGAAGTTCAGAGATTAAGAGGATTCAAAGCCAGACAAGAGATTCTGTGAGTTCAAAGTTGACTTCAGAAGATTTCAGGATAAAAGAGCAGAGGATTTGAGGGATTCAGAAATATTCTTATGCCTTGAAGTTGAAAGAAGTTCATTTACTAACGATGACGCTTATTTATGAGCTTTTTTATCAAATAAACTTAATGAAAGAAAAATAATTCCAATTAAAAAATTGCACTTTTGAGACTAAAGTCAATATTATTTTTTAAATTATAACCATTGGAATTAATTGACGAGCGTAAAAGGTAATTTTAATATAAAATCATTAAAGATTCTGAGTAATATTGTAAAACTTCAAACGTTCAACGCAATTATCTGACTATAAATCAACTCAAACATCTCTATGTGTACTTAAATCGTTCGAAAATTTGCAAATCGTCGCTTGGGAGTTCCACCGGTGTCCCAATGACACGGCAGATCGGCGACACTTCGATTAATTCAGCTTTTAATCACGCGGGAATACCCCTCCCACCCGTTTTCCCGCGCAACTGGATCTGGCAACGAGTAAGCGCAATTATTACCAGATTTGTAGCAGCTCCCACGGGATCGAAAGAGGAAAAATTCAACTGGTTTGGAGTGGTAGGAAAAATCATTGCGAACCAACATTATTCATAGACGTCACGTCGATCATCGATAATTGTAAACGATGCTAAAACAGTTTTATGAATGCCATCAGAATTCTGTCGCGAAATTTTCCAACTTTTGCCATAGCTTTAAGCTCTTCTAGGAAGAGATTTATACCGGCACGGTATTCGAGAAGCAATAAAAGGCGCGAGTGCAATTGATCATGACGAGAATCGTGCCAGAAAATCTGATTATACGTCATGCAAGCATCTACCATTGCAAAGACAGGACTCTCGAATACATACACATAGCGTACATTTATTTTGCCAGGCAAATTCCAAGCGGATTTCTTTCCCGTTTCAAACCACTTGGCAAACGCTGATTATCGACGTATTAGAAGAGATAGGTTCATCGGAAAATTGCTGCTGCTCTGCTTATGGATCCAATTTTAAGTACTCTAGAGAAGAAACTAGCAAAAAAAGCACAGCTTTGCGCTATTCCCTTGAAAGCATCAGATATCGGTATTGCGAAGACTGATTAGACGAACAAAGGGGCCCAGTAAACACATTTTCTGTAAGAACTAATTATCTCTCAACTAATAATCATCATTATTACTTTCAGCGAAGCTGATTAATTATCCAAATTAACTATAGAATGCATTTATGGATTAAACACAATTGAATTTTTCAATAAAATTTTAGAAACTGAGGAAAAGATATCTGTCTTGCATTTTCTGCTTTTGTCTTTAAGAAGAAATACGACAAAGACGCTTGCAAGTGATTTTCTTTTCTAAATACAACTTCCAAGATCAAGCGCACGAGTTTGCTAGCCGCAAGTTGAGCTAATTTGTTAGATTTCAGCGGCTTTGAAGCCGGTAGTTCTTAAGTGGCGTGTTTAGTCGGCGGCGCGCCGCGCATAAAACAGGCCGTCGAAGAGACACCGGCTGATATTCCGCAGTTTGGGCCACGTCCAACTTTCCCCTTAAGTGCAATTTAAGCGGAGAATTACAACAAATAATGAACCTTTGAAAGAATCAGCATTTAGATGGAGTATTATGGCGCTTACGGCCCCTTAGGGTGGGACCCTTAATATCTTCTTGACGCGATTTCGCCACTTAGATATCCCCCGTCCTCTCTGCCTACATACTTCTCCCTTCCTCCAAAGGTCTCCTTTGTTGCCGTCTATCTCACGGCAATAAGGAACCGTCAAGATTTCTACGAGCTGCCAAGAACGAATTCCCATATAGAAAGAAATATTAGCAACATATTTCTTCTACCATGAATAAATATTAGAATTCTACGAGAAACTATTTCATCCTTTTTCAATTTTTAAATAAACATCCGACACAAAATACATCGGTGCAAACGTTTCTTGTGGGAAAAATATTGATCTGAAAATTCTCTTCGCGATATTGCATTTCACTCCAGTAGCAAGATTCGTTAAATGAATGTTATTGTATTCCGAAATAGGCGTCGATTATTTGGAGCGTGAGCGTCTGAAGAATAATCGACACCAATAACTCTGGGAAAATTATTGTACAAGCACGCAGTGGGTAAGAACAATAGGAACACTATCAATTTTGTTGGAGAACTGAAAATGTCGAGTCCAACCGCCAAAGTTCATCAGGGACAACTCGAACAGGACAAAAAAGTAAAATGGATAGGCCCTATTGGGGGCGAGAAGTAAACGGCTAGAGCCACAGTTGGCAATGTGTCCCGAAAAATGTATGTGGAAATCCGAAACTGTCAACTCCATGCGCTACACCACGGTTGAAATCAATTGTTGCTTCGTGTCGGATAACCGAGCGGAATCGAAACAATGCTGGTGATACACTTGGCTAGAGCATTCGGGACCTCTTGCGCCAGATGCATCTGGTACCTCGCAATGGTCATACCTCTCGAATCGGATGCTCGCGAAGCCGGTACACGTTTTCCCACGGTGTCTCAGTAACAATATTCTACGATATATCGCGATCAAAATTGCCAATTATACTCAGGATGGTAACTCGTTTCTACACTGCCAGCTGAGGTGTAGCACATTGCACATGCTGGTGAAATGAGTGAAAGAGAAATATAGAATAGGAAATATTAGAATTTTTTCACTGCAATTGTCTCGGAAAATTAGATATTAATGATTAAACTAGTAATGGAGAAATATTGAGTTTAGATATTAAACGATTTAATACGCTGTACAAATCATTCGACTAGATTATTGGGATCTTTTTACATGAAGCGTAAATAGATTTTTAATGGAAAATGATCTGTGAGACACATCACGTATACGTATGTATGCTGCATATTAACACTGCCAATAAACGATATCGCAATATTTCACCGTAATGGTATTCTTTAACTAAATCCGACATTTAACACGAATTATAATTTCAAATAGCACGAGTTATCTATAATTAATGCAGTTACATATTCAACGTTCGTTACTTTATATCAGGAAGAACGGCTTAATGACCACACGACTGCAATTACAAAAAAATCCATATGCAAACTATTGCTGTGTGGTATATTTATTACATGGGATTCAAGGGATGATTACTTATAATTGTTCCAATCAGTTACAAAATATAATAAATAAAAGTACTGTCACTGAGGGATTATTCCAGTGCGAATATACAACATAATAATAAACCATTGGATAAATTAACATCAAGAACGATTAGTTTATTATCCAATAAAATCTTCAGTAAGTAATTTTATCCAGTACGTTTCCCAACCACAATAAGCGTAAGCGACAGATGCATTCATCCGCAGAGTGGAAATTTCCCAGGAAAAATGAATTATTCTGAAAAGGGTAATACCAGTAATTTATGAAACTCGTAGGAATTTCTGAAGAGGGAACAAGCAAAGGACAGATCGCGACAGTTATAGGAGAGGTTGGATAGCCGCGGATATTTGTTCCATTGGAGCATGTCGTTCGCAGCAAGAGGGCCAACGGTAAGCCCAGAGTCCTAAACCACATTCAACTTGACATGCTGGGAATCCCAGGATTTCATAAAGCACATCTCGCAGAGGAGAGCCTCGTAAATATGTATTACTCGGTGCGGGCGCAGAGGGTCAGAAAGGTGGCACACAGCGTCCACGTCATGCGGATGCCAATTGGGTTAAGAAGGGGGGGGGGGGGGGGGATCGATTCGCGAATTAGCCTCATGCACGATAACGCGAAACACGCGCCTAGGGCCTCGAACCCCTTCTAATGCCCTAATCACCCTCTTCTTGGGGAGGGGAGGGACTCATTGCCTCGAACTGCTTCGCCAATTTACGACCATGCGCTACCGTCCCGATCTGTTATTTTCGATAATCAGGAGGACCAACGTGCCCCGAATGTCAAACGAATTCTTTTATCGCGATTTTCTTTCGTTTCTTCTAACCACCATCTTATCCTCAATATAAATCTTTAGGTCACGTTTAATCATTTGTGTCTTGATAAAAAGAATTATAATTTTGTAAAAAGTTTATTTGGAAAAATTTTCTCTTTCAATATTTCACAAATTCTAACTGTGAACTTTAACGGGAGATTTCGTAGAATTATTATTATATGAGATTTGATGGTAGCAAAAGCTCAGTTAGCTCTTTTTAGGGGGAAATCCTGCAATGCACTTTGATGCTACAATGGACTGTGTCAATCCGGTGGAAATTGAAATATTTTCGGACGACACGTGCGAAGTGTATGAAATTGTCAGCAATTGTATTGAGTGCTCTCGTAGCTTCTGAACTGAATAACAATAAGTCAATGTGTTTAAAAAGTCAATTATTTAATATACAGTTAATTATCCGTGGAAGTTATTTGTATAAATAATATCAATCCTTGAGGCATTGTTATAGAAATATTTTCGATTTAAAATAAATTCAATTATTTCTAATAAATTTATTGTATATTCAATATGTAATAGAAGTTGTAAATAACTCGATGAAGCAATTTACAACAAATTACGCTCATTGCCACTCTTATCATTCTATCATTAGTGTAATAGTACGAAACATTTCAAGTATTTTTATATGTGTCGAAAAGTCACAAAACGTTCATGATTAAGTAGATCTTCCTTTGATCCAAAAGTTTCCCAACGAACTTACATTACCAACTGGTAGATTTCAATTAATAACTCTGGTTTTCGAGTCGGTGCATTCGAGTGTACGACTTTCAACGGTTCTGATGATTTCGACGATTTAGTGCTCACGGTTTAACAGCCCTGCGATCCTGGATTACCGAGAGAACTTCAAATTAAACGCAAATTTGCACTCTAGCAGATACGCATTAAATTCTATCATACTTCGAATGCTTTCGTGGTACATAATCTGCGCATATCCTACGTGGTTTACTTTTTAGAAATAGAACGAGCTTTACGAGTCCCTCTTGAGAGTTCCTCACTATGTATTTGGATCGGTATCTTGCGACTTCTAGGCTACTTTTCAAAATCAACATATTTATTTTCCAATATTTAATTCGAATTTTCCTTAACATTTAATTTACGATGATAATTTATTTTACACTGCATCTTCCAGACGAGAAAAAAGCAGATTCTACTATTCGATCGGTGTATAGTTCCAATTAACATTCCACTTTAATTCCTGAAATCGATTTTTAGATTAACTCACGTAACTTTTGTATTAAGTCAATGAATCTCTTTGTTGAAAAAGTGATCGGATGAAAGCAATTGGAATCGTCGTCACGAAAGGAAACTAAGGAGAGCATATTTTAGTTCTCCAATTCGTGGACTCTGATCGAAATAACGTTTGAATAGAGAGAAAAAAGAAAACGTGAGAGGACAAAGGGAGAAAGGAAATAATTCAAGGTAGAATTAGCGCGAATTCCAAAAGAAGTACTGTAAGTTTTCAAAGCGAATAAACGAAGG